>JAOTOL010001579.1:0-600000 GCA_034440575.1 Imbricaverruca yamaguchii
CAGGACCGGGAAGTTGCCCTGCCCGCTCATAGTATGGATAGTCAGTGTTACAGGGCCAGGTGGGGGCCATGGATGTTGGGATGAGATGGGCATTGAATGGGAGCGCATGGATGGAAGGACGAGTGAGGCACTCCTAGTCTCACCCCTCGCCGGTATCATGGTCGCCGGGTCATTGGGGCACTCAATCCCCCACCGCGTAAAGGTCGTGCCTCATCGGGGGAATATGTAGACACTGAGTATGAAGTCTTGGGAAGTAGCGCCAACGTACACTAGTCGCTTATGCACACTATTATAGTCGCATATGTACACTGTCGCATATCAGTGGCGATATACACAGTCGCATATCAGTCGCATATACCGAGAGCTGCATATGCAACATTGCATACAGTCGCGGAATATCATGCAAAGAAAAATCATCCGTCCATTGTCGATCAGGGTGAAGGAACAGCCACCACCCGAAGGCGGCTCAGAAGCAATCTCACGGCCCCGATCACGCCTAGTGAAAGCCGGACACAATCACGGATGATGCAAGTATCCTGAGATAGAACCCTCGGGGAAGATACGCGGCAACATAAGTGGCACACAGCTGGTCAACACTCCAATGGCACGCCGACCACACGCGTGAGTCTCACCGGACACGCGTGAGTCCGGTGTGATTACTAGTGCCCCGGAAACGTCACGGGAACATAACGATGCCTTTCTGGGGTAAAATGGTAAAATACGCTCGACCTCTGGTCCGAAGACAGGCGTTACAACGTCCCCAACGATAATAGGTCCGGCATGTTCGGCTCGGCAAAGACGTCTGCCAACCCATACTCGTGCTAGGTGCGAGACACCTGACGAGGGCAGGGGAGGCGGGTGCTCGACACGTGTTCCATACGTGCTCTACAAAAAAAAAAAAAAACTGATATTATGAACATCGCAACTCATTTTGAGTTGCTTGATTTGTGGTGCATTGTTCTTGCTGATGAGGATCATATACTTGTACTTAGTTGGTGCATAGTGACAAACGTACTCAGTGCAAACAGTCCCCTGATACTTTATTGGTAAGAATTATCTTACGTACTGCTTGGTTCAGGATATTTGCCAGCACACCGACAATTTGGATGGGACCTGAGTTGAGTTCACCGAAGTCTTCGGTATTTCTGGCACGTGCAATAGAAGTTGTGGCGATCTAGCCAGATACTCGAATGGAATGATGACCACATCGAGTCGGCTGTTGTGACGTCACTGACGTGGTGGACGTTGGGCGGCACGGTCAGGTGCTGGAGCGAGAGGGCAACTACGTGGAGCCCACCATCGTGACGGGGCTGGCGCACGACGCCGCCGTCGTCCAGAAGGAGACATTCGCACCGATCGTGTAATGTGTTCAAGACCAAGTCCATGGACGAAGGCATCCAGTGGAACAACGAGGTCAAGCAGGGCCTGACCAGCCTGCTGTTCACAGAATATCGGCACTATCTTCAAGGTGAGTTGGCACGCTCCCCAGTGGAACTAAACACCTGAGACTGTCGACTGCGTTGGCATCTCTTACTTTCCACTGATGGGCTTGGTTTGCGTGGTGGTGCTGCACATGTTCGGAGACCGATTTTCACTAGTTTGATTCTCACCTATATTCCATACTGCTCCCGCCTGTCGGTGATTATGATAGCGAGTACCGTGTGTGTGTCCCTCGACAAATTCAACTTCTCCTGTAAAGCCGTGACCTCGTGCTCGGCTGAAACCGTGACAGTTACCGCATCCTTGACAGTGGCTGGGCCCCGCGGCTCCGACTGCGGCATCGTCAACGTAAACATCCTGACCGCATGCCGAGATTGGCGGCGCGTTCGGCGGCGAGAGAAAGCACACGGGCGGCGGCCGCGAGTCCGGCTCCGACGCCTGAAACAGTACATGCGCCGATCCACCTGCAATTATCAACTATGGCGCCGAGCCGCCGCTGGCGCAGGGGCATCAAGTTCGAGTGAGGTCCACGCAAAACGACGAGCAAGTTCGAGTGAGGTCAGCGATTAAGTTCGATCGCTTAGGATCAAGCTTGCTCAGACAGGAATGCCGACCTCACTGGATAAAGTTCGAGTGAGGTCAGTTATCCCTGTCTGTCCGTTCTCAGTGAAGACATGCGTTCTGTAGAGGTAAGGTCGGCGCCGTAACTGGCACCTGTTTGCGTCGTTTCGAGCGAGAAATCTGCGGACCTCAATTCGAACTTGAACTGTGTAAGTGACGGATTGTCAGTGTAATGGGAACCGGCTGGCGCGCAAAGTCGTTGCAACCGGCTGGTCGTTATAACCGGCTGGTCAAAGTCGCTACAACCGGTTGGTGCAATATTTTCTACGAATCGCATGTCTACTCAAGGATGGATTACGAGTAGGTTGAAAGCGAGCTGTTTGCAACATGGTTGCTGTGAAGATGTAGCGGGTAGTGCTCACGGGATTGGCGTGTGTGCGACTTGTCGCGATAAGAAGTGTCAGATTTGATCACCGGTAATGTACTGCAGCTGATGGCTCTCGCGGATCCGCACGGCGGTGAGCCAGACAGTTTCTCGGTTTACCCGACGCAACTTGGTTTCCGTCGAATGTTCCCAGTTCGGTGTGGCATTTAGCAAAGATGTGTAGATACAAAACATACGGGTACCAAGAATTTACGACAGCAACTTTACGCGCAAATATACGGGGATGGTGCCTGTTCATGCCTCTCTAGGCTCTTTGGCGCTTACCGGGGTTAACCTGACGTGCAATGGCATTTCAGGATCACTGGGGTATTTGTAGTTACACTGTGAGGTAAGGTCAATACCTCAGCTTCACAGAGGACAGGAACACCTTTATTACTGGGCATGGAGAGGCAGTATGCTAAATGCGATACTTTAATATCTTCGCGTAACTATTGTGCTAAAATCGAAGCCCAAATCGAATCGTTAAGAGTGTCTGTTGGCATGACATGTGATGCCCGGGAACGATAACGGTGGGACACGAATGACATATTGTGCGAAGTGGTGATGCGAACCATGCTATCAATAATTGGGCACACAAACACGTGAGACCGACGGTGGGAATGCCACTTATCCCACTGCACACTGCATCGTTATTTGCACGTTATGTTCAGAAAATTTCCGATTGCAGCGCATATCCCCGGTGGTGGTGGTGGATTAAGTTTAGGGCGCGTCGACATCAAGGGTCACTTTGCGCCCATAACTAAATTTTAATCACACTACGGTGCTGCTATCATACCTTGCTATCTATCTTCACGGGTGGGGGGTTATATCACGTCAAGGCGAGCTTGTCGAATGAACGTAAAAATATTCCCAGACGCCACGACCTCAGAGTTGTTCCCTATAAGCATACGTAAACAGGAGTCTGTTCAACCGCCCTAAAATCTGGCGTCGTAGAGGATCTAGTAGTGCTACAGCCAACTAAAACATGGAAGACGGTAAGCGGGGTAAGAACAGCGCGGACATAGAGGTCGGTCGTCACCGGTAAGCATGCAACTGTGTGTTGCGAATGTATGGCTTATTCTCAATCGGCAGAGTATTACTTCTTCCGGCGTTTGGTTCGGTGAGGACAGCCACTTTCCTTGTGTCGGTTTTAAAACCCGAACTTACTACACTTGGAATTTCAGGTCCGTTCCCATTCTGACCGTATATTTGATAATATAGTGGGGTATATATAGATCCCTTGGAGGGAGCCGTAGACGGACCACCGCCATTACCAATGGCGTGTTTGGCGGTAATAAGTCGGCAGCTTTCGTTTCCCGCGAGTCCAGGATGGCTGGGAATCGAACAGAACACGACATTTCTGCCGACGTCATCTAGGAATTTTACGACTTAGGTAATCCTCCGAACAAGTCGGTTATCCTGGTTAAAGGTGTTCAGTGTCAGAGACTGCTTAAAGAGTGTGAAAAACCACGTGTTTTGTGGACCGGTCTTTCTGTACAAAATAGAGTCAAAATGGCATACATTTCGGCAGTAAAAAAATCGATGTTTGCGTCGGTAAACAAAAAAGATCGAACACCTTGTCTACTTAAGAAAGTACACCCGACACCAGAAGCCGCCTTTGAGCCGTCTGTAAATGCGTGAAAAATCGTGATATTCGTGTATTTTTCCACGTTAGCATGCGGAGTTCCTTTCCGGGCTTACCTGCCCTTTCTTTGGAGCAAAGTTTTGTCATGTCAGTTTTTACTGGGACAACGTGCCAAGGGGAGTGCTCGGAGCGATTACACGTGCTATGGAACGCTGCCGGATGTTACATTCTCGAAGAATCGGGGACATACGAGTGGAAAACGGTAATGGTCACGGAGCAATGCGACGTGCACTTGACGTCCCTGAGAAAATCTGGCAACGATAGGCTCGATGGTTCCGGTTTTCAGCAACATTGCATGCATAATTTCGCGCCCAATAACTTACGGCGTAGTGCAAGAGGTGGCTCGTCTACTTCTACCATTACACTAGCAGCCGGTGAAGTGCGGAAGGCTCCAGTAACGATGCGAAGGGCCGAATTGTGGATCACATCAAGACAGTACTTGGATGTGGCTCGCTCCATCATAAATAAAAGGTCCATAGTCAATTTTACAACGCACGAGCCATCAGTACATGAGAAGTAAAACTGATCTCATATTCATATGAACACCTAGAAACGGTGCTCATTACCTGGAGACCTTTTTGTACATTTGATGATAAGGTCAGTGATGTGAGTTTTATACGTAACATGGCGATCCATCCACACCCCCAGAAACTTTACTGCAGGTCTGAAAGGTATGAGGTGACCGTTCATCCTTATCGTTGGGTCTGTGCAACGGTAAGCCTGACAGAAGTGAACAGTCGTAGTTTTTGAGGTGGATAGAGCGAAACCAGTTCTATCACACCACTCCATCAATTTCACTACAGGTAAGCGAGCTGTCTTTCCACCGTCCGCAAGCCGTACGAGAGGAGAAACCATACTGTAAAATAATCCACGAACAGCGCTCGTCCTACCGATGTTGGCAGTGCATCACCCACATCATTTATGGCCATGGCGAACAGAGTCACACTCAATATACATCCTTCCGGAACCCCATCAATCTGTTGGAAGGTGTCAGAGAGGTAGCCACCTGTTCTGACCCGAAATGTCCTGTTTGTTAAAAAAAAAAAAAAAAATCGTCAAGAAAAACCCCATCGGGCCTCTGATGCCTATTTGGTGAAACTTAATGAGGATACCATGACGCCATGCGGTATCATAAGCGCCGTCAACGTCGAAAAATATGGCGGCGGTATGACATCGTTTCATGGAACTCAGGCGTACAACGGAATCGAGAGCTAAAATATGGTCAAATGTGCTCCGATGTTCTGCGAAAGCCACTCTGTATCAAGGTGAGTACATTATTTGTTCTAAAAACCACATGAGTCGCAAGTTCACCATTTTTTCAAACAATTTGCAAAGAGAACAGGTCAATGATATGGGTCGATAATGAAGTGGGTCCTTTCCAGTTTTGTTTGGCTTGCATATAGGACGACAAGCGCCCTCCGCCATGTCAATGGAAATGTTCCCCTTTCCCACATTTCGTTGAACACTTGCAGAAGTGTATTTAAAGCTGTGATCGGCAGATGTTTAATAATATCATTGTGTAAGGTGTCGGGTCCTTCTGCTACGTTCCTAACGGTGCTTAAAGCAGCATTCAGTTCGGAAATAGAGGATGGACTGCTGTAATGGGTAGAATCTATTGTAAAATCAAGGGGTAGTGCCTCACACCGGGCTTTATACTTGAGGAACGTCTACTGTGTATTTTTCGATCGTTCTGAGAAGGCCCATCCAATCTCGTTAGCGACATCCTTCGGATTAATAATATCTTGTCCATGTATGTGCAATGTGGGGAGTGGGGTACAGGTAAGTTTGCCGGAGATACGTTTGATGCGGGACCACACCGATGACAGTGAGGTGGAACAGTTGAACATGTTGACACAAGCTTTCCAGGATTGTCGCCTGAGTCGGCAATTGTGCGCCTCGCGTGTGCCCTCGTCTTGCGGAAAGCTACGAGATTCGCCATGCAGCTGTCACGATTGAAAATACGGAATGCCTTCTTTCAGCACGTAATGCATCCCGGCATTTATCAGACCACCAAGGGACTGGTACACGGCGTGGCGTGCCCGGCGAACGAGGAATATATTGCTGAGCACTTTGTAACGTTGTGGTTGTAAACATCTCCATGGGAACCAATCCTTCGGAGCACTCGCCGAGTCTCTCCTCGACATCGGACTGGAAGGAACTCCAGTCAGCTTCTTCAAAAATCCACTTGGGGGGGGTCGTCGACCAGCTTCCACACCATCAATAAAACGAGTCAAAACGGGAAAATGGTCACTTGTACCTGGATCATCATCCACCGACCACTCTAAACAGGGAGAAAGTTCAGGGCTGCAAAGCGTCAGGTCCAGCACAGAGGTCTGTCCTGTTTGCAATGTAATGTGTGTTGGAGTTCCAGTATTCAGAATACCAAGTGGAAAATTCCGGATTATACGTTCCAATGCACGTCCACGACCAGCACTATTCGCTGAGCCCCAAACATGGTGATGGGCGTTAAAGTCACCGCACAAAATCAGCGGGGTGCGAGCTGATTTACCACTTGCAGCAGTTCTGCAAGTGGAAAGATAGTTCCCGGTGGTAAGTATATGGAGCATATGGTGGTAACACGACGATTAATTATTATCCGAGCAGCGACAGCCTGGTTGTTTGATCTCAGGTGTACTTGTTGGAAGGGGACTGAGTGGTGGACGGCAAGAAGCACACCACCATGTGCCACAGTGTGGGTGACGATGTCCTTGCGTAAAACAGAGTAGTTTCTTAAATAAAAGGAAGCACCAGGAGATAGCTTGGTCTCCTGTAGGCATATTACGGCCGGTATACGACTGTGCAAAATATGTTAATTAATTAATTAATTCGTTAATGTTAGTTCTCACGCCTCTACAATTCCACTGTAGAATATTACTCATTTGTCAGTAAGTGAAAGAGAAAGTCCTAAGCTAAGAGCGTAAAAGGCCAAGTGACTAAGTCATGGTCCTGTAGTCTTGGCTTCGTGGGCGGAACGCGGGCTCACAAACTCACTTGGCGACGCCGCACCGGGAAGAGCACGCTTCCTAGTGCGATTTGGGGATGGGGAGGATATTGGGGTGCACGGTTCGACGGGAAGGTGTCTTCGGCGGTCTCATGGCCGCTGCGGGTAATGGCGTGGAGTGAGGTGTCGCCAGTGGGTGCTGGCCCTCAGGTTTGGAGGTCGAGGGGTTGGGACATGTCGGGTGGTGCGACCCTGTGCTCCTAAATCTGGGGCTCCAGGGCGCACATGCACCATAGGATGTCCAAGCTTTGGATCTGAGATGGTTGGTGGTGATGTGGGTGGGGAGTTGGCGTGGTTTTGGAAGGCTGGTTAGGAGTGGGTTCGGTGGTTATGGCGGGTGAGGATTCGAGGGTAGTGGAGGTCTTAGAGGGCTTCTTAGTCCGCTGAACACGATGCCACTCTTCTGGAGCTCGCTCTGTAACGTTTGGGATGACTGCGACTTCCTGGGCCCTTGGCGACGAAGCAACGCGCTCTGCCGTGTCGGTTGTGTCACGTGCAGGATTACTTATGGTGGGGGCATTTCGGTGGTCTCAACGCAGTCTTGGGTTGGCTGCCTGTTACTTGTTGGTATCGTAAGGGGCACTCCAAAGGAACGAAGTAGGGCTATCATTTGAGAGATGAGCTCAGAAACCTTGTCGGGCTGAGTATGTTGTGGGATTACGGTATGACTTTTGGCTTTTGATGCGTAGGTGATTCTGGGGTGAGTGTGTTCATACACATCTCTGGCCTCGCGGAAGGTTACTTTTTGTGTGTGTTTAATAGCAATAATTTCCTTCTCCTTCAGGTAGATCTGGCAAGTCCTGTCATACGAGTGAGGGTTCTGTCCTGGGCCAGCTTCCGCAACGGGTGGTCTCGGAGGAGCAATGCTCACTTCCGTGCTCTTGGGAGGCGCACTTGCCACATGCAGGGCGATTACGACAAAACTGGTTTGTATGACCGAATTTCTGGCGTTTAAAACACCTCATAGCGTTGGGAAAGAAAATACGAACCTTAACCCGGACATATCCCACACGAATATCACCAGGAAGATCGCTCGTGTTAAATGTTAGTACGGTGTTGTTGGTTGTGACCATCTCTGCACCTCTCCTCACCTTCAACTTTCTCGCTCCAATCACTCCAAATTTTCCTAGTCCATCGACAATCTCTTCCTCCGGTACGTCCCTCAAGTCAAAAGAATTGATACCTCTCGAGTTCTTGGTTTTATGGGGTTCTACGTATATTGGAATAATTTCGTCTACCTTCTTGCCACCCTTTCTCACACCATAAACAAACTATTGTCATCGACAACGCTCTCTCAGTTTCCTCAGCCACCGCAAACTCCACCTCCAACCCTCCATCCTTCAATTTCTCACAACAAACAGCTTTTCCAAACCGGTCGCGCCTGTTACGTCTATGAAAGGGTGACAAAGAACCAAGAGACTGTGTTTTCCCTCGAAGAATGAGGACTCGCGGGGTAGCGGAAAACGTGTTACGTCCGCCGGAGCAGGTGGTCTGGCCCTCACGAGAGGGACCAGGAATGTTTTTGGTTGTTGTCGGTGCCATGCGCCGTTCTTGGTTTCGGCTCCTCGGGCGCCCCACCCCTAAGGGGCCCTACTGGGGGACACCTTGGTCCCGCGAACGGGAGATCACCAGGCGCCCGGGGGAGCTATACGGGGCAGGCGGCGCCTTCGCCCGGCCGGGGAGAGAGGGACTCACTACCCCGACCGGGATCCAGCACCGCCCACCCCTTGAAGAACCCCATGTCCCCGGCCCGAGGCGACTAGTCACTTGGCCCGCATGAGGCCCCACGGGCCCGCCCGCCCCTCCGGGATATCGGGACCAAAGAGGTGTTGGTCCCCCGTCACTAGCACCGTGCGACGGGGATCTCAACCTCCAGGACTCCGTTAACCCCGGGGACGGGCCGAGGGGGCGCGGCTACCCCGATAAAACGGAGCTGGTGGGCAGGACCGGGGAGGTCGCCCTGCCTGCTCATAGTATGGATAGTTAGTGTTGTAGGGCTAGGTGAAGGACATGGATTGGGATGAGATGGGCATTGCAATGGGGGCGTATGGATGGAAGGACGAGTGAAGCACTTTTAGTCTAACCCTCTCCCCGGCCGCCTGGTCTGGCCGCCGGATCCTTGAGGCACGCAATCTCCACCACCACCACGGAAAGATGATGCCTCATCGGGGGGGGGCATACCCCTGGTGTTTTGCTCAGGTTTTATTTTGCAATTCATAATCCTTGTACACCAGCCGCTTGCATGAATTCAATTGGTTGGTTATTGGAGTTTAGGGGCGCATCGACTGAATTCAATTGCATTCAATTACATGATGTTATAACTTGCTTTCATGCACGGAAAAGTTGATTACAAACAGTCTCGTACCACGGATTGCTTTGAGCCTACACGTTGAAGTTTAAACTATGAATAGCATCTTTGCGACGTACCTTGGGTAGTGTCTCTGAGCGTGTCCAGGGCAACGCTTGGTGTCATTTTTGTCCGCCCAGCCCAGTCATCCAACATGAAGACCATGAAAAAAGCATACACCATCCCACGGGCGCCGGCGTGAGCGCCCCCTTAGCATCACAGTTCATGCACGTGTAGGCTTCCAGCCACTTACTCATCTGCAATACCACCCCAAGTACCCAAGAATGAATTGCAATACCACCCCAAGTACCCAAGAATGAATAGCAGCCCGATGACGACAGCACACGACGCGGACGGGCAGGGCGCCAGCGGTGGATGACGGAACATTTCAGTTACAAAGTGGGTTTATTCTATTACGTAAATATAACTGGCTGACGAACGGCTGATACAGCCCATCGTGGGACGAAACAGGCGACCTCGCAAAACATTAGCTGAAGTCACCATCCCGTATTTGCACAAGAGCAGACACAAACAACGCTGTCTGTACACCAGACGATCGCTACCGACTTCGCCCGACCAGTGGTCCACAATCATTCCGAGAGCTTCACGAGGAACTGATGAACCCCGTAATCATCCAGTATTCCGGCTTTGTGGCGCAGCGCCCGCAAGTAATCACTGCACGCTCACATAGCAATAAGTGATCAGAAGCAACCGGACTGGGCCGTTCAAGCTCCCGTTGCAATCAACGCAGTGAGCCTATATTGCCTGTCGCACCGCTCAAGCGACCTCGTCCGGATCCGGCCTGGAGCATCTCCGATATGGGCGCCGTTTGGTCGCCAGCATTTGCTGTGCCATACAACTTCTATAATTAGCAAATAAATCGCCCACGTCGACGTCGGGGAGAAAATACAGGGTGGGCGGCGAATATTCACCAAGCCGGGGTGTTGGGTTTCTGGACCAGACGGGGTTCTCGTAGGCCTTGAAACTCACAGCTTACTAATTGATGGGGCTCAATGCAGCATAGACTTCCTTGCACGCAGTCAAATAACATCCAACAGAGCATGGGTGTGCCCGGATAGAACGAGGCGGTCTCAAACGCCGTCGCTTTGGATCACACATCCACGTCTGATCACATCATCTACGCGCAGCGCGCAGACGGGCGCCATCGCAACACATTTCCCTAAAGCACGCAGGTATAGCCGGCCCCTAGCTGAGCTCGAACCCGGCCTCCGACTCGATGGCGTAGCATAGCTTGCTGGCCATGGTCTGCTCGTCCCTGTATTCGGGCAGCTTGAGCAGGTTCATGCATGTGCTGGCGGACGGCAGCCGGTCGGCCTCGTCGGCGCCGGCAGAGTGGATGCAGAACGGCGGGTACAGCTCGCGGAAGCCGAGCAGCGGCGGCCGCGAGCACGACGTGACGAACTTCAGCAGCTGCGTCTTCTGGCGGTCGGTGAGTGCGTCGGCCACGCGCCAGAACATCTCCACCACCGGGTGGTCGTCGGCGTAGCCACCCGAGTACTTGGTGTGCGCGCGCAAGTCGGCCACGTCCACGGGGATGGGCGCGCCCGACAGCAGCGTCTGCAGCTCGCCATGGTCGAATAGCTGCAGCCACTCGAGCGGGATGACGTCGGCCAGACCGCGGCGCAGCGCAGCGCACTGCCGCTGGATCTGCCGGTTCAGCTTGAAGTCGGCGACCAGGTGGACGTACTCGATGTGGTTGGTCGACGTGACGGCTGTGGCGGCGCCGCCCGGCTTCAGCTCCTCCACCCGGCTTTCCCCCAGCTCGGACACGCGTACGGTGAAGTCCAATCCCAGCTCGGCCACGTCGCCGCCGTACCGGCTCAGGTACATCAGGTTCTTGTACATAACCGGGTCCAGCGAGTCCAGATAGTGGATGTCGACAGTGTCCGACCGGCGTCCCAGCAGCTTGGTGACGAAGAACGCGGCCAGCGGAAGTTCCACCAGCATCTGCTCGTAGACGGCCTTACCCAGCATGCGGCCGACGAAGAAATAGTGCTCGCCAGGGTTGTCCACCAGCATAGCGACGTGCGGGTTCGGGTAGAGTTGCTGGTTATTGGTCGTGCGGAAGAAGCCGCGGTTTGGATCGAACGCGGTCTTGAGGAGCTCCGAAAGGAACTCGCGGAAGATGCCGCCGCCGTCGATGCCGGCCTCGTCCAGTCCCTTGGCGTTGATCATTTTGACGCGCATACGCGGCTTCAGCGTCGGCTCGCTATCCAGCGAGAGCTTCTCAAATGCGTCCTCGTAGATGTAGTTGCGTCGGATGCTGATGCTGATGGCAGTACCGGCGCTCGACATGAAGTGGTCCAGCTCCGACTGAGAGCCCTGCTTGTCCTGTCGCACCAGCTCCTGGAACAGCTGTACTCGCTGCGGAAAGCTGAACACGAACGGCAGCTGGCGCAGTAGCAGCATCATGCGCACGTCCCGCGCGCTCACCAGCGGCACGCCCGCCTCAAGCTCGTCGCGCGAGAATCGCACGGGGCCGGCGAACGGCCGGTAGGCGGCCAGGTCGGCCTTGAAGAGCGCCACCACTTCGGGCAGCCGCTCGCCGGTGAGCGGCTGCGTGCGCGCCGCCCAGTGGCCAGTCGGGCAGAAGCGCAGCCGGGCGTCGCGTGACTGCAGCTGCCACAGCAGCGCGTTAATGCTGCGCAGCAGGCTGATCCAGTGCTGTGCCGCGTCGTCGCTGCCGCCACCGCCGTCCGGCACGCGCACGCCGACGCTGCGCAGCGCCGACGTGTAGCCGGACGGCACGCTCGGCTGCAGGTCAGGGTAGGCCAGCTGCACCAGGCCCAAGTAGACGTCACGTAGCGCGGCCGACATGGCCACCAGCTGCGCCACTACGAACAGCGGCTCATCGCCGACCAGCTCGGCGTCGTGCAGCGTGACCAGCATGTGGGCGAACATGGCGCAGAAGGTGGCCAGCGGCGGCACCAGCCGGTGGCGGTCGGCGGGCGCCGGATCTGCGCCTCGCGCCAGCGTGCTCAGCAGCGACTGCTTGTCGCCGAAGATGCTCACCTGCGAGCACTGCTCGACACTGGTCCACAGCCGGCGCAGGAAGCGTTTGCTGAAGGCCAGCGTGTAGAGCAGCCGGTACTTGTGCAGCGCCAGACGGTCGCGGCTGATGAGGTGGTAGCAGACGCCGCAGAGCGCACGCACTGCGCCCGCCTCGGGCGCCGTGCTGTCCACTAGGTCACAGAGGGTGCGCACGTGGCGCGACTGGTCGAGCGAGGCCAGCGCCTGTTGCAACACGGAGCTCTCCTCGGCCGCCTCGGCCGTCTGCGGCGGCGCCATTTCATCGTCCGAGTCTGCGCTGCTCGAGTCGTCGGCGGTGAGCGGGCGCAGGTGGCTGGACGCCCAGTCGATAAGGTCCAGGTAGAGCAGCCGCACCTCGGGCGGCTGTGTGTCGATTGCCTCGTGGCCCAGCGCCAGCAGAGAGAAGAGCAGCCAGGTCGACGGCGGCAGCAGCGAGCGCTGCGCAGACACCACATCCAAACAACGCGCCAGCGGAAAGCGGCCTCCGGCGGCCAGCACCGGCAGCAGCCAGTGGCGCACCTGCGACGAGAAACGCGGCTGCAGGAAGGTGGTGGCGAACGCGGCCAGCAACGCGTCCGAAACGGGACCCGGGTCGGTTGCCAGCTGCAGCGGTCGCTCCAGCAGCTGTAGCACGGCGGCCGCCGCCGGCACCGGCGGCTGCAGCGTGTCCTCGTCCAGCATCGGCACGCGCACCTCCAGCAGGGCGCGCACGTGCCAGAAGTAGCCGCGCGCCACTAGGTGGTGCAGGTGGTGAGCGGCGGCCGGGCCGGCCAGCACCACCTCCAGCAGCCGCAGTGGCACGGCTAGCCGCCGACCCTGGACGCCGCACAGCGAGCGTGAGCAGAACAGCAGCAGCCGGCTGAGCGGGAACGAGCCGGCCAGACCGGTGCACAGCGGCGGGTGCCGCAGCAGCAGCTGGCAGAGCACCACCAGACGCGCCCAGTCGGCCTCGTCCTCGGCGCGGTAGAACCAGCACAGCCGCGCGGCCAGGTGGCGCACCAGCGGCAGGCTCGGCGGCGGCGGTGGCGGCTCGCTGCCGGCCGACTCGCAGCTGCCGCTCGCCCACAACGAGTCGTACTCGGCGCGCAGCTGGCGCCGCAGCTGCGCGCGCCGCACGCAGCCGCGTACGAACGCCTGCAGCCGGACGGCGCAGCGCTCGTGCAGCTCCGTCTGGCGGCGGCGGCTGCGCTCCGCCTGCGCGCGCCGAATGGCCGTCTCGCGGGTGTCAGTCCCGCTCAGCCCGCCCAGTCGCACCTGCGGCCGTCGCCTGTATTCGCCCTCAAAACTGTACATCTGCGAACAGCCGGCACCGAGGGTACAGCGAGGTCAGTCGGGTACGACAACTGCAAGTTACCGATAAGATCCATCGGACGACAGGAAACGAGCGTAACTTACCGGATATAAACGAAGCTACTCAGAAAGAACAGCATTGGCCTCAACGTGCTGTCTTTATATGTTACTCATTACTGCACATTATGTTACTCATATACATATGCATATGTACATATATATATATATATATATATATATATATATATATATATATATATATATATATATATATATATAAAGATTAGTAATCTTTAGCTCACGAAATGTTTAATCATGTAAGCTATATAGATATATATATATATATATATATATATATATATATATATATATATATATATATATATATATATATATATATATATATATATATATATATATATATATATATATATATATATATATATATATATATATATAGCTTACATGATTAAACATTTCGTGAGCTAAAGATTACTAAAATATCTAAATCGCACACAGTGAAGTTTGGTGGCAAGTAATGCACGCAAGAAACACACGTCTATAACCAATACACACCATGTAAGATACACCAACAAGAGCCACTGAATTCCCCTTCTGGTACCAATAAATTCAGCTATTTGATGCTAACTGGTCCTAGTGTGCATATCCTTCATCTTGTAACACCAACGAAAAAAAACCTGTTCAGCCCACCAGATTTGCGCACAAATATGATAGAAGTGAAAAGCAAGCAACAAGAATACCAAAAGCAACATAGCATAGGGTATCATTTTCCGTATTTTTCCATTGGCAGTTGGCAGTTTGTTCAACAAAAAGTCACGGTCACACTGAATTCTGAGGATTTCGGAATGGAAGTGCATTGCCTGTTTTTGGTTGTGGTCAATCTAATTTGGAAAAGGATTTCTTTTTCGAATGTATGACAAGAAATAAACATACAAATTAAGAAGGATATTATATAAGATGAAACCATGCACTTTTACATTTTGATGTAATTGGTATCGGTTTTCAGCAGTGCTCCATCTGCCCACTACTACACATTATATTTAGATAAACACTGTATCCCCCATGGAAGATGTAGGATGAGACCAAATAGTAGTCCTACATTTCTTCTACCTTTTTATGGAGAATAAAGGATCTTCAGGGGACTGCAACTGTGGCTATCACTACCAATGGCACCGATTATTCTCAGTTTCTCTCCAAGATTAATGACATAGATGGCCTTGCTTCTCCCAAATTTGTCTGGTGCAGATCTAGATTTTGTGAACATAATACATTTAGAGTTGCTCTAAACATTGCCCGTCAAGATAGTTCCACCATGGAGAGTCCAAGGTAGAAGTGATGGATGTAGGAAGGACACAGTCAGGGGAAGTCCTGCGTTATTTTCCGATGCATCCAACTCCGGCATATAGCGCCACCATGCTTTCGCGCCGATCGGCCGCGGGTGGACGTGGTAATCTCGCCGGCCGTGGGATTCCAACCCATGATCTTACCAGGAAGGGTCGAACGACCTACCGACCGAGCTACTGCTACTCACAAGATTCTGGTGAGCAAATAAATAATGAGGTGAAGGCAGTGTTAAAATATTGGTTTTTCATTAGGCGTGAGATGTCGAAAGGAGCACAGTAGGATGACGAAATTTGGCATGGAATCAGTGTCATGTCAAGTGCCTTTGATGTCTTTCAGACCTAAATTTGAGCCGATGTTTGTACCGTCATCAGTTGTTTTGAAATTCAAATGTTAGGAAGAGCTATATTCGAGATAGCGATAAAAATTAATACTTAGCAAACGAGGTAATGTTAGAAAGGAGACTCAAGGACTTCATAAGCACGCATCAAGAAGCAGGATGTCGTTACTTCTTGGAGCAGGATGTCAATTGAGTGTTCAGAAAGTGGTAAATTCCAATTTATTTTACGAATAATTTAACACTGGGTGAAGGTGAGCAGCATATGAAGATGTAGAGATTGTAGCAGGTGTCAGTGAGGATCCTGACAAGGGTATGTTCAGCCTAGGAATTACCAGGACGTATTGGGTTAGATTGGATTGTGGCTCTACGACGCACTCAGCGGCCGAGGCCGTATGACGTCGCCCGCCCCTCACCCTGGCAGGAAGGCCGGGCACTGCGGGGAATCGAATCCTGTACGTCTGGCTTGCCAGATGCTCAGCTGAACCACTGAGCTACCAAAGAGGACGTATTGGAAAGACGTGAAGACCTCACAATGCTGTGAGGAGTATGTTCTGAATCTGTGGGTCTGACAAGAGAAGTTTGGTGAGAATCAAAAGTGGTTTGGAATAAAGGAGTTCCATTGAGAAAATGGAGAACCTGGAAAGTAAATGGAGAGCATAGAGTGGAACTGGCTACACATCGAAAAAGTGGGGCACAGCAAAGTGGGTAGTATAGGGAGAGGATTTGAACCAAAGGAAAGAAATGGCAAGATCATGTCGGATTTGGCTAAGCATTCATGTTATGATAGGTAAACAAAAAGAAACATTTTGACTGCATCAGACTTCTCAATAATTCCATAGACTTCCCAATTCATCGCCACATCCCTCGCCAGTTCCTTAGATGTTCAACTTCGCCAAAAAACTATATTTCCAACAATATCTATGTTACGCATTATCATCCAAGCACTCACTTCTGTGCAAAATATATTCTTGCAGTCTCTGAATCAAATCAGATTAAAGCTTCCTCCATAGAATCATCATTTCCTTCTTAACCTCCAGTTTCTTTCCTGGACCAGATCAATTCTTATCAGACTCCTCATTTCCTTACTATTCTGCTCAATTCTGCTCCAAACTTATCCTTAATTTACCAAATCCTCATCTTATCCATATTCCTCACTTCTCTATGCTGCCTCAGCTTCTCCCCATACACTTCACTCTTCCTTGCATTGTCTGTACTTTTCCAACTTCCTTACTTCCTCAACAGATTCCACATTTACTTTCCAACCTCTTCACATGGTTTCAATCCTTCCCACATAGAATACCTGCATTGGCTGAAACATAGCGATGACATGTAACACTTCCAAAAGTCTGGTGAAACAGGGCACACTTCCAAAAATTGCAGGCATATCCAGTGAAGAGCAACTGCCATCTAAGATGCAACCAAATAGTGTTGTGACTGACTTCACTCACATATTAGCCAAACAAATGGAAAGCAGTATATTTTTATCCCCTGTTCTCCACTGAAAAATCACAAATTGACCCTACTTCTCAGCTGGTGGAGCTTTTGCTCCACTGGTGGAGGTTGGTGGAGGAAAAATCTCCACTGGGTTTGCGATGGAATGACCAGTGAAGGTTTGTGGAGGTTAGTGGAGCCACGGGAACACACCCAGGATCCAATTGTGATTTTTCAGTGGAGCTCAATCACGGCGCATTTCTTTCATATATTTGCGCGTAAACAACGTCCTCAGTCATATGAATCTCATCTTCATGCATCAACTGAATACCAGGATCATCCTACGCAAAGGAAATATGAAATTACAACTATGAACAATAATCGAAGTAACTGATGTAGACTACATAACATCCTTTTTGTGCCCATTTATCTACGTCATTCGTCCGAAGGGGAAGATGTTATTTTACCGGCGGGATCCGCCGCAATCCCCGTGCTGCAACTGCCGAAATGCGGCGGCAGCTCAGATTTCACTCGAGCCCGATCGACGAGGTCGAGCAAGTTTAGATGTGGAATAGCTAGCATCGGGTAGAGAAGCGTCTCTGGGCCAGGTGGCCCGGCAGGTCCAGACACCAGATTACATGCTGTACATTAAGAAGGCAAGCTGAAACCGACCGCAAAACAGGGAAGACGATGCCTAGTGCTCAACCGAGAGGGAAGAGGTTCATCCCATAGGCAAAAAGAACATCTGTTCTCTCTGCAATCCCTGAGGGGACCTACATTGCCATAAATAAAGACAATTTTGTGACATTGTATTAGAAGTCAGACTACATACATTGTGCGATCATCTGCACAAACATTTAAGGAGCAATTTTAAAAACAGCATCAGATACAGCACCAAACGCTTCCTTTTCATCGCGGAATTCACATCGCTGTCAGCTGATTTCTCCACCGGTCATTCCTGTGGGCAGGTCTCCACCAGCCTCAACCGATCTCCAGAGTTCCTTCCGGTGGAGCCACAGGAACAGATCCTATGTTAGGTTAGGTTCTTAGGTTGTTTTTTCTTCTGAACATTACTTTTTATGTCATACTACCTAGCTCCAATCCATTTTTGGTGTTAGTTTACCTGCAATCTGAAAAGCATGAATTTACAGAGGAAATGAGTGCTTGCATCACGTCAACCCAGATTACAAAGAATGGCACATTGGTTGGTTATTGGTTTTACTACACATCAACCGTTGAGTCATGTAGCGTCGCCAATCTCTTATGCCGATTGGTCGCGGGCGAAGAGTAGCGACAGGTGAGACTCAAGCCCACAACCTTTGGATTGTGAGACGAGCAACTTACCCCTAGGCTACTTGCCCCAAAAGAATGGCACTTTCAACAGGACCTTGTCATTGCAGTGAGGGTGGCCAGTGGTGCAGCTGGTGTGGGGACAGGTACCTGGTGCTGGTGGGCTGACAACCCACTGACAATTCACACATGGCTACAAAAATCACAAGAACAAAATCACAACAATAGGAGAAAACAGAAACACCAAACAGAGTGCTCCACATTTATCTGAGTTAATAAATGTCAAATTTGATTACTGCTTAACAAATTTCCCTACTGCCAAATTCAGTTCAGTGTCCCATGTGGTTTGAAATAGTGGAGTGGGAAGTGCATGATGTTTATGCTTCAGTCATGTTGTGCATGAATGTATGTATTGGTTTGATGTTGTAAAAATATGCTTATGTAGAAGAAAAAAACACCTGAAGGCCTCTCAACATTCTTCCTCATGGTGTTTTTGCATTTGCTTTTTTATTGCATTTCTCCCTTTCTGATGCTTCACAGTGCAGATTTTGTCTGCTACTGGTGCACATCATTGAGCCATTTGCCATACTTCACAGTCTGAATGTTGACCACCTCTGTAAGCATTACATTTGAGGGTGAAGTTCCAAGAACTCATTGCTTTAAACTACAAGTTTATGATATTTGCAATGCTAACAAGTCGCATATTACAAAATAAACCATAACTTGCAATAATTCCATCATCTGCATACTACATTCATAGTACCTACCTACCTAAGCATCTAATAAATAGCTTCAGCACAGTTTTCATGATTTATTTCTTGCATCTTGAGGGAAAGTGTTATTCTTGCAGTTGAAGGTAATCTTGGAGTCTTTAGGTTTATAAAATATGATGTGCATCACCATGATTAAGGTGATGCAACCACTCACTTTCTCTGCAGATGATTACTTTTCAGTGGGTAAAGAATTACACTATCACAATGTGCACTGTTCAAATATAGTGAACAACATGATATAATCTCTACCTGGTGTGTCACAGATGTGATAAAGAACAAAACTAATGCTTCATGCAACTGATTCAACACTTTCAAGCGAAAAACATCATGCTTCTGGCTTAATTTCACATGAATTTTGACACTGAACATTTGCAACCACACAAATACCAAAATTTATTTTATCAAGGTCAGATGTTCTTTACAATGTTATTCCACTAATGGCAAATAGCAATGTGTGAAAAAAAAATTTGACGGTGTCATAGTATAATTTTGTTTTGGAGAAAGTCTACTCATTCAAGTTAGTAATTCTATATATTCATGATCTATGTGTTATATGTAGATCTTGAAGACTTTGAATTGAACCAGGAATATCAGCAAGCAAGTCAAATTGAGAAAACTACTGGTAGCAGTGTGGGGGCAGGGCACATTTCTATCTTCCAAAGTTTGCAACTTCCAACTTTCATAATTTACAAATTGGAAATTGACCTAACTAAATCAAATGGACAAAATGTATCCTTTTCGGGACCATTTATATCCTCGCAAAACGTGTCCGGGACCATATAGCCCCCAGCCGAGAGTGTCAGTTGGCAGCTGGCCCGATAAGGCAGGGGACGAGCTAATGGGTGGCCGAGTCAGTGCATTGGTGGCATGTTAAACTTTCGGTCTAAATTCTGCTGTTGAGCTGGAGTTCATGGATCGGGTGGTGGGGCCAAGGTTCACGCAACAAGCTCTGCTTAGCAATAGAACCCTGGCTCCTCGTCACCCCAGCAACAACTCGGATTACATTTTTTTAAATATGTATCCTCGACTTTGGCATGAAATAAAACATGTTTGGAGTGATTTAAACCTACTTAGTCATTATGCATTTTGAGCACGATCCATGTATAAAATTAAATTTTCACCGGTAAGTTTTCCCTTGATAGACTTTGCAAGTAGACCTTTTTCGACTTTTTGGTGAAATTGAAATAACACGAAGAGTCGGTTTCTCATCGATCTGAAAGTCCTAGGTTAAAATTTTGATCTAGGGAAAAAACGTATTCAATTCTGACCCTAGGTTAGGTCAAATATTTCAGAAGTTAGCAAGAGTAAAGTTTTTCAACATTTCCTGGTAGGTATCTATGACTCCGACAAGATACTGAAGCTCAAGGCAAAACATGAAAGTACACTGCTGCACAGAGTGAATACTACCGAACCGATTTTCTTCGATAAAAAATATCAGATACAGGATGGAATGGGGACTCTTTTGTTTTTTGAAAATCCAAAATCGGACTTAAAGGGGCTGAAAAAAAAAAACTTTTAAAAAAACTTTAGCCTTTAAGTCAATGGGCAATTTTCTAACGCCTTTTTCGTATTGTTGCTGACATTTCAGCGAAATATAAGTTATGTACACAGATTGCCCCCCATTAGGGCTACCTACCTAAAAAAACCAGAACCACTTTACGCCGATAACTTGCTTAGTTATTCGACCACCAAATTCGCCAAAAACCAAATGGACCATTTGTACTTGGAGCTCTGGAAGTTCGAATTTTGGCCTTAGGAATACAAATCTTGTTGGAATTAGTTTTTTTGGTACCGTGCATCCGACAAAAATTATAAGAAAAAAGTATCATTTTGGAAATTTTAAGCACGGTGCCCAAAAAGCTAAGACCAGCTTTTTAAAGTTTGATTCTGGAAAATCGTTTCCTTTTAAGGAGTTACTTCATAATTTGGTACTTAGAAATCCACCGGTACCTTTAAAAGTGATTAAGCTCTCAACATTCGAAAATGGGGGGGTCTGTGTTAAGCCAACGGCAGGTCGTACCCCGCTAGAATCATGATTGAGGACTAAGTTACCGACAGAATTTCAATATTCGTACACCACGCGAAAACCAATGAATGGGGCATGATTTCATCCGTGCCATGTAGTAGGCCATCAGTCATAGGTAAGGGGTGAGTGAGCTTATAATTTTCCCCAAAAATCAAAATTTTAAGTACCTCTACAGGCTAAGTTCTTCGAGATATCAGAAATCTTTCTACAGAGTGAATAGAGCTCGCGAAGCTCATTCGAAATTTTCCCATGTTAAACCAAGGAGAGAAGGGTGTGACCCCAGAAAACTTTAAAAACTATTTTAACACTTTCTAGTTGGATGTCACAGGACCTATTTTGCACGGTGCGTCGACTGGTGTACGAAAATTGCAAATCCATCGAGAACTTTTCGAGATATGAGCATCTGTAAAAAAAAGTTAGGTGTTTTCAAATGAGTTAGGTCTTTTGTATAACGCGAATAACTCCTTATCGGTCACAGATACCGACCAAGATCAAGGGATGTGTGTGATAGAGAATCGATCAGGGCATCTTTTACTAAATACTCATACCCCCCATCTCTGTAAGTGTCCCCCCTACACATCGTCAAACATGGGAAAAATTCAGAATTGTTGCGGTCACATCGCGAAAAGTTGCAGAGCTAGAGGGAAATAAACGGCTTTTCTGAGGTCAGCGCGTCGCGATACGCCTGGAAAAATTCACTTGTATTCGGAAATTATGTCAAACAAAAAAGTTGGAAAATCTTGGAAAATGTTGCAGACACTTGTTTCTGCTTTTCCCAGATTCGCCCTGGATGGCTAAATTAGTGTTCTACACACACAGTCTTAACACCTATGTGCTCACCGTAAGGGGCTAAATCCGAAAAAATAACTAAAAATTTCAAAAAATGCATTTCTCGAACTTAAAATTTTGAGTGGTTCACAAAAGCTGGAATAAAAAAATAATGAGCAGGTCTCTGGGATTCAAACACTTTGTACCTCCATCAATTCTGAACACATTTCCTCCTCTAACACATACCAGAAAAAGTAATATTTCCCCTGCAAGATCTAAAAATATTAAAGCATGTTTGATTTTTTTAAAGTACCTTTTACAGTTCTTACTTTTCACAGATAATGCATTATGAAAAGGAGCAGGCATCAATTGTCCATCGAACAGTATCAGAAACGTTCAATTTGCATGTACCAAGAACGAACTATGGGTGAAAATCTTAACCCATGTTTTTGGCCAATTTTCGTCAAAAACATGGGTGCATATAAGTGTTTCTAGGTTGAAATACATGTGTTTCAGGAAACTTTCGAGATAGCACTTTGATAGAGAATTGATGTGTGGTACTTTTACCAATGATCTCACTGTATGAATTTTTGCCAAAAAACTTACTAAAAATATAAATATTTTTTCATTGCTAATTTTTGACCATCAAAAGAAATTCAAAGTTTATTTTTTATACTTCTCTTGTACATCAATTTACTTGACAAAAACAGTTTTTAAAATTTTGAACTTTTCTTAATCTTAAAATCCAAGTTTCCAAACATTTTATACCATAGCCATGGGGGAAATGACGATTTCTTGTATGCAGTAGATAGACGTGGAGGAGATCTATCCATAGATGTGTAAATTTCCCTCCAGGCATAAATATTAGGGAAATTAAATATTAGGGAACTTACAGTTCTTCAAAATTTCAATCCTTTTTTGGGATTAGGCTAGGTTAACTTGAATAGTTATAACTCAAAAAGTTGTTGTCCGATTTCATAGCTAAGGGCAGATTCATGATCAGCAAGTTACTCTACGTCTAATACAACTGGTTAGAACAATTAGTTTGGTAGAATAACACAAGCAGGCATTAAAAATTCCAAAAACTAAGCAGCTTTGGGAGAAATGCTTTGGATTGATGAATTTCACTCCCCAGGTGCAAAAATGTAGAGTGCACGATTTGCACATGCCTAGGCAATGCATGAAAATTAGAGGAAAAAATATACAAAGAACTTTTGAGAAAAAAATCAAATTTTGACAATTTTGAAAGGTATCCAAAGCATTGATAAATATCAACATTTGCATCTTCTTTGTGAACCTAACCTACCTAGAGGACCCAAGCTAATAGGACCATGTTAAAAAAAACTTCAGAAAAACTAACAGAAACATGTTTTTCTAATGTTTTTAACTTGTGGGCATTCATTTTCATATTCAACACAACATATCCAAAAAAGTTAAAAAGCTAACCTAGCCATAATAGCATCACTAGATGTGCCAAGAGTAGCTGCATCTTTTACAAAAAGTATCTTTATCAAAGATTATGGATGGATAACGCATCACAAGCCAAAAAGTGTGTCAGAGGATAGATTTGGTCCACTTGATTCTAGAGATTCTGGTGTTATCTGGATGTTGCAGTCTCCGAAGTCACTTTTTACCCAACTTCAGAGCATCTGAAGTGTACTTTAGGCATGCTTAACCTGGGTTAGGTTGACATTTTCAGATAGATTGATCTTTTTCCTTCAAGACCCACTCCTCTGATTTGACCTAGGGTCAACACCCTTCTTTCAGTCCATCAAAACATCTCTGCAAGGATAGAAATGGCCCTTTAGGTTCATATGAGGATAGAAACAGCCCACTTGGTTTTTGACAGATTAACGAGGATACATCTGGCCTCTTTGATTAACTTCCAAACATTAGAAGTCAACTTTTAAAACAGCCCAGATGAAGTGTTCCTATTTTCCAAAGTTTATAATTTCAAATTCAGAAGTTAGCTTCCAAAATTGCAAGTTGCTTTCCAAAAGTTGAAAAGCTAAGCTAGGTTATGCTAGGTAGGTACCCCTATGTGTGTACCTACCTAGGTAAGTTAGGTTATGCTGGGCTATGTTAGGTTCCTATCTAGGTTACATTGTTCCCTTCCAATTTTTGGAATCTAACTCAAACTTCTGATGTGACACAACTTTCAACCTGGAAGTTAGTTTAATACCAGAAGTTCAATATCAGAAGTTTATTCTGGTATTATGGCTTTGTAAATCAATCTGATTGCCATACTGGTGCTAGTAAGTATGACAACACCAGTGAGGACCAGACAAATGTGCTGCAGCCTGCACCATCCCATTAAAGCATGTGAAATGTTTGCAGCTCTAACTTGGCAAACGAAAGAAATGCAGAAAAATAAAAATGTTACAACATAACATAAACTGGCCTAACCTTCCATTCAAGAAACATTGTTTAATTTTATATTTCTGAAGATTTTTTATCACAAGATATTTTACTTGGACAAACCTAATCCAATCCCATGTCCATAACCTAGCCTAACCTAACTTAACCAAACCCAATCTCTTTGTATGCTCCATGGAGATAAAACGCGTGTATAATTTGCCTCTTAGATAACCTAAACTCCAATAACACCCCTTCGCCTATATAAGCTTACCTGAAGTAAACAGCACCTTTCTCACTTTCAATACTGTAAGATTAATTTTACCTTAGAACGACGATCGAACAAAATCCACTCCAACTGCTTCTCCAAGTCGGTTCAATCCAGTGCATTCAATTCAATTCAACCTCGTGTAGCCTACAACGTCCATTCAAATTCCGGAACCTACAATGTACCACGCAATTTCCCGATCATTCTCATTCGACGTCAAGGTTAATTGTTTGTTATTGTAGTCATAGCACCATACATTCTTGATAGGCCATCATATCTGCGAAAGAGTTTCATAGGTATTGTTATTAAGAGGGAAGTGAATTTAGTAGGAATTGTTATTAAACTATCGGAACTTTAATAGGCATTGTTATTAGAGATTCCTATGGAGATATATACAGTGTGACCGGAAATGTCCACGTGATAGAGAGGAATTGTTTTATATTAGTACTTAGATAGCCGTGGCTTTTCTTGTGTAGGCAAGAGTGTCGGGCCACGGGCAGTCGCTGTACTGTTTTTTCTTACCCGCAGTCTTGTGATTGCGCCAGTCGGGAGTCGGTGAGGTCAGGTGGGTATCTTGGTTCAGTTGAGGCCATTGTTCCCAGTTCGCGCCTTTGTACCAATATAGGTAAGACGTGTAGCATTGTCAAAACAAATATCAAAGAACGCACCAACATATATTTATATATATGGATATGAATACGTGTATGTACGTATGCATATATAGGTATGTATATGTATGTATGTATGTGTGTGTACGTATGTATGTATGTGTGTATATTTTTATAAGTATATATGTATGTATGTATGTAAATGTATGTGTGTCTGTGCATGTGTGTGCGTCCCACGGGGTGAATGTACGCGCGAGTTACTAAAGCAATACATCCTGGTCGAGACCATCCTAAACGCTGCAGCTTATGCTTAGATTTAGATTCAAATTAACTTGCTAAATTAACTTGCTAAACAACCGACAAAAAAGCTAACTATCATTCACTATAAATCGCTACCTCCTATACTGTCAGCTAAATATCTGAGTGCCTCAAGAGAAGCAGAAACTATTAAACAATTGCTTGTTTTTTTTTTTTTTTTTTTAAATAAATTAAATAACTAAACAAGATGTCTAATCTAATTGTCTTCCACACAAGTAGACAACTATATAAATATCCCTTTGATATTACTTATGGCTAGACAGAAAAATGAACAGTCACACAGCACTTATGAATACCCCCAACTTACTACTAATTAAACTATCTTAAACTTCAACACTAAACACACTTGCTAAGCAACCGACAAAAAAGCTAACTATCATTCACTATAAATCGCTACCTCCTATACTGTCAGTTAATTATCTGAGTGCCTCAAGAGAAGCAGAAACTATTAAACAATTGCTTGTTTTTTTGTTTGTTTTTTTTTAAATAAATTAAATAACTAAGCAAGATGTCTAATCTAATTGTCTTCCACACAAGTAGACAACTATATAAATATCCCTTTGATATTACTTATGGCTAGACAGAAAAATGAACAGTCACACAGCACTTATGAATACCCCCAACTTACTACTAATTAAACTATCTTAAACTTCAACACTAAACACACTTGCTAAGCAACCGACAAAAAAGCTAACTATCATTCACTATAAATCGCTACCTCCTATACTGTCAGTTAAATATCTCAGTGCCTCAAGAAAAGCAGAAACTATTAAACAATTGTTTATTTTTTGTTTTGTTTTGTTTTTTAAATAAATTAAATAACTAAACAAGATGTCTAATCTAATTGTCTTCCACATAAGTAGCCAACTATATAAATATCCCTTTGATATCACTTATGGCTAGACAGAAAAATGAACAGTCACACAGCACTTATGAATACCCCCAACTTACTACTAATCAAACTATCTTAAACTTCACTTAAATCTTAAACACCAAACGCACTATGCACACCAAAAAATAAATAAAGTATGTTAGGATAGTATGAATGTTGTCTAATGTACTTATCAAATCTACACACTTGTAATATCTCCTACTACAGAAATCGAAACGTCGAGAACACGCCGAAGCCACGAGGCCTCCCTTTGGCGCATACAAGATGGCGTCCTGCGGCGTCGCTAGGTTAATATAGTATAGTTTGCGTGCTACGAAAATGCTTATAAGATAAAACCTAATGAAATATAATAAGAGAAGTAATTGCTAAGCACCTATCCACAGCTTAGACTAGAGTACTGCCCTGTTCTGCAGCGACTTATCTGGAAACCTGGAGCTCGGGCGCGCGTGCTTCCACCTTGAGAGCTGGCGGCAAACTGATGTATACATGTAAATATGTATACATGTATATATATAGTATATATATACAAGTATATATATATATATATATATATATATATATATATATATATATATATATATATATATATATACAAGTCCCCAGATGTCGTTGAATATATTTCAAAAAGGGCCTATTTTTTCCTCGCAAAATCAGTTTTTCTTTCGTTCTAGAGGTTTGTTCAGAATATTAAAAGAATATTCAGAAACAGGATCGTCGGATTTTCTTGCCCCTCAAATTGTAATTGTAAGCATGCATAACACTTTTCTGAACAAAGAATGCAGACACCACTTCCCATCTCACCCTCCCCCCATACAGCAGCGGATCAGGGAATTTTCATGTGGCGTGGGGAAAACCTTCTCGGCCATTGGCTGAAAAGTGAGGGGCGGGGGTGCACTCGAGCCTACCTGGAGGCAGGATCTTCCCGGTCAGAGGAGCGCCACTTTTCCATAGGAAGGCACCTTCCCCCAGTCTCCCACCCCTTCCCCGGTATCTGCCACTGTCCCATTCCCTGCTCAACGCAATTTCCGGGTAGGTACCCCGCTTCAACACCTTCACCTCCCATGACACTCTCTGATGACCTTGGGATCCAAGAAATGCCCTAAGGGAACTTGACTGAAGGGGCGACATTGCTATCAGCTGCCAGTAATTACCTAAGTCAGTCTCAGCTTTTCCCAAGTGAACCGTACATCATAGCCCCCCGTACACACACACACACGCAGATAAACACATTCGAGTGTTCATAGATCGATATGCCTACCTGCCGGAGATGCCCTGCTTCGTCCACACAGCCCATCTCTCGCTAGCTGTTCTTTTATACTGAATACTGAATCATGCATGTAGGTAAGCAACATATGAAGGCTCCATACTTGATGGGTGGACAAGCACTATCAGTGACTCAACAGAAGAAGGATTTAGCGTTATTCTAAACACAAAATTGGGGGCATCAGAACAGACCAAGGAAGCCAGGAAGAAGGCACTGAGAATGCTTGAGTAAATAAATAGGAATGCATCATGCAGAAGTGAGGAAGTCATCACGAAGCTTTACTGTGCATGTCGGGCACATTTGGAATACTGCATCCAAGCTTGGTCTCCTAGCTATGCAAAAGATTGTTGGCTTTTAGAGAGAGTACAAAAGAGGGCTACAAAAATGGTTAATGGTATAACCAACCTGACTGATGAGGAAATATTGAAGAAATTTAATATGTTTTCACTTAGATATTGAAGGCTGAGTGGAGATCTTATCGAGGTCTTTCAATTTTCAATGGTCTGGAGAAGGGATATCTTGGGGAAATGTTTGAATTTGACAGAAATGATGCAATTAGAGGTCATCAATTCAAAATTAAAGCTAACCACAACAGAACAAGATTAAGACAGTCTTTCTTCACCAACAGGGTAGTAGATCACTGGAACCAGCTGCCAGGAACCATGGTCAGTAGCAGCACATTGAACATCTTTAAACACAGCATAAACAATCATTATAAGAATAGAGGGCTTGCTTTTCAGTATTCCAAGGAGGGCTGATCGACGGATTTGGTGGGCAACTGGTTGAGTGGCCAGAGTGCAACCAAGAAGGGCCCTTGTGGCTCATAGTTGCATTAATCATGTATGTATTTATGTCTTTATGTCTAGATACACGATTTCGATTGCCTTGCACGACTGAATACCTTCAATGGTTCTTGGTAGCATCAAGTTTGTTTATTCCCCATAAACAATGGGCTGTAATTGATCCTATTATTAATTACACAACATGTACACTATGTTCGTGCTTCTGTACTATGACTATAAACGATAAAATACGCGCCACGCTGTTATTTAGCCTTACGATGTAGCGTTAAATATACAAAATAATCAGTATTTACCTAGCAATGGCGTTTATTTCTGAAAGTCGTTAGGGCATAATGCATGGAGGAAATGAGCGGGCCAAAATGCATTGGGAGTGGCCGGAGGTACAATCCATAGGGCTTCATGTTTGAAGTGCGAATTACTGTGGAATGCTATGCTCTTCTACATGACTCAAGCGCGATTTTTGTGCTACTTCGCGCATAAATTGAAAAGTAAGCATTTGCACAGAAAATGAATGACCCCATCATCTTAGTAGCATTCATAAATACTGCATTGGAAAAGTAGATTCCAAGAATCCATAAAACAATTAACGCACAAATTTACCCATCTGCGAATGACATCATGTTCATTTTTTCACAATATAACAGTCTAAATCGATATGAGGGTTACTGTTCCCTAGTAACGGCCACAGTAATCTGCCATTAACTAATGCAACGAAATCCAAATGTATACTTGGAATTTAGGCAAG
Source organism: Imbricaverruca yamaguchii (assembly GCA_034440575.1). Lineage (NCBI taxonomy): Eukaryota > Metazoa > Arthropoda > Thecostraca > Neoverrucidae > Imbricaverruca > Imbricaverruca yamaguchii. Next base: position 29,003 of record JAOTOL010001579.1, read on the forward strand.
GTTTTTAGGTTAGGTTTTAGGTTAGGTTTTGGATTTAGATTATGACTTGTATGTTTTTAGGTTCGAATTACTCAAGGTTTGCGTAGGTCCGGTTAGGTTTTAGAAGTTTACAAAGGTTCGATAAATATGTATTGGGGGATTTTCCACTAAAAACAACTATTTCACTGCATGCGAGGTTAGGCTAGGTTAGCTTCGGTTCGGTTGTTTTTTTCTTCTTTAACATTCTTTTTCCATTGCAAAACAAATTTATTTGTGTTATTTTGCATGTCAGTTGAAAAGTAAGCATTTGCACAGGAAATTATTGGCCACATCATGTTAACGAAATTCCAACAGATTGGAGAGGGAAAATTAAGTTCCTATTTTCAAGAAAGGAGAAAGAGGGAAACTTGAAAACGATAGGGCAGTAAGTCTCACATCCTTAGTCTGCAAAGTACTCAGATCAATTATCAAGGATAGAATAGGTAGTTATCTGGAAGGAAACAGATTGATTCGAGATCTCATCATGGGTTTAGAAAAGTGAGGTCATGTCTCACAAACCTCTTGGACTTCTTGAAATTCGCTGCAAAACAATTTGTTCAGAGATATCAGATGGATGTAGCATATCTTGACTTTAGTAAGGTCTTTCACAAGGTACCCCATAAACAGTTGATGCTACAGCTTCAGGCCCATGGTATTGCAGGCAGCATCTTAAAATGGATAGAGTTGTGGCTTTCAGATAGACAGCAAAGAGTGATGCTAAATGGTACAAAGTCATCATTGCAAAATGTTCTTAGTGGATTCCCCAGGGGTCAGTACTGGGGCCACTACTGTTCATTATATTTGTAAATAACATTGAAAGTGGCCTAAGCAGTAAAGTTTTGAAATTTGCGGATGATTTGAAGGTCGTTAGGGCAATAACATGTCAGGATGAGCATATCTCGCTGCAAAAAGACTTAGACGAACTTGTGAAGTGGTCCGAAGAATGGCAAATGAAATTTAATTTTGATAAGTGCAAAATCATGCATGTAGGTAAGCAGCATATGAAGGCTCCATACTTGATGGATGGCCAAGTGCTATCAGTGACTCAACAGGAGAAGGATTTAGGTGTTATTCTAAACACAAAATTGGGGGCATCAGAACAGACCAAGGAAGCCAGGAAGAAGGCACTGAGAATGCTTGGGGGAATAAGTATGAATGTATCATGCAGAAGTGAAGAGGTCATCAGGAAGCTTTACTGTGCATATCGGGCCACATTTGGATTACTGCATCCAAGCTTGGTCTCCTAGCTATGAAAAAGTTTGTTGGCTTTTAGAGATAGTGCGAAAGAGGGCTACGAAAATGGTTAATGGTAAACCAACCTGGTTTATGGGGAAATATTGAAGAAATTAAATATGTTTTCACTTAGATATAGAAGGCTGAGAGAAGATTTCATCGAGGTCTTTCAATTTGTCCCTGGTCTATGGAAGGGATATCTCAGGGAAATGTTTGCATTTAACACAAATGATGCAATTAGAGGCCATCAATTCAACATTAAGGTTAACCACAGCAGGGCAAGGTTAAGACAGTCTTTCTTCAACAACAGGGTAATAGAACACTGTAATCAGCTGCCAGATATTGTAAAATAAGTGTGCTGCGCTTTCGCGGAAGTAGGTACGTGCCTGTAAAATTAGCAAATTAGTCGTTATAGTGCATGTGACCTATAATATAAAATAGGCATTTGTTACAAATGTAATAAAATGTATTTTCGGATCCTCCCGATCACGGTTTTCCAGTTTCCGTTACAGGTGCACCAATGTGACGCACAAACCATCATCACGATCATGCACGCATTACACGGAAGCACTGGAAGTTAGAGCCCGAACATGCACAGCATTACCGAAAGCCCCGCCTGAAAACACTGTAGCCACCTGAATTCCTCACATCTGGAGGAAAATGGTTCCATGTTCGGCAAGCTCTAAGTATGAAAGATAGATATAGTACACATGTATAGTATACAAGTATACCTGTAGCCAGAATATTTCAGAGGCTAATTATTCCCCATTTTGAAGGTTATGCGTCGGATGATGGGTAATGCACAGGGATGCGGAGCCGGAGCCTGGGCGGGAGCCATAGCCGCCGGGACATTTTAGTCGGAGCCGGAGTCGGAGCCGAAGCCGTCAAAAGCAGGGCGGCTCCGACTCCGAAAGAGGTGTAAATTAATCAAAATTAGCGAACTTAAAATGAACACATTATACCTAGTAAGGTACGGTATGGTATGGCATGAAAACACATTTTTAAAAGCCAAAATGTTTAAATACAAGTAACATGTAAAAATATCATCAAATAATGGTAAAATAACAAATAACCAAATTCTAGCCTCAGTATTCAATGCAATAGTTCCATGTTTAGTTTAGTTAAGCTCATTGTTTCCATGTAAAAATATCATCAAATAATGGTAAAATAACCAATAACCATATTCTAGCCTCAGTAGTCAATGCAATAGTTCCATGTTTAGTTTAGTTAAGTGAATTGTTTCCACCATCAATGGGTTGTTGTACCTTATTAGATATGAGGTCAAACATTACAATTTACAAAAATTGTGTTTTTTTACCGTTCACGAGATGGGGAGTGTTGTTGATTCGAGTCTCGCCAACACGGTAATATGATTGGCAACATTAACATTCGTAACATGATTGAACATTTGTTTAAAAAAGAGAGAGAGGCGATTATCAATACGGCTGCAATAGACTCAGAGACATGTGACGTACCAGGGATAATTTCTCAACATCAACGTGGTGGATCCTTCAGCCAAAATGCATGGAACTCAACACGGAGCCTTCTGCCAAAATTCAGGGAAATGGGAAATGTCCCCCCCCCCCTCCGAGCATGGGAATGTGGCGTCCCTCTAGCCAGGAAAAGGACCATTCCGTGAATTATCGAGTCCACTCCCCCACCGATTTTAATTTCTGCTTGAGGTACCCCTCGTAAGGCAAATTCTCCAGACCAGGTACTTTGAAAGTGGTCCCAATCGGGGCACATGCTCACTATGACAAGTACTGGACCCCCTGCCTTGACTTCATTTTTTTCCGATTATCATAGCTCAATCATCAACTGCGGTTAAATGCAACAGCCTGGCTGTAGTTAGGATCAGACCTGCAAATAGGTTTTCCACGGCCTGCACCTCAGTTGTCTAGAGACGGACATAGGAATGCATAAACGGTACGCCTGGTTAACCGAGATGAGTAAACTCTGCTTAGTCAGCTTTTGTGTAGTTAGAACAGCTGGAATGTACAACTGATGGTCTCATGGAATTTGAGTCGCCGTGCATGTGAGGGTGCCGTCGCCGCACTTGGCACCGCGGGCAGGCTGTTGGGGCCGCCGAGTGTGTTCGTTAGAAGCTAGGTGAGCTTGATCACGAAGTGAAACTGGAAAATGGCAAGATGTTGTTGCACCACAATGGGTTACAGCCAGCTAACTCATCCTGTCGAACATGAAGGTCCGACCAGTTTCTCACCAGCGTCACGTCTCTCACCAGCGTCTAACCAGGTGTGTGGCCTTGTATGCTTCTTTGTGGGGAGGGAGGGGACACTTGCTCTCCTTTCTCCAATGCTAGCTTGTCCTCCCAATAAGTTCAATTTTACAAGACACCCTATGTGGTGTGCCCACCAATAGATTTGGGCCTGCTCATGGGCTTCATATATTGTATGTACCATTTCAAAAAAAATTAGGAAACTTAAGCCTATGATATGCATATTCTGCGCTTGAATTGTCTTTCACGGAGTGTTTGACATGGATAGTCATGGAGGAATTGCATGTGCCGCTTCGCAGCTCTATTGGAAGATACTACGCCGCTTCACTTTTAGGCCTTCTCTCACAGCTTATCAGGTTGATTACCACTGGCCAGTGTTCAAGAGCAGGAAATCGCATTTTCGGTCGTCATGTGTGCCAATTTGCTCTGCAGCTATGAAGAGAGAAAGACGGGAGACATAAGAAAGACTTATGCTGTTCTTGCCTTCCGTGCCTCAGTCGAACATACAGTATTGGCCGTTCAGGCAACGGGCTACATTGGACCCCTGTCGGCAAGAAACAATTAATCACTCAGGATTTTGGACTGCGGTAACACAGACAGGGGGAAAAGCTTACGATGGCAATCAATCCTTTCCCTGTTCTATCCTGGCTGTTGGCAGGTCCCTGAGTACCCTGCTAACCCATGGTTAGTTATCTACGGGATCACCATGGCGGAAATATGAAGGCAAACAGCACTTCTTATGGTCGCTCAGGCTGTTGTCAGCCTTTAAGAATGTCTACGAGCCGTTGAGAAGTATTACAGGCTCTTACGAACGAATACGGACCCTTGCGAACGTCCACGGCCTTTATTAATTTATGCGGCTCCACGAACGTCTATGATCGCATACAAATGTATATAGGCCATTACGAATAGCTGCGGACCACTATGAACCTCAATGGACCTTTGCGGATAGTTGCTGGCCATTACGAACGTCTACGGGCGCTTACAGACATCTAAGAGTCCTTACGAATGCTTGCGAGTCATTGCAAACGTCTAAGGTTAGCCCTGTATGCATTAAACCTTAGAGTTCTCCCGTCGAAACGGGCGATAGGTGCAAATTATCGTTCCGTTCTCCCCTCCCCCGCTGGAGCTTGCCTTCCGCACCGCACACCTTGGGACGTCTAATTTGGCAAGTATGTTATCAATTGCTGATAAGCCACTGATAAGCGCACCGGTGAAGAATCCCTGGTCGGCCGGCCGGCCGGCCTCAAATAAGCCGCCGACTGGACGACCAGTCGGCGGCCTATTTGAAGCCTGGTCCTCTGAATGGACCGACCGGATCCATTCAGAGGACTAGCCGTGTAGCTATTGTTACCAGCTTCATATCACAAGCAAATTTAAGCAGATATTCCTCAGCCTTACCTCAATGTTGTTCGCAAAGAGTATAAAGAAAAGGAGACCTGGAACGGAGCCCTATAGCACAACACTCATGATTCTTCCATTCAGATCGATATCCGTTTCATACTACATTAGTTTCCTCCTCCTGAACCATGAATTCAATCCAGCCTATAACTTTTCCATTCATCCCGTGCTGTTGATGAATGAATTGTAAAACTTCGTTTGGAAACCCACATGGATAGTTATATCGGGTTGAAAATACGATCAAAACCATGCTGACAAGAGGTTTATCCTCCAGAAACCACATTATTACAGGAAACTGGGATTGATTAACCGATTTCAAGGGTTGACCCAGTAAATGCCGATTAGCTATATGTCTTGTGAAGTCATGGCTGAGTTCTGACTGTGACAACCTGGAATAGCCGGATATAACGATTGGTTTAATACGCGCCCTGGAGGGTTAAGCTTTTCGAGTTAGGGGTAGTTTAAAAAAAATTAATTATGAGCGCCAGAACACAAATATCGGCGCTGATGCGCTTCCCGTATATTGGCAAAAGTGAAGTGTTCTTTCCAACACTAACAACTTGTTTGATGTATGTTGTTATGCTATATTGCTTCAAAGTCATGTCAGGTCACCGAGGTCAAGTCAGGTCAAGTTCATAAATAAAGACATAAAAGATTAGTGCAACTATGAGCCACAAGGGTCCGTCTTGGTTGCACTATGTACACTGAATCAGTTGCCCACCAAGTCTGTCAATCAGCCCTCCCTGTAATACTGAAAAGCAAACCCTCTATTCTTATAATGATTGTCTATGCTGTTTTTAAAGATGTTCAATGTGCAGCTACTGACAATGTTTTCTGGCAACTGGTACCAGTGTTCTACTACCATGTTGGTGAAGAAAGTTTGCCTTAACCTTGTTTTGCTGTGGTTAACTTTAATTTTGAATTGATGACCTCTAATTGTATCATTTCTGTTCAATTCAAACATTTCCCCAAGGTATCCCCTCTCCAGACCATGGACAAATTTACAGACCTCGATGAGATCTCCTCTCAGCCTTCTATATCTAAGTGAAAACATATTCAGTTTCTTCAATCTTTCCTCATATGCCAGGTTGCTTATGCCATTAACCATTTTTGTAGCCCTCTGTTGTACTCTCTCTAAAAGCCAACAATCTTTTTCATAGCTAGGAGACTAAGCATGGATGCAGTATTCCAAATGTGGCCTGACGTATGCACAGTAAAGCTTCCTAATTACTTCCTCACTTCTGTATGATACATTGCTATTTATTGCCCAGAGCATTCTCAGTGCCTTCTTCCTGGCTTCCTTGGTCTGTTCTGATGCCCCAAGTGTTGTGTTTAGAATAACACCTAAATCCTTCTCCTGTTGAGTCACTGATAGCACTTGGCCACCCATCAAGTATGGAGCCTTCATATGCTGCTTACCTACATGCATTATTTTCCACTTATCAAAATGAAATTTCATTTGCCATTCTTCGGACCACTTCACAAGTTCGTCTAAGTCTTTTTGCGGCGAGATATGCTCATCTTGACCTGTTATTGCCCTAAAGACCTTCAAATCATCCGTAAATTTCAAAACTTTACTGCTTAGGCCACTTTCAATGTTATTTACAAATATAATGAACAGTAGTGGTTGGAATTTCATTTTGTGAAACTGATCTACAAAATATTATACTAAGTGGAAATGCCAGTTCCTTTTCAGTTTCCCGCAACACCCAAGCATAAATATCATCTGGTCCTGCTGCCTTGTTTTGCTTTATTTTCCTGATATGATTGTAAACAACATGATTGGTAAAAAATATGATTGGTCATATCTTCCAATGTAAACACTGATTTAAACTGCTTGCTCAGCTCCTCAACTATCTCACTATCCTCACCCAATGTAGTCCCGTTTACTTCCAGTGGACCAATTGTGCTAGAAGCTTTACTCAGCTTGTAGAAACTAAAGAACTTTTTACTCTCCCCATTACAGTTTCTAGCTATATCTAGTTCTTTTGCTCGCTTTGCTGCTCTGGTTTTTTGCTTCACAGTGTCTCTAGCTTTTCTATACGCCTTTAGATTAACGACATTTGAGGCTTCTTTAAAGACTCTAAATGCAATTTTCTTGGCCTTAATTGCTTTTATCAAGTGTGGTGTAAGCCATGCTGGCTTTCCTACCCTTCTTTTGCGTCTTTCATTGGCTTTGATCGCTGGCTCTGCAACTCTGTACCGCCTGTCATACTGCTGTTTGTATCGGCCAGCGCTCTGGGCGCGCTGCTGCTGCGCCTGTTGAAACACATTGGACAGGAGACGGAGCTTCTCGTGAACATAATCGTGTGAGTATTGGTTCCTGGAGGCAGCTGCCAGTTTCGACAATGGAGTGTGGGGGTAGCGGAGAAAATAAATGAAGAATGGAAAAAAACGGTCGAATCGGATACTTCATTGTTTAACGAGAAAACTATACTGGGTGGCTTCCGCACCCAGTCAGTGCCCTTGCAGTCTGACATCGCCCGTAGGCGGCGTTTAATGTGAGTGTTTTCTTTCGACCTCGCCGACGGCTTCGTGGTGATACCCCACGCTCGTCCGCGTCTGAACACCGAAATGCTCGCAAAGCGCCGTGACCTGGGCATTTTTCACGAGGTTTGAGCCCGCATCGCTCTCGAGGTTTTCTGGGGCACCATAGGTCAAAAGTGGGTGCTTAAGACTTCGACGACTTCTTCTGCGTTATCTGTGTCAAGCGGGTAGCAAGACAGGCCAGTTTGCACACGTTAGGCCAGTTTGCCGGCTGAGGCAGCAGGCAAGCATTGCGGATACGAGTACTTTTTCTCTGTTCGCATCTTTCGCAGGTATGGACGTGGTCTTCGCATCCTGCCTTTGTGCCCGGGTACCAAGCGTGCCGACTGATCAGCTGGTACATTTTCTCAGGGCCACCATGGGCGTGGTGTGTGGTGTCGTGGTGAGCATGAAACAGCTCATATCGTTTTGCCAAGGGCGAGACCACCTGCTCGGGGTCCGCCGACCCTGCCGGCGTTCGGCGCACAATCTCGTCTCTTAGTTTGAAATGTTCCGACGGCTCACGTTTCAGACAGGGAGGGGCGAAACGTGGCCACTTCCCATGATTCAAGCGATATGCTATGGCTCTACAATTTCTGTCGTGCCCCTGGTAACAGAACAGGGTATCTGGCTTGAGAGGAACCAGTGAAACAGCGGAAACCTCCCGAGCCCCTCGCTAGCGACTTCACAACCGTTAAACTTCGGTGTCGAATTTGTACGTACAGATTCCGGGAACAAATCCGTCCCCCGTACCGGGGTAGCGTCGGCGCGTCGGCCGTGCGTCGTCCGTGCACTGTCCGTGCACCGTTGCTGAGTTTCGTCACCAGGGTCAGGGGCGGCGCGACCGTCCGCACGCTCTGTAGTCGGCGGATCCGACTGACCCGCGCCCGGTCTCACTGGTCCGCTGTTGCCGGACGTGTCAGGGACTGTCTTCTGTCCCCGTGCCGTATCACAACCATGTGATGGTTCGTCTGCCGACCTGGCCGCATCGCTGATCTCCTGTTCCTGGTCCGTGTGTATGCGAGACAGCATGTCTACGTGCTGCATTTGGCTAGCCTTTCGGTGCTCGGTATTATACCTGAACTAGCTGATGAAGGCTCGCCATCTCACCAGCCTCGGGTTCATCTGATCGCGATTCTGTAGGATTTGCAATGCGCTTCTACAGTCACAGACCCACGTGAATTCCACATCGGCTAGGTACTTGTAGAATTTCTTCAGGCCTTGTAAAAAGCTGTACAGCTCCATTTGCGTAGATCGTCCATTTGCGCTGCGCCTTACTGTATCTGTTGCCTGTATGTAGGCTATATCACCCTCAGCACCGTCCTGTATTTGACTCAAAATTTGACCGCCCCCACTGCTGCTACTGTCAGTGTAGAGGATGAACGGGCAGTATCGGCGTGGACAGCTCAGCACCCGGCTGCTGATCACCTCCGCCTTCAGAGCGGCGAAACTGGCGTCCAGGTCGTCGCTCCAGTAGTACTTATCTGAGTTTCAGAGTCTGACCAGAGGTTCTGCGACGGTGCTGAAGGAGGGGATGAACTTTTGGTACCAGGAGAAAAAACCCTAGGATCCTTTTAGCCTCCCGGATGGTTCTGGGCGGGGACTGGTTTTCCACAATTTCGATATGGTCGGAATCTATTGTTGTGGTGGTGCACGCTCAGTCCTCAGTCTTGCGATACACTGGTAGATTACGGTCTCTATATTTTCACTGTCCACGGCTCGACTACCCACGCTGCTACCTCTGGTCTTGCTCTGACGCGACTGGGCCCTGCCAGGGCGAACAGTCGGAAGTGGGTCGCGCGTCCGTGGTGCCATAAACCACGGCCCGCGCTCGGCACATGCGACACACGCACAACACCTCCCCTCCAAGTTCATGGTCAGGTTCCAGGCTATGCCAACGACTACTACACATTTCCACCTCCCCTCCGAGTCGACGACGACGGCAGACGGTTGGTGTCGACTCACAACACCCTGCCGCCACAGCTCGGGCTACAGCACAATGCTTCACAACATGCACATCGTACCCGCGAGTGCGTGAAGGCTACTCGTAAGAGGGAAGCCTGGGGTCTAAGGCGAGCGGGGCGGTGAGAGCGTCTGCCGCTGCGACGGGGAACCGGACTGGTCGGTGGCTGTGGGGGCGGTGACCGTCGGTCGGTCAACTCGTCCGCAAAACGAACAGTGCGCGGTGGGTGGGTCGGCGCGGCCTGACTGGGCGGCGCGGACGGACACGGCGGTGTGTACTCGGACACGAGCGGGCGGAATGGGCGCAGGAAACGGCGGTTGCGCCAATATATGCGGCCACTGGGGAGCTTCACTAAGAAGTCACGCCGTCGGCCTACACCTACAACAGTGCCTCGCCGGTCCCATAACCCGGTCGAGGGGTCCTGAAGGGACACGTGGGTCCCAACGCGCAGGCTGGGCAGTGGCATGGCCGCTCGGTCATAGCGGTCACGGGCCGCTTGCCGGAGTGAGTCGGCGCGGGCGTCACAATCGTCAGCGGCTCGCTGCCACTCAGGTGCGAAGGCACGGTGGTACATGGGGATCGCTGAGCGCAGAGGACGGCCGTAAAGGATTTGAGCGGGTGACCGGTGGTCCGCTCGCGGGGTGTTGCGAAGCTCTAGCAGCCCACGAGCGAACGCATCACAGTCAAGGTCCCCCGCTACGGTCACTTTCTGCACCGGTCTCCTCACTAGTTTGACGGCCGCCTCAGCGTGGCCGTTGGACTGGGGGTAGTGCGGGGTAGACATGTGATGTGTTACGCCCCAGCGCCGCAGGAAGTCTCTGGTGAGATGAGCAGTGTACTGCGGGCCACCGTCGCTGCGTAGCACACAGGGAACACCGGTGGAGGCGAAGATTTCCCGCAGGTGCCGGATCAAAGTCCGGGCGGTGGCGTCGCCGCCGCAGTACAAAATTGCGGGCCACCCGGAGAGCCGATCAACGTACACCAGGTAGGTCTTGCCTGCGTGACTGAAGAAATCTGTGGACACAGACTCGAAGACTCGGCTCGGCGGGGGGTCCGACATCAGTGGGTCTCGCTGCTGGCGAGGCAGCCGTTCACGGCATACCTGGCAGGAGCCAACGATGTCGGCAACATCGCGGTCGATGCCGGCCCAGTATACAGACTGGCGTGCGCGGCGCTGTGTGCGTTCGATTCCTTGGTGCGAGTCGTGCAGGCGCTGCAGGGTCTCTGCTCTGAGGCTTCCGGGGATGACCAGCCGAGGACCACATACCAGGATGCCGTCGTCAACGGCCAGGCGATCTCGCACGCCCCAGTATGGCCTCAGGGCAGCGGGCAAGTCACGTCTCTGATCAGGAAATCCGTTTGTCACGGCCTCGCACAACGCTGTGTACTCGGCGTCGGCGCGGGCGGCGTCGCGGACGCGGGTCAGCGTGGCATCCTCGATGGGAAACACCTGGGCTCCGTCTGGATCCAGCTGGGTCACTGAGCGCACGACGAGACTGTGGAGCTGATGAGTCACGTCATCTTCGGCTTCCTCGTCGTCTGGTGTGGGGTCATCCACGGGAGCTCTGGAGAGAGCATCTGGGATACAGTGATGCTTGCCAGACTGCCAGATGGTCGTGAAGCTATACGCCAAGAGCTTCATGCGGAGGCGTCGCAGTCGGGGATTGTCAATCTCCGGCAGATATTTCTGGTTGAGGATGGGCACCAGCGGGCGGTGGTCGGTGAGAACGTCGAATGACGGGAGGCCTGCCAAAAACAGGTGACACTTGTGTACGGCCCAGGTCACAGTGAGGAGCTCCAGCTCGATGACGGCGTATCGTGATTCCGTGGCCGACAGGAATCGTGAGCCACATTGCACCAGCCGCCACTGTTCGTCGTGATGTTGGAGAAGGGCGTATCCAAGGCCGTGCAACCGAGAGGCGTCAGTCTGCAAGGCCGTGGGTCGTCGCGGGTCAAAGTACGCGAGCATTGGGGGTGACACGAGCGTTCTTTTCACCGCCTCGAAAGCCTGAGTGTGAGCCTCGGTCCATACCCATTTCTGGGGCCGCAGCAGGTCACGCAGCGGCTCGGCTGCCAGCGCAGTATCAGACGAGAAGGCACCCAGTTGGTTCACGAGTCCCATGAAACTGCCCAGATCTGTGAGATTGGCAGGTGTGGGGAACTCAGCGATGGCCTTTACCTTCCGCTGGTCGACTGTGTAGCCGTCGGCAGTCACATCGTAGCCACAGTAGCTAACCGACGGCTCGGCAAACACCAGTTTACCGGGGTACAGCGTGATGCCGGCTGCGTCACACCACTCCAAGATTTGGATCACGTGTTGCAGGTGCGGTGCATACTGGCAGTCGTGTGCCAGCACGTCGTCAACGATTTTACACGTACGACTGATGCCGGAGAGGGCTTGGTCACCTCGCCGGTTATATTCGTCTCCGCTCGCGGAGAGACTTTGAGGCAGTCGTAGCATGCGGAACCGGCCCCACGGCGTAACGAAGCAGGTGAGGTCCTGGTCCCGACGGTCTAGTGGCACCTGGAAGTAACCAGATCGGGCGTCCAGCTTCGTGAAGTAACGCGCCCCGACACCGATGGTGGAGACCGCCTCTTGCGGTGTGCACACTGGGTGGGCGCCACGCCGAACGTACTTGTTCAAGCGAGTGAGGTCGACAGTCAGATGCACTGCTGAACCATGGCTGCCCGCAGGATCTGCGTGTTTCGTTACTGGGACGATGGGGTGGCACCAATCTGTGGGATAATCCACGGGAGCGATAACACCTTGCTCCAGAAGCTCGTCCAACTGCTGACGGATATCATCCTGCCACGCGAAGGGGATGGGCCGAGCTGCTGTGACAGCATGTGGACGGGCGTCGTCAACCAGCTCGATGCGTGCCGGGCCACCAGTCATTTCACGAAGGGGCGGAGCCGTGCTGAAGACGCGTGGGAATGCTTCTTTGAGCTCCGCCAGGTGAGCTGCTCGTTGCTGCCGGGAGGGCTCCCCAAAAGCCGGGTCCCAGGTCGGGAGCGGCCCACGAACAGAGCAGGTTACTGGATCATCTGACTTGTGCTGTGTCTGATTCGTGCTGAATTTTCGTCGGCGCGGGGGTCGCGCCGGCGCCTTCTCTCGCGTCCTCGTAGAGGTCCTGCCATCTAGCGGCGGTGACAGCCCCTCTCGTCTGACAGTGCTGCCGCTAGGCGGCGCGGCTTCTGCATCCGTTCCACCGGCAGCGATGCTCGTCACCTGACTGGGGAAGTCCGGTGGCAGAATTCCGAGGGCGATGGAGTCGTGCCAGGAGAGCAGGGCGCTGTCCAGGCCCTGTATGACATGCACGGTCACTGTCACTGTCATTGCACCCAATGTCAGGTCACACTGCACAGTCCCATAGCACTGCAGCTCGTGGCCACCAGCTGCATACAGCTTGTCCGCGGGCGGAGACAAACGACTTATGTCCACGTTCAGGTCCGCAGCCTGCGCCACACCAATGCAGGACGTTTCCGCTCCGGTGTCGGGTGTCCAGAGCGTTGAGCCGGCACCATTATGGTGGGTCATAAACAGCCTGATCCTTGGAGAGCGGCGGGACGACAGGCCGTAAACTCGTATGTCGGACACGTTCGCACGACACTGGCCCGAGTCCCTTTGTCTGGAGCTGTTGCGCTGTGCTGGGGCTGTTCCAGTCGCGCCACGTTGACGACACCTTGCCCGAAAATGGCTGCGACGGTGACACAGGTGACACGTGGCCGTCCGGGCAGGGCATGGCTGCCCGTCGGCGTGCGGGTAGCGACCGCAGGCTGGACACCTGTCCAGCGTCGGATGCGAGTCTGTCCGACGGGTGTTTGAGCCGTTGGGATCCCTTCGACGAGTGTCTGGGCGGCTGGAGTCTGACTGACGGGCACGAGCAGTCCTGTTCCGACGACATGCGGACACAGGTTGGACGTGGCCGTTTGTCAAGGCAGCCGAGTTCTGACGGGCGCTTTCTTGCGCACGGCAGATGTGGACTGCTGGAGACGTATCATAACCTCCACAGGTCGTAACCTCCACAGGTCGTAACCTCCACAACTCCGAAGCGGTCATAACCCCCACAGGTCATAACCTCCACAGGTCGTAATCCCCACAGGTTGCAACCTCCACAAGTACGGAGCGGTCATGACCTCCACAGGTCATAACCTCCACAGATTCAAGAACTACATAATTTTATACAAGCATCATTTCGGATAGCTATCGCTAGGTAGCAGCACGGTCTAGATATTATAGCAACGGATATATACATACATATATATATATATATATATATATATATATATATATATATATATATATATATATAGACAGCGGCTCGCTGTCAGCTGGTGGGTGGAATGCTCGCCAATTTCGACATGCAGCCGACACCCAGCTGACATCCAGCCGACGGCAGACTGGTCCAGTCGGGCGGCACGCCGCGGGCCATGGTAGCATTGATACGGCAGATCCGTGATGGCACCGTCTGACGAATTCTCCCACCAGATTCAGATGTCGCCTGGTACTGAAACTGGGAAACTGCCGGAAGGTGACATATTTTCCCGAAGTTTTCCAACATCCCGGGATGACTCGGGCCTCGGAACTCAGTGGCGGCGAAGCCTATGCACAACCGCGATAACTATAGGTATTATAGACAAAGACATTGATGCCACTCCTATGCTCTTCCGGAGACCAATGGAAAGTCATATGCATTCGTGGCATTCTGTTACTAAAATTTACTCTGGAGTAACTGCCCGCATCCGTTAATCCAACCACTCCCCACCTCTTGCTGCGCGAATTATACAGGCCGTCATGCGAGCCGGCTGACGTCTAAATTGGTTGCTTGGCGTGCAATGTAACGGCTTGTGCATCAACGACTTGACCGACGTACTAGCGGCCCATGTACTGTTTTGACTCACAAATTTTCGCCGATAAGCACAGCAATGCTGTTGTCCAGAGAGCTGATTTCAAGAAGAGAGAGAGAGAGAGAGAGAGAGAGAGAGAGAGAGAGAGAGAGAGAGAGAGAGAGAGAGAGAGACAGACAGACAGACAGACAGACAGACAGACAGACAGACAGACAGACAGACAGACAGACAGACAGACAGACAGACAGACAGACAGACAGACAGACAGACAGACAGACAGACAGACAGATAGCAAAAAACAATAGCATCATATATTCAATTAAAAAGGGAATATGCCTCCCGTTCCCCAATTCGACAGTAACTCTTCACGTTACGTTCCTAAAACTTGGACCCGAATGGAATGAAAGTTTATTTTGCATGCTTTGGCACGGTTCAATCAATTCTATAACTTTCGATTTCTGCCCTTCTGCATGGGGTGCTTCCGAGAACCAATTTTGAAAGAAATCGGAGGCGTCCAACCTCGATGACATTTGATTTTTGACACTAAATATATCTGTGGTGTTGTGCAATGCGTCTTCTTGTGTTTGCTCATGTTAATCAGCATGCCGAGCTCTACCAGTATGCTGGCTTTCATGATGTTCCACTGGGAAGCATGAAGTATTTATTTAGCTTGACTTGCAGTTTGCCATTAGTGTTTTGTTTTTAATCGCTGCATAACCACACCGGGAAATATTTTGGCCCAATAATCCAGGTGTTCATGAAGGCCCTTGCGGGCCTTCATGCTCATGATCGTCAGCGCATCTTGTACTATATGTGTGGCAATCTTGAAATAATTATGAGAGATCGACCTTAATGATCCCGACTTTGACCTTGAGTAATTCGGCTGTTTACGAACGCTCCTCTTAGCCTGTATGCTCGTGATGACCAGTGCATCAAGTACTACCCGTGCAACAATTTTGAAGGAAATCTAGACGAGGCCGATCTCGATGGCCTTTGACCTTTGGCCCCGGAAATTTCCGTAGCCTTTTTGTGATAGGGCTTCTTAAATATGCTGATGATAATCAATGCACACTGGTAGATTCTGGTAGATTCTCAACTGGTAGATTCTCGGACAAATGTGCGCATGACGATATACCTAAGTAAGTAAGCAAATGCACGTATGCACAAAGGTACGTATGACAAATGTACGCAATATACGTCAACGCAAACGTACGTACGCGCAAATGGACGTTTGTGTAACCGAGATATATCACTACTGATATTTTAATGTATGTACATGATCCAAAAATACATCATCGCAGATATACGCAACCGCAAATGGACGTAAGCGCAAGCATACGTATGCTCAAATGTACGTAAGCGCAAAAGTACGTTAGCGTAAATGTATGTAAGCGCAAATGTACGTATGAGCAATTATATATAAGAGCAGATGTATGAATGCGCAAAAGTACGTATTCGCAAAAGTACGTAATCGCAAATGTACGTATGCGTGATTTCGAATATGCATCAGCGCAAAAGTATGTCAGAGCAAATTCATGCAGGCACATATGGATGTAAGCGCAAACTTACATAAGGCAGATGAACGTAAGTGCAGATGTACGAAGACGCAAAAATACTCATGAGAATTGGATGTATGGCAGATGTACACAAGAGCAACTATGCGTATGGTAAAGGTCCATAAGCGAATATGCGTAAGCGCAAATGTGCGTATGACATACGTACCCAGCCAAACATATGAAAACGTAGAGATGCGTATGCGTAACTGTACGCGCATTGGCTTATGCATACATTTACTTTTATTTACATGTGCGTTTACATACTTGTACGTTTACGTACATTTGCTCTGATATGCTTTTATTCTTACATACATTTGCACTTACGTACATTTGCGCATACGTACCTTTGCACATACGCTCATTTACTCATACGTGCTTTTGGAGATTGTGTACATTTCGCTTATGTACATTTGGACATGCTCACAATTGCAGATGTCTGCATTTACTCTTAGGTACATTTGTGCTTGCGTACATCTGCGCATACATACATTTGTGCATGCGAACATTTGCGTATACGTACCTTTGCTCTGACGTGCCTTTGTTCATTCATACTTCTGTGCGTACGTACATTTGCGCGTACGTACAGTTGCACATCCGTACATTTGCGCTTGCGTACATCTACGCATGCGTACATTTGTACATGCGTACATTTGCGCATACGTACATTTGCCATATGTACTTTTGCGCTTGCGTATATTTAGGAACATGTTTGTATACATATATTTGCGTTTCCGAACATTTGGGCATACGCACTTTTGCACTTCCGTACATTTGCGTAAACGTACATTTGCACTTAACTACATTTGTCATACGTACATATGCGCTAACGAACGATTCCCATATGTACATATATGCCTACGTATATTTGCTTCGGTACATTTCAGCATGGACATCTGTCACGCATACATTTGCTTTACGTACATTTGTCCGGTTACCCTACCAGTATGCTAGTTTTCACGATGCTCCCCCTGTAAAAATCAAATTTCAATGTTGCTTAATGTGCATATTGATATTCGTTTTGTGCCATTAATCCCTTCATATGCACACCCAGAAACGTTTGGACACAAGTAATCCAGCTGTTTATGAACGACCACCTTGGGTTGTATGCTCATGAGGGTCAGTTTATCATAGACTAAATGTTTGCCAATTTTGAAGGAATTGTAAGAAGTCCCACCCCAATGACCCCGCCCTCTGAGCTTTTATGCTGATGATGGTCAGTGCATCAATTACTCCGCGTGTACAAAGTTTGAAGAAAATCTGAATAGTCCGACCTCAATGACCCTGACCCTTGACACTGAATAGCTCAACTGTTTAGCAACGCCGCTTTATCATTCATGCCCATGGTCGTCAGTTAATCCTGGACTACATGTGTACCATTAACAAAATATGTCAGTGGTCCGACTCCAATGATCTCTACCTTTGATCTTGAATAACTCAGCTGTTTATGAACGGCTCTCTTAGTCTTTGTGCTCATGACGATCCGTGCATCAAATATGACTATTCCAGCAATTTTTAACGGAATCTGAAAAATCCAACCTCAATAACTCTAACCTTTGACGTTGCCTATCTCAGCTGATCGTGAATGCTCCTCTTAGCATGTATGCTTATGTGATTAGTGTATCGAGTACTACCCATCTGCTAATTTCGAAGGAAATCTCGATGACCTTTGACCTTTGACCATGAATATCCCAGTGGTGTTTTGCTATGCGCCTTCTTGATTGTGTTCACGATAATCAGTGTACCGAGGTCCACCAGCATGCTCGTTTTCACGATGTTTCACTGGTAGGGATCGAATATCAATCTAACTTGACGTGTAAGTTAAAAAAAAACAGTTTTGTGTTTTTAATCCCTGCCTTGGTCCAGGATAATTTTTCCAGGAGAAGTTTTGATACACATAATTTTGTTTTTATGAACGTCCCTTCAGGTTTATGATCCTGGTCATCAATGCATCCAAGAGTACATTTGTGCCCATTTTGAAGGAATTCTGAGGAGTTCACGACCTGATTGACCCAGACGTTTTACCTGGAATATCTCAGCTGTTTAAAGAGCGCCCTGCTTAGCTTTTATAGTCATGATGATCAGTTCATCCAGTACTACACGTGTACGGATTTTGAAGGAATCATGAAGAGTGTATTTCTTAGATATTCGGCGAATTTGCCAACTGAATATGAATATGAATATGTAGTCACTTTGACGAATTTGCGGCAGGCTGGAACTAAGCCGGCGGCATTCCTTTGTTTCGGGATATTTGGTTTTTCTAGACACAAAATCTATATAACCTGTTGAGAACTTCCCGGCTCATGAATTTGGTAGCCTCTTTGAAGCACACAGCAAATGCGGACTGCCATCTTTCGGCATGCAAGCAAGCTCTGGCGCCTAATATTTACGATGTCATCTAGCGGTAGAATTCAGAACTATTTTTGGAACTTATGAACCGGGTACTTGTGAATCCGCCCTATCCGCAGATATTCTAGAATTTATATCACAGCTTTGGAATTTATGAATCTTGGTACTTATGACATTGGGTACATGTGATAGGGACCCGGAAAAGTTATAGGCTGGATTGAATTCATGGTTCAGGAGAAGGAAACTAAGGTAGTATGAAACGGATATCGATCTGAATGGAATAATCCTGAGTGTTGTGCTATAGGGCTCTGTTCTCCCTTTCTTTATGATCTTTGCGAACAACATTGAGGTAAGGCTGAGGAATATCTGCTTAAATTTGCTCGTGATATCAAGCTGGTAACAATAGTTACACGGCTGGTTCTCTGAATGGATCTGGCCGGTCGGTCGGTCGTCCAGTCGGCGGCCTATTTGAGGCCGGCCGGCCGGCCCACCAGGGATGCTTCACCGGTGCGCTTATCAGTGGCGTGGGGCTCATATCAGCAATTGATAACACACTTGCCAAATTAGACGTCCCAGGGTGTGCGGTGCGGAAGGCAAATTTCAGCAGGGGAGGGAGAACGGAACGATAATTTGCACCTATCGCCACGTTTCGACGGGATAACTCTAAACTTTAGAGCATGTAGGGCTAACCTTTGACGTTTGTAATGACTCGCAAGCATTCGTAAGGACTCGTAGATGTCTGTAAGCGCCCGTAGACGTTCGTAATGGCCAGTACAGAACCGGGAAAGGTCCATTGAGGTTCATAGTGGTCCGCAGCTATTCGTGATGGCCTATATACATCTGTATGCGATCATAGACGTTCGTGGAGGCCCGCATAAATTAATACGGGCCCGTGGACGTTCGCAGGGGTCCGTATTCGTTCGTAAGGGCCTGTAATACTTCTCAACGGCTCATAGACATTCTGAAAGGCTGACAACAGCCTGAGCGACCATAAGAAGTGCTGTTTGCCTTCATATTTCCGCCATGGTGATCCCGTAGATAACTAACCATGGGTTAGTAGGGTACTCAGGGACCTGACAACAGCCAGGATAGAACAGGGAAAGGATTGATTGCCATCGTAAGCCTTTCCCCCTGTCTGTGTTACCGCAGTCCAAAATCCAGAGTGATTAATTGTTTCTTGCCGACAGGGGTCCAATGTAGCCCGTTGCCTGTACGGCCAATACTGTATCCTCGACTGAGGCACGGAAGGCAAGAACAGCATAAGTCTTTCTTATGTCTCCCGTCTTTCTCTCTTCATAGCTGCAGAGCAAATTGGCACATGACGACCGAAAATGCGATTTCCTGCTCTTGAACACTAGCCAGTGGTAATCAACCTGATAAGCTGGGAGAGAAGGCCTAAAAGTGAAGCGGCGTAGTATCTTCCAATAGAGCTGCGAAGCGGCACATGCAATTCCTCCATGACTATCCATGTCAAACACTCCGTGAAAGACAATTCAAGCGCAGAATATGCATATTATAGGCTTAAGTTTCCTAAAATTTTTGAAATAGTACATACAATATATGAAGCCCATGAGCAGGCCCAAATCTATTGGTGGGCACACCACATAGGGTGTCTTGTAAAATTGAACTTATTGGGAGGACAAGCTAGCATTGGAGAAAGGAGAGCAAGTGTCCCCTCCCTCCCCACAAAGAAGCATACAAGGCCACACACCTGGTTAGACGCTGGTGAGAGACGTGACGCTGGTGAGAGACTGGGCGGACCTTCATGTTCGACAGGATGAGTTAGCTGGCTGTAACCTATTGTGGTGCAACAACATCTTGCCATTTTCCAGTTTCACTTCGTGATCAAGCTCACCTAGCTTCTAACGAACACACTCGGCGGCCCCAACAGCCTGCCCGCGGTGCCAAGTGCGGCGACGGCACCCTCACATGCACGGCGACTCAAATTCCATGAGACCATCAGTTGTACATTCCAGCTGTTCTAACTACACAAAAGCTGACTAAGCAGAGTTTACTCATCTCGGTTAACCAGGCGTACCGTCTATGCATTCCTATGTCCGTCTCTAGACAACTGAGGTGCAGGCCGTGGAAAACCTATTTGCAGGTCTGATCCTAACTACAGCCAGGCTGTTGCATTTAACCGCAGTTGATGATTGAGCTATGATAATCGGATAAAATAACCACTGAAGTGGAAGCAGGGGTCCAGCATTTGTCATAGTGAGCATGTGCCCGGAGTGACGCCACTTTCAAAGTACCTGGATTGGCGCAGTTGCCTTACGAGGGGTACCTCAAGCTGAAAATAAAATCGGTGGGGGAGTGGACTCGATAATTCCCGGAAGGGTCCTTTTCCTGGCCAGAGAGACGCCACCTTCCCATGCTCGGAGGGGGGTGGGACATCTCCCAGTTCCCTGAATTTTGGCAGAAGGATCCACCACGTTGATATTGAGAAATTATCCCTGGTACGTCACAGGTCTGAGTCTATTGCAGCAGTATTGATGATCGCCTCTCTCTCTTTTTTAAACAAGTGTTCAATCATGTTACGAATGTTAATGTTACCAATCATATTACCATGTTGCCGTGAACCGTTCACGGTTGATATATATATCAACTTACACCAGGTCTGAAGCCGAAGCTTCCATGAATTTGTCCCCATAACATTCTGAATCCGCCCTTGGCAGAAGTACCCGGCGCTGGCAGGGCCTCCACACCGCGGACATTGAGTTGTTGAGCTTCGATAATTACTCCTGGTGCACATGCTTGTCTTTTACCCGGTGCTATAGCATGGTGTATGACCAGGGATGCGGAGCCGGGAACATTTTGGACGGCTCCGGCTCCGACTCCGGCTCCGGGAAAGTATCCCGGCTCCGGCTCCGGCTCCGGCTCCGGGCAAAATGTACCGGCTCCGGCGGCTCCGGCTCCGGCTCCGTACATCTCAAACGTGATCGATCCATTAAGAGCTAGGGGGGGATGTAAAAAAAAGTTAGCCGCGACCACTCAGAGGCGCAAACTTCAGACAATTATAAGTAGCTTTCCCATACCAACCCTGTATCTATCTGTAAATAAACACCCGCCCCTCCCAAATCACTTTTCGGTGTTATGCTCTCGTAAACTGACACTTGCTTCGTGCCGTATTGGGGCAATCAGAAGAGGGGAGACTCGAATCAACAACACTTCCCATCCCGTGAACGGTCCAAGGAACACCATTGTTGTAAATTGTTGTGTTTGACCTCATATCTAATAAGGTACAATAACCCGTTGATGGTGGAAACAATGACCTTAACTAAACTAAACATGGAACTATTTCATTGACTACTGAGGCTAGAATATGGTTATTGGTTATTTCACCATTTTTAATGATATTTTTACATGTTACTCGTATTTAAACATTTTCCTTTTTAAAAATTCGTTTTTGTACCATACCATACCATACCTTACTAGGTATAATGTGTTCATTTCACGTTTGCTAATTTTGTTTAATTTGCAACTCTTTCGTAGTCGGATCCACCCTGCTTTTGACGGCTCCGGCTCCGACTCCGGCTCCAAGTAAAATGTCCCGGCGGCTCCGGCTCCGGCTCCGGCTCAGGGCAAAATGTTCCGGCTCTGGCGGCTCCTGCTCCGCATCCCTGTGTATGACCCATCATCTGACGCACAACCTTCAAAATTGGGAATAATTAGTTTCTGAAATATTCTGGCTACAGGTATACTTGTATACTATACATGTGTACTATATCTATCTTTCATACCGAGACCTTGCCAACCATGGAACAGTCTTCCTCCAGATGTGAAGAATTCAGGTGGCTACAGTGTTTTCAGGCGGGGCTTTCGGTAATGCTGCGCGTGTTTGGGCTCTAACTTCTAGTCCTTCGTGCAATGCGTGATGATCGTGACGATCGTTTGTGCGGCACATTGGTGCACGTGTAACGGAAACTGAAAAACCCTGATCGGGAGGATCCGAAAATGCATTACATTACATGTGTAACAAATGCATACTTATGTATTATCGGTGACATGCACTATAACGACTAATTTGCTAATTTTGCACGTACCTACTTCCGTGAAAGCGCAGAACACTTATTTTACAACATGAGACATATGGTAAGTTCCAAAACGGAGAGACGTCAGGAATGGATACTTCTCTGAACAACTACAGAGTAAACAGTAAACAGAGTAAACAATACAGAAGCAGCAAAATAGTATACATTAAGTGCATTTAGTTCTCGATAACTTCAACCGCCTTAATTCTGCAGTGTCCGCGAATCCGACGGCCATACAGAGTATAGCGCATTTGATGTCTTGTATTGGACTTGCATGGGTATATGATCTTATTCAGTTGGGAGGGCCTCAATCCTCAAACTTGCAGCAATGCTGCAAGCAAGCAATGCTCGAATAGTATGTCAGGTACGACTTTCTACTCCTGTTCATCCTAGGTAAGTGCAAGAACACCCAAAACCTCTGAGTGCTGGTTATATTCTCGCGGTTCATCTAAGTATTCTTTGGTATTGGTGATGATTGACCTTTTTGAGAAATTGAAATAGTACAAGCAATCCAATTTGAAATTCTTTCAAATCGGTAATTACATTGGTCATTTAGCATTCATGGCAAGGTGGAGTTTGCTTTGATTGTTACATGTTGTTTCATTTCGTACCTTTTTTGTCCATCTTGATAAATTTGAAGCAACATACATAAATATGGTAAAAACAATAATAAAATTAGGCACATTGCTCAGAAAATGGGGAAGAAGTCCTTTCACCTCCATACCTATGTGATAATAGTTATGCGATTGGCCATTTCGAGATTATTTTGTCCTCAGATATGCTATATCCGGTCGGGGCTAAATATAGCTTTTTCCTTGTTCCCATGAACATTGGAAATAGTTGATGGAAAATAGGAAAAGGGAAAATAATACGCATGAAATAAAGGTATTTTTGAGATGGGAAAATATAATGGCCTTTAAAGAGAGAACTTGGTGCCTCAGTGTATTCATTGACCCAAGGCTGAGCACCCTACCCCCACACCCAACTGATCATGCGATCCTATACCCTTATGTACTCACCTGTCCTTATTCCGCCTTCTCCTTGGCATACACCTAGTTTGCTTGTATATGGCCTGTCTTGCTCACAGCATTGCTTTTCCCCCTGCCCTTATGTACCGGCTTCTTTCCTACACAGCTGTGCGGTCTCATGCCGTCAGTACGATTTCAAGATTGACAGTCCACGAGCAAGTATGCATCTATGATAATACAAGCAGAAAGTACGCAGTTGCAAGGTTTTCGTTGAACGCTGGTTACGAGGGGCCAATTCAATATCGACATTTATTCTGCTACATAAGTTTAGAAACTCTATGAGACATGGATGAAATCGATTTTACATCGTTCACGACGGCTGCTTCATTCCACCATGTGAAGTAGGGAACTGGTACTGGTAACGGTGTTGAGTTAACAAAGGTCATGGTGTATTATGATCGGTTGTAGGGGTGTGATATTGTCACATACATACATTTGTACATCTTCATGGTGTTACAGTCTGGCTGTTGGTAGAAGATCGCGGCAGATGGTAAGTGACTGTGCC
This sequence comes from Imbricaverruca yamaguchii, assembly GCA_034440575.1. NCBI lineage: Eukaryota > Metazoa > Arthropoda > Thecostraca > Neoverrucidae > Imbricaverruca > Imbricaverruca yamaguchii. Next base: position 52,697 of record JAOTOL010001579.1, read on the forward strand.
GTTCCTGAATAATCATGTGTGATGTGCTAAGTGTTGTCAGATTGTTAAAGGTGACTGCGTTGTATTCAGGGGCGTCGCCACCGTGGGGGCAGCGGGGGCAATTCCCCCCCCCCTTCCGTGAGACTGGGGGGGGGGGCGCCGCCCCCTGAAATTTGAGGAGGCCCCCGGGAAGAAAAGGAGGACCCAGGACGACAACGAAACCCACAGGGCGAAAAGGAGGCCCTCAGGACGAAAAAGAGATTATACAAATTAGGGGCCTCCTCCTGGAGGCCCCTAATTTGTAAAAATAAGTCACCTAGGAGAGGGTAGGAGGCCCCAGAAATCAAGCGAGCGCCAAATATTGACACAGAGGCCCTCAGGACGAAAGGGGGCCCTCTAGGACGAAAATGAGGCCCTCCAGGACGAAAAGGAGGCTCTCCAGCCTTCAGTTTCACATTCCCGAACCATACTAAGGGCCTAAAAACAATAGGAGGCCCTAACACAATGGAGGCCCCTTTTCGGGGAGCAGATCCCCTTTCGATCTTGCCCCCGCCCCTGGAAGAATTTCGTGGCGACGCCACTGGTTGTATTATTCTCTTTATCATGAAATTTTGCAACAGCTATCAAACCCTCATCTTCCCAAGACAATTCATGAAAATGTGAAGGTCAGAAAGCGCCTGATTTCATTTCGGTTCCCAGATATAGCGAAACTTAGCACTTATTCGTGTACAAACCTTTCTCAGGCAGCATCCACCTTACATGTGTGGACTAACTATTTAGACGGAGTGAACGAGCTTTGAGATCGAACGCAATGATGCCAAAGCTAAAATACACTTGGTCTTGTTTGCGTGGATTTTGTGAATATCTTGGACTATCCCCCTTTCCGGGCGTCAGATAAAATGGCGTGAAGACGGTGGTCGGTGCGCTAAATATATTTAAATGGCAACTGCACCGGACCAAGATTAAACAATAATTTTTTTACCGTGAAGAACACAGAAAAATGGCATCAAACTGATTAAAAAGTTCCCTATAATAACTCATCCATTCATTTTGAATGTCCAAACGCAGACCGCTCGACTGCCTCATTCTGTGCAATGCACGCTGGTACGACCGGAACCCTTTTCACACCAGGTTTTCCTGTGCCTTGTCCAAAAATATTAATATTAATAATTCGCTAAGAGTTCGCCATCAGGCATCGACGCGCAGGTGGACCCGCGGATTGTAAAGTAGATTTGCTCCTTGATATGAGCAACGGAGGAAACGTGGCTGGTGGACACACATATAGAACGGTACTTTTCGAAAATTACGTTTGCTGTTCTTTTGTCGTGCTTTCGATTGAGTGGGGAAATAGTCTACCCCTACGGGAAAAACCTGGTCTTCTAGACGTGTAGTTTTATTTTTATATTCTTCTTCAGCATCACATCAATTACAAATGTATCATATCAGCAGATTAAGTGGTCTAAAAATCTTGCATACGAACATAATTCAGGACAGGATCCATTAGCACGCACATTGGTTGGTTAGTTGGGCTTAGGGGCACATCGACTGCTTCGGTCATACAGCGTCCATTAGCACGCACATTTGAGGGCCTCTGATACAACGCACACAGGACGGGGGGGAGGATTCTGCCCCCGCCCGTAACATCTTTGAAACTACTGAAGCTATAGGTAAAAAATTTGGATGGTAGATTAAGGACGTAGTGAACTCGTTTCAGTACAATTTGCAAGGTCCCAGGCCTTAAAGATGAAATGAGGTCGTGCAATCGCCTGGCTCATCGCATCACCGCTCCACCGCACCGACGAAGCCTTTGTGACCTCGAATGTTCGCCGGCCGCCGCCCTGCCGGTCGATTTGACACTCGCGGAACTCTTATATTTACTCACGGATTTCGATTATTTGTGTTGCATAGGATGCGCTTATCGATCTTCAACGAAGTCACAAGAATGCATTACAATAACGCTGCCTGTCTATGAGATATCGTAACAAAAAAAAAGCTGAGAAGAGGGCGGATTCCACCCGCTCACCTCCGGTGCGCGCGTTCTTGTACGTACATCTGCATTTTATACAACAGCTGCATCTTATACGTACAGCAATCCTGTAGCACTTTGCCCCCAATAACTGCGATGAAATAACACAAATGTGTGTGTATCTGTATATAAATATACATATACATTTGTGTATGTATTTTATATATATATATATATATATATATATATATATATATATATATATATATATATATAAGAATAATATTTGGACAACCTATGCATAAGTGGCACAGTGAGAAAACAATATTTTCATAAACAAAGAAGACACCAACGGATGTCCAACACAGCCTCAGACCTTTTTCAGGGCTACGCAATACAAAATGTACAACAAAAAGACTTTAAACATACAATCATGCACTCGAAATCCAGCGTTAAAAAACGTGACATATCTCGCGACCTCTCGCTGGGCTGACGAACGATAGAATGCGAAGCAATGCGTCAGTGGGGAAAGGCGACACAACGAAATTTACAAAGCCGTGGATGACATTCGACAGTGACAGATCCATTATCATTCACACCGCTCCGTGTGCATTCCACGGCGCGTTCCGCGAACACACTCGGGCGGCGGATCTCACTTTCACATCCACCTCACCCCGAAGGTGACCGTGGGTCTCAGTCCCAATGCATTCACACTAGCATCGCAGCTGAGAGTGAGAAGTAAACTCCAGGGCATATATCTCTGGCGACCCGGCAGCACATTGGTGCCTGTACTGCTTCGTCCCACTGGCTCGTCCGGTCCGTCGGCCTCTGCGCTGACTGCCGCCATCACAGTGTCACAGTGGGAGCTCGCGAACAGAGCCGGCGCGCCGATGGTGGTCGGGCATATAGTCGGCGGCGTGGCCGCTCCAGGTTATCACAGCTGGCACTCGCTGGTCGGCGAACGCACCATGTCCACAGCATCGCACAGCTGATGGTAGTTCATGACGCTGTAGATGTATCACGTATTCTCTCGTCCCGGGCCGTACATCTCGATGGTCCGGGTAGATAGAACCAACAAAGCCGTTCACCCCGGCGAGCCCCACCTGGTGGCAGGGCAGACATGAGCATGTTTATCAGAAACGGTGAGCAGGTTAGACAAGGAAATCGGCATGGCCAGTGAAGCATTCTAAAATTCCAACAGCTGGGTCAAAATCGACACCAAACAACGTTGTCCTACATCGCTCTTGATATCTTTTTTTCGAGCCACAAATAATCATTAAAAATTCATTAATAATTACACTTGTTGCACGAAGCGCTGGAGAATATTAATGACTTGTTCAAAAGGTTACCATACCACGTCAATTGTACTATATGCATCCTTCTTTATATATGAGATTGATGCCAACGACCCGAGTAGATAGCACAAAATTATGTCATAGCACAAAACATCAGAAAGAAAGCTGAAGACATTTCCAGACTGAACTACCCATGATTCGTCGTCATCTAAAAATGCTACTATATAGTGAGTCTGACCACTCCAGAAATCAGGTCGACGCTCCAGAGCATACCTCGAAGGTCAAATTAGAATGCGAGTGTGTCGATATATTTACACTGCACCACATCTTGGACACAGTGCCTTATTATCACCATTGAGTAGGTAATCATGCATGACATAAGCATGATCAATGAGAAGATGGCATAGCGTCATCTCATCTCGGCTTGACCTGCGCTATCACGAGGGACACTGACCGAGAGTGCTAAATTTTACATAATTTGTTAGAAATAAGTGCATATCAGCTCGCTGGCCACTTATTCCTCCAGAAAACCGAGATCCGTATGTTCCTGCCAAGTATTTGGAATGCTCTTTATGAGTGAGCCTGTGTTGCCCATCTGGCAGCACCGAATGTTTCTTCATTGCGTATAGTACCAACATGACTCAGAATGCAGCAAAAATGGACGACTGCCCCTTTTTACTTTGGATAAAGTCTGGACCATGAGGTCAAGCAGCTTTATTGCATTTTATTTCTTGCATCTGTTTCCCACATCTTCTCTAGCTAATGCAAGATCACAAAGCCATAAGATGTTGAGACTTAGCAAAACCTACACACACAAATCTGGGCTAAGCCTTTACAGGGAAGATACTATAAGTTGGGACAACAAGATACTCAGCACCCCCAATCAATACTGCATTGTAAATTCCATTGGAACTATACATCAACATTCTACACCCACCAATATCGATATAGCCCCATTCACTTTGTTATTTGTAGGACATGCATGGACCTCCTTTACTTAAGTGAGTACATATATAATGTTGTAAGCCTGTCTCATATTCTAACCTACCTAGTCCACTGATTAGACTAATGGCTCTTTCTAGCACATCTGCATCTCTTTCTAAACAAAGGCTCCCTGTCTGCATATAATATTCCAAGTGGGGTTGGACACAGGCCAAGTAGTTTTTTTCATTACTTCCTTGCTCGATATCTCACACTATTCCTCAGCACTACCTGTGGTTAGAAATACTGCTGTGTGCTGGATGTTCATCATCTAGAACATCATCCTCCAATAAATTGTCCATTCTTTGGGTGCCAAAGGATAACATGGGTTGGTTGAAAATGACTGATCTTATTACTGAGCTCAAAAACACTACAAAGACAGAAGGGTATAAAGACATAAAAATTAGTGCAACTATGAGCCACAAGGGTCCTTCTTGGTTGCACTCTGCACACTCAACCAGTTGCCCACCAAATCCATCGATCAGCCCTCCCTGTAATACTGAAAAGCAAGCCCTCTATTCTTATAATGATTGTCTATGCTGTTTTTAAAGATGTTCAATGTGCTGCTACTTACAATGGTTTCTGGCAGCTGGTTCCAGTGTTCTACTACCCTGTTGGTGAAGAAAGACAGTCTTAACCTTGTTCTGCTGTGGTTAACTTTAATTTTGAATCGATGACCTCTAATCGCATCATTTCTGTTAAATTCAAACATTTCCCCAAGATATCTCCCCTCCAGACCATGGACAAATTTAAAGACCTCCTCTCAGCCTTCTTTATCTAAGTGAAAACTTTCAATTACTTCGTCTTTCCTCGTATGGCAGAATACTGATACCATTAACCATTTTGTAGCCCCCTTTTATACTTTACCTAAAAGCCAACAGTCTTTTTCATAACTAGGAGATCAAGCTTGGGCACAGTATTCCAAATGTGGCCTGACATGCACACCAAAGCTTCCTGATTGCTTTTGATAAGTACATTAGACAACATTCATACTATCCTAACATACTTTATTTATTTTTTGGTGTGCATAGTGTGTTTGGTGTTGAAGTTTAAGATAGTTTAATTAGTAGTAAGTTGGGGGTATTCATAAGTGCTGTGTGACTGTTCATTTTTCTGTCTAGCCATAAGTGATATCAAAGGGATATTTATATAGTTGTCTACTTGTGAGGAAGACAATTAGATTAGACATCCTGTTTAGTTATTTAATTTATTTAAAAAAACAAAACAAAACAAAAAAACAAACAATTGTTTAATAGTTTCTGCTTTTCTTGAGGCACACAGATATTTAACTGACAGTATAGGAGGTAGCGCTTTATAGTGAATGATAGTTAGCTTTTTTGTCGGTTGTTTAGCAAGTGTGTTTGGTGTTGAAGTTTAAGATAGTTTAATTAGTAGTAAGTTGGGGGTATTCATAAGTGCTGTGTGACTGTTCATTTTTCTGTCTAGCCATAAGTGATATCAAAGGGATATTTATATAGTTGTCTACTTGTGTGGAAGACAATTAGATTAGACATCTTGTTTAGTTATTTAATTTATTTAAAAAGAAAAAAAAAACAAAAAAAAACAAACAATTGTTTAATAGTTTCTGCTTTTCTTGAGGCACTCAGATATTTAACTGACAGTATAGGAGGTAGCGATTTATAGTGAATGATAGTTAGCTTTTTTTGTCGGTTGTTTAGCAAGTTAATTTAGCAAGTTAATTTGAATCTAAATCTAGGCATAAGCTGCAGCGTTTAGGATGGTTTCGACCAGGATGCAGGCACTAGAGGAAGAAATTAGGACCCTTAAGGCAGAGGTTTCCAACCTCAAGGCTGCCCTTGTTGCACAGGGTAGGCAAGATAAAGCAACAAGGGGTCAATCCGTAGCAGGGACATCATATGCCCAGGTGGTCGCAGGCCACCAGGTAGCTGAGGTTTCCCCTACTGTGGAGGTGGCTGGGATCTCTCAAGAGGGGAGTGTTAATAGTGTTAATAGTGAACAGAGGAGGGGTAGTTCTGGTAGGTCACAGGAGGGGAAGTGGCATGAGGTCAGGGGGTGGAGGATTTGGAGACGCGAACCTAAGGGAAGGGTCAGTGAGTGGCAGGTGGCAGGTGGTAGGAGCGGGAGGAAGTGTAGCCGACCGGCCCAGCGGGCAGGCATAGTAACAGCAAATATGTTCCAGGCATTAGATGACTGCCCCCAGGATAGCAGTAGTAAGGAGTCAGTGCTGGTCATAGGAGACTCTCGTGTGCGTCATTTAGAGCGGGTATTTTGTAAAGGTGGGAGGGACAGGAGGTGCATCACCAGGCCTGGTGCCAAGGTGAAGGACCTGGTAACTGCGGTGGTACAGGTCACCAGTGATCACCAGTTTAACACAGTCATAGTGCATGTAGGGGTAAATAACATAGGTCATACTAGGAGCGAGGAGCTTCTGCGGGATTACAGGGCCCTTCTGGCCACCCTGAAGGGTACCAATAGAGTGCTTGTAACAGGAATTTTGCCTAGGGCTAGAGCCTCCCCTGAGTGGAGCTCTAGGGCACTGGCAGCTAACACCAGGGTAGGAAAGCTCTGCCAGGAGCTAGGTTTTACATTTGTAGACGAGTGGAGCAGGTTTTATGCATCGTGGGACCTCTATCAGAAGGATGGCCTGCATTTTTCTGAGAAGGGGGTCCATGTGTTAGGCAAAGTATATGAGCATGTCCTTCAGGGAAACTAGGAAATGGGGTGGGGAGGGATGAAATTGCATTGCCAACTCAGGAATATTCCAATAGTGTAAGCCAAGGCAATAGAACCTCAAAGTCTGCAAATAGGGACAGCAGCAACTCAAGGGGACAGAGTTATAGTTCATCTAGTGATAAAAAACTCCTCAATATGAAAAAGCCAAAGGTGGTTATGGAGCATTTGTTAAGTGTATGATGTTTAATGCTCAGAGTATCCGTTCCAAATTTGATGAGTTCAAGTGTTATGTTGCTGAGGAGGAACCGGATTTTGTTTGCATTACGGAGGCATGGGTCAGTGAAGGATATTTTGGAGATAACTTACAGGACTATGAGATCCAGGGATACAATATGTTTTCGTGCAATAGGGGTCCAGCAATGAAAGGGGGTGGTGTAATGCTCTATGTGAATAGCTTATTCAGTTCTCAAAAAGTAGCAGGTGGGGATAAAAATGTGTCTGTGGAGTCCATTTGGCTTGATGTCACTGTGGGGAAAAGGCAACAGCAATACTCTTAGGATAGGAGCTTTCTACCGATCAGGAACCCTGCCACATTCTCAGCAACTGGAGCTTGACAAGGTGATTTGTGAGGAAATCAGTAGAAACTTTAAGAGGAAGTGCCTTATTCTCGGTGACTTTAATCTAAAAGGTTATGAAAATGCTGGTGTTGGCTCCCCATCATCCAAAATGTTCAGGAAATGCCTTGAAGAGGACCTGTTCTTACACCAGTTTGTATCGGAACCTACCAGGCATGGTTCATTCTTGGACCTTGTATTCTCGGATTTAAGTGACTTGGTTCAAGACTTGACTGTAGGCGAAACTCTGGGAAAAAGTGACCATAACATAGTTAGATTCAAGGCACATGTAGGGGAAACTATCAAGGATAATTTGGTAAAGGTTCCAAATTTCAACAAAGCAGACTTTAACGGCATGAGAGCGGCTTTAAGTGCCATCAGATGGGAAGAAGAATTCTCCAATTTAAATGCCTGTGAAATGTGGGAAAAGTTCAAATCTTACTTAAAGGAAACTCAGATTAGACATGTCCCCCAAAAGCAAAGACGCAAAAGAAGGGTAGGAAAGCCAGCATGGCTTACACCAGACGTGATAAAAGCAATTAGGGCTAAGAAAACTGCATTTAGAGTTTTTAAAGAAGCCTCAAATGTCATTAATCTAAAGGCGTATCGAAAAGCTAGAGACACTGTGAAGCAAAAAACCAGAGCAGCAAAGCGAGCAAAGGAACTGGATTTAGCTAGAAACTGTAATGGGGACAGTAAAAGGTTCTTTAGTTTCTACAAGCTGAGTAAAGTTTCTAACACAATTGGTCCACTGGAAGTAAACGGGACTACATTGGGTGAGGATAGTGAGATGGTTGAGGAGCTGAGCAAGCAGTTCAAATCAGTGTTTACATTGGAAGATATGACCAATCTGCCGACCGTACACCATAGTTCAGATACATGGGATCTGACAAATGATGTTGATTTCATTGGTAGTGATGTTGTTTACAATCATATCAGGAAAATAAAGCCAAATAAGGCAGCAGGACCTGATGATATTTATGCTAGGGTGTTGCGGGAAACTGAAAAGGAACTGGCATTTCCACTTAGTATAATATTTTGTAGATCAGTTTCACATAATGAAATTCCAACCGATTGGAAAAGGGCAAATGTAGTTCCTATTTTCAAGAAAGGAGAAAGAGGGAAAGTTGAAAACTATAGGCCAATAAGTCTCACATCCCTAGTCTGCAAGGTACTCGAATCAATTATCAAGGATAGAATAGTTAGTTATCTGGAAGGTAGCAGATTGATTCAAGATACTCAACATGGATTTAGAAAAGGACGATCGTGTCTCACAAACCTCTTGGACTTTTTTAACTTCGCCACAGAACAATTTGATCAGGGAAATCAGGTTGATGTAGCATATCTTGACTTTAGTAAGGCCTTTGACAAGGTACCCCATAAACGGTTAATGATACAGCTTCAGTCCCATGGTATTGCAGGTAGCATCTTAAAATGGATAGAGTTGTGGCTTTCAGATAGACAGCAAAGAGTGATGCTAAATGGTACAAAGTCATCATGGCAAAATGTTCTTAGTGGAGTCCCCCAGGGGTCAGTACTAGGGCCATTACTGTTCATTATATTTGTAAATAACATTGAAAGTGGCCTAAGCAGTAAAGTTTTGAAATTTGCAGATGATTTGAAGGTCTTTAGGGCAATAACAGGTCAGGATGAGCATATCTCGCTGCAAAAAGACTTAGACGAACTTGTGAAGTGGTCCGAAGAATGGCAAATGAAATTTAACTTTGATAAGTGCAAAATCATGCATGTAGGTAAGCAGCATATGAAGGCTCCATACTTGATGGGTGGCCAAGTGCTATCAGTGACTCAACAGGAGAAGGATTTAGGTGTTATTCTAAACACAAAATTGGGGGCATCAGAACAGACCAAGGAAGCCAGGAAGAAGGCACTGAGAATGCTCGGGGCAATAAATAGGAATGTATCATACAGAAGTGAGGAAGTGATCAGGAAGCTTTACTGTGCATACGTCAGGCCACATTTGGAATACTGCATCCAAGCTTGGTCTCCTAGCTATGAAAAAGATTGTTGGCTTTTAGAGAGAGTACAAAAGAGGGCTACAAAAATGGTTAATGGCATAAGCAACCTGGCATATGAGGAAAGATTGAAGAAATTGAATATGTTTTCACTTAGATATAGAAGGCTGAGAGGAGATCTCATCGAGGTCTTTAAATTTGTCAATGGTCTGGAGAGGGGATACCTTGGGGAAATGTTTGAATTTAACAGAAATGATGCAATTAGAGGTCATAAATTCAAAATTAAAATTAACCACAGCAGAACAAGGTTAAGGCAAACTTTCTTCACCAACAGGGTAGTGGAACACTGGAACCAGCTGCCAGAAAACATCGTCAGTAGCAGAACATTGAACATTTTTAAAAACAGCATAGACAGTCATTATAAGAATAGAGGGCTTGCTTTTCAGTATTACAGGGAGGGCTGATTGGCAGATTTGGTGGGCAACTGGTCCAGTGTACAGAGTGCAACCAAGAAGGGCCTTTGTGGCTCAGAGTTGCACTGATCTTTTATGTCTTTATGTCTTTATGTTAGGAAATGGTGTGGTTATAAGCCAATTTGATGAGCAATGGTAGATAAAATTATAACAAAAGTTTACTTTATCAATGTCAACCAAGTTTGTACATCCATACTTGATTCTCCAGACATGCTCACACCACACAAACAAAAACATAACACAGCTCACAAGCAGGACACTGATGCACCAACTGATTTGTTACTGCCACATATTGGGGAATGGACTTTGGAATGAAAAAAAGCTTCATTAAAATTTTATCTGAAACACTGTTCAAAATAGTTTTCTTCCTACCACCAAGTAACAATTGGTGTCAATGAAAAAGCTGCAAACAATTGATTGAAGCCATTTGTTATCTAGATATTAAATGACATGTGGTATATTTCTAATCCATATCTTGAATGTTCTAATTGAAGCAAAGAATGGCATGGAAGGATCTAAAGTGGCTAGACAGGATAGCAAATTGCAGCCATAAAATTGTGTATTGTTGTTTGATACAAGGAAAAGAATCACACCACCCACTTGACCCAGTTGCTGCAATACACAAATAATGCACTTTGTGACTAAATTAAAAATTAAAATATAACAGATGTGAAGTAATTAAAACAACATACCAGCCTACTTTAATCAGAGAAATGTCCAACACATTGTAGCTGCCTTTAAACATGTTAATACCATACTTCAACTGAGTTTTCCTTCACCCATAACAAAAACAATTTAACTAATAAGGTGACACCATATCAAAATGAAGAGGCACAACACACAACTTTTCTTTACTTCACACTGACATTGATTTGAGTACAGTGATGTGATAGGTAAGAGGTTCCAAAAATGGGGAAACCTAATATGTCAGCATGTACAATGATAAAATAATGTTTCAAAATTAAGTTTACGAAGATGGAGACTAAAACCGCCAATACCTTGTTATATTACAAGCATACACAACAGAATACTCAACACCACATCCAATACCACATCCTGAATTCAGATGAAAATATTATGAAAATTCTACATAGGAGGTAGGCAGGTAGGTACGTGGGTATTCCCTGAATCATGGGATAATTTTTCATCAACCGTTAAAAAGATATGCCACCAACTGGAATGTTGGTAACGTCAATATATTTTGCAGAATTTCATCTTGATCTATGCATGCACTGATCTGAATCCAATTTTTATCAATCAATTCCTATTTTAGGTATGTAGGTACCTAGGTACCTAGGTAGGCTAGGTAGGTAATTACCTATCTAGGTAGGTGCATACATATAATCATATGGTATAAAAATGTGGCTCAATCACAGATGTGATATTAATAAGTGATAAGTGATATAGTAATAAGTGATGTGATAAGTGATATTAAATAGCAAACTTATCCAAATAAATATCAGTGCTTTGCAGTTCACATACCTAATCCAGCACATCTCTTAATATTTCCACTTACCACTCACCAGGACAACTAAGTAGGTGCTTACCAAGGTAAGTAGGAGGCCGAAGAAACAATCGCCAAAGCCAAGCCATAATAAATAACCACAATGACAACAGTTCCCGTTACCAACCAGTATCTCCAGTTTTAAACTCACAAACAAATTCGTCAGACTAGACTGTACAACGACGAAGAATCCCTCCACAACATCTGATAATGGCTTCGGATGCGTTCCTCTAAGCATTCGGTAAGGATGCAATAGAGTTGATAATTATCCGCCTAGCGGAGAAGGTATGAACTATTCTTTGAAGTTCTTGATTATCGGCTTTTGGACGTTCTGTCTTTGGATTTTCGGTCTTTGGTCTTTATGATCGTTGGATGTTCGTTTTTTTGGACTTTATTATTTTTGGACGTTTGGTTTTGGACGCTATGAAGCTTGTACTTTATGATTCTTGGATGTTCTTAAATTGGAATTTTCGTCTTTGGATGTTATTTTTTTAGACGTTCTGAATCACCCCCTCGGAATGTCGTGCCATCTATGGATACAAATACCAGCTCTCGTTACTGCCTTGAGCATACTGGTTTTTTTTTTTTTTGGGGGGTTTGTTGTGTTGGGCACTTCGGCCTCCTCAGGCCATTTCGTGCCATTAATAAGAAATGTAGATTATGTTATGCGATATAACTCAACTCATAAATCTTGGAACAGGTTCGTGTTGCGTAGAAAAATGAAAAATAATTTGATGAGAAATGAATGATCATCCCCCAATAATGTTGCTAGAGTGAAGGGAATTTTGTGTATGACAAAAATATGTAAGTATTTTTCGAGGGCCGCGGTATTTCTGACAATCAAGGAGAATGTGTGGAACTGTAAGATGGGTGTTGCATGATGGGCATGAGGGTCGAGGTGAAGCCGTGTATATATATACCGATGTGTAAGAAAAATATGCCCGATGCGTAAACGTGATAAGACTTTTTCTTCGTGTCGTTTTTTTTGGTATGATGTGATCCAGGTATCTACGACAGTTTTAATGAAACATAATTGTGTATGATCTGTGTTTTGTGTCCAGTTTTCTTTCCGAAAACGCCGTGTGTTCTGTTGTATTGATGATTTAATGCTTTCAAAATGTGGTTGAATTTATGGGATGTTTTGTAGGTGCAATGATGCTTTGGCTAATTTGTTAGCTTCTTCGTTTCCTGGGATGCCGCAGTGACTGCGCACCCACAGGAAACGGACCTTCACGCCCATCAGATGGAGTGTTTGAAGGTTATCGTAGATGGAAATATGGCAATGGTGTGAAAAAGAATGTGAAGAAAGCGATTGAAGAACATATTTGGAATCGGAACAGATGACGACACTGCGTATGGGACGACTAATTGAACAGTTGTAGACATAACGAAGAGCAACGAGAATGGAGTGCAATTCTGCGATGAAAATTGAGGTGTCATTTGGTAGGCGATGCTGTTTCGTGTGTGTGTTTGAAACTGGCATTCCAGTGAGATTGGCGTCTTTTGATTCGTCGGTAAAAATCAAATGTATATGGCGATAACGAGAGCGAAACTGGTGAAATTTTGTTTTGCTTACTCAGGACAAAGTTGTGATTTTGGAGTGGTGGTCAGATAAAACATATGTCGGTCTGTCATCTGCCACGGTGGTGTAGCTGGTAGAGGAAGAGGGGTAATATGTGGAATATTGTATTGGAGTGTAGAATATATTTTGATGCGTGAAACTATGGCAAGGCCGATTCGCTTTTCAGCGGGACCTAAATAGTTGTGGTGTAAATTTGGGAGAACTTGTAATGATGCATGTGTGGGATGATGTTCTTTCAATTGAATTTTTGCGGCATACCTAAGTGTTTGTTCCATTCTTCGAATGTTTAATGGTGGAATTCCTGCTTCTATGTGTAGAAAATTGATTGGAGAAGTTGTCATTGCGCCAAGGGCGATACGGAGAAATTTGTTTTGAATGGTGTCTATAATTTTTAAGGATGATACGCTGGCACCGGCATATACTACGGATCCATATTCTATTATGGGTAAAACTAAAGATTTGTAGAGAAGTAGAAGTGTACGGCGATCGGCTCCAAGTGATAAAGAAGTGATACATCGAAATAAATTGAGTCGGTGAAAACACTTGTTCCGGATATGTTCGAAGTGTTTATGCATTGAAAGTCTGCGGTCTAAAATGATGCCTAGAAATTTAAATGAAGTTACAAAAGGTATGTAGTTGTCCCCGAGGTGCCTGGGTTTGGGCAGGGTGTCGATTTACTAAATATCATTTTATCATTTACTAAATATTTCATCATTTTCTGATTTTGTGGCCGAAAAAATGAAACCGTCCTGCAATGACCATTCGTGTATTCTGTTAAGTGCGTTTTGTAAGCGAAATAAGCATTGGTCATGATTTTTTTCCGGAGCACCAAATTGCACTATCATCTGGAAAAAGTGAATATGATGTATTTGGAGGCATGTCATCGAAAAGATCATTGATGATAATGTTAAATAGTACTGGTGAAAGACAGCTTCCCTGTGGTAGGCCGTTTGGAGAAAATGTAGATCGGAAATGGCTGACCGGCACCTGATGCTGAATTGTCGAAAACCAGATAAACAGCCTACTAAATAATGTGCTAAATGTCCTTTTATACCGAGTTGTTTCATTTTGAATAGTAATGCGGGTTTGAAAACCATATCGTATGCCTTGCTTATGTCTAGAAATACTGCAACTGTGTTCGTGTTTTTTTGTAACCTAGGCGAATGTCAGTTTCTAATCGAATTAGATTATCTATTGTGCTGCGTCCTCGTCGAAAACCACATTGAAATGGAGACAGTAGGGAATTGGTTTTCAGGTGCCAAGTCAGCCTTTTAGTAACCATTCGTTCAAAAAGTTTTCCTAAACAACTAGTGAGTGCAATTGTTCGAAAATTATTTGGGTTACTGTGGTCTTTGCCGGGTTTTGGAATGAGGATGATGAGAGCTTGTTTCCATGTTTCAGGAAATATGTGATTTGACCATAATGAGTTAAATGTGTCTAAGATGCATTGTTTGGTGTGGTGAGATAAATGTCGAAAGAAAGAATAATGTAATTTGTCAGGCCCTACCGAAGTGCTCCCGGCGGAAGAAATGGCATTCTCCAGTTCATAAAGATGAAAGAAGCATTGTAGTGCTCATTATTGGCGGAATTAAAGAGGTCGAGGTTGATATGAAAAGTGCGTTGTGCATGTTGTAAGCAATGTGGACGGTAGTTTTCATCGGAGCTATTGTGGGCTATTGAATCAGCAATGGTATTTACTATGGTTTGTGGGTCTGTAATGGCGACATTGTGTATTTTGAGGGCCGGTAGAGATTTAAAAGGGGAGCGTCCGGACAAACGTCGAATTAATTGCCGTATTTTACTTAAAGGTGTTTGAAAGGTGAGCTGCTGTAAATATGAGGACCATGAACGGCGCTTCGCATTGCGGATGATGCGGCGGGTTCTCGCACGTTCACGGTTACGGGTGATTAAACTTTCTTGATCCGGATGTCGTAAATACTTCCGAAATGCTCTTTTTCTCACTGAAATAGCTTTGGAAATTTCCTCACACCACCATGGAACTGGTTTCCTTTTTGTGAATAGTTTTGTAAGTGGAATAGTTGTGGAGGCTGCTTCGATAAGTAAGTAAGTTGATGTTTTCGACGGGAGAAATATTCGGGTTGTATTGAGTATATGAAAGTTCCTGAAATTTGGTCCAATCTGCTTTCGAAATTTTCCAGCATGGGATAAAACTGGGTGTGGTATCAGTCGTAGTCGAAAACGTTGGTGTTAACTTGATTGGATAATGATCACTATCGTGAATGTCGGTATCTACCATCCAATCAAAATCGTTGGCTAGAACAGGAGAACAAATCGCTAAATCTATTGCAGTTTCTATGTTGTGTCCGAGATGAAAAAGAGTTGGCTCTCCAGTGTTCAACAATACCAAATTGTGTATGTCTAAAAAATGTTGAATAATGTTTCCACGAGTATCTGGCTGTGTACGTTTTTTATCCCACGCTGGACTATGGGCGTTGAAATCGCCAAGTAAAATGAACGGGTGTTTGAATTGTGCTACGTGTTTGTCTAATTGTGTCAATATGTTTGTGTTGTCTGTAGAAGGTGGAATATACAACGAACATACATCTATGTTTTTACCATGAATGCGCAAGGTACACGCTACGGCTTGTAAAGGAGAATTAAGTGGAAGCTGTGTATGTGTGTAATCGTTGTTGATGTAAAGGGCTGTACCTCCACTCCGGTGTAGTCCAAGGACGTTATCGTGGCGGTACAGTGAGTAATTGTAAATGTTGAAATTATACTGATCGGTGGGCAAAAACCATGTTTCTTGAAGCGCGATGAGAATTGGAGTTAAGATGTTAAAAAAGCTTTCATTTCGGCCCATTTAGAGATTAAGCTGCGACAATTCCATTGCAGAAGTGTAAACATTGGAAATAAAAGTTTTAGTGTTTGTCTGCACCTTTCGGTGCTTGTCGGAGCCAGGAGTGCAGCTCCGGTTGGCATGTGGGTTGGGTGCGATCCGCTCCAGCGGACCCACCCGAGCCATCCGGCCGACCGGTGACCTTGGCAAGGTCACGGCGGCTGGTCACTGCCGCGGGGGATGTACGCCTGCTGGGTTGAGTCGGTCGGGCCACGTGGCCGCCGGCCGGCGCTGGACGCGTCGGGCTCGGTCGGCGCCCCACCGGAGTGGAACGCATTTCCCCTGTAGGCAAATGGCTTCGGTTTCTTGGATTTCTTGATGAAGTTGTTTGGGACTGCGGAGCTGGAGTGGTCTTTGTGTTGGGAGCATTGGTTTTTTGTGTCTGTGTGGTCAGTGGTGTCAGTTTCTTGAATGGAGCTAAGCCGGGGATCATGTCAGTTTGGACAAAAGTAGAACTAGTGATCACATGACGTGTGGGTGGAGTAACAGTGACAGCCTGGGCATAAGTTTTGCTCGACGGGGTGGTGGCCTCGACTGACCGACGGGCCTGGGGGTACGACACACCAGTCGTGGCCTTGATAGCGCAGACCTCCTTCTCCTTGCGCCAAACTGGACGGAGGGGTGATGTGGTTAGGTGGTCGGATGTGTGACAGTTGAGGCATTGGGCAGGCTTGGAGCAGGTGGAGTGAGGATGAGGTGGTTCACCGCACTTTGGGCAGCGGGCTGTTTGGCGACAATTTTTACTGCCATGCCCAAAGCGCTGGCAATTGAAGCAGCGAAGAGGATTTGGGATAAAGACACGGATTTGGTAGCGAAGGTATCCGGCGATGAGGGTTTTGGGAAGAGTGGTAGAATTAAAAGTAAGGACAAGGAGGCTCGTGTCTCGTTTCTGGCCGTCTTTAAAGGAAGTGATGCGGCGGACGTGGGTCACCCCTTCCGGCCTGAGCTCCGCCTGAATGTCTTCCTCGGACATAAAGCGGAACTCCGGCGCGAAGACGGTGCCCTTGGAGGTGTTGCGGTTTGAGTGGAGAGAGACGGTGACGGATTTTCCACAAAATGTGGTGGTACGGAGGAGGGCTTTGGTCTGGGCTCGGGTTTGGGTCTTGAAAACGAGGGTTCCGTCGGCTGGGGCCTCAATATCGGGATTGGCAAAGGAGCAGATGGCAAGGAGCTGTTTAGTCGGCCAGAAAACGTTGACACGACGAAAGGAGACGGATTCCTCGACAGGCTTCACTACTACGTACGAGCCAGCACTGTCGAGATAGGGTTCGGTGAGTTGGATGGGTTCATGTGGAGAGAGTGTGGTCTGGTTGGAGCAAGGGTCAGCGGCGTGAAGAGTGATGGTCTGGTCTGGGTTTCGAGGCGAGGTCGTGGTCTTGGGACGGGCAGGGGTCGGCGAGGAGCAGAGGGCTTCCATGGTGTCGTCCAAAGCGATATTTCGGCGCGGGTCATCGACGGGTTGGCTAAGTGAGGGAGCACCAGGGGCCAAGTCCGGGGTCGAGTGATGGTCAGCAGGTGTGGCCAGTGGAGGGGGTTCTGAATCGGAGTCCGGTGGCGAGCTGGGGTCAGTGTCCTTTTTGTGTTTCTTCCCCATCGTGGGGAAAGAAACCATACCTAATGCAATCTAAACAAACAAGAACACAGAAACACAGGCAAAGGAAGTACGACGGGGGAAAATTGTGGGGGGGGGGGGGGGGTGACGGGTGTCACCCCCAGAAACGAAAGAAAAGGGTGACGGGTGTCACCCCCAGAAACGAAAGAAAAGAGTGACGGGTGTCACCCCTGAAATGAAAGAAAAGAGTGACGGGTGTCACCCACAAAAAAGAAAAACTGGCTGACTCGGGGTACTCACAAGCGGAAGCGACCTGCGGGAGCGAGGCACGCAAGGCAACTGAGCATACTGTCAATAAGGGCGACAGTTTTCCCACCTTGTCGAGAGAAATCCAACTATTGTTGAATTTCTTGATTTTTGAATTTTGGACGTTTCGTCTTTGGATGTTCAACGTTTGACGTTGGACGTTGGACGATTCTTGGATGTTTGGATTTTGGACGTTATGATTCTTGGACTTTCTGTCTTTGGACTTTAGGTCTTTGGACTTTATTTTTTGGACGTTTCGATACGGACCCGACCAGATGCTTGTTTAAAGACGCTGATGGCGCACTTTTTTCGCACGCGGCGCAATCGCTCGCCGCCTCATGCTCGGGAGCTGGATCTCGGTAAAAGCTGGGAAGAGAAAGTTGCGGCGAAGTGGGTTCGGTATTCGGATACCCCGCAAATAGCCTTCGATTTAGGCTAACATTAGCGTCAAATAGTGGAGGTGAGAATGGGAATCAGATGTCTCATTTTAAGGCAACAAACATGAAGTGGTAGATATCCGATATTGATGTGGTTATTAAGATCTACAAACTGGGTATTGGCATTAAATATCCTCAAAAATACCTCAACAGTTGGTACACATATGAAGCCATAGCAACATAGAGTATTGTGGACATAGCCATCACTGGAGTAATGCAAATTTCTTTTATGGTGTATTTCATACCTAGTTTAATGGAAAATTTGTCTTAAAAGGTGTTTCAGGATTTTTTAAAATCATTTTCAGAATACGATGTTTATGAACATGATTTGGAAGATGTGACCATTCATTCTCTCTGGAAATGCTTGCTTTTCAATGTCAACAATGACGTCAGTCACATTAGTATGGCATGCCATCGCAGGTACAGCACTGAGGCTTTCATTGGCTAACGCTGCAAGGGGTTCACATACCTTTATGGGTTCACTCTGCTGCAACCTGCAGTCTTTGGCACATTTAGGACAGTTAACTCCGGTCAGAAGAACCCCATGGCATCTAAAAAAGTATAAACTTGTCTTATCCCAAAAATATAGTTCAATAATGTTGCATGGAACTTGGTCACAACTTGCATACACTTGAACCATTTTCAGACTAGTGAGCACATGCAGAAGTTATACTGATGAGTCAGTTTCTGCTGCATCATGTATTTCCTCAATACCTCCAACAAATACTATGAGAGTTAATAATTGGATAGGAAAACCTAACCTAACCGAACCTAACACAATATAGGCTACTCTCATCTAAACTAATATAAACCTATATATTTTAATAATACAAAAACATGCACAATGTTTATTGTGACATAACCTGTGAATCACTGTCCCAGACTGTGCAGCATGTTCAATTTCTTTTGGCTATCTTGTGGATTGATGGTGGTGTCCCATCTATGTGGCAGAGGCAGAATTGAAGCATTTTCAAGGTCAATTAGTGTTGAATCAAGTATGTGGAGTGTTGAATTTTCCTTTAGTCACATCCAAGAAGTGCCAGGTATGGGATGGATAAATTATGGCACAGTAGTTTGGCATAAATGGCACATTGTAGAAGTTACCACTATGATTAACCAAGAAGTGGCATTTCCGGGGAAAACAAGCTGTCATATTTTAAAATCTTGTTAAGAAACATGGTATTCTGAAGAAAAAAAATTTCCAAAACACCTTTTATGACAAAAGTACCATTTAATGCAATTCCATTTAGACAATTAGGTATTCTACCACTGCAATTTGCATCAAGACAAATGCTGTGTGGTTGATTCATATCCATGCAATCATTGTGGGAACTATTAAAAAAATTGTCTCCTCCAATGGATGTTTTGATGGCATCCTTGAATATCTACAGAACTGTGGAAAAGCTTCCAGTATTTATATCAAAACATTTGCATGATATTTGGCTGGGTTTCATTCATTCATCAGAAAATGGATTGCATACAATCCTTTGAAGGAAAAAAAGCAAAAACAAGCCATCAAAATTCACACCTGAACATTGGCAAAAACAAACACTAGCTGTATCTGGCACAAACAAATGCCATGACAATTTGACAATTACCTACATAAAGACAATTTGGTATTCTTGAAGTATTACCCCTCACACTTACTTTATCTCAACAATGTATTAAAGCCATAATCAGCTGATTGCTGATTATGTCACTCAAATGTACTGACCACCATCCCCAGCTGGGTACACTGAATGACCTATGTGCCCCAGGATTACATTTCCAAGGGGTATATTAGGTTAGGTTAATGCTAGGTTAATGTTAGGTTAGGCTAGGCTAGGCTAGGCTAGGCTAGGCTAGGCCAGGCCAGGCCAGGCCTAGCCTAGCCTGGCCTGGCTAGGCTAGGCCTGAATGCTAGGCTAGGTTAGGTTAGGTTGGGTTAGGTTTTCACCATGAAATAGCATCTGCACACCCTCCCTCTGGCAGGAAATGTATTGTTCTGTGTCTAAAGTGCTATTTCAATTACCACCCATCAAAGGAAAAATGTCCTGTGAAGCCCTGGATATATCCAGAAGGTTTGTAGACACATTTGTTGCTGGTGCCCATGTTTGAGGGATGTCACCAACAGCTGACTGACAGTGACTCAAGTGCGTTGTTGATATAAACAAAGTGTGAGGTGTAATACTTACCCCTCACAAAGATTACCAACAATTTTAAAGCAACATGGGGGGCATTCCACGACAAATCGACATGTGACCTGCACCCTCACACCTCAGATTTTGATGAAAATGGTTCTATAGGGTTATCAGCATCGCTGAACACGCCTGTGCCATTTTGAAGTCTCTTAGGTTTACCGTTTTCTAGTTATGAACTATATAATTTTTACATTTTGCACTGACATGATTATCTTTGGTGCTAATTTTCTCTGAGTCATTTTTCAGTAACTGAACAAATTTATACGTCAAAATGAAGACAAAACATTGAAGAATATGACTATGCCACCATTTAAACTTTCATTACGTAATTTTTGCCGACTCTAGCCAAATAAAAAATTGAAAAGAAATAAAAACATTTTTCCCCTCCGATATCGTATTTTTTCTCACTTTCATATGAAAGAGCGTAGTTTTTTACCCTAGAAACATAAATAAAAAAAGTGGTTATCGACTTGGAAAGACGAATCAAATGCGGTGAATGCGGGCGCTGCGTTCACCGGACCGGCGCGCGCGCTGCCGCTGCCTCGCGATACGCCTGCCGGGGGGAGGGGGAGGGGAAGGGGGAGCCGAGCGTGGGATGTCAAGAATATGTCCTGGAAAAAAAGACTATGTGACGGTAAGAGATGAGAATGGGGTTAAAGTAAAGAAGCAGAAACGTTTGATTTTAGGTAATTTGCAGGAAATTTACCAACTTTATAAAGAGAACGGTAGCAACCCGCGCATTGGGTTTTCTAAGTTCGCCAGCCTCCGCCCCAAACACTGTGTCCTGTTGGGAAGCAACGGCACTCATACGGTTTGTGTATGTTGCTATCACCAGAACGTTAAGCTAATGTTAGCGTCTCTGGGCTTAAAAGACATTACCTACAAGGACCTGTTGAAGCACGCGGTTTGTGATGTCGGGAGGGAAGCCTGTATGCTGCAAAAGTGTGAAAACTGTCCAGGTCAGGACGGTGTCAGGTCATATTTGATCGACACTTTAAATGTGCAGGCAGGGGAAATCTCAGACTTGGTGGACGAAGTCAGATTTAGTCAGTGGCTAAGCACGGATCGTTGCACTTTGACCGAAATTGTTCTTCCTATGGACGAGTTTCTTGACAAACTGTCTGACGCCATTGTGACACTTACTCGGCATCATTTCACGAGTCAGCATCAAAGCAAATATTTCGACGATCTAAAAAAGCAGCTACCTGAGCATGAAGCACTGATCATATTAGATTTTTCAGAAGACTACACTTTTGTAGTTCAAGACGAAATTCAGTCATATCACTGGAACGCACCACAGTGTACCGTTCATCCGTTTGTTGTTTATTGGCGAGAGGCTGGAAAGATTGAATGCCACAGTTTTGCGTGTTATCAAACGAACTGAAGCATGACACCGTCGCTGTGCACACATTCTTGCAGCACATTGTACCGAAAGTGAAAGGCATAGTCCCGAACTTGAAAAAGATTCATTATTTTTCGGATGGGTCAGCTGCCCAGTACAAGAATAAGTTTAATTTCGTGAATGTGAGTTTTCATGATGAGGATTTCGGAGTCCAGTGCTATTTGAATTTTTTTGCAACGTTGCATGGGAAAAAATTCGTGCGACGGTGTTGGGGGTACACTGAAAAGGGTTGCAGCTAGCGCCAGTCTTTCGCGGACACACTCGGACCACATTCTTACTGCGGAAAAGCTATGTAAAGTGCTACAGGACAAGGGTAAATTGCATACCGGGTGCTACTTTGTAGCGAAAGAAGAGGTTAGTCGTACACGGCATGAGCTTGGCGATAGACTGTCAATGGCAAAAACTGTCAAAGGGACTCTAAAAATACACAGGGTAACTCCAGTGAAGGCAAACATTGTCGTTGTGCGAGAACTTGCCATAAGTGAAGGAAGAGAGGTGATGGTGGCCTGATTTGCTACAGGATTTAGGTTGAATGGTTAGCGTGACCTACATCAGCAGCTGATTTCCGTTTGTTTATGTGCGAATTACAATGTGAAGTGAACTAATGTTAAGTTATGCATTTTGTACCTCTGATAAGGCTCATTGTACCATCTCGTTAGCATTCGCAAATGTACATGTACTTTCCGGCTTGTTATTTGTGTGAATAATAAATGAAGTGCTAAAACGTCCTGCCTGGTGTTTATAAATAATCTGCAGTGTCCTCTCAATCCCACGGGGCCGCGGACGACAGCCGCCAGCACCCCTATCCCCCGTTGGCAGCAGCTGGCCGCGGCCGTTGCTGAACGACGCCATATTGGGTAAAATGAGGCCGGGCGGTTGGTGTTTGAAATTATGTTTAAAATATTTATAAGCCGATAACCACTTTTTTATTGATGAAATATAGGTAATAATCAACGCTCTTTCATTAAAAAATATCAAAAATCACAATATCGAAGGGGAAAATTGCTCAAGAGAACTTGGCATTTTTTTAAGTGTTATATTTGACATATATTTAATTGCTATGGTTTCGATAGTGATAAACGTTCATTCTGCATAGGATTGCAATCATTTTGATGTACAAACTCACCTACCTATCATTCAATGTAGCAGGGAAAAATCCTGCCAAACAAAGCCATGTATGCATCGAATGTAAAAATGTCGCAGGCTGTAGCTCGAAAACCGGAAGTCAGAGAGGCCTGAAAATGTCACAGGCGTGTTTAGGGCTGCTGATAACCCTATAGACTCATTTTCATCAAAATCTGAGATGTGGGGGTGCAAAATCGTAATTTTATTTGTCGATCTGTCGTGGAACGCCCCATGGGTAAAGATTACCAAAAATTTTACCATGCACATGGAATAGCAAATATGCAGCAGAGTGAGTCCAACATGCAGCACAGCATCATAGCATCACCTTATCTGTGAAAACTTTTTTTTTAAAGAGCATCTGTTCACTGTCACTTAAACTATGCAACAAACAACATAATAGCAAGGTTGTTGCATGACCAACACAGTTGGTGCACCCTTAAACTAAAATAACCCCCTTGTTTTGCATCTATTCATGTGAATAATTTTCATATTATTCATCTTTATGCTCACTTTAGTTTGCTCCCCATTTAGGACTAGGTAAAGACCTGCAAAATGGTCATGAAAGGAGATTAGAAAGCAGGGTGTTTTATTTACTGAGAAAAATAAATTCCCTGGCTTTGATGTCACTGCCTTTCTTGCATTCATCATTAGTTCATTTGACAGTGTGCCCATGCTCCATTTTATCGCCATTTTGAGAATTCTGAAAAGATGTGTTCAATATCAGTAAGATGAATTTCAACAGAGAATAATCTGGTAGTGAATATTATAAATATTTGTTGCTGCTTTTTGTGTGGGGGGTAGGGAGTTCTGCTATAGCTTATTGAACACAACTCCAATTTATTTTTTTGGTTGCCGTATCTGACCCAGTTGACGCACCACAAATCCCAATAATCAGTCTGATCATATTTAGTATAACCCTACTACATTGTGTTTGGTCTGCCACTAGCATATAATCCAGGGTCAGAAGGTTCGCTACCGTCCCTTTCTAACTGCAGCTCATGTTCCAGCTGGTTAGTTATTTTCTGACTGGCAATTGGTCAGACAAACTGATGTCCTCAATGTGTTATTGTGACGGTGCTGTTTGTGAGTGGCTTGTCCGATCTGCTGTGTTCCGCCGGCAGATGTACCGCGGTGGGCGCGGCACCAGGGGGCCCACCGGTGGCTTTTGGATGTGCGGCGTGCCCCAGCAGCAGCTGAAGCCGGGCAGGGGCGGCCGGTGGCAGGGCGGTGCTCCCGAACCCCTCATGGCCGCTGGCTGGCGGCCCATATCCATGACGATGCCCCACCCCGCCGGACGGTCGACCATGCGGCCGCTGATGCGACCGCCGATGCGTGCTCCGATGCGTGCTTCGATGCACCAGCCGAACCGCGTGTGGGTGGCGCCCGGCCGCGGCCGAGGTGCTCCCCGCGGCTCTCACACGGCATCGGCCGCCGCCGTGCCTGCCAGTATGGACCGGCGCTCTCGGTCCGAGCGGGTCAGTTGCCGTGTGCTGTATGCCGGCTTAAAATGATCGATCTTCATTAGATTGGCAATGTCAAGAAAAGTGCAGTGGGATGTCGAAATCCAGTAGGATTATGTTCTTTATAATATGCTGTTTTTATGCACTCATGTGCACTCCAGAAAACAATTAGGTAAGTCGAACACTTTTTTGCGTCAAGCGGTAATCGTATAACAAGCCGCACTGTAGATAGTCACAGTTTGTGGGATTATATTATGAAAGGTAGATGTTTCACCATCCATAGTGCATGGTGGTTCTAAAGTTACAAAAAGCACTGTATACAACACGAAATGCGGACTGTGTAAGCACTTATCTGTAACAGGGTGTTACAATCTAGCGGGGAATGATGTTGATTCAGTGTTCGGTACGTGGTATGTTGCATTCCATGTTCCATATGTTCCATTCCATTTCCATAACAGGTTGTGTCACTGATTAAAATATACACCTACTGTCCTCCATTGTTGCGATGGGCGCAAAATGGTACGGCGGTTAGCCCATCCGAAAGCACCAAACCACCACCACCACCATGCTGCTGTTGGGTTATTTCAGTATTTTTGCATTTGGTTGTGTCAATGTTACTGGGTTTCCATATGTTTCCTTGAAGTTCTTCCTTTTTTTCTTGAGTTTAAAAAAAATGTGTCATCTGTTTGGAGACGCACCAAGCGTGAAAACACTGCATTTGTATTATGTAATTTCTCCGGCTTCCAATCACTGCTGAATACTACAGATTATTCACCCATTGCACTTTGAAGCCTCACCTAGCAAGAATTTCGGCGCGCCTCTGCTCCTGGTGTGCCTGTCAAGTCAAATAATATGGTATGTCGCGTGCGGATTGCAAATAGTAGGATGGATACAACAGAACAAATGGAATAGAGCACGTCTTGGAATAGAATGCTGGAAAGGGTGTCCAGGGTTAACTTGGAGTGAGTACGAGCATGCATGTCATCAGGAATCCAGTGGTGAGATGGTGTGCGTACCCGTTCGAATGACACGTAATTAGGGATCGAAGTTGGCACGCCAGCACGGTTGGCAGGTAACCGACGCGCGTGCTCTGCCTACGTCGAGTGAGACCACGTGCGGTACTGACACGGGTGGTGCTCTCTGCCAGGACAAGGACGCAATCGTTATGACTCGGCCGTGGGTGACGGAGGCCGCATGTGTCGAGATCAGGAAGAAGCACACACTGCAGGATCTGTCCATGAAGACCAAGTCGGAAGCCGACTTCAAGGCATTCAAGGAGCAGCGCACTAAAGTCACCGGCCTGCTGCGTGTTCTGAAGTTAGAGTACATCGGCAGACAGGACGAACAGGTGAGCCCGTGGTGCACTGTCGTGGTGCACTGGTGCACAATTATGTCCAACATCCAGGAACAAAGCTCCGAAAAATTATCACCCTTATTTTAACAATTTGTACTTTGGGGACGAGTGGTCTAGAGGTAAGTTGCTTGTCTCACAATCAAAATATTGTGGGTTCCAGTCTGACCTGTCGCTACTCTTCGCTCTCGACCAATCGGCGTGAGAGATTGGCGACGCTACATGACTCAACGGTCGATGTGTCGTAAAGCCAATAACCAGCTAAACTACAATTTGTATGTCAACACGCACTCCTCACCCAAACAAACAAAAAATGCTTCACTCAACGTTGGAAAACATGCGTGTTATCGATCTCTGCCTTCCCTTTTCTTTAACGTACCAATGTTTCTATCGATGTTCAGTATCTGATATTTGTAGTTACATTTTTTTAGCAAGTGTCGCAATGCTATTTCCATTTGACAACTGAATCAAAAGTGATTTTGAAACAATGTGTAATGAAACATAGTCTGTTACTGGTGGTGTTCAGGCGCCCACAACGAAAAATATAAGTTCTGCACAGAGCCGGTTGGCGGGAATGGATTCCAAAGTATTCCACATTTTGACAAGTATTCTGAACAGCGGCTTGTCCAAGGGATTTTGAGTATTGCCTGCGCCCATTGACGAATGGCAAGGGTTGCCACTATATGAGGCATTCAGACCCTCGGCCAGCAATGCTGAGGCGCTGGGGACGTTCATCTACTGAAGGCGAGCACGGTCGTGACCGGTAGTTGTGGAGGGGACGGCCGTAACTGGGGCTGCGGTCTCCAGCTGACACGTGGTAGGCCATGGCGTGACGGGAGTGTGGAGGGGACGGCCGTAGCTGGGGCTGCGGTCCCCAGCTGACATGTGTTAGGGAAGACCCGCCCGACGCCTGAAAGCGGCCGAAACCCTTACCGCCGCCGGCCGTTCAATAGACGATCACGGTGAAAGCCTCGGCACTGCCCCGGCCGAAAGGACAGTGTTCTCCCACTCAGTGTGCCTTGGAGCTTTAGGCTGCCTTTTCTGCGGTGTCAATATTGCGCCTGTTCTCCAACGCAGGCTCTCCCATTGTTGTGTTATTTAGAGGCCGTCAGCCCGGGGATTGGCTCCACGGTGGTCAGTGACAGCAGACTGACAGGGGACACCAGACATTACACAGGGTATACGCCCCACACATCTCTCAGAGAGAATGTAGCATTACTCCTGTGGCGCTGTGTGGAAATGATCGACCTTGAAATCAGGCACACCCTCCACCTCCCTTCCACCTCACACTTGTCGGCTTTCTTAACCTCCGCCTATTTGTATTCAACTGATCGCATTCGTCTATAGCGTTTTGTTTTCTGTTTAGGTCAGTAAGCGAAGCTGCTTGCATCAACTGTTCCCTTGATTATCTTATCTGCATTATATTGCCTTCTCTTTATTTTTTTAGATGCAACCTAAAGCAGCAAACATAACCCATCATTCTCTAAAGTTAATATTGACCAAAAGGTGAGGGCTGCACAAGGAGAAACAAGCTAAATGGCAATTCACCGACTGCGCAATATGTCCGAAGTATGGCATGATTATATCTCAAGTTATCCTCATTTGTTTTCATTTCATTTAAGCAGTAACTTAATTTGTATTCTGACTACCAATAATAGTTACAGCTAGATGCTGGGTAGATGAACTAGTAATGGGTAGACGCCTATTATATGTTCATTGGCATGGTCCGTGTTGTATGTGATGAAATTATACAAGCAAGATCAGAAAGAAGTATGTTGAGGTATAATATGTTGAGTAATAAGTATGTTGAGTAAATATGTTGAGCCTCCTGCCCAACTGCTGTTTATCTGCAAGCGCATGCTATTTTAAATACAAATAATCGTCCACCCCCTTCGGCTGTAATGCTAATTTGTATAAGGGTTTACCTTGATCGCGGGACGCAGTTATTAAACCATACCCGGTGTCACGGCTGAGAATGCCTACTCGCTGTCGGCGCGCTTCACTTCTTCCATAGTCGGCGCGCCCTTAAGCCCAAATAATCAATCAATCAATCACTGCTTCCATTACCATCAGGTTAATGCTAGCGATTGGTCGGTCACGAAGGCGAAATGTTTCTGGCATTGTTAGAAACTATACGCTGGGACTTTGGTTCTCTTACAACACGTCCGACTACTGGATCATATAGGGTCGCCAACCTCTCATGCCGGTTGGTCGCGAGTGCACCCGGCAATCCCGTCGTTTGTGTGACTCGAACCCACGATCTTACCCCATGAGTCCAACACCTTCTTATCGACTGAGCTACTGCAACCACATAGAAACTACACTCAAAATGGTGTGTGGTCGCAGTATGTCTTTTTCTTGAACGATGTATTTATAAAGGGAAGACCTGGCTTGGAAAAAGGCTTCCACCATTTCCATGCTATTTCTATTAAGTTTTCTAATTCTGCGCAATTCTTGGATTCACTGCAATAGTATCTCCACTATTCAGACGTGTGGACCCTCAACGAATAAGACAAGAATAAACACTACGTGGTAAAATGAGCACCTCATACGGTTCCGAGTTACCTACTGATCCAACGTAACTATTCACGTCTCACGCAGCCCTTCCCACCACTTCTGACATCATTTTGACCGATCAGGTTACACTAACTTTTAAATCGGCCAAAACTACCACGTGGAAAAAAACTTGTCCATCCTGATAAGAAACACATAATGACGCCAATAACGAGCTGGAAGATCTAAGATCCTATGCAATTTTAAGCTAGCTGAAACTCCGGAAGCTGTGTGCACATTGAAAATTCCGCGTGATTGTCATCAGTGCCCTAAAGCCAACCGTGAGCAATGTTCATTTAAGTGTAGTACGGGGTGCCTCACAAGGGTTGCCGAAGGATTCACTTGTCGAAGGCACGCTGTTTGGTCGAATCTCACCAGCTGGGACATTGCAGGACGTTGAGAAAATCATGGCGGAGGCAGCACTCAAAAGCAGACCGCTGGCACCGGTGGAGGCCACCTTTACTGAAACTGGCGAGCCCAACGGCTATGGAGACGCCAGTGCTGCGATGGGAAACGGCTGTGGGCACGCCGTTGCTGAGACTGAGATCGGCCCCGGGGACGCCACTATTAAGACGGAAAACGGCCCCATGGACGCCACTGTTGAGACTGAAAACGGCACTGGAAACTCTTCAAAGGCAGCGACCGGGGCAGCCGATGCCACGTCTGAGCTGCCGGCCATCGTGTAGCATCAGTTCTCCGACGGGTTGGTCGTCCTCGTGCTCTCATATATCGTCCGTCCGCTTCCGCCTCCAATCCTCGGTGTAATGCTGGGCAAGCGCAGCAAGCGCTAGTTTTCCGGCTTCCACGAGATGGCAGCATGTGTATTCTAAATATAGGATGCCTGCGGCCTGAGAGCGTCGGTGCTTCTGTGGAAGGGTAATCGTGATCGGTAGCGACCGTCATTTCCTCGCAGTGCGGAACGACTTTTTTGTGCGGTTTGTTTCTGTATTCCATAGGCCTGGCGATGATTTGAACTCGGCGCCCTTCCTACGAGCGGTTTGTGATGACCATTGAAATCCTGGCTGGGACACCGAATGAAAATGACACTACGCTGTTACATGATGTTCATATGATGTCGGTATGCGAGTCACATTGCATGCAATATCCACGGAGCCGGGGGCATGTGATGGTGTTGTAACTTAGAACGAATCACTCGTAAGCTCGTCAACTTACGAGCTGACTCGGCCATGCTTTCGAGCTGGTTAGCCCACATTGCTTCACATGTTTGACGGCCATTGCATCATGGCGTCATATGAGGCCGCTCGGCGACTGTTCCTCGACTCGGTACGTTTGATGGTTTCGTGTTGATGTTAAGTACAACGTCGAGTCCGCGCACTGCCTGCTCCAGCTGTGTCGGGTCTGCGGCTGCTATGTCGTATCTGAATTGTAAGTGTATTTGCATTCAATACACGGGTGATTCCGGTGTAGCCTCGCACTGCGAGGCACACCAAAACTTCATTGGCTGGTGGATGTGACCGCCGCCACACGTTTGCAGAGCAGATCTAGTGGCTTACAGTTATGAGGTCGACTTCTCTGCAAATCTTTACCTGTTGGCTTCATGTGAAAAGGAGTTTAAATTAATCGCAGGTGCAATAGCTAACCTGATCGTGAACTCTATTGGTGTGCTGGGTGATTAGGCACCTTGAGCACAGGCGCACCCAAGGGACCCTCCCCTTGTAACCAAAAATACTCTAGATCAAGCAGACATTTTTATATTTTCGACACGCAAACCAAAACTGTGCGCTGAAGAATTTCTGTTCCATTTTTTAGTTCCCTTCCCCTCCTACACACACACACACACACACCCCACTTACCAAATATTGGCTCCTTCACTGCGCTTGAGGCTTTTAGCGTGTTTTTTTTTCGAACCGCTCGAGTGAAGAAGCTCAAGCTTTGTGAGTTTCTTAACTATCGTTTTATACATGATACTAAAAACATGGCAAAACATATTGCTCATCAGACTTGGTTTCATGAAGAGTGAAACCAAGTTGGGCCAGGAGAATATAGAAAGTTGGAAGTCGTACATTAACATTGACACCATGAAAGCACTTTGACACTCGCACCATAACTGGATTTTATATACATTTGTATGATTTAATAGCAGTTTCAAGGATAATTTCCGTAGGAACTCCGCATTTTTTTACGCCGCCGTTACAGTCAACGGCCTCGATACACACGTGGCTGTGTATGTGGGCATGTCAACATGTACATTGGTGTCGCCACGGTGGAGGACGGGGAAAGCGTATCCCCACCAAATTTAACTGTGTGTGACCTTCAAAATACTTCGTTTACCGAAGGAGAATGGGAGGGATGCACTCAGAGCTCCTCGAAAGACTCCTCCAGAGTCTTTCCCATGTCAGGAGGAGCCAATTATCCATGAGATAGGCGCATGCCCCCTGTATCTGCCACTAATGCTGGTGTATTATAACCAATTAGTGGAGGACTTGGGTTTGGGGTGGCGATAAGCTACACGCGCTAGAATGTATTCAAATGCAGCTAGTTCGGGGGAAAACTGAACGCATTTTGACTTCATATTTACTCTCACTGGTTTCCTTCTCAAACATTTGCTGGGCGGGATGGGTATGGTTCGGACACTGACAGCGTCCCAACTCATCCCGAGAGCGTCCCATCCCATCACATGTTTTGAGCGTCGCATCCTAGTTCTGATCGAGGCTTCCCGATAAACGTTTTGAAGAAACGTCCTAGTCACTTTTATGTCTGCTCTGTTTGGTAAATGTCTAGTCGATAGTCTTGTCCTGTATCGTATTGCGTCCGTCGAAGATATCGTCACAGTAGTCAAAATGTGTCCGATGTCTTTTATGGTCGAGAATGGTCCTTGGGATTTGTTTTCCTATGGGGTATAGGGCTTTGTTTAATATTCGGAGAATCACTCCGGGGTGAGCATGGTCAGCAAGACTTGGTTTTGAATCGCCTCCGAAAGTCAATGCGTGTGGTAAGTATTCGTGTTTGTGCATAAATGTTCGCTGAATTTGTTTTTGTGATTGTAAAGGTGATGACCAATTCTCGATCGTTTTGTGTATGTCGCCAAGGTTATACTGAAAGTAAAGTCGAGTCGCGTGAACATCTGTTGTGTAGGAAACTTAGTAAGGTGTAGTCAGCAAAACAAAAACGTTTTTCCTATTCCGGAAAATATAGGGACGTTACTGGATCTATGCTGGAGGCAGGCAGTGGCGGTCGGCACATGTCAAGCACTAAATCAGTGCCTGACCTGAATAGTGCTGGGATAAATTTTTGTATTTTATTTTCGGATGTTGAGACTATGGACTATGGGCGTTGAAATCGCCAAGTAAAATGAACGGGTGTTTGAATTGTGCTACGTGTTTGTCAAATTGTGTCAATATGTTTGTGTTGTCTGTAGAAGGTGGAATATACAACGAACATACATCTATGTTTTTACCATGAATGCGCAAGGTACACGCTACGGCTTGTAAAGGAGAATTAAGTGGAAGCTGTGTATGTGTGTAATCGTTGTTGATGTAAAGGGCTGTACCTCCACTCCGGTGTAGTCCAAGGACGTTATCGTGTACAAACGATGCTTTCATCCACCGGAAAATAGGAAACTTGAAAAACTGGAAAACAAATATGCACTGATGACTTGTAATTATTTTGAAAATTGAAGTTCACATCTACATCTTAGCTTCAAACAGCTCTATCACCGGTCGGTAAAGGCTTTCCTGTGACAGATGTCGCCGTATATTGCGCTTTCGTTTCATAAGAAGCTCAGGGAATGCACCCTTTTGGAGTGGAGTCCATTCTACTCTAACGGAGATCGCTGCGTAAGGGACAGCTTTGAGGTACATCGGGCCATGTAAACAAATGCACAAAAATGTTCCCATTGATGCGTGAAAATAAGGGAATGTGCTTAATTGTGGAACAAGAGCAAGTTACCGATCCCCCACTTAGGTAGGTACGAAAAGTGGCCAATACTAGAACCAAAAACCCAAGGAGGAAATCTGTTATTGACCAGTGTACTCTTACTGGGCTTTGATGTGATGCATATTCAGCTCTATAAATTCCATGCCTTCACTAGTGTTTCCAGGACGGATATATCAGTACAACCAACAAAAAAGAACAAGAAACAAGAAACAAGAAAGTGGTGCAGCAAGTTCTAGGGGTCTGTGATCTCCTTTCCTGTATTATGTTCGGTAGTGGGCACTCAAACACCCAGGAGGGCCGTTCACAATTAGCTTCTAAGTGAGGTTTATTCAGATGCTGGAAGATAGCGTGAAATATCCAGTAGCGTCATTGTCACACCGCTTAACTGGTAACATTTAACGTCTGTAGCGTTCACGCCTCCTGCCCTCACTCGGCACTTTTTTTCCAACGCCGTATGGGCACTTCGGTGCGGTTCCGGATATCGCACGAGGCTTACTGAATACTCATACATCTACCGATTGCTGTGCGCTATTATTACACCCATTGCTGTGCACTGTGTACAGCCGAGACCGACTACCTTCAGACCTGGCAAGCCAATGCCTTGAGTACCACTATTGGTCTGTCCAGCTGTATTTTCTGCCAGTAGGGCAGACCAATAGCGGTCTACCCCGCTGTGGTCACTATTCAGCGACACTCGCTGACCTGCGAGTGCACGAAACATACAATTCACGGAACGTTACCTACGTCCGCCCTGCGTGCTTTTAGCGGGGCATTCTGCAGCGAACATAGACTGCTTCGGGTGGTTGTTAGCGCCTGGAGCTGCTTCTGTGCCGACCGGAGGGACTGGCCGGCTGCTTCGTGAGTGCTGTGCACTGGCTGTACAACGGGAACCTGGTCGCATTGCTGATTGTCACTGGTGGATATGTGGGCTCCAAGCCCCAATACTCAAGGCGTGAGCACAGAGAGAGGAGAGAGAGGGGCTCGGCCGTGAAGGGCCACTGGATCGATGAAAGGGCACCGGGCTCAAGGAGAGAATTTTGGAGTTTAGGAGAACATCGACTGCTTCTTTCATGCAGCCTCAAGCACATTGTCCCGGGCCGATGAAGATGGCCTCGGGTCAACGGAAGGTACACACGGGCAGACGATGAGGACCCTGTGCTGGGCCAACGTGGGCTTCTAGGCTGACCAAGAGGTCTCCGATCGTTGGAAGTGCTCCCGGGCTGACGAATGGGGCTCCGAACCAATCTAAATGGCCCTTGGGCTGATGGCGGTGCTCAAGCTGAAGGAAGTCTCATGATTTGATGGGGAGGTCGAATACTTTTGAAAATGGACATCCCGCCTCACGGAAAAGGCTCTCGATCGTTAAGGACGACCCATGAGGCTATGGAGGGGCTCCAGTTGCCGGAGATGACCTCGTGTCATCCGAAAGGGCCCCTGGGCCAACCAATAAGGTTCAAGCCGTGGAAGAGCCTCTGCACTGATGGATGGGGCCCAAGCCGTTGAAAGTGAGGCTGCTGTCTGACAGAAGAGGTCCTGGATCTCTAAGGAGGGCTCCTGAGCTCATACCTAGCCGCGAGAGGACCCCGACCCATCGGGAAGGGTTCGAATCCGGTAAGAAGGGGAAGGCACATGGGAGAAGCAGAACATGGGATCCAGGAGTGATGAAGGAGGTCCAAGCTGATAAAAAGGAGCTTCTGGCAGTATCGAATGTCCTAAGCCCTGAAAGAAAGCCCCTGAGCCGAAAGCTGACGGGACGTGCTGGGCCGCTGGGTCGGCTTCTGGTCACGCTGATGGAATGGACCCAGGGCTGATAGCGTTCCTTAGGCCGATAAAGGTACTCCACAGCCATACACACTACCAATACCAAAGCGGAGGGTTCAAGGTGCTACGTCAAGGGACTCTAAGCCCATGGGGGAGAACTGAGCTGTTAAAAAGCGTAGCAAAGGGGTCAAAGGGCATCTGTACCCATCCCAAGGCGAGTCCGAGAGGCCCTCCGGGCGACCGCTTTGTTGGAGATGCTCTTGATCGCGCTCTGAGATGGACCCTGAAGGCTGAGGGTCAATCTCAGAGCTGCAATTCACCTGTTGCCTTGTTAATCTGATATGGGCCCCTTGCTGAATCTGTTGATCTTGTTAATCCAATAGGGACCCTTTTCAATCGGAGGAGAATCACAGTCCAAACTCTCCTCGCGCTTAGAGGATCCTTTTGCCTTCAAGGGGCCATCACAGACATCAATAGCCTTGTCTTTTCTCCAGGGTTATGGTAACATTACCTTACATACATGGTTATAACCAATAATTTCCCTTATAGGTGCTAATTCCTAATTATTGAATGTTTTTAATTGCTTCGTATATGGGGGGGGGGAAGCAGGAAGTGGCATTGATCAAACAAATTGGTGGCATTGGGAACTAGGAGTAAAAAAGAAGATATTCCTGGTTGAGCGTCATTTCCAAATTAAATTTGGGAATCATAGTATAATGGTGAAGCTCCGGTCATCAGGTTACCTTTGGGGGCGGGCATACACACAAGTATTGCCTGGGTGCATTCTGTAACTAGTTCACGTAAGCTCTTCGTGCATATAAGTACCATTTGTGTCCAGTGGGGCATGACCATCCCACTTTTCAGCACATTTTTAGATCAACACTATGTGGTTGCATTAACCCGCGCCGCCGTCTCGAAGGGGTCATTGACAACCCCCCCCCCCATAATGATTTCCGCGGATAGTGAAAGAACGACGCGTGGCAGCGCGCCGAAATTTTGCATGCCTTTTCCCATATCAATTTGGCGTGTTGTGTCAAAATTTTGAAGTCTGGTCATCTAGGGTCAACGAGATAAATAAGGGCAAGTGAGGTTACCTCCAAAAAGTTGAACTAGTCGTCACGCTTTAACACGCGCCCTGGACAGCCTCTGAAAATTACACGCACTGGAGAGGGGCGGGTTCCACCAACTAAGATATCGGCTCTTATTAAGGCTAGAGCAACGAAATTCGCAAGGTGGGTGGGCACGACAGTGAACTCTATTGTGTACGAATTTCATTACCTTAGCACAATATCTTCAAGGTCAAATGGGCCCAAAATAGCAAAATGAATGGTTTTCCGTGGCTTCGCTTGTCATTGTTATACATCGCTGTGATTGTGTTTAAATGCTCCATAATTGGCATTAATGATGGTTGTTGGTTATTTGGGGTTAGGGGCGCATCGACTGCTTCCGTCATGCAGCGCCCATTTAATGATGGTTTGGACATTGCTAATGATGCAATACAGCTGCCAGATCCGCCATTTGACCTCGGGTCACCCATATAGGAACACTTTATCAAGTCCTTACCTGCTTCAGTTACCGGAACCGGGCTGTCAACCCGACTGCTCCGTCAGGCGGCTCGGTACAATCGTTTTCGCGAAGAAAGGAGTGAAATACATGAATTCAGCATGGAAACGCTCAGGCACACAATCGCAAACAGTAGATTCCCGGATGTGTAGGGAGTAGCATTGAAAGTGGCATCATTCCCCTGACAGTCATTTGCATTTTTGACAACATTTTAGTTAACCAAGTTTGGTTCCATTAGCCTGTCATTAACTTGACCTGACTTGCTCTCGGCGACCTGACATGACTTTTAACTCATGTAGCATAATAATATGCATCAAACGAGTCGCTGGTGTTGTTAAGAATACATCCATTTTTCCAAGATACAGGAAGCGCATCAGCGCCGATTTTTGTGGTCTGGCGCTGCGAATTTTGTAACCTTAACGGCCCCAAGTCGAAAAAGTTTCAGCCGATTTTCATTTTTTTTGCCTTAAACGATGCGCCTGTCACTTCTAAGTAGGTACCCAAACAATTCCCCATATCTGCCGGTAAAGTCTGGAGTTATCTACGAAAAACCGGAGGGGTGTGCGGATTTCGCCCCTCCCCAGGGCGCGTTAACGGATAAAGATATTTTAATGAAACTTTCATCGTTTGCTTATCTTTAGGGATGCAACAAAACGTACGAGGTGATTTTTCACTTTTTTCGCTTTTGATTACTTATCAATTTTCCATATTTGCCAATTAGTGTTTAAATTGAAAATTCTGGCTGATGTAAGAATGTTTTATGAGTTCAAGTTGACTTCGAATAACATTTTTCGGTCTCTTCTACCCATTAAAAAATTAAAATTAAGGAAAACTGAACTAAAAATTCTGGAAGAAAAAAGCTGATTTGTTGGTGACGAAAATTGTATGGCCCTGGCCGATTTCTCTTTTTTTCTGATTCCAAATATCTTTTTGCAAGCCTCCCTCAAACTGAACCCTACCCCCAGAGCCACAAACATAGTGTAAGTCGTGAAACTCTAAGGCCCATAGTTACGTCACTTTTGGGGGTAACATGATGTGGCGTGGTGTTTGACCCTACTCGTCGAGCGCTTTCTGATGACACCTACTTAGTTTTCGTGCGACGCTTAGTTTGGAGATTAGATGGGGTCTCTATCGACCCCCCCCTACCCCCCGAGACGGCGTGTGAGGATCTGACAGAGAAGAAATGGATCGCAATTAATGACATAGGCCCTCACCTTTTGCAACTTCATTATTAATGTTTGATCAGTGCAACGTAATAACCATATGATGTTGCTGGAACTCATAGATACACATGTGCCCCCTCCATTAACTTTGTCCAACCTACCCTAATATAATGAAATGGAATATATGAACTGACGATAGAATAAAGTGGGACGCTGTATGATCAGTAGTCGATGCAACCCAAAGCCCAAATAACTGATTTATATCTCAGTGTATCCAAAATCGTAAGAAATTGTACGCATGATAATTAAAATCCTGCTGTGTTATTAGAAAAAGGTGAAAACATTTCGAATACATTTAACAGGTTGTCTAGGAATCATATACATTCTTGATTCATGCTCTAACTCCATGCGTTCCCATTCAGACCAGGTAGCTATGTCCCCTCCACCCCCGCGCTAAAAAAAAAATACACTGGCTCTGGATGAGTTCGATTCTGAGATGTTTATTTCCTCCTCACATTATTATGTTAGTCTCCTTCAATCATATTAGCGCGTAACTATCGATCTATTGCACTGGCATAGCAGCGGGAGGGCCAGATTGGCATGGCAGAGCTACTTTGTAACATTTGGTATGATGCGTGCGTGTAAAGAACGAACATGAGTGGGCATCCTTTTCTGAACATGCCAAGCGCTGGGTACTAATATCATAGCACTGATCAAAGCACCCCTAAATTAAAATAACTAACTAACCTAACATACCAAGCAAACTATGTGTCATATCTTGCAGCTGTTCCATCTACGATGTTTTATCATGTTGATTGATTGTACCATATGCAAAACTAACTCAGCCCAGCATAACCTAGCCCAGATTAAGTTATCCAAAAATATCCCGCCAAAAAATGTTGCCAAAATTGTTCCAGGTGCTCTAAGTAATAAGCGTAAGGAAATAAGTAAAATACGCAATAAATGTAAGCATGGAACTTTAAATACATTCAGCTGCACAAAATAAAATAGACAAGTATTGCAACGGTGTGTGGGCAACACCATCATCTTATCGACTGTTCGTGAATTGTCCTAGCATCTTTCCATTCAAAAATCTGCATGGGAAAGTCTTGGTGTATAGTTTTAAAATTGGTATAGCACCGTTTTAAATTACTTTGCAACCAGCGGTGTTGTTTTTCCTACTTTTAAGATGAACGTGTTCTCTCAATGTTCTTTTCCCCATAATAATTTAATCTTGTAGCATGGGACCCTATAGAGTATGACTCTCAACCCATTTGTGCCCTCCCAATGCCTTCAAGTATGGTGTTTTTCCCGAATCATTTTGAGAAACCAACAAACGTATTTGGAACCATATGTTTCATACAATTGTCACGTTCCAAGCTTTACACGTGTCCTGAACTTACAAAGACTACTATTGTTAGGAGTAGTGTAGCATTGAAGTAACACCGAGCTGCACTTTTTATGATGACTGAGGTCTGAGAATTGGGTCCAGAAGGAACCACGAAAATAAGTGAGCATTAAATTTGGAGGGATCAGCAATGATTTGTGTCAGCAGTGATTTATCTTAAACTGGCCTGTGTCCAGGTGGTCAGCCTATTTCTAGGTGGTCAGTTTGGCAGTAGGCTACCAAACTGATGATCTTAACATACTTAATGTTGATTTTTTCACAACGATTTCATAAAATGCAAAGTGACACCTGAATGGCGCGAGACCCCCTCGAGGTCCAAGATTCAAGCTCCGATATAGTTCATTGAACATCCACAAAATCAGTGCGACAACACATCATCGATGCATTAAGCACATGCATATACAACACGGACTCCCTGCTCCAGTCGGAATCACTAGCATGGTCAGTATTTGTTCCATGAGTGGAAATTAAGACATAACTAATGAGGACATAAGTATTATTAGCTTGGGTAAAAGCGTAATTCCTTATCTCCCCGATCATAAGCGCTTCATAATTGGTGCATTCAAAATTTGTTTCATAGAAGGGTGTTCATAATATGGGTGGACCCACACTGTTGCGCCTTTTCACACCTTCATACATCCGTGAATACCAGTACGGAAAAATATGTGCAAACTTTGGGGACAGGAGTAAGTCTAGCAACAGTCCTGACCAGCTACGCCGAACACACAGCATCCCGCATTATTTTTCTTGACCGACGCCACCCCGGTGCAAGACGCCGCGACTAGTACCGCTGGAACGGCCGTCATCACTGCAATTGCTGGGCCGTCTTTTCCCGCTGGTTCGACCGTGGCCACTGATGCAGCTGTGCAGAGGTAAAAAAAAAGCAAATGGTGGTCACCGACGGACCTATGTAGACCAATCTGGTCGCCGGAGGAAAATGTGCATTTTTATGGACGAGGACACGTTTTCGACGGCTCAACAGTGGCGAAGAAGTATCAAAACTAGAACCTTTTTATTTGGTCACCAGCCAAACTTGACCGACCGCAACGAGCGCCGTGTGGAACCCACCATTTGCCTCGCAGGCCAACATTTTATCTCGTCGCTGCATGAGACATAAATATATTCGACAAAAAAAGTTCACAGCAGATTCACCAGGCATCTGACTCACCACACAACAAACATGTCAGGCAGCAGATCCGCCAGGCTACACGTCAGGCAGCAGATCCGCTAGGTAGTACATGCCAGGCAGCAGACCCGCTTGGTAACACAGCAGGCTCGTCAGGCAGCAACACGAAGCGGGATTTTTAATTACAGTACAGATAGTCCTGGGGCTTTTTTGTTCCCTTGTGCCTGGCGATAACTGTTCCCTCAAGTGTTGACTTGAGGCTCAAAGTGCGCCTACTGAAGTTAAATCGGTGCTTGGCTTGCACCTTTCGGATCAGCCAATCGGAGTGGCACATGTCGGGACCATTCCATCGGATGATCAGCTCTTTGGCTGCGTCTTGGTGGTCTAGCTGCCGATGAATGCCAAAGACGGCCTTGACTGAGCTGCCCATGCTCTCTACTACGCTCTCGGGCGGGCTCATCAGCCAGAGCCTGATGACTACATTGAGGTAGGGTTGGAGAGCGACATTGCTTTGAGCACGCTGCCAGAGGAGCTTGAGGAGTTTCTGATTTGAGTCTGCGCAGCTCCGACTCATCGTGACATACGCCTCCTTGACGGCAGCTGGTGGGACAACGTCCGGGATGAGCCGGCGACCTCTGAGGCGGTCAATAGCACATGCTATGTCCCCAACGATACTAGAAGTTGGAGCCCGTTGGAGGCTTGCCAAGTTGGCCACCAACTCGATGTCTGCCATGGACTGCAAGAGCTTGTCATTGTGACAGCCCTTACTGTCGCCCTTGGCATCGACACCAGCCTCGCGCCGCTCACAGTGCCGGCACAAGATTTGCAGAAAATCTGATATTTCGGCTACCTGCTTTGCCGTCAAATTTCCACTAAATGCCGTCATGCTTTGCCAGCAGATTGCTATCTCCTCCGGGTTTCCCTCTTCTAAAGCGGCATGGATACCTGCAGTATCCAGCGGCGCACTTCCTGCCCTGATGCTGTCACGTGGCAACACAGCCGCCATCGCACGAAGCTGCTGCATCTTCTCCCTGAAAATCTCCTGGCGCTCCCATGGAAGCCTTTGGACGTCCTGCAGTGCACTGCTGAGCTGTGCCACTACTGCATAGACATCAAGCAGTGCTGAGACACGAACCCTGAAGGTGGAGTCGCGCCCTCTCAGGAGCTTGAGCTCCTCCTCGATCTCCTCCAGGACATTTGCCTTCGCCTTGGAGTTCTGCAGACGGTTTTCGAGGGCACGAGTAGTAGCCGGCAGATTGGTGATAAACGCCTTGAACACTTTAGCAGCATGTGGGGCGAACCGTGTGTCTGACCAGAGGAGTGGTTTGCGCGTGGCCAACCCCATGCTCTCCCCACAAGCAACCAGCTCCTCATATCCCTTGCCATGGGTAAAACGTTTGGTCATGCGAGAGACCATGGTGATGGTGTCGTTTACCCATCTGCAGGTTGGGGCTGACCTGGCATTCCCATCTGCTAAGTTGAGTAGGTGCGCACCATCCCAAAACCATGACACGCAGGGCGGCTTTGAGCGGACTGCAAGGTCTTTGTCGCTGTTGGCCAACTTCCTCAGAAACTGGACTGGCACACCTAGCTGATGGTACTGACCATCTGTACATATTGCCGCCAGCTGCTCCACGCGCTTGATGCCTACACAGGCGGTTGTCGCCAGCCACTCCTCCGCGAGTGAAGCACCGTCGTGGTTCTTCACGATAGGAGCGCCGACGATGAAAGCCTGGACCATTGCATCATCAGGCGCCTGGGGAACGATGGTTATGACAACGGTAATGTCTATGGTGCGGTGATTCAGGGTCACCTTGTCTGCCACAAGTGCAACACACGGCGAAGACTCAACGTGACGGGTCACGGCGCTGAGAATTTCATCAGCGAAGGCATCGCGGAATCGTGCCATTTGAACAGATGAGTGGCAGATGTTGCCCACATCAGCACCACTGAGCTTCAGCAACACGATTAGCTTTTCAAATTCAGTCTGCGGCAGTGACTCCTCCAGCACGTGATAGGCCACACGCAGGACTCGCTTGCTGACATCTGCTGCCTCCTTGCTCTCCTTCGTCTTTCTGGTGCTCCTATCTTCATCTGCTCGCATATACTCCTTGTGTTTGGTGGACGTCAGGTGGCATTTCAATGACGCTTTGAGCAGCACGAACGACCGAGGAAGTGTCATGGGCTTTGGAAAGGACGTCCCGAGAGAGAAGTCATATCGGTAGACGCCAGCGACGTTGGTGGATTTCATGTCAGGAAGCTGGTTAGGACTGAAATCCGGATTGCAGACGTCACAGTAGATGACACCGAGGTCTGGAACACACTTGAGGTGATGGGATGAGGCACGGATAAAAGATTCGAGGTCCCTTGCAAATTTGAGGGCCTCGAGCTCATCCTTATCACTCACTTCATGCATGACGGTATCACCATGGATGCGAGGCCCTTCCATCAGCTGACAGAGGCGGGAGACTGTTGACTCCAGCTTCCCTATCTTGGCCGTGCACGCACATACTTCGACCGCACGATGAGACGTGCCGGCCGCACCCTTCCCAGGAACCGGAGCGTCTCGCACTGGAGCTGCATCACCTGGTGCGTCTCGCCCGGGAGCTGCATCGCCTGGTGCGTCTCGCCCGGGAGCTGCATCACCTGGTGTGTCCCGCCCGGGAGCTGCATCGCCGGGTGCGTCCCGCCTGGGAGCTGCATCACCTGGTGCGTCCCGTCCGGGAGCTGGGTCGCCTGGTGCGTCCCGTCCGGGAGCTGGGTCGCCTGGTGCATCCCGCCTTGGAGCTGGGTCGCTGGACGCGTCTCGCCCGGGAGCTGCATCGCCTGGTGCGTCCCGCCTGGGAGCTGCATCGCTGGGTGCGTCCAATCCAGGAGCTACGCCAAAATTAACACATATCAGTGCAGGTATCAATACATCAGGGTTAAAATATTGGTTTTTCGTTAGGTGTGAAATATCGAAACGAGCATAGCAGGATGTCTAAATTTGGCATGTAGGCAGTGTAATTTAAATTGCTTTTGATGTCTTTCAATGCAAAATTAGAGTTGATGGTGTAGGTAATTATGACTGGACCTTTATCAATTGTTTTGAGGTTTATAATTTAGGAAGAGCTGTATTTCATGAACGAGATACTGTTAGAAAGGAGACATGAATAGTTCATATCCAGGAGCTGGATGCCGATACTTCTTGGAGAAGGATGTTGATTGAGTGTTCAGAAAGTGGTATATTCCACCCTATTTCGCGAATAATTTATAACTGCAATACATTGACAAACGACAAATGTCAATAAATGACAAATCTTTTTCATTATTCTAAAATATGCTCAGAGCACTTCCACTAACAATGAAGTTAGGTAGCTACTTCCAATATTCAACTATTCTGTTGGTGAAGAAAGGCTCTCTTAGCTATGTCCTGCTATGGCTAACTTTAATTTTGAATTGATGACTTCTAATTGTATCATTTCTGTTAAATTTGACAAATTGCTTGCAGTATCACTGTATATCTCCCCTCAGCGTTCTATAACTGAGAGAACATATTGAATTTTTCAAACCTTCCTTTGTGTGCTAGGTTGTTTACACATGAACAAGACATTAACCATTTTCGTTGCCCTCTTTTACACTCTCTTGAAGAGCAAACAATCTTTCCCATAACCAGGTGCCCCAAACCTGAACATGGTATTCCAAAGGCAGCCTGACATGTGCACAGTAAAGCTTTCTGATAACTACTTCACTTTTGTATGATACATTCCAATTTATTGCCCCAAGCATTTGTACTTTCTTTCTGGCTGTACATTTTCAATACTATCTACAAATATAATGAACAATGGCGATCCCAGTAATGACCACTGGCTGACTCCTGTAAGAACGTCTTCCACAAGACTTTGTAATTCAGCATCATTAGCTGTTGATCTTAAAACTATAACACTATTTCCACATTAGGTTTGTAGATAAATAAAAAAAAGTCCAAGTGATTTGTCAGACATGATCAATCATTCTTAAAATAATGTTCAATATCACAAATAAATATGTTTCTTTCCAGAAAACTACCATGCTATCCTCAGCAACTGCTTCAATTGCCTTGCAAACTAGGGATGCGAGACTTGCATACTGGTCTACAATTTGCAACTTTCCCTGTCATGGATTCTTAAAAATAGGAACTACATTTGCCCTTTTCCAATCTGATGTAATTTCTTCTAGTTAAAATGACCTACAAGATATGATACTAAGTGGAATCTCCAATTATTCTTCAGCTTGCAATGCCCTAGTACACCTTTCATGAGAGCCTGCTGCCATCATGTGACTTTATTTTAAGACATAAAAGCAGAGACATAAAGAATAAATGCACCTACAAGCCACAGGAATCCTTCTGAGTTCGATTTTGTGAACACCAGGGACTGGTTGGGCACCAGATTTGTCAAATATGTATTAACTATCCCTGGAATGCTAGAAAATAACCCCTCTCTCCTAATAATATTTGCATATGCTATTTAAAGGATGTTAATGTATCCAGAGTGGTGCGAGTGGAAGTGCTACGATGTCATATGTGCAGCTTTTGCTTAGTTATGGATTGCAGGGAGATTTCCTCAAATATTCAAATGTGTGTATGCTGCTTTCTAGAAAATGTATATGTCCCAAAAGTGGGAGGGCCAGGTAGCATTGTTGGTCCTCCTACTTCGAAAAGTGGTTGGGCCATGGCCCCTGTTACTACGCCTATGGCAGAGACAGATACTGAGGGCATAGGGGCATGTGCCCCTCGTGGCAAAGTGGACCTTACCAGGAAAAGTGGACATACAGTG
Source organism: Imbricaverruca yamaguchii (assembly GCA_034440575.1). Classification (NCBI taxonomy): domain Eukaryota; kingdom Metazoa; phylum Arthropoda; class Thecostraca; family Neoverrucidae; genus Imbricaverruca; species Imbricaverruca yamaguchii. The sequence continues at coordinate 96,659 of JAOTOL010001579.1, forward strand.
AGGCTCGAGTGCAACCCTTTCTAATTTTGCAGCTAAATGCGTCTCTCCAGATGAAAATATTCACCTTAGAATCATTGAATGCACCCCTAGAATTTTCAGCCGAAGTCTCCCTTCCAAGACCATCGATTGCACCTCTCCAGAAAGGTTCAGCTAAATGCACACCTGGGGGCTCATCCAATGGCTCCAGACCTGTCCCCTCCATGACAATCCTGAATCAACACCTGCCCTCTTGGTACCCCCTTGGAAGACGTCCCGGGCTGATGGAAAGAACTGCAATTAAAGAGGAAGTCCTGATAGGACGGATGTTGATTTTTGAAAATCAACATCCGTGATTTTCAGCCGAAGTTTCCCTTCCAAGACCATCGATTGCACCCCTCTCGAAATTTTCAGCTGAATGCACACCTTCAGCTGAATGCACATATTTGTCAACCAGAAGCACCCTTCAATGTGCTCAAGTCCCTATTAAACGGATTCTCGTTTAGCCCCTTCAGGTATTTTTGCAGGGTGCACCTCCTAAGAAATGGTGCCCCCAGACAAATACCCCTCTCCCATGGCAATTCCTGGAACACACCCTGATTAGGACACACGCAGTACACGTATGCTGTCAACTAAAAACATTCCCAGCCTTACTTCGCAAGCGTGTATGGGGTCATGATTCCATGGGGTACACTTGCCGAATACCGCACAAAGTTGGCAAAACGATGATGGAAGTTGATGGAAAGATGATGGAAGACATTACAAGCACAATTACAATATTTTATAAGATTTTTCGCCATTTCAATTTGCTCGTCATGAACCCAACATTATTTTCACTACTTATTATCAAAATCTATCCATACCTTTTAATCTTACAACATTTCATTCCAGGGCCAAAATGCATGGGAGTGGGCGGCGCGCTCAATCTTTTGGCCATATACCGCTGCTCCAGCCGGGACCGGCCGGAAGATGACGCGGACCGTGCGGCGAGTCGGCCGTCTAGTTACATATATAGAGGTCAATGCCTGATGCCATTGACGTCCAAGAATAATAAAGTCCAAAAAAAACGAACATCCAACGATCATAAAGACCAAAGACCGAACGTCCAAAGACTGAACGTCCGAGAGCCGATAATCAAGAACTTCACAGAATAGTTCATACATTCTCCGCTAGGTGAGTAACTATCGACTCTATTGCATCCTTAGCTTGGAGGAACGCATCTAAAGCCATTATCAGATGTTGTCGAGGGATTCTTCACCGTTGTACAGCCGAGTCTGACGAATTTGTCTGTGAGTTTAAAACTGTACATCCTGGTTGCTAACGGGAACTGTTGTCATTGTGGTTAATTATTATGGCTTGGCTTTGGCGGTTGTTTCTTGGGCCTCCTACTTACCTTGGCAAGCACCTACTTAGTTGTCCTGGTGAGTGGGAAGTGCAAATATTGTGATCCGTGCTGGATTAAGTATGTGAACTGCAAAGCACTGATATTTATTTGCATCAGGTTGCTATTTTAGCACTTCAATATCACTTGACCATCTGTGGTTGAGGCACATTTTTATGCCATATGGTTACATGTATGCACCTACCTAGGTAGGTAGTAACCTACCTAGCCTACCTAGGTAGGTACCTACCAACTTAAAATGAGAATTGATTGATTGAGAGAAGCTTGATCATTGCATGCATGGATCAAGATGAAATCCTGCAAAACATATTGATGTTACCAGCATTCCAGTTGGTGGCACATCCTTTGAAAGGTTCATGACAAAATGATCCCGTGATTCAGGGAATACCCACCTACCTACCTATGTAGAATTTGGAGAATATTTGGATTTGAATTCAGGATGTAGTATTGGATGGGGTGTTGAGTACTCTTTTGTCTATGCATGTAGTATCACAGGGAAATGGTGGCTTTAGTTTCCATCTGCATAAACTCAATTTTTGAAAAGTTATTTTATCATTGTGAATGCTAATGCTATTTTATCATTTGGAAACCTAATCAAACATATTAGGTTAGGTTATTGGGTTTAATATTAGGTTTCCACATTTTTGGGACCTCTTAACTATGTCATGACTGCTCTCAAATCAATATTAGTGTGAAGTAAAGAAAAGTTGTGTGTTGTGCCTTTCCATTGTGATATGGTGTCACCTTATTAGTTACATTGGTTTGGTTATGGATGAAAGAAAACTCAGTTGAAGTATGGTACCAACATGTTTACAGGCAGCAACAATGTGTTGGACATTTCTCTGATTAAAGTAGGCTAATATGTTGTCTTAATTACTTCACATCTGTTATGTCTTAATCTTTTATTTAGTCGCAAAATGCATAACTTGTGTACTCAACGAAGAAAAATTCACCATTTTGCATGGAAAGTTGCAGGCAATGGAAGGTTTAGGTTTTCATCTTTGGTGATGACTTTCATCTTTTCCTAACCATACTACAAACACAGATGTTGGTTGTTGAGATGGAAATAAAGTGCATGTTTGCAATGTTTTCATCCTTGTCTTCGGTTTTCCAGCAGGTATCAATAGTCTCACCCTCAGGTGAATATAGAATCGGCTTTGAGACAAATGCATATCACCACAAAACCTAATGGACTTGTGGTGAAGATGTTCCTGGTGGGCTGATAATTATTGTATTATGAACTAGATGTGTATCTTCATGAAGATAGGCATGAACTTCACAGTGTATCCTCACAATGCAGAGGATTATATAGCATCATAAACAAAAGTGCAGCAATCTATGAATATGCATTAATCCATGAAATACAGTCATACCAGGCATCTTTAAAAAAAGCATGTGAAGCTGTAGCATAACCAGAAATTCGGATTAGCTGATACACTTCTGGGCTGAATCATGACATTGGGCAAACCCAAGTAATTGTCAGCTAATGCAGGAGGGATTTCGAACAAGGGGACGGGGCATCATCAGCATAGATAGCCTGATTTGAACTAAAATTATCCTTTACTCAAGCTCTTCAATTCAATTCAATTGGAGACGAGTGGTCTAGGGGTAAGCTGCTGGTCTCACAATCGAAAGGTTGTGGGTTCGAGTCTCATCTGTCGCTACTCTTCGCCCGTGACCAATCGGCGTGAGAGATTGGCGACGCTGCATTACTCAACAGTCGGTGTGTCGTAGAACCATTAACCAACTAATCAATTGGTAACTCCGCGTGATTCTTGGGGTGCTCATCGCCTGTCATAAAGGGAGGAAGTTGTCTCCTTTTCTTTTTCTTCAGTTTCCCGCCAGGTGTCAAGGTGGGAAGACGTTCGCCGCCGGAGCTCCAGGTTTCCAGATAAGTCGTTGCAGAACAGGGCAGTACTCTAGTCTAATCTGTGGATAGGTGTTTAGCAATTACTTCTGTGATTATATTTCATTAGTTTTTATCTTATAAGCATTTTCGTAGCACGCAAACAATACTATATTAACCTAGCGACGCCGCCGTGTGCGCCATCTTTGTCTGCGCCAAGTCGAGTCCTCGTGGCTTTCGGCGTGTTCTCGACGCTTCGATTTCTGTAGTAGGAGATATTACAAGTGTGTAGATTTCATAAGTACATTAGACAACATTCATACTATCCTAACATACTTTATTTATTCTTTGGTGTGCATAGTGTGTTTGGTGTTGAAGCTTAAGATAGTTTAATTAGTAGTAAGTTGGGGGTATTCATAAGTGCTGTGTGACTGTTCATTTTTCTGTCTAGCCATAAGTGATATCAAAAGGGATATTCATATAGTTGTCTACTTGTGTGAAAGACAATTAGATTAGACATCTTGTTTATTTATTTAATTTATTTAATTAAAAAAACACAAACAAACAATTGTTTAATAGTTACTGCCTTTCTTGAGGTACTCAGATAATTAACTGACAGTATAAGAGGTAGCGATTTATAGTGAATGATAGTTAGCTTTTTTGTCGGTTGTTTGGCGAGTTAATTTGAATCTAAATCTAGGTATAAGCTGCAGCGTTTAGGATGGTTTCGACCTGATGATTATTGGGGTTTTAGGGTGCGTCAACCCATGTGGATTATACTGCACCCATATCAGACTAGCTTAGAAACGCGTCAGATTGTCACGTTCGGGTAAAACATGTCTGGGGGAGTAAGATGTCACCTAGGCAGGTACATATATGACTTGAACTAGTATCTCCGCGAGGAAGGCCAAAACTGCTCTGTTGTATACAAATCGGGAATCGTTTCCAAGTAAGTCCACTAATCAGGGATGCGGAGCCGGAGCCGCCGGAGCCGGAGCCGGAGCCGGAGCCGGAGCCGTCAAAAGCAGGGCGGCTCCGACTCCGAGACGGGTGAAATTAAACAACCAAAATTAGCAAACGTGAAATGAATGCAACACATCATACCTAGTATGGTATGGTATGGTATGAAAACGGACTTTTAAAAGCAAAAATGTTGAAATACGAGTAACATGTATAAATATCAGCAAACAATGGTAGAATAACCAAAAACCATATTCTAGCCTCAGTAGTCAATGCAATAGTTCCATGTTCAGTTTAGTTAAGTTCATTGTTTCAATCATCTACGGGTTCTTGTACCTTATTTGAAATGAGGTCAAACATTACAATTTACAACGGTATTCCTTGGACCATTCGCGGGATCGGGAGTGTTGTTGATTCGAGTCTCCCCTCTTCTGATTGCTCCAATACGGCACGAAGCAAGCGTCAGTTTACGAGGTCATAACACCGAGAAGTGATTTGGGCGGGTGCTGGTGTTTATTTAAAGAGAGATACAGGGTTTATATTGGAAAGTTACTTATAATTGTGTGAAGTTAGCGCCTCTGAGTGGTCGGGGCTAGTTTTTAAAAAAAAATTATCCTAGCTCTTACTTAATGGATCTATCACGTTTGGGATGTACGGAGCCGGAGCCGGTACATTTTTCCCGGAGCCGGAACCGGAGCCGCCGGGAGCCGGAGCCGGAGTCGTCCAAAATTTCCCAGGCTCCGGATCCTTGCCACTAATCTAAGAGTATGCGCTTCATATCCGAAGTGCCGCCTGCGTTCTTCTGCATATGCTGGGCACGTCACCAGCACGTGATGCACAGCCAGCGCGGCATTACACTTCACGCATTTCAGCCTGTCGTCCCCGCACAGTAAGTATATATGTGTTGCTAGCGTGTGTCCAATTCTGAGTCGACAAATGGCAACTTCGTCCCTCCTAGCTCGGCCGAATGACGATGGCCATAGCGTTAAGTGTGGTTTGATTCACTTTAATTTGCCTTGCTCCATTCGGTGCCAGCTTTCCTGTCACTGCCTGTAAGGAAATGATGATATAGTTTGGTAGTGGTCACTTGCTGGAAGTGGAAGCGCACGACATTGCGCATATCCCGCACGCCCTGCAGCCTGATCTGCCAGCTCATTTCCGCGGATTCATACATGTGTTTGAATCCAACAAAGTGTGACTTGCTTTCCCATACGATGGAGCGAAGTGAGTTGTAATAAAATGTATTGTACAATGACGTTTTGGGGGTAGAAACTACGCAATGCCAAGAGACTGCTGAGAGAGTCAGTCAGGATAACATGTGAAACCTCGTCATCAACCTCGATGTATGCCAGTGATTTGCTGATGGCAATCAACTCGGCAGTGAAGACCGTGGCATGTGGTGGCAGGGAAAATGATCTTTTGACGGATCCTGTCACAAAGGTACCACCCACTCCGGTGTTTACCTTCGAGCCGCCCGTGTAGGTGGAGGCAATTTTGGTACATCGTGGATATATGTTCTAACGAGTTTAAGTGCAACTCCTCTTTTGTGACATTTCGCTTTCTCCTGTCAGCAAGGGGAACATCGATAGACGGGGAGATCAGCTCCCACGGAGGAACAGACAGTTCTTCATATTGCCGAATTCCTTGTAGTCGTATTTCCATTTGTCCCAGGAGCGTCTTCATTCGCGCATAGTATGACGTTCCTCTCCTAATGTGATTTCGAAGAATCGCGTGCGCGTCATGAGAAAAAACTGCCGGATAAGATGGGTGTGTCGGGAACTGTCGCATTTTGCAGGCGTATCGAAGGTCTAGCATGTCTCGTCGCATAGACAGTGGAGGCTGATGAGCGTCTACTAGCACGCGAAATGCCCCCGTAATTATGTGTACCGCGGCATGATGTACTGGGTCAAGCGTACGCTTTGTAGTAGCTCACGCGCCATTGTATATAAAACAAGCGTACAGGGTGCGCGGAAAGTCCTGGCGCTTTTCAACATTTTCGCAAACAAATGCAACTGGCTCATATATATTCAACAGGTCGTAACAGTGACTGGGAACAACAAGCCACATCCTTTCACCAACCGCTCACTCGATGTAACCGCCCTCGGCGGCGATGACGGCCTCGACGCGAGAGCGGAAGCCCTTGCAGGTCCTGATGATGTAGGCCGCCTCCAGCGCCTCCCACGCCGCCACGATGCGAGCCTTGAGCGACTCCAGGTTGGGATGAGAAGTGGCCTGGACCTCATCCTGCAGAACGCTCCACACGCTGTAATCGAGCGGGTTGAGGTCGGGCGACTGAGGCGGCCACATCTCCTTCCGCCAGAAGTGATCTGGCCCGCCGAACTCCTCTGTCAGCTTGGCTTGGATGGCGGTGGCGTTGTGGGCGGGCGCTCCGTCCTGTTGGAAGACAAAATTGCCCTCCGGGTAGGTCGCCTTGACCCAGGGGATGACGTGCGTGTCCAGGAGCCCCTCGTAGACCTGCCTCTTGATTTTCTCGTTGGCGTCGATGAAGATGATGGGGCATTTCTGCCCGTCGGACCCGACGACACCCAGGACCATCACCTTCTGCGGGTGCTTGTTCACGGAGTTGAACCGAATCCGGGGGTCCACTTCGTCAACAGGTTGGTCGGACAGGTAGCGGGAGTTCCTCCGGTTCAGCTGGGCGTCGACGTGGAAGAGCTTCTCATTGGAGAAGATCCGAACGAAGCCGGTGGTCACCGGGCTCTTCAAGAAGTTGAGCAGCAGCTTGCTCTTCTCCAGACGGCGGAGACGTGTGGCCTCGGTTAAACGCGGCCTGTTATGGAGCACTCTGGACTCCATGTTCAAGTCTTGGTGGATCAATTCCCGCATTGATGTCTCGGGAAAGCTGAACTTCTTCGCCAGTTTTCTGATTGACTGCCGCGGATTTTCTTCGATTGCTTCTAACACGGCGGCCACGTTCTCGGGAGTTCTGAGCGACCGCGGCCGACCTGACCTGGGGGCATCTTCTAAGGACTCCACAGATCGGATCTTCGCCTTTATCCGCTTGAACCGTTCGCCGAGAAACGCTGCATCGTTCCGCAACTTGCGCCTCGGTTAAGCCGAACCCGGCCGCCGCGCGCAGGCAGCCAGCGACAAGGTGCCGCTTCGTCTGTTTATCCATGACTGAACGCGATTCGAAGGTCATATTTGCACGCCCCCCGGCTGACCGGGTCGGCGAGGGTCACGCCTGCGGCCATTGACAGACTGGCCACCAATCACAGCGCGCTGGCAAGCATACCAGAAAAGCGCCAGGACTTTCCGCGCACCCTGTAGTCAAGCTTCGAGCGGATCAGACTACAATACAACAGGTGTAGTGTCTTTCTATCAGCACCGTATGACGTACGAGCCACATACTTCAGTATTGCAATTGCTTTAAAACATTTGTCTCTGAGTGTTTTGATATGATATCTGTATGTTAGATGATGGTCAAGCTGCACACCAAGGAAACGAGACACTGTTGTAGGTACATTTTGCCCATACAAACTCAACGCCATGTCAGGGCAGCTACGCCTACGTCGACAGAAATGAATCTTGAATCCATCACAACACGCATTGTGAAGTGTCTTCTCCGGGCGGGGTGACTCTCGCGCCATCACCAGGTGACTTCTTCGTCCTCTTATGCAGGACGTCCAAGAGTTGGTTGACCAGTCCACCTGTCAGATACTTGTCCAGCCATGATACTCAGGCACCTGTTTGCTATCATGAACTGTCTGTGGCGCGTGATGAAGTGAGCTGGACCGACTCATCCAGCTTGATGATCCTGTCAGACACGCGCTGACCTGCCGATCGGATGTCAGCTCGTCTTCACCAAGCGAAAGGGGCGGGGGTCGATGGCTGTCCTGGGTTCTGGGGAACAGAGATCGTTAAGTGGATGAGGACGTGATGGCCAGGTAAATGGAAAACGATTTTGACTGCCATATACATTCCACCAACCGTGGTGGTGTACACTCGAGCCTCGCTGTCCGTTACCAATGCACTGCACGATCACGGTATCTGTATTCGCTATACGCGGCATGGCTAGACACGCTGTTGTCTATGGCCTTGCTCTCAAGCAACTGGCTTTGCCGGGCCGAACAGATCTGAGTGGGTCGCACATCCGTGGTGCTATAACCATAAAGCACTGTCCGCGTACACACATGCGACACACGCACGACACCAACAAACAACATAGTGTCACAAAGGACTTCAGGTTCACATGCGTTGAGTGCATGAACATTTATTTCAACGTTTCCCATTTGTTATTTAATTCGGGCCATCATAGCCTCGTTATATATCCATGTTAACCACCACAACTGCGCTTTGTTTCTCCACAACTCATTCAGTTTGTTTCTCTATTCTATTCTATCTATTCGTCGATTAGCACACATAACAAACAGGAATCGTACGGCGATATTGTATGACTTGATGTATGACTTGTATGATATTTTATGACTTCATCATGATCCAAGATATGCTGCAGTGGGCAAAATATTATGATGCTTGTGAATGGGATACAGTTACAGAAAAGACATGCAGACTTCACAAACATGCACCAAGAAGCATGATGGTAGTACTTCTTTCACAAGGATGTCAATTCAGTGTGTATTAAGTGATATTTACACCCTGTTCCATGAATAATTTAACTTTTTCAACACTCCCAACAATCATGTTGCTGAAGTTGATGACTTAGCCTCAGATGTGTAACTTTATTAAAAGCTTTGCTAGTTTTAAATGAGGTTTGCAACATCCATCCTTGGATGTTGTAGAGATCTTCAAGATAAAAATGCACATTGAGAACTTCAAGATCAAATTCTGTGTTGAGTATCCCTTAAAAGACTGTGCCTATCAAGATGGTGGTGGTTATTGATTTTGGCAAAACATTGGCCACTGAGTCATGTAGTGTCACCAATCTCTCACCTTGATTGGTCATGGGTGAAGAGTAGCAACAGGTGAGACTCAAACCCACAATCTTTCCATTGTGATGATGATGATAATGATGATGATAGCACAATGTCTACAGCATGCCTTGTAATACAGTCCCAATGTTGTCTATATTTTTGGCAATGTAGGTGTCCTCAGGGACTTCAACTAGCACTTATGTTTGCCTATGGAATGGACCAGGCAAGACCTTTCATCTCATTTGAGGACTAGACATTGAAGCACTAGGCATTTGAGCACTAGGCATCTCCATTTTGCAGTTTGTTACAACCTGCCTTTTTAGCATATAGCTTATAATCTGGTGTCTGGACTCGCCATGCTCCCTGGTTCCAAGGTGCTTCTCTACCAGATGCTAACTTTTCCCATCTTAACTCACTCAACCTTGATGATTGGAATTTTAGTTCACACCAAATTGCAGCACATCCAAATCCAAATAGCACCACATTGTGGCAGATCCAAACTGTGGAGTAATAGTCTTCCCTTAGGCTGAATGACAGATCAATGACCACAAAAAGATGTGGTCTGCATCTGTTACTTAGATTATTGTTCATAGTTGTGACAATTCCATATTTCTGTTGCAAAGAATGATCCTGGTATTCTGTCAATGCAAGCAGATTATATTCATTTGACATGAGGATGTTGTTCACCATCAAATATATGGATCAAGTGGATAACCTTACTCAAAGATTTACCACTCACACTTTCTTTATATCAACAGTGCATCTGAGTCGCCATCAGCAGACCACCAGTCAGCTATTGGTGACATTACTCAAATGTACACACACATCCAGCCAGGTGCAATGAATAACCCCCACAGAATCACCAGGGATATCTCCAAGGGGGTGAAAACATAACCTAGCCTAACCTAAACCTTCTGGGAGCTTGTCTTGGTATGTTTGATGTCACCATCAGCTGACTGGCTGAGTAAGCTGATGATGGCTTGCATACATTGTATATTTATTGGCTGGTTCTCACCAAACTTTATGCACAATCACAGCTAATGGCTCCACCCACTGTTTTGGTGGAGGGCTGAGGGATTGGGAAATGTCCTGAGTGGTGCTAGTGTTGAACCCAGGACCTTTAGTACCCAGAGCTCAACACCTTAACCATTAGGCCATTGTTGAATACATTGTTGAGATAAAGGAAATGTGGATACATTGTTGAGATAAAGGAAATGTGATTGGTGACAAACGGCACGCCTCCGGCATACGGCCGTTCGTTTGGTGAAGGTTTCATTGGAATCGACCCAGCGGTTACCGAGATCGGTCATGTCGGTGAGCCTAAAATTGTGTTTTTCTGCGATTTCGTGACCTTTGACCTGACCCAGGGTCACGAAAGTCCAAACGGCACACCTCCGGCATACGGCCGTTCGTTTGGTGACGGTTTCATTAAGATCGAACCAGCGGTTGCCGAGATCAGCCATGTCAATAATTCCAAAATTATGTTTTTCTTCAATTTGGTGACCTTTGACCTGACCCAAGGTCACGAAAGTGCAAACCGCAATATCCTCGGGTAGTGACCGTATTAGCGTAAGCTCGAAGCAGGGCATGTCATGCGGAGTTGAAGATACATGCTGTCGTCATGGACCTCGTTGTGGTAGGTATTGGAGCACTTGCTATGCATGAAAATGTTGTGTTTGTTTTGTTAATAGTGTTAATAGTGTTAATTTAATAGTGTTAATAGTGTTAATAGTGTTAAGTTAATAGTGTTAATAGTGTTAAGTTAATAGTGTTAATAGTGTTAAGTTAATAGTGTTAATAGTGAACAGAGGAGGGGTAGTTCTGGTAGGTCACAGGAGGGGAAGTGGCATGAGGTCAGGGGGTGGAGGATTTGGAGACGCGAACCTAAGGAAAGGGTCAGTGAGTGGCAGGTGGCAGGTGGTAGGAGCGGGAGGAAGTGTAGCCGACCGGCCCAGCGGGCAGGCATAGTAACAACAAATATGTTCCAGGCATTGGATGACTGCCCCCAGGATAGCAATAGTAAGGAGTCAGTGCTGGTCATAGGAGACTCTCGTGTGCGTCATTTAGAGCGGGTATTTTGTAAAGGTAGGAGGGACAGGAGGTGCATCACCAGGCCTGGTGCCAAGGTGAAGGACCTGGTACCTGCGGTGGCACAGGTCACCAGTGATCACCAGTTTAACACAGTCATAGTGCATGTAGGGGTAAATAACATAGGTCATACTAGGAGCGAGGAGCTTCTGCGGGAGTACAGGGCCCTTCTGGCCACCCTGAAGGGTACCAATAGAGTGCTTGTAACAGGAATTTTGCCTAGGGCTAGAGCCTCCCCTGAGTGGAGCTCTAGGGCACTGGCAGCTAACACCAGGGTAGGAAAGCTCTGCCAGGAGCTAGGTTTTACATTTGTAGACGAGTGGAGCAGGTTTTATGCATCGTGGGACCTCTATCAGAAGGATGGCCTGCATTTTTCTGAGAAGGGGGTCCATGTGTTAGGCAAAGTATATGAGCATGTCCTTCAGGGAAACTAGGAAATGGGGTGGGGAGGGATGAAATTGCATTGCCAACTCAGGAATATTCCAATAGTGTCAGCCAAGGCAATAGAACCTCAAAGTCTGCAAATAGGGACAGCAGCAACTCAAGGGGACAGAGTTATAGTTCATATAGTGATAAAAGAACTCCTCAATATAAAAAAGCCAAAGGTGGTTATGGAGCATTTGTTAAGTGTATGATGTTTAATGCTCAGAGTATCCGTTCCAAATTTGATGAGTTCAAGTGTTATGTTGCTGAGGAGGAACCGGATTTTGTTTGCATTACGGAGGCATGGGTCAGTGAAGGATATTTTGGAGACAACTTACAGGACTATGAGATCCAGGGATACAATATGTTCCCGTGCAATAGAGGTCCAGCAATGAAAGGGGGTGGTGTAATGCTCTATATGAATACCAACCAGAGGGATTGCAAGATAATTTTCCACATACTTTTGTACACTTTCTAGCCTACATGAATCAGTCCTGTTTTTGACTGGATTCTCTTTGGCAATTTTAAGGGCATTTTCCTGGGCTGTTTTTTAGCCGAGCAAGTGGAATTTTCGTTAATTTCCTGGTTAAATGCATCTTTTTGAGGCATCAACTCAATTTTCCTTTGGTGAATTTATTGGATTCCCTAAAAACGTCAGGGATTTAGATGAAACCCTCAGCGGACTGTGGGCTCAGAAGTCAAGAATGCTTCTAGACTGCTAACTACGAGAACAAAACATGCACTTTTTGCTAACTGGGTCCGGCTTAAGTGAACTTACACTATTTTACCACCATCCTTCCATTACAGCCGCCATGTTGTGACCAGACAATGGAAAGATGTTACAATATTATATTACATACTAGACCGCAATCCACATGTCTAAAAAAATGCAACGAAAGATACTATATGGCCATGCTGAACTATGTTGATAGAATATCAGTCACAAGACAGCATGCATTTTGTGAGACAATCGCACGTTTTGCGGCGTGAGGAGCCTTATGGGACGCAAAATGCCACCGATCGAGCGCTCTTCTGGCTTCGAAGCCGCTGCATCACGGTGCCTTCAAACGCCTCCTGAATTATCAGGGTAGACCCTACCCGTTGGAAGCGGTAAGACTGCTTTGCCTGCAGCAGGTCCAGCAGAAGACCAGCTCGCTCTGGCTCCGGGACGTTCCAACGAATGATCAGCTCATTCGCGGCGTTTACATGATCAAGTTGCCGATGGCCCCAAACACCCCACCAATCACACTCGCCATGTTTTCGACCACCGACTCTGCTGGGCTGATAAGCCATATTCTGGTGACCAGTGCCACATATGCACCAATCAACGGATTCCCGTCTGCCGCCTCAAAGAGCGCCTTGTAAAGGCCTCGATTGTCCTCATTAGGGCAGCGCCTCACGCAGCGACAAGCGGCGAGCACACCCTCCTTTGAAACGATAGCAGACGGAGGTATCAACCTCTTTAATGCCAGCTGATCCACCGCTAACGTGATCAAGGTGGCACTAGAATCGTGCAGCAACCGGCGGAGCTGGCAGAGGTCACCAACACGCTACAGGTCGTCCATGGCTCCATTCGGTGTCCGGTTGGTGGAGCCCAGGTCTCACCCTTTGGCATTTACGCCGCGTCTCCTCGCGCACATCTTGGCGACGAGGCGGGACACAAAGGTGCCAATATGTCCAGCCTGAGAAAGGGCAGACAAGTTAAAAAACATATTTTGGAATTTGCCAAAGAGGCGGGATTTCCCAGCGCGGGGAGAGGCATACTCCCACATGGGCCGTCAAAGTCGCGTTTGCAGTAACCTGCTAACAGATCGCTAAGTTTTACAACATGTATGACTGCAGAACTTCAAAATATTTAGAACATTTCCTATTTTGGGATAGGATAATCAAAGCTCCAAGGTGCCAAATAATCAAGCAAAACCGTTCATGAGAAGACACCCCCACCCCAATTGTAACCAGTCCCTAACTAATTGAATAATCTAACAATTTTGACTAGTCCTTGAGCAATTTTGAAACAGGAATTAGTAGAAGATGGGACAGCGAGTAGGCAGCTGCGAGACGGAACAACGGCGTATTACGTTTACGTACAAGTTCAAATAAAAGCTGAAGCCAGTGGAATATAACTGTCACTGACTGCCACACTAACCTCCTCAACAGTGATACACTGTTGTATGAGTGTATGATGTTTAATGCTCAGAGTATCCGTTCCAAATTTGATGAGTTCAAGTGTTATGTTGCTGAGGAGTAACCAGATTGTGTTTGCATTACGGAGGCATGGGTCAGTGAAGAGTATTTTGGAGATAACTTACAGGACTATGAGATCCAGGGATACAATATGTTTTCGTGCAATAGGGGTCCAGCAATGAAAGGGGGTGGTGTAATGCTCTATGTGAATAGCTTATTCAGTTCTCAAAAAGTAGCAGGTGGGGATAAAAATGTGTCTGTGGAGTCCATTTGGCTTGATGTCACTGTGGGAAAAGGCAACAGCAATACTCTTAGGATAGGAGCTTTCTACCGATCAGGAACCCTGCCACATTCTCAGCAACTGGAGCTTGACAAGGTGATTTGTGAGGAAATCAGTAGAAACTTTAAGAGGAAGTGCCTTATTCTCGGTGACTTTAATCTAAAAGGTTATGAAAATGCTGGTGTTGGCTCCCCATCATGCAAAATGTTCAGGAAATGCCTTGAAGAGGACCTGTTCTTACACCAGTTTGTATCGGAACCTACCAGGCATGGTTCATTCTTGGACCTTGTATTCTCGGATTTAAGTGACTTGGTTCAAGACTTGACTGTAGGCGAAACTCTGGGAAAAAGTGACCATAACATAGTTAGATTCAAGGCACATGTAGGGGAAACTATCAAGGATAATTTGGTAAAGGTTCCAAATTTCAACAAAGCAGACTTTAACGGCATGAGAGCGGCTTTAAGTGCCATCAGATGGGAAGAAGAATTCTCCAATTGAAATGCCTGTGAAATGTGGGAAAAGTTAAAATCTTACTTAAAGGAAACTCAGATTAGACATGTCCCCCAAAAGCAAAGACGCAAAAGAAGGGTAGGAAAGCCAGCATGGCTTACACCAGACGTGATAAAAGCAATTAGGGCTAAGAAAACTGCATTTAGAGTTTTTAAAGAAGCCTCAAATGTCATTAATCTAAAGGCGTATCAAAAAGCTAGAGACACTGTGAAGCAAAAAAACCAGAGCAGCAAAGCGAGCAAAGGAACTGGATTTAGCTAGAAACTGTAATGGGGACAGTAAAAAGTTCTTTAGTTTCTACAAGCTGAGTAAAGTTTCTAACACAATTGGTCCACTGGAAGTAAACGGGACTACATTGGGTGAGGATAGTGAGATGGTTGAGGAGCTGAGCAAGCAGTTCAAATCAGTGTTGGCAAAACTGGCATTTCCACTTAGTATAATATTTTGTAGATCAGTTTCACATAATGAAATTCCAACCGATTGGAAAAGGGCAAATGTAGTTCCTATTTTCAAGAAAGGAGAAAGAGGGAAAGTTGAAAACTATAGGCCAATAAGTCTCACATCCCTAGTCTGCAAGGTACTCGAATCAATTATCAAGGATAGAATAGTTAGTTATCTGGAAGGTAGCAGATTGATTCAAGATACTCAACATGGATTTAGAAAAGGACGATCGTGTCTCACAAACCTCTTGGACTTTTTGAACTTCGCCACAGAACAATTTGATCAGGGAAATCAGGTTGATGTAGCATATCTTGACTTTAGTAAGGCCTTTGACAAGGTACCCCATAAACGGTTAATGATACAGCTTCAGTCCCATGGTATTGCAGGTAGCATCTTAAAATGGATAGAGTTGTGGCTTTCAGATAGACAGCAAAGAGTGATGCTAAATGGTACAAAGTCATCATGGCAAAATGTTCTTAGTGGAGTCCCCCAGGGGTCAGTACTAGGTCCATTACTGTTCATTATAACCTTCCGCCCAATCGCAGTACTAAGACCTGACTCCAACTAAGTAGTTCTCTGCTCTGTTATGGGCGCTAAATGACCAACCATGGTCGATGCGCCCTAAAACCACAATCACACACACACATACTGTTCATTATATTTGTAAATAACATTGAAAGTGGCCTAAGCAGTAAAGTTTTCAAATTTTCGGATGATTTGAAGGTCTTTAGGGCAATAACAGGTCAGGATGAGCATATCTCGCTCCAAAAAGACTTAGACGAACTTGTGAAGTGGTCCGAAGAATGGCAAATGAAATTTAATTTTGATAAGTGCAAAATCATGCATGTAGGTAAGCAGCATATGAAGGCTCCATACTTGATGGATGGCCAAGTGCTATCGGTGACTCAACAGGAGAAGGATTTAGGTGTTATTCTAAACACAAAACTGGGGGCATCAGAACAGACCAAGGAAGCCAGGAAGAATGCACTGAGAGTGCTCGGGGCAATAAATAGGAATGTATCATACAGACGTGAGGAAGTGATCAGGAAGCTTTACTGTGCATACGTAAGGCCACATTTGGAATACTGCATCCAAGCTTGGTCTCCTAGCTATGAGAAAGATTGTTGGCTTTTAGAGAGAGTACAAAAGAGGGCTACAAAAATGGTTAATGGCATAAGCAACCGGGCATATGAGGAAAGATTGAAGAAACTGAATATGTTTTCACTTAGATATAGAAGGCTGAGAGGAGATCTCATCGAGGTCATTAAATTTGTCAATGGTCTGGATAGGAGATACCTTGGGGAAATCTTTGAATTTAACAGAAATGATGCAATTAGAGGTCATAAATTCAAAATTAAAGTTAACCACAGCAGAACAAGGTTAAGGCAAACTTTCTTCACCAACAGGGTAGTGGAACACTGGAACCAGCTGCCAGAAAACATCGTCAGTAGCAGCACATTGAACATCTTTAAAAACAGCATAGACAATCATTATAAGAATAGAGGGCTTGCTTTTCAGTATTACAGGGAGGGCTGATTGACAGATTTGGTGGGCAACTGGTTCAGTGTACAGAGTGCAACCAAGAAGGGCCCTTGTGGCTCACAGTTGCACTAATCTTTTATGTCTTTATGTCTTTATGTCTTTAAGTCTTCAGAAAAACAGGGAACATTTTATTTGAAGAAAAATATTTTTTTTCAACTAGAGCTTGCACCTAAACCATACAAATCAGGTATTTTGTGTCAGCAATTTATTAAATCTTACACAACCCAAGCTGAATAACAACGGGCTGGCTGGATCGACCCATGAGTTGAACCCTTAACACGCGCCCTGGAGGGGGGTGGGGCGAAATCCGCCCACCCCTCCGGTTTTTCGTAGATAACTCCAGATTTTACCGGCCGATATACGCCATTGTTTGTGTACCTACCAATAAATGAGCGGCGCGTTGCCTAAAGTAAGAAAAATGAATATCCACCGAAAAGTTATCGAGTTAGGGAACGCTAAAGTCAAAAAAAATTATCAGCGCCATATTACAAATACCGCCGCTGATGCGCTTCCCGTATATTAGCAAAAAGGAAGTCTTCTTGGCAAAACTAGCGACTTGTTTGATGTACGTTGTCATGCTACATTGCTTCAGAGTCATGTCAAGTCACCGAGGTCAAGTCAGGTCAAGTCCATAACAGGTTAACATACGCCCTAGAGGGGGATGGCGAAACCCGCCAATCCTTCCGATTTTTCGTACATAACTCCATATTTTACCACCCGATATACGCCAAATGTGTCGCGTACCGGCTTAGAAATGACCGGCGCATTGTTTAAAGGAAGAAAAATGAAAATCGGCCGAGAAGTTTTCAGGTTAGGGGCCTTTAAAGTAAAACCAATTCGCAGCGCCAGATCACAAAAATCGGCGCTGATGCGCTTCCCGTATATTGGCAATAGGGAAGTGTTCTTGACAAAACTAGCGACTTGTTTGATGCATATTGTTATGCTACATAATTTAAAAGTCATGTTAGGTCGCCGAGGTCAAGTCAGGTCAAGTTCATGATAGGGTAATGGAACCAAACTTGGTCAACTGGAATGTGTCATAAATGCAAATGACTGTCATGCGATTGATGTCACTTTACATGTTACTCCCTACACATACGGAAATCTACTGTCATTGTGTTCCTAAGCGTTTCCACACTTTATTCATGTATTGCACTCCTTTCTTTGCGAAGCCGATTGTGCCGAACCGCCCAACGGAGCAGTCGGGATGGGAGCCCGGTTCCGGTAACTGGAGCAGGTAATGGCCTAATAAAGTGCTCCTATATAGGTGACATGAGGTCAAATGGCGGATCTGATATCTATATTGCATCATTAGTAATGTCCGAAACATCATTAATGACAATTTTGGAGCATTTAAACACAACAACAGCGATCCATAACAATGACAAGCCAAGCCACGCAAAACCATAAAAGTTTGATATTTTGACCTCATTTGACCTTGAAGATATTGACCTAAGGTCATGAACTTTGCACACAATGGAGTTCACTATCGCGCCCATCCACCCTGCCAATTTCGTTGCTCTAGCCTTCATAGGAGCTGAGATCTTAGGGGGGCGAAATCCGCCCCCCTCCAGTGTGCGTTACTTTCAGAGGCCCTCCAGGGCGCGTGTTAACAGCGTTGAATATCATGACTGAATAGTATATCAGCACTGATTACAGGCAAAGAATGCAGGCTTACAAACTTACATTAATAAATACAGAAATACCCAAACCTCGATCCTATTCAGCGACTTACGAGGGCTCAGGTTTGTTTTTCGAAGTCTTGTGTGCGTCACAATTGTAGGCATACATTTTGAGGAAAAATAGAATTGATAAAATGTTCAGATATTAATATATGATTCTCTTCAGATCTAAACGGGGAATTAAAGTTAGAATTGGTTCTTCATTTATCTTAACCTTACATTAATAAATTTCACAAATACTGCAAATATTCGCAAACATTGTTTATCAAGAACATGGCATGAATAATTTCATCCTAAGGTTGGCACACTCCAGGAGGATGAAAAACACATGAAAATACAGGTGAACTTGCGGATGAGTACTGGCGAACATGATTGATAAATCAAAGATCAGAGGAAATATTTGAGCGTCTCGTCGTTTTCTACACATTATTTTTTTTTAAACAATAGCGTTCTGCCGCGCGCGGTACAAGGAATTATTAATATGTTCATCTGTGGGCATTTTCGGCCAGTCTGAAGGATGACGCGGATTCAGGTAAACGCGGGACTTGATATACGGAAGTGCTACGAATAAATCGCACAATAACTGCGATCTTCCAACTCTCCGTTCATTTTAGTGCGTCAAAATTTGCACCAAACCACTTCCGAAGGTTTTTCTTGCGTGCCATTTTTTTTACAACGTAAAAACTCCTGACGTGAGGATGCTTGGAAAGTATGCTGCAAATGGAGACCAGTTCCTTCGTGAATATTATAAGTGAACAAAAATATAATTATTTCAAGTTCATTTTCTCATTTGAGTACACAAAATACTCGATACGTGCACATGTAAGTGAAAATTATTGTGTTTTTCAATTGCCATTTGTCGATAGCTCACTGGCTTTTTCCTTCATCACAAGTAACAACCTGAATGCCATAATTATCCCTTGTAGTGGAAATATTTGATCCTAGTTTTTTCATGGTATTCTTTATATTGTTCCAAGTCCTTTCCAGTATAATAGCCTCCCAGCCGTGCAGGTGAAATATTTTTTGAAAAAATTGCGATGTGTGCCTTGTGTCCTGTGGCACTATGATTTGTCACGAAGCGCAAAACATCGCTGTGCTGAATTTTGTTTACATTCAATTGTTTTCATAGCCTTGCATTTGGCATACACGTACATACAGTGCAGCGTAAGTTCTATGTGTGCTCTCATGCAGGGTGGGAATTAAGGCACTTCTTAGAAGATTTAATCTCTTAAAACATTTTTGCACTCCAGGATTCATACTAGATAGAACGGGCTCCACATGTACTCCGACACAAACATGCAGAAGGAACACAAATGCCACCAAAAGTAATACAAGATTGAATAAAACATCCACCAAACATTTTATTCTACTTACGATTACCAAATAAACTAGCCACTTTTCGTACCATCAAGCACACAGACAACACCACAACACATACCACACCACACCACGACCAGCGGAAAGTGGCCTCCGCTCGCTACGAATTCGGCCGGGGCGTCTCCAGAAACCTGCTTTCGAGCCATCCTATAGTAGGAAAAACTGACCGTTTTAACACGCGCCCTGGAGGGGGGGGGAAATCCGCCCACCCCTCCGGTTATTCGTAGATAACTCCAGATTGTACCAGCCGATATGCGCCATTGTTTGTGTACCTGCCAATAAATGACCTGTTGATTGAAGTAAGAGAAATGAAAATCGACCAAAAAATTTCGAGTTAGGGGTCGCTAAATTCAAAAACGTTTCTCAGCGCCAGATCACAAATATCGTCGCTGATGCGCTTCCAGTATATTGGCAATAGGGAAGTGTTCTTGACAACACTAGCGACTTGTTTGATGCATATTGTTATGCTATATAATGCAAACGTCATGTTAGGTCGCCGAGGTCAAGTCAGGTCAAGTTCATGATAGGCTAATAGAACCAAACTTGGTCAACTGGAATGTGTCATAAATGCAAATGACTGTCATGCGATTGATGTCACTTTACATGTTACTCCCTATACATCCCGAAATCTACTGTTTGTCATTGTGTGCCTAAGCATTTCCATACTTTATTCATGTATTTCATTCCTTTATTTGCGAAGCCGATTGTGCCGAGCCGCCCAACGGAGCAGTCGTGATGGGAGCCCGGTTCCGGTAACTGTAGCACGTAATGACCTAATAAAGTGCTCATACGTAGGTGACCTGAGGTCAAAGGACGGATCTGACATCTGTATTGCATCATTAGTAATGTCCAAAACATCATTAATGCCAATTTTGGAGCATTTAAACACAACCACAGCGATCCATAACAATGACAAGCCAGGCCACGCAAAACAAGAAAATTTTGCTATTTTGGCCTCATTTGACCTTGAAGCTTTTGACCTAAGGTCATAAACTTTGCACACAATAGAGTTCACTATCGTGCCCATGCACCCTGTGAATTTCGTTGCTCTAGCCTTCATAGAAGCTGAGATCTTAGGGGGGCGGAATCCGCCCCCCCCCCTCCAGTGCGCGTTATTTTCAGAGTCCCTCCAGGGAGCGTGTTAAGAGACGACTTCCGGAGTCCCGGAGGCTTCCGATCTAAATTCGCTTCGTTAGCATTTTCTACTCTGAAAACTGTCTTTCAACCAATCAATGCAAGATATATTTTTTTAATGACGTCATAATCATTGGGAACTTTGAACACATGTTTTGAACACTTAACAGTGTCATGCTGCAAACACAAGACCATGACTGATGCTTTGCGCACCGCCCGCCGTATACATCGCCTTGGGTAGGTGTACGCTCTGAGCTGATGGTGAAGCGTGAATTATTCGTGTTTGTCATTTTGCCTAGCATTGTGCTGAGACCAACAGTGAAAGGGAAGCGCATTGCTCCTGTGAGTTATGAGAGACAAAGCTGAGCTGATCACAACTCCCTGTCTTGCAGTGCCATCCATTGCTCACTTCTTTGTTTCTATGCTTTAATGTGACCAAAAATGATGATGTGTATTACTTATGCATATTGCGTAGACACTGACTAGGTACATATGATTTTCTCGTCGGTTACCGGCAAATAGATTCCATGCATGAAAATGATATGACCATGAAAATGTACTCCGGAAGAAATATGTTTGCATTCCGACTCCAAACCCGGAAAGCACATTTCCCACCCTGGTTGTAGGTAGGTGTGTGTTATGAGCTGAGGGTGAAGCGTTAATTATTTGTGTTTGTTTTCATTTGGCTAGCCTTGTACTGAGACCAACAGTGAAAGGAAAGCACATTGCTCCTGTGAATTACGAGAGAAAGCTGAGCCAATCATCATAACTCCCTGGTCTTGGATACAGTCCATTGTTCATTTTGTTTCTATGCTTTGATGTGACCAAAAATGATGATGTGTATTACTTATGCATATTATGTAGGCACTGACTAGGTACATATGATTTTCCTGTCGGTTACCTGCAAGTAGATTCCATGCATACAAAATGATATGACCATGAAAATGTACTCTGAAAGAAATATCTTTGCACTCCAACTCCAAACTCGGAAATTACGTTTCCCACCCTAGTCTTGAGCGGGGTTAACCTTAAACCACCTCCGCCTACATTGCACAGATGTGTGGTATAATGTAGATGATGAATATCTCAATTTACATTGGTGATATATTAGTGGCAGATCTGCATATGCTGTTTGAAGGAAAGCATGTGGTTAAGGTAGGGCGAGTGGATTCTAAGGTTGTTCTGCTTTGTTGGGAAGGGGAAAATTCAGAGCTGAATGAGGCTGAAATAGATATTGCAGGGGAGAGACAGTATTAGGTCTAAGGAGGCTGAATGCGCCGCCCGCCATGCCCAAAGTGGAATGCCACCTCATCTCCTGGAATGCTACCCCTCTAGCCTCCTTTCCATCCCCTACTGTTGAAGTGCCACCCATCCGGGAGGTCGGAGTGCACCCCTCCCCTTTGGTCCCCACTTCCTAGAAAGGCAAGTTGGTGCTACCCCAGCACATCTTTAGCCTCTACCAGCCCTACATCTCAGCCACACACCCTGTACATTCCTGCATTGGACCCTATTTGACACCGAATTATGTGATGCTGAATAAATATCCCAACGACAGCGTATCATAACCTCCACAGTTCATAACCTCCACAGGTCACAACCTCCTCAAATTCAACACATCACAGCGGTCGTAACCTCCACAGGTCATAACCTCCACAGATCACAACCTCCACAAGTTCGCAGCGATCATAACCTCCACAGGTCGTAACCTCCACAAGTCCGCAGCGGTCATAACCTCCACAGGTTGTAACCTCCACAACTCCGAAGCGGTCATAACCTCCACAGGTCATAATCCCCACAGGTTGCAACCTCCACAAGTACGAAGCGGTCATAACCTCCACAACTCAGCAGCGGTCATAACCTCCACAGGTTGCAACCTCCACAGATTCAAGAACTTGTGTTGTCCTATTGTTCGAGAGCTCGGTAGCCCGCGCATCGACGCGTGGGAAAGTAATGCGTTGCGCAGTGGCCGATGATCGTATAACATTCACACGATTTTCGCCTCCAATGCGTCGACGCGTGGGAAAATAATGCGACACGCAGTGGCGGATGATGGCAAGACATGTGCATGTTATCCGTCTGCAATATGCCATGCAATGACCAGGCCATGAAATGCAATGATGCCTTTTCATGGCCTGGTCAGGCGTAGGAACGTCCCCAAAAGTGAGTGGGCCAGGGTGAACAGCAGGGACGCATCAAGGAATTTCGCAAAGTACCATGGTTGAGCAATTTTGGGTTGCTAATCCGATAATTTTAATTGTAAATACACAACTTTTACCACTAAGATGGGGACCGCTAAAGAACATCCGTTGTTCACCGATGTTCATGGGGAGAAAGAATAGAACGCCAGTCCAAATTATCCCGTAAACGAACATTTTGAAATGGCCAAAAGCTGCAGGCGCTCATTATGAGTTCACCGATCTATGTTTGTGCACAATTCAGATTATTGTTCAATGAGTTGAGTTTTTCCCCTTAGACATTCTTCACACGTTCATATTTTCATGGTAAGTTACTTGAATGTGAAGGTGAGAAAGGGTTTTATTTTATTAAGATTGCCAGATATAGCCATACTTAGTATTTATTGGCCCACAGACGTTTCTAAGGCAGTGTTCACCTTACAAGTTTGCACTGGCTGCTAGTAAGAACGAAGCCTACTTGCTGGCCGATGAAGAAATTATCATGATTATTGTTGGAGAGGATGAGAAAAGGAAAGACGGGTGATCGCTGGTTGAAGATGCTTTGATCCGGTTTGTGGGAGGCCATGATTGGCAAGCTGACAGAATGGGCAAAAGAAAAGCGCTATAAATAATAGCATATGGTATTGTGTTCGTCCTCGGGGCCTCATCAGTCACCTCAAACATTTGTGTAGTGCACATCGTGCACTTTATAATATTTGGCACTTGAAAGGAAATGCTACAACTGCATCACGTAACACCGGCTGAAACGGAATGAAAGCGCATATGTTGAGGACAAACAAAGTAGTGCAAAATAGCCGATAGGTGACGAACCTCATTTCCGATTAAATAACAACGCTTCCAGATTGGGTACCGAACTGAGACTGCAGTTAGGTGTTATTTTTAACCTTTCAGATTTTCTTTGTCTTCGGATGTGTTTTAAGGCACCAGCAATTTTTTTTTTGCTTAGGGCTCGACACGTGTTTGCGATACCGGCTTTATAAAGAAAAGTAAAGTTTTGTTACCTATTTTTGTGTACCGACGATAATTTGTAAGAATCGGTGCGTTTTCGTAGGCCCCGCAGTGTTCATTTAGTGCGCTGTCTTTTCATTCCTTTTCTAGGACCATGTCGATTTTTTAGGGACCTAGCCTGTTTTTGAGGCCCCATGCTGTGTCAAACCCCGCTGTGCTTTGAGGGACCGTTGTGTCTTGATTTTTAGCTCCGGTGTGTATACTTAGAGCAGCAGAATTCCTAACCTCACTAGTGCACTCGATAGTGTAGTGTGGTTCGGCACAGAGGCCACATATGGGGTTTGTGTGTTTGCAGCCCCCCCCCCCTCCCCCTAGTGTGGCCATATCCCTGACAAAAGGAACAGCGACGAGGGAGGGGTGCACGTGGTGTTACTTTGTTAGCTTCACAGGCGGTGACATGTGTGGGTTGTTGTTTGGATGTGAAAGTCAGGATGAGAATGTGAGTGTTTGGTTTGTTTGTGGGGGAGGGGGCCGGTACACCGAGGAGATCGCCTGGCTCGCAAACCTGCGAGCCAGTCTCTCCTCAGGCATCCATTCCAACTCCCATGCGTGTATTATCCCCTGAGATGTGTTGCGGTGTGTGTCTGGTGTTATGATGACCTGTGTGTTTCAGAGGTGTGATCTGGTCTAAGATGTGTGCGTCCGTGGTGTCGCAGGCCTGAATCAAGAGGTCCCCAGATTTTAGATGGCGTGCGTGTAGGGGAGCTTGTGTCCGACGGGGGACCTCAGTTTCTACCTCCCAAGGGTCGAGGCTGGTCATGGGCCGACCATCGACCCAGCAAGGAGAACATGTAAGCCAATTAATCAAATCAGTTACTCAGTTTGCATGGGCCGGAGTAATTCGAATGTCTACCTTAAACAGCACAGAGTCGCATTTGTTGTCCCATGAAAACGTCTGTCATACGTTAATAACTTCGAATTCAGCGCGGGCTATCCTGCCCCACCCACCCACCAAAGGATTTTAGCAATGGGAACACGGGTACGAGCAGCTTAGGGGTAAGTTGCTTGTCTCACAATCGAAAGGTTGTGGGTTCGAGTCTCACCTGTCGCTACTCTTCGCTCGCGACCAATCGGCGTGAGAGATTGGCGTCGCTACATGACTCAACGGTCGATGTGTCGTAAAAACCAATGACCAACCGACTAGCAATGGTAACGGATTTAGGTTAGATTTAGGGTGAAAACAGAAACGTGACTCATATCCATGTCGCGTTAGACAAAAACAAAGTATTTTAATCTACTTCCCTGTGGGCAATAAAAATGCTTCGAGGGAAGGTGAAGTTCAAGTGATGCTGGGGCTGGTGCGAAATCAGCAATTATTTCGTGCTACCGTCGGCAACAGGCATAGCAATGCACACGTTAGTTCGTATAGAGAGCGTAATTCGAAGTTGTTCAAGCATGACAATTTGAATGGTTCCCCCATCATCAGAAAAACTAGAACAATTAGGTATATTTAAACGTTGAATTCCATCTTCCTAACCACAAATATAGCAAGACTGAATGCCTTCAAGCTGTAGTGGTCGCTTAGGATGTAATATGGTATCAGTACTACTTAGTGTATTTTTAAGTTTAAGGAGGTGAAAGACATCATCATTGTAGATACTGTGATGCCAGTATGGGAAACTGCCTCTCCAACTTGAAAGTTGGGATGGCAGGGGTCCATCAACTTCCAAATACATGCTTGATTTCCACAGTTGGTAAAAATGTTTCAAACATACCCGATGTCTACAACAAAGCGGCCGAAGTCTGGCTGATTTTTGGATGTGTGGGCGTACTTTGGCATAACATCTACTGTGCTTATCTGGTGACTTCGTGTGATAAGCTCATGTTCGTCTGTCTCGCTACAGTCATCATAACAATGGATGGGCCTGAGGTGAAGCAAACCTTAATGACGTCATTGTTGCAATCATTGGATAGGGGAAGCCTGGCCTAGTTCATACAATTTTAACGAAACTCAATATAACTCATCACTTTGGAGGGGTAGCGAGGAGATTGCTGCACCTACGCCGAGCCTAAACCTGGTATCATCACGATATTTTGTTTTCGTGGCGTCCTCTGGGCTTTCCACCAGAGAGGAAATCATGGCGCAACTATCGGTTCATCAACTTACCCCGCAATAGGGTTAAATTGTTGCTGATGATGGGTAAAGTTGATATAATGTAGGTTAAGCAAACTATGTTATGAATATAGATGGTACTAGTTTGCTCCTTTTGAAATGTTCATATTTCACGCTTACAGTAACAATACTGATGTGATTCTTGACTGACCATAGCTAATGGTTTATGCCATTTATGGAATGCTCAAACGTTCATTCCATAGATATCTTGATACAGTTTTAGCAGACGCCTTAATAAAAGTAGGCAATTGTATGGTTATTTTGTTCCATTTCCAATCCATAAAACGTTGGAACAGGCTGTATGTTAAGCACGAATTTAAACACATTTCACAGTCGCAAAGTTGAGAGAACATGGTAATGAGCTGACACTTAAGAAGTTAGCAAGTGGGCGACAGATTAGAAATTTAGGGCAAAGCAAAGACACATTCGGTCCAAAAATGTGTCACATCTTTACCATTCTGTAATCTCGGGTCAAAAGTACTTGGGCTTGATTTGTCCGTGAGAAGAGGGTGTCAGTAGCAACATGTGCAACAGTAGCCATGGCAACCGGTTTCATGCTTTTGGAGAAAATGCTGTTGTATGCCGTGTATCAACTAGACCCGGTCTCCATACTCCTATTTTTCACACGGCTATTTAATGTGTTTGCATGGCAACCTCGCAAGCTGTTACCTGGATTGTGCCATTTGGATCCTCTGACATCAGTGCTTACATAATCATAGGCATCATATTTGCTCCCAAAACGCTGCAGAAAGGACATTGCAAAATATTGTGATAAAAGATAAAACCGGCTGGGTGTAGGGCTCGGTGTTCCGGAGACTGGGACGGTATCTTGTAGTAAGATTGAGTAAGCCATTCATCTCAAAACAAAGCCGCTGGGTATAACTGTAAAAAATATCGCCAGACACTACAACGGCGATAGTGCTCAAACAAACCTTGCTGGGCTCCATACCAATCGCGCCGCGGCATAAGAAAATCGTATCGTAATCGTACTATAAAACTCCATCCTCCCGAGATAAAAAAAATCGCGATGGATCTTGAAAAAGTGCACCGTTGCCTGAACGCTTCCACATGGTTCCGGAATGGTTCAGTTTACATAAAAAACAAGGGACCTTCAAAATATCGAATAGAGTTTAAAACAAATTGCATTGAGGCTTACAAATCGATGCACCTGACCAAAAATCGCGCCGACTGAGGGCTTAAGGCTCAGGGCCCTCCAATGTTGGTTTCATTGCTAAACGTGTAGCGTAACATCTGCTGGTGTGCGTCTACCAACACAAACATGACCCGTGTTCAACTGAGGAACTAGGAGTAATTGAAGTAAAGTTTAGGGCAGATCACTTTAGGTTTCATAGACGTTTATAAGCTACGTTCTTGTCGATTAGCAGTCGTGTGGTGCATATTTTGGGAAAGGGATGACACGTACTATCACCCCGCAAGGTATTAATGTCCCCCTCACCCTCAATCTTTTGGGACAGTACATTCAAAAGTTACATTGTTTCACTACATTACCGACGTTTTGTGCTTCAGACTTGATCACCATATATCAGCAATTGAGTATCAAATTCGAAATGTTGGTAATTTCTTGAAATAATAGTCATTCATTTTAAGAACCTTTTCATGGCTATGAAGACATTGCAAGTTGTATATTCCTCCCATGTATGCTTAGATTGTACTCCGCTACGAATACAAGTGTTTACACACTTTTGGTGCCTCACAATTTGATTCCTTATCTATGATGACATTTCGTTTGTAATTGCCCCCTCCCCCCCTGCTTCGGAATCAGGGATTAACTATTGGTGTGCTGCATGGGTGTAACCATTGAGGGGGGCTGGAGAGGGAACATGTCCCTCAATTTCTGAGAAGTGACGATTTGCCCCCTCAATGTTCCCGTGTCCCCCCCCCGCCTCAGCTACCTGAGTATCATCTTTGCAAAATTCTTCTTAGTCATTTATGAAGGGAAAATATGTATGTCAGAGAATCACCAACAATACTAAAATCAGACCTAGGCAATCAATGAGCTTCACAGGCTATCTGTAGTTGCAAAATATCCGAATTATAAATCAGGAAACTTTTTTTTTGCTTCCAGCCAATTCTTGAAGAACATGAATTTTGACCATCTTCTGTTTTCACTTGGGTAGACCATTGTGCTCTACTAGGCAACAAATTTGCATTATCGCAAGGCTTTATACGTCTTAGGTTGCATTCACCTGCTCATATATTGATATATCTTGAACAAATGTTACTCTAGGTGTTCTTGGGTACCTTCGAGACTATTGAGGGAAGTCATGGGGAGCCGTAAGCACGTATGTCTAGTTAATGTCGTATCCGTATTCGTATTCAGTGACGAGTTCGCCAGAGGCGTATTTGTAATGGCATCGGCATTCCGCGACGGTTTTAAGATCGTTCGAATCAATTGCCACGAATGCTTCTGCCTGTACTGAACACGCCGGAAGGAACTACATAGGTCTCACAATACAACTTTAACGGTCAAGGTTCAACGCAAACCGGTTTCTTCGGTCGTCTCCAATTTGTTTCACCCACACCTGCACACATCTGGTATCAAGCAATAGCCTGTGGTGAACCGTCGTGCAACATTTCAAATCGGCACATGTCAAGGTCAAACTTCTAGGTCAAATGTTAGCTTTATTTATTAGATGGTGACATTGAAGTAATATTGACCGAACGGGAGAATCGGCTGCATTCGCCTCAATTTGCATCAAATGAGGATCATTAAATGTGGCTGGCTATGCAATATCAGAAAGCTAAGCTATCTATTTTTCAAGAGAAAAGGCCAAGCTGATCCTTCGATCACCTGTTTTCTTCTTTTTTTCTCTCAAACCTATCCAAATCTGACATCAGGCAATAATCAGTGGTGAACACTCGAGTAACATTTCAAACCGGGACAGGTCAAGGTCAAAGGTTTGATTCAGTTCTTCGATGTCCTCGCGTTTCGTTGCTATTGCTTCAATTTGCAGAAAATGGATGTCATTCGTATTGTGTCACTCGTGTTTTCTTGTTGTGCATTATCAGAAAGTTTAAATTTAGAAATAGTCTTGACGGATCAGAATTCAAGCTGATTTCTTCGGTTGCCTCATATTTTTTTTGTGGTTTTCGCCAAAGCCTACCCAGATCCACTATCAATCGACAGCCCATGGTGAACCCTCGAGTAACATTTTTAAACCAGGATGTGGCAAGATCAATCCTAAAGCTCAAAGGCTAGTTTTAATTTTTCCAAGTCCTCGCATTCGTCGCTATGGGTTCAATTTGCACCAAGTGAGGGTCACTCGACCTGGCTTGTGCCGTATCCTAATGCTACCAAATATAACTAATTTCTAAGGTCAAAGGTCAAACCGATTTCCTCAGTCGCCTCGCATTTTCTTCTTCGTCCTAACCTACTCGCATCTGATACCAAGCAATAGCCCGTGGTGCACCTCAAGCAACATTTCAAACCGGATCAATGTCAAAGTCAAAGCACAAGACCGAAGGTTAGTTTAAATGGTTCGACGTCCTCGCGCCTCGTCGCTATGTCTTTAATTCTCATCCAGTAGAGTGACTCAACGTGTCGTGTCGTACTCCATCAAACTGTTCAGAAATCACTTTAATTTTCAAAGTCAAAGGTCGAACTCATTTCTTCTGTCGCCCAACGTTCCTTCGTTTTCTCCAAAAGCTACCCATGCTTGGTATCAAGAGATAGCCCGTGGGAAACTCTGGAGTAGCATTTCAATCTGAGGCATGTCAGATCAAACCCGAAGGTCAAAGATTAATTTAACTTGCGCCCTGGAGAGGGTCTGCAAATTACACGCACTGGAGGGGCGGATTCCGCCCTTAAGTTCACGGCTCCTATTAAAGCTGGTGAAACGAAATTCGCAGGGTAGATGGGTACGATAGTGAACTCTATTGTGTGTAAATTTCATGGCCAATATCTGTAGTGAGCTGGTGCTGTAGCTGGCCCTGCGCCACGCAGGGCCGCCGGCGCCGGTGGCGCCGGTGTCACGTGGCACTCGGCGCGTCACGTGGTCACGTGGTCACTGTCACGTGGTCACAGCCGTCGGCGGTTTCTGCAGCGCGGTCTGTGGTTGGGGCGGCTAGGTCGGCAGCGCGCGGGGGTGACTGCCGGCAGTTGGTCGAGGGGACGCGTGGCCGGTGCTCGTGGCTGGGTCGCCGGACACTGCCAATACACGTCCTTCCCCGTGCTCGGCACTTACTTTCTAATCGGCAACTACAATATCTTCAAGGACACACTAGGTCAAAATATGTCAAAATGTTCTGGTTTTGCGTGGCTTGGCTTGTCATTGTTATGGATCGCTGTGATTGTGTTTGAACGCTCCAAAATGGGCATCAATGTGTTTTGGACATTACAACTGATGCAGTACAGATGCTAGACCCGACATTTGACCTCAGGTCATCTATATAGCAGCAATTTATCGGGTCATTACCTGCTGCGGTTACTGTAACCGGGCCGCCCCCTGACATCTCCATTGGGCGGCTCGTCGCAATCGGCTTCGCAAAGAATGGAGTGAAGTACATGAATAAAGTATGGAAACGCTTAGATACACAATGACAAACAGTAGTTTTCAGGATGTGTAGGATGTCTAACACACAAAGTGACATCAACCGCATGACAGTCATTTGCATTTATGACAGCATTCCAGTTGACCAAGTTTGGTTCCATTAACCTGTCATGAACTGGACCTAACTTGACCTTGGTGACCTAACATAACTTTGAAACTATATGACATAATAATATACATGAAACAAGTTGCTAGTGTTGCCAAGAACATTTCCCTTTTGCCAATCAATCTATGGAAAGCGCATCAGCGCCGATTTTTGTGGATTGGCGCTGCGATATTTTTGGGCTTTAACTGCCCTAAACTCGCAATTTGTTGTCCAATTTCCGTTTTTCATGCTTTAAGCAACGCGCCTGCCAATTCTAAGCAGGTCCGCAAACAATGGTGTTTATCTGCCAGTAACTATCTGGAGTGATGTACGAGAAACGGGAGGGGTAGGCGGATTTCGCCCCCCCCTCCAGGGCATGTGTTAATTTTCAGAGTCCTTGCGTTTCGTAGTTAGGGCTTCAGTTTGCATCATGTGGGTATCACTTGACGTGGCTTGCCGTACGGTATCAGAATGTTTAGATATCAAAGTAATTTCAAAAATGTCGAAGGTCCGGCGTGTTTACAATTATTGAGTGAAGTAGGAATAGGACGGTCAGATCTATCTTTGTTTGCAGCCTTTGTGATAGCAGTCACTCGCATCCTATATGACTAGGGGCTCCCTAAGAAATCCGTCGTAACCTGTTCGGACGGTGCTCTCATCGCCGGTTTCTAATTTACGCTGCCACATTGCTGTTACGGACATACAAAACATATCACTTTCTTTTCAGGTTGACCGCTTTCCTCTTAATGACTCAACTGTAGTTGTCAAATTTGGAAGAGAAGCCACACGTGAATGCGCACAATTTTATAACTAGCCCGAGTTCATAACCGCGAGAGAGCCATGTTGTAATCAGCCATGTTGTACCCATGAATTATCATGTGGGCACCTGTCTGGAGAGGCGCCATTTCTTTGGATCGGCTCCACTGTGAAAGCGCCTGAAGTGGCGCCTCTCGCTGCAAAATTCGAGGGGGAGGGATGCACTCGGCTCTTCCGCAAGGGGCGCCTTTCCTTACAAGGGGAGCCTTTTTATTTAATAGAGGCGCCTCAAGCTGAAAAATGCGACCGGGAACACTGGAACTTTTTCAGAGGGACGCATTTCCCGGCCTGGGGAATGTGTCCCAATAAAACAGGATAGCATGGGAAATGAAATTGCATGTTCATCTTTTCTACCATAAAACCATCGTCCGATAATTTATGTTTTTCATTCTACAAGAGGGCAACGTTAAACATACTTAAAACATTGCTCTAACATTGTTGGACCTGATTCACTATGGTGATGGTGAATCAGGTTCAACACACGTCACCAAAATATCATTTTTAGCGAGAGTAAATCTGAAAAATTGAAATCCACTGGAATTGAAATGAATTGAAGTGTTTGAAAATGGCATTGAAAAGGAAGTGGCTGAAATCCAAAGTCTGCGAACACATGCCAGCTGCTACAAAACTTGCACACACTTTGCGATACAACGCATACCGACCAATTATGTGATGGTTGGAATCTTCCATTCTGCTTCTTAACGGAAAAGTAGCTGTTTGGAAGAGCTAGAAAACACAGAAGGAATTAGCCGAATTATTACCAAATCACACACGTATGTTCCGATAACATAACTACAAGACAAGATTAAGACAGGAAAAATCTTAAATTCAGCTGCAATTTCCAACCGCAAAATCAAATGATGCTATACAAAAATAGCCCGGAGCTTTTCACTTCATCGCATAAAGCTTAACAAGATATACAGTGTCGGTGAATTCTGTAGAACTTTACCACTGTTTAACTGATTAAGCCGAGGTGCTTTAGATGTACGCAAATACAATCGTACATGAGGAATAATACATGAGTAATTCTTTCCTTGAGGGTTTGGAACGGTGGTCTAGCCTGGTGGTCGCTTACCTACAAAAAAACAGTTGCTTCGTCCAGCAAGCGCTATTGCGACATAAAAAATTCCAACACCGTGCAAGTAAAAGAGAGCCAACTCGTAATGCACTTCGAGTGCACAAGAGGCAGGGGGCTATAATGAACTATGGGTAACCCGTTCTCGCAATTAATGCACATTTTCATCAGCGACACCGTGACGGTTTCGCGATCCGAACAATCATCGGATTTTAATCAAAAGAAAAAATGCTTTATCGGAGGAAATTCTGGTGCAGCAAACATTCAGCTGCCAGCGGATTTTAAAGCAAAACACCCACAGAAACATACAATTATAGCGGAAACACTGCAGCGGATAGGTTTGTACTCAAGATGAAGTTTCCATTTAGACAAAATGTGTTGCCACGGGAGCTGTGCATCCCATAATCAAAAATGAAGAAAATATGTACTTTTGAATGATCTACATTCGTCTAGTACACTCTACAATTACCTACGTTATTTGAATATAATTGTTAATCTGAAAGAAAAGTTTTCAACAAAAAGTTTCAAAAGTTGCACAAAAGATGCGACATGGGGGCTTTCTCCGCCGGTATTTTTGGATATTTGGATATTCATTTCAATATTTGCTATGGCAAAATGTTGTTTCCGAGACGCGAACTCCGAATCACCGGCTTGAATTACATGCTTATGGTATTATAATGGGCATCGCAACCACTCAGAAGGTAAGAAAATACCGTCAAATCACCCTACTTCACCGACTGAGCAGAAATCACAATTTTTTGGAATAAAAAAATGGGGAAAAATTTCCAAAACTGAGAATTCCTAAGTGGCCCACGACCCCTGATCCCATATTCACCCCCCAAAAAATCGGTCAGCGATTTTCCAAACCAAATTCCGAATTACCCACTCCGGGCAAAAGTGCGAAGTCAACTCCTAATCACCCACTTAGGCTTCCCTAACTTTTAATCAGCGACACCGTGACTGGTTCGCGACGCGAACCGTCCACTTTCGCGCCACAGACGCTGCGCTTTCTCCGTTCCTTCTCAAGACAGCTGATCAATGGCGTCACCAGGGTACGACTAGTCGGCATATTCAGGGCGGACAATGCAAATATTGCGCGAGAATCACAATGTATTCAACATTTTAGGTAGCCATAAAATCTGATACAAACAGGTCTGAGCAGGGTGTTCGTACTCTGGATCCGCCACTGCGCCGCATATCAGCTTCCCACGGGGCGACGGCCGGTTTCCGACGTCTGAAAAGTTAACAATGTGCGCACACAGAAAAAGCGTATTCAACGACACATCATGCCATCTAGTGAGAAATATTGTTATCTATACTTCAACGTTCAATCGCATGACATTCATTCAATATCCGTTGCTATAATACCTAGACCGTGCTGCTACCTAGCGATAGCTATCCGAAATGATGCTTCTATAAAATTATGTAGTTCTTGAATCTGTGGAGGTTACGACCGCTTCGGAGTTGTGGAGGTTACGACCTGTGGAGGTTATGATACGTCTCCATCCCAACAGGGGAGGAGCCTTAACATGTTGCAACTTGTGGACAGGGCAGGAATTATGGATCCAGCACCCAATTACATTGGCATGAGGACAAGTTGAAAAGAAACTATGAATTTACCAAAGAAGTAGCTAAAATAAGTTGCCAAATAAACATGAAAGATAATGCAACTATGAGCCACAGGGGCCAATGGCATAGGAACAGGGCAGTTCCCCCCTCCGCTTTGAAGCTGGTGGGCAATATCTCGCATCTTTTCATTTCCCCCAGTAGAAAACATTTCAGTCTCATGGCACATCATGCTGCCTCCCCCCCCCCCCCCCCCCCATATAAAAAATGTTCCTTATGGCCCTGACAGGTGTCATCTGGGTTACACTTTGTGGACATTAAGAACCAGTTGTTCACAACATTTGTCAATTAGTTATCCATGAAATAATGAAAGGAAATTATTTTCTCCTTTTAATACCAGTCTGCTATTTTTAGACTGCTCTGCATACTAACAATGCCAACTGTGAGTGATAGCTGGTTCCATTGTTAACTACCCTGCTAGTAAAGAAAGACTGTCTTGTCTTTATCCAGATATGATTAACTCTGATTTTGAATTGGTGGTCTCTAATAACTAATTGCATAATTTGTATTATCCTAGAGATGTATCTGTTGCTCATCATGCATAAATTTAAATATCTTGAGACCTCCCCTTATTTTTATGTATATAAGTGTACACACATTCATATATTTTTTAATCTTGTCTCATACGCTAGGTTGCTCAAATTACTAATCTTCTTTTCCACTCTCTAAATGTTACCAACTTTTTTCCATAGCTATAGCGTATCAAGCTCCACTGTTTAAAATGTGGCCTAACATTTTGTTATTGCTTCTATTGAATCCAAGTTGCATTGGGATATGAAAAATAATTATCTCCGTGAGATAGTACAATTTTGGTTTTGCTGTTGACTGGTATTCGTAGACACTATCCACATTTCCAGTCACACTTGCGATCATATCGCTTTGAAGTTCAGCAATGCACAATTCAAAGTTGTTATTGGCTTGGTTAGTGCTTCCTTTGATGGCATTGGTGCTGACTGTTCAGATGCCTCATTTCACTCTTATGTTAAATGTTGATGGTGTGCTGTATTATTTATTTACAAAGTCCAGCTCTTTGATCGAGTTGCAGCATGGCCTCCACCAGAAATGATGCTCCCTTGAGACCAAATGACTAAGGACATAAACACATCACAAAAAGCAAAACAAAAGAAGTGTCAGAATTAGTGACATTGTCGTAGTTACAGCTCCAGTTACAGCCGAAAAGCAGACGTCGAACTATGCAGGCAGATTATTCGAAAGTACTGTCTGACACAGACACTGTGATACGGTCGTTCTGCGGGCACTGGTTCAGCATTTGAGGATGTGACAGGTCACAGGTATGATGACAGTTATCTGGATTGCATAGGTCAGCACCGCCATCCAAGGATGTAGGCTTCGTGATTAAGTCTGCATGATGAGGACTGGTCAGGGAGGCAGTGGCCAAGGTGGATGGTACCAGTAACACAATGCCAACCAATCAAATATACCCACATGCAGCTGATGGCATTTGGGTGAGGCCAGCATCCATGTTGTACATGCAGGTTTAAGTTTCAGGTCCTAGATGCGTGACATTTATCTTCTCAAATGGACGGAACAGTAAATTACTTCGCATTTACCTTGTACCTTTGCACGCATCACGGACTGCCATCATATACATTGATGAAAACCACAGCCATCAAGCATCTCGCATGCACAGGTGAAGCAAGCACGTCCAAGTATAACATGCAATGTAGGTCTTTGATAGGGCGGTGCATAGGTGTCCTTCCGCCATGTGTGGCAAGATTAATGTGAAGAAGTACCAAACAAAGGAATTGCCGATTTCATTTCAAGCACCGCGCTACATTCATGAACTCAATAAAGAAAGGGAGAAGCAAAATGAGCACCATGTGAAGGTACTGACCTCAACAATGTGGTTCAGGAAGAGTGTATGCAACATACAATTTGTCCAAATTTGTATGATTATGTTTGCTACTCTGGCCATGTGTTTATTTTAGTAGTATGATGACATAATCTGGGTTTTCATCATGATTCATCTATTCAGCATTTTTCATCTTTCACTATCTCAGAGTGATTGTTCTTCATCCGCACAGGTACTGAACAAGTAATTTTAAGACACTGTGTGTACTGCAGCAACTGGGTCAAGTCAAAGTGTGTGGCATGATTATTTTCCTTGTATCAAACAACGATAGGCAATTTTACGGCTGCAATTTACTATCCTGTCTAGATCCTGTCTAGATCCTTCCATGCTATTCTTTGCTTCAATTAGAACATTTAATATATGGATTATAAATATATATCACATGTCATTTAATATCGATAGCAAGTGGCTTCAATGAATTGTTTGCAGCTTTTTCATTGACATCAAATGTTACTTGGTGGGAGGAAGAAAACTAACTTGAATAGTGTTTCAAGTGAAATTTTTATAGAGCTATTTTACATTCCAAAGCCCATTCCCCAATGTGTGGCAGTGACAAATCAGTTGACACCGTAGCACCGCGCCGTGTCGCCGTAGCGGCGATTTTCATTGGATGTAGACAGTAAGAACTCGAGTGTAGCACAGTGTAGGATTTCCATATTTTTTCTTGGTAGTGGAGTACAAAATTTTTACCTGGAGTACGAATTTTTTAGCTGGATTCCAAAAAATAGCTATGCACTTGCTGACAATTTACCTTGTTTTAGTGGGACTGAAAACCAATGTTAGCATTTTTGTATGCATAAACATCTTGGCAAACTAAGCCATGTAAAAAAACTTTGCTGCACTAAAAAAATGAGTTGTCCATAACCAGGTAGTATTGCTTTAATGGGATTAAAAATAAATGTTAGCATTTCATGCTGTATGCACCATACAAACATCTGCAAAGTGTATAGATATTGCCTGACTGTAGGTGGGTGATGTATTCCCAAAGTTCACAAATAAATATTTATGATAAATAGGCATGATGTGATGTGAATACACCAATAACATTTCTCCTGGCCGAGCTCAGGATGAATCGCACTCACTCATCTTGGAAGGACCACAACACACCGGGATCATCTTCCAACAAACACTTTTCCGAAGGACTAGTCCCACAATTAATCAGCCGAGTTCACCCGCGATTAATTTGAATTATTGCTAACTTCCGTTGTCCAAAATCTCAAGCACCCCACAATGCATTTCATGGCCCGGTCAACCTTTGAGCCATTCCGAGTTTCTGCGTACGATTCGCCACCGACGCATAATGCACAGCTCTGCCTCAGACCCCAAAATTGGCTGTGGTTAAATTATTAGCGAAGGATGAGGTTATAAGCCAACTTCATGAGCAATGGTAGAGAAAATGGTAACAAAAGTATACTTAATCGATGTCAACGAAGTTCACAAACGCACACCCGACACCACGAACCGGCGCATAACGCACACCTGGCACACTATTGGATATGGATGAACTATTGTTTTGGAATATATGATGGTTGAATAAAAATTATACTAAAACAATCCGTCTAAAATAGTTTTATTTTCGCCACCAAGAACCAGTTATTTTGCATGCAAAAGCTGAAAAAAAAAATATTGAAAACGATTCTTATGAATATTATAAGTTCCTTTATGCACTTGTTTATTTCATGTCTGGAATGTTTAGTTGAAGCAAGGATCGAGTTAGGAATATCTAGAGCTGCTAGACGGGAGTACAAATTGTCCCTGTAAAACCGCTCACAGGCGGTTTTATTTTTCCTCTTAGATAGAGCTGGTCGGATTCGCTACCACAGCCCTAGAAGTACAACTGATAATGGAGCAGGGGAACAGGGAATGGGTCGGAGTAAATATCGGAACATGTATTACGGACCCTTCACTGACACCGATGAACCCAAAATGCGGTTATATTTCAAGGCGCATGTTTATTTTCGCACACATTTACCAAGAAAAATATGCGAGTCATGCAAAAGTGCACAAATGACATTGGTTTCTTGGTGTAATCGCCTCGGAGAACTTGCTTGCTCCGGGGCGGATTTTAGGAAATTTTAAGTGATTTTCTTGCATTGAACGGGCTCATTGTGTCTAAAAAAGTTGTCCCTTTAACAAAACGACCTTCGATTGCGCATTCAAAGCACTTACTGGCCAAACCAGGCTTCAAATATATACTCCGGGGACACCAAGTACCCGCGGATTTGCCAACTAAGGATTTCTGTCGCTTCTTGGCGAGTACTCCAGCGCAAGGCTATAGAACACCTCTATGCTCCAGCGCAAGTTTCCAAAGAGTAATATGAATTAGATATTCATTAATCTAAAGATGTCGTATATCAGGTCGTATATTAGATATTGATAAATATTGAACCAATATTGAATAAATATTGAATCAATATTGAATAAATATTGAATTAATTATTGACTTTATTGACACAAATATAGCGTCTTTTCACATGTGAAGCGCCGCAAGTTGTGCGTAGCCGGTTTTAACAAGGCCGTTTACGGATTTTAGCGCAACACCGGGAGCATGCTCTGTACGCTTTGTACTGCCTTTCAAGGATGTGTAGTGACGTTGACTGGTCGGCGCGCTGGGGTCGCGGAAACTGCTAGTTGTTGTCAGGTATGGACTTTGAGTGGTAGCACTCGACCAAACAATGTTGTTCTTCGTTTTCCCTTCTGGAGTACAAAATATTTCATTTAGTCTAGTCACAATCCTGGAGTACAAAATGTATTGGTATGCATGACACCAACAAACTCCAGTTTTTCCAACACTTGTAGCAGGCCAAGCGCTGGACATGTGCCCCCGAGTACTCGCACAAGATGTGGAACTACTGCAGGCCCTTCAATGACTGCCTGAAGAAGTATCACGTTCCAGCGGTTTTGTACAAGGACCAGCGATTCGGTTGTCTGAGTCGTGCGGCCTCTGTCCTGCTCTTCCGCTACGAGCACATCACTGAATTCCAACTCAAAAATAAAATAAAAATGCAACCGCTTCGCCTGCCTGGTCAGGGAACTGCTCAGTCTGCCATACCAGAAGGTAGTCCTCGTAGCCTTCAGCCGGTATGGCATCCACCTAATCGAGCCGTTCTACGCCATGACCATCATCAAGGGGTCCACACACTCCGAACTGAAATTGTTCTACCAGAGTCTCCATGGAAGCCTGGCCCAGACCATCACCAGCGAATTCTTCCAGTTTACCCAGCCTGCGTTCCAGGGCGTCTTAGATGAGCTGTTCGCGCGCGTCAAGGAGACCTACGTCTCCTTGACGTAGGTCTCCTTGACGGAGACCTACGTCTCCGTCCCTCCTCAACTCTGTTATCCAGGTGGCGGCTGAGCACGCGGAGGAGCTGGTCAGGCTCACCAACTTCAGCACCGTGCTCTCCAGTCAGAGGCGCGACTACAGCCTGGACGAAGAGGCCTACCCAACCCAGTACCCCGTGCAGGAGCAAGCTAGCAACATCGACGACACACCTGTCGACAACATGGGCATGGGGCACCTCTGTGGCACGGTTGACTTCCGTCTGAAGAAGCTGGGGACGTTGGCAGCAGTTGGCCGGTCCATCATCCTGGACAAGACTGGGAGCCTGAGAGAGGGCAATCCCTGGAACACTATTGTTGTAAATTGTAATGTTTGACCTCATCTCTAATAAGGTACAACAGCCCGTTGATGACGGAAACAATGAACTTAACTAAACTAAACAGGAGGACGAGTAGTCTGGGGGAAGTTGCCCGTCTCACAATCGAAAGGTTGTGGGTTCGAGTCTCGCCTGTCGCTACCCTTCGCCCGCGACCAATCGGCGTGAGAGACTGGCGACACTACATGACTCAACGGTCGATGTGTCGTAAAACCAATAACCAACAACTAAACTAAACATGGAAATTTTGCATTGACTACTGAGGTTAGAATATGGTTATTGGTTATTCTATCATTATTTGATATTTTTACATGTTACTCGTATTTAAACATTTTGGCTTTCAAAAATGCGTTTTCATACCATATCATACCATACTAGGTATGATGTGTTCATTTCACGTTTGTTAATTTTGTTTAATTTACACCTCTTTCGGAGTCGGAGCCGCCCTGCTCTTGACGGCTCCGGCTCCGACTCCGGCTCCGAGTAAAATGTCTCGGCGG
This sequence comes from Imbricaverruca yamaguchii, assembly GCA_034440575.1. NCBI lineage: Eukaryota > Metazoa > Arthropoda > Thecostraca > Neoverrucidae > Imbricaverruca > Imbricaverruca yamaguchii. The sequence goes on from JAOTOL010001579.1 coordinate 136,917, forward strand.
CTCCGGCTCGAGCTCCGGGCAAAATGTTCCGGCTCCGGCTCCAGCTCCAGCTCCGCATGCTTTGCATGCTATATTAGCCAACTCCGTCTCCTAATTTGTGGGTGTTATTTTGCCTCCCAACTGAAAAGTATACATTTCCAGAGGAAATGAGTGCTTACATTATGGAGTTGAAGAATTCATTCAGCATTACTGATTGCAGGTTGCCATATACTTGCTTATAAGGAATACGGCTTATATTACAAGTAGGCACAGAGATGCGTAATGCGTCGAGCGTGAGAGCCAGAACGGTAGTGGGCATAATGGGCACCTTTTCCTCCCAGGATGGTGCCTTTTCCTTCCCAGAGGCATCTATCCTTCTCCGAGGGCCTCCTCTAGCTGAGACATTTGAGCGAGTACACCCGAGTCTTCCCCAAGGGGCACCTATTCCCGGCCGGAGAGGTACCACCTTCCATGGGGAGCACATGTACCCAGTGCCCCACCCTGGCCTCACACACGCTGCTCTCTGCGCCCGGTACCACCCGGGCGCACCGCCTCACACACGCTGCTCTCTGCGCCCGGTACCACCCGGGCGCACCGCCTCACACACGCTGCTCTCTGCGCCCGGTACCACCCGGGCGCACCGCCTCACACACGCTGCTCTCTGCGCCCGGTACCACCCGGGCGCACCGCCTCACACACGCTGCTCTCTGCGCCCGGTACCACCCGGGCGCACCGCCTCACACACGCTGCTCTCTGCGCCCGGTACCACCCGGGCGCACCGCCTCACACACGCTGCTCTCTGCGCCCGGTGCCACCCGGGCGCAGAGAGCAGCGTGCCGTGACGTGGTGTCAAGTGTAATGCTGTGGTACTCCCCGGTGGTGACGACGGTCGGTGAACGGTGCATAATGTGATGATGCGGTGTGTGACGTAATAGGTGGTACTCCCAGGTGGTGACGACTGTCATTGAACGATCCAGAAGTTTTCACGCCACGGGAGGCTTCAGAGAACATAGATGAGCTTTCCGCAGAGGCGACGGAGTCCGCAACAAGTTGCATCAAATGACGGCGGCGGCGGCGGCAATCATTCCAATTCATAGCGCCCGGTCGTCAACACACCAACGTTCGCGCACGCGTACGTTGGCTCTTGGGAGGCTTGGGAGTCTTGCACATTCGGTGCATTTCCCATACTTCGTGCGATGCTTAGACTTCTGATTGGCCTCTTGCGTTTTGCTAATTGCTGGCACATGATAGAGTTGCGCTATATTTGACGTGAAATCGAATGTTTCGTATGAGGGTTCGCTGAGAACATCGGATTAATTAAATTCGATTATCTGTTATCTTCTTGCCATATATTCGGGTTCCTAAAAAAATCCGGATGTCCGCTGAGTTTTGATGCACCTCATCTTTTTGGTTAAATATGTTCCCAGATTGGCTACCAATCCAAGGCCCTGGCTCGGTGTTCTGTTTTCGACTCGTTGCTTCGTCCGGATGTGTTTTAGGCTCCAGCCCACTTTTGTTAGGGACTAGCACATGTTCAAGGCCCCGGCTCTTTTTAGCGTTTTGTTGCTTTTCTTGGGCATAGACGATTGCTTTCACGTACCAGTGCGTTTTCGAAGGCGCCGATGTGTGTTTAGTGTCTGGTCTTTCTGTTGTTTTTTGGGATCATGGTGCTTCTCGCGGGCCCTATCCTGTTTTTGACGCCCATGTCTGGTCTCATGATCCCAGCAGAGCCTCCTCTAATGAATTTTGACGAGGTTGGATTTCTTGTGCATACTTAATCAGCCCAATACGTGCTGTAGCCAGGATGTGGTCCGGGGTGGGTGCAAATCTGAAGAGGGACCTAACCTACATAGGGCCACCGCCAATTTTTCCGAAAATCCTCGCAATCGGTCACATATTTTCAAATAACCCGTATATTTATATATATATATATATATATATATATATATATATATATATATATCAAATTTTGCTTAAATGCGTGGGGGAAGTACTGCACAACTCGCTGACGTGGCTAATGCGAGATCTGCAATTAAAGTTCAACAGTCCGGGAAGGATCAGAAAAACAAACCATTTAGTTGGCGACATCAACCAATAACTGAAAATGTATTGCGGAAAATATACGGACATTCACACATATCGAATGAAGGCATGCATCTTAATTAGTTTGAACAAAAATACGAATGTTCATCTCCATTGACACAGCAGCTTATGTTCGTTATCCGCTACGTTCAGGCATAGTTTAATCGGGAGGGATTGCATAATGAGGTTAGAGCTCAGTACCGCAGCCAGACATTCGCTCCCAGTAGAGCTGCTGTGTCAACGGAAGCCGACACCACGCGATGAGCGCTGTCTGTCGGTTGACGTCACGATCGGCTGCTGCCGGGTCCGCGGCCGGTGTCAGCCTGCCCATGGCGTCACTGTCCACCAACTGCCCATGGCGGTCGGTGATTCGTGACAGGTGGATGCCGAGCAGTTCCGGGAATTCACTTCAGTGGAGTGGACGGTGGCATGCGAGGACGTGAAAAGCTAAAAGCTAAAAAGACTTCCAAAACAATTTGGCAATGTGACATGAAAAAAGTGCGAGCCAAAAGATGATGTTGGCCGAATATGAACGCCATATATGTTGGCAAGACTGTGATGGCAGAGACGTTAGGAATCGTGTGTGGTGGCTAAAAACTGAAACAGTTATTGGGTACATATTTTTATTGGAAAGGTAAAGCTTCATGAGAAAACATTCAGGAAGCCAAACTACGCCCGCATTAGATCAAAGCAATTTCCTGATAGATGTAATATTTAAAGTACACTTTAGAATTATAGAACATTGATGCAAGGTACGAGTGATGCACATACGACATGATTATTTACACAGATACACAAACCTTGAAAGTGGGCCTACAACACAGGCCTATCTGCTGCGAGAGCGACGCGCTGGCGTGTCAGTTGCCAATCTGGCGGCTGAGTGTTCCGTCCGCCGTCACCGTCCCAGACAGTTCGATGTTCCCAGGAGTGAGCGGCTTCCGGCCGGACACTGACCAGCACTGTCCACGCCAGTCAGCTGGCAAGTCCCGCGATCCGACACCGCACAGCGACAGCTCTGAGGTCGCATATTGCTCGGTGCATGGCTGGCGGTAGTCGCGCTCCGCGAGCTCCCCATAATACTTCACAACTCTAGACAAACTCGGTCTGGCACGCCGCGAATTGGCTCCCAGAGAAGTTTCCAGATACAACTGCATCGCATGCATTGTACAGCAGCACTACACAACAAAAGTTGGATGCCCTACACAGCAGCACCACGCAACATAAGTCGCATACACTGCACTGTTTCACGGCACAAGAACTGGCGGCCCGCCGGCCAAAGTCTGTCAGGGGGACCGGAGCGTTGGGTCGTCCCTTTTCGAGCTAAGCATCTGATCTGCCTTATGCTAAGCTTCAGCAATGCTGTCGGGCTTCATGCTGGAACCGTTGGCGTGGAGGTGCAAAGGTTCCCATATGCTCCGACAATCACGATGGGCGACTCAGACTGGCACGATGTGGGAAGTCCAACACTCGCGGCGGCGACCGGTGAAAAGGTGCGGCGACTGTGAGTGTGCGGCAGACGGTGCTACGAACACCTTCACACGGTCTGAGGTAGAGGCGGAAAGATCACGACGGCCCGCTTCGCCCTGTACCAGGTCACAGGCGCGCACCCAGGATTTTTCCATGAGGGGGGTGGGGCGGACCGAAAAGGGCACTTGACCGGCTCCAAAAGGGCCCGGCGGCCCGGGGCACACTGGAAGATTTGCTGACCGGAAGGGGGGGGTGAACTTTCCATGGGACACGTTATATGTTATAGGCATAGGACAGGGGAATGTCATTTTTAGGCCAAAAGGACAGTTTTGGGCCCAAAGGGCACCTTTGGCACAGGCGGGGCACAAGGCAGGTGATTTTTGGGCTAAATTTGGGACATTCAGGCCAAGAGGGCACTTTCGGTCAAAAGGGAACTTTGGTCTCATGGGGGGGGGGGGCCGAGCCCCCTGCCCCCACCCCCCACCCCACCCCCTCCGGTGCGCCTATGCCAGTCACGACCGCGCCCGAGCGGCCGCCACACAGTCTGACGCCGAGACTGACCAGGTCACGACCGCGCTCGAGCGCCCGCCACAGAGTCTGACGCCGAGACTGACCAGGTCACGACCACGCCCGAGCGGCCGCCACACAGTCTGACGCCGAGACTGACCAGGTCACGACCGCGCCCGAGCGGCCGCCACACAGTCTGACGCCGAGACTGACCAGGTCACGACCGCGCCCGAGCGGCCGCCACACAGTCTGACGCCGAGACTGACCAGGTCACGACCGCGCCCGAGCGGCCGCCACACAGTCTGACGCCGAGACTGACCAGGTCACGACCGCGCCCGAGCGGCCGCCACACAGTCTGACGCCGAGACTGACCAGGTCACGACCGCGCCCGAGCGGCCGCCACACAGTCTGACGCCGAGACTGACCAGGTCACGACCGCGCCCAAGCGGCCGCCACACAGTCTGACGCCGAGACTGACCAGGTCACGACCGCGCCCGAGCGGCCGGCGCCAGCCACAACGCAACAACTATCACAGGCAACCACGCCGTCACCAGCAGCGCCGTCCACTACGCCATGTTGTTCACTAGCGAGGTGTGGTCGGAGCACTTTAGCTGCAGCGGTGCGGCTGGCTCTTGCCGGTGCCAGCTGTCTGCCGGCGGCGACAGGGCTGCGTATAGTCTGGACAGCGTCTGAGCCGACGCGCTCGTGCGCACCAGGCCGTGCGGAGCCATCAGCCGCCGCACGCGCGCCTCCACCACGCTGCTGTAGAAGGACGCCGCCACCAGGTAGATGGAGTACGTGTTCATGATGAAGCTGTAAGTGGTGTAGAAGAAGAAGACGGTGACGGCGGCCGGCGGCATGGTGAGCGGGCTGCGGCGGGCCAGCGCCAGCGCCAGCACCAGCAGGTAGAGCAGGCCGCTGAAGGAGACGGCCAGCAACACGCCGAGGCCGGACACCCAGCAGGGCAGCGGGCCGGAGCGCCGCTCGCCCACCACCGCCATCAGCTGGGTGTGGATGGTGCCGATCTCGGTGAGCAGCGCCAGCGGCGCCAGCACCAGCGTGGACGGCGTCGCCAGGAACAGCAGGTGGCACAGCGCCGACACGGCGTGGAACAGACTGTGTACCGGACTGCCGTTGGTGTCGATGCCGAAGCAGCTGCAACACAGCGGTCATAGCTCAGCCGGCGCCAACTTGGCTCGCACAGCCTGTCTATAGCTGTCATACCTCGGCCGGCCTTCCGCTCGTCTGTTGAGTCCAATTAGGCGTGAGGTAAGTGAACCGCTGAGTTACCTATCGCGATTTCGCATATATGCAATGTGACAACAATCCGACATTGAACGTTTGCTAGATGTGCAGTACGGGGACGCACGATCATCAGGCGTGTACATACGTGTGCCGTACCCGTAATAGGAGCAAACTTTTCAGCAAGGTGCGACCAGTTTCTGCCGAGATCAATTGGAGCTCATTGGGCCTCTGTCGACATTGTAGGCACTATTTACTAAATCTAGCTCCTCTGTCGCTCATCGTACTGGACTTGAGCGAAAAAAAGCACATGCACACACACACACACTTCGAGGCGTAAAATGTTTGTGCACCACTCAGTTAAAATACTGTCGGTATTTGATCAGGTGTAGCATAAGGCCATTTAGTCTGATTAGAGCGTGCGGAACACAAGTTCTTGATGTGGCTGATCTGCAACATGGACTGAATACTACCATCTCTAGAGTGCCAGGAACTAATAAGATTGCACAGTATGCAGCCAGCGCGTGGGCGATGCCTGCAAATCGGACATTCTCCCCGTGCATAAAGTGTTTCCCCGAACGATGGATGCGCTAAGGATGTTGCAGCATTTCGCTCGGAATGCGCTACATCGTACTAGGGTGAGAGGATCTGTCTCTTTAGTCCGCATTCCTCTTCGGAGGTCGAGTACAGTTGAAAGCAATTTCTTAAGACAGACAGCTCGAACGTGTAAGGCCAGCTCCCGCCGGAATTAACACCAGACATCTGTGGGACATGGAGCTCTTCGGCATGCTGGCCAACGATCCAGACAAACTGCAGGTATCCCGTACCATCCAGTGGGTTTTCCAGGAACTCAACGGTAAAGGCCTCTGTTGCATGCTCTTCTCAAACCAATATGTCGAACGGTAACTTTTAGCGAAGTGAAAGGACAGGCTATGATCTTCGCTATGTCCAGTGCCTCATCGTTTCACAGTTCTCTAGATGTTACTCGCATAATGAGTTTGTCAATTTAACGCTATATATGTTTTAGGCAATGTGCATACCATTGTGTAATTACTCTATGGCCTTTGTCTTAAGTTGTGGCATTGTGTAATCACTTCATTGCCTTTGCCTTAAGTTGTGTGTTCCTTGTTCCCATGCTTAATTTACCCTATAACTAGGCTGATGCGTGTTGGTGATTTAATATTAACAAAAGATAAACAGTAAACGATAAGCAGTGTGGTACTTGCATGGGACACTTAAGTATAGTGTTGCAAACTGTCCGAGTCGGTTGTTCGTTATACCTGCATTTGCATCAATATAATACACATTAGCACGTGAGTTATGCAAATCATGTTGCAACAGCAGTGAATCAGACTACACCCAACTGTCAAGTCGGAATCAGACCAGAATGAAGTGGAGAACATCGCTTCAAAGCATAACCAGAACCAACATTAGAACCAGATTCAGCTCAACTTGAGCTGAATGATGATGAAACTGATTGATTCATTGAAATCTAGTCCAGTGCCATTCCACAAACAGCAGCGGCTGAGCATAAAGATTTCCGGAGACTGGATCGCAAGCAATATTTGAAGTGCTTCCTTCACAGTCAGCGTCAGTATGAGTTGTCATGATCTTGCGTCATGTCAGGGAGGAAGCAGCAGCACGGCGCTTCTCCGCGGGTTATAAAGGAGGCGGACATTCACCTTCCTTCAGCAGACCCCTGCTCGATACCCGACGCCATCAGTGCGCGGGCACGGCAGACGCAGCGACGGTCGGTCGAGACCCTGGGTCCACCCGGACTCTGTGGTCTGTGGCTGTGGTGCTTTGGTTGTGGTCGATAAACGGACTCCCCACTCTCTCCCGGCCAACTGGTCCCGTCCGTAGGCTGAATGGAGGATAAGCCAGCGTGGGTTTCCCCAGCCGGTTGGCGTCACGCCACCCGGATCACGAGCCAGTTCGGCCGGCCGCAGCCCTGCCTTTCGAAGGCTGTTGACTCAGTCGACGGAAAAACCCCCGTTTGGCCTTCCGAACTATCGCCATATGGCAAACAACAGACGAGTTGGTGCATGCAGTCTGCAGTCAGTGTGAATGTCTAAGGTACGATATCCACATAAATCCAGCCAGGTCTTGAGTATTATTGCAAGATTGCTGGCACTGGCGGACCTGTCATCTCTCGTGACCTGTCACCGCTCGTCACCAGTCATTACTCGTGACCTGCCGTCACTCGTGACCTGTCATCACTCGCCACCTGTCCTCACTCGTGACCAGCCATCACTCATGACCTGTTATCTCTCGTGACCCGTCATCGCTCGTGACCTGTCATCACTCGTGACCTGTCATCACTCGCGACATGTCCTGTGCCACGGCGTGCACGCGCTATGTTTTGTGCTGCAAGCAGCCACAAGTTATCTGCTGGATGATGTGCATGCCTGCTGAGTGGTCATGCCTGTTTGTACTGTCCGCTATGAGCCCCCCCCAAGAACTCAAAACATCTGCCGACCGTTCACCACAATACATGACATCTGGGGACAACAACACGTGACATTTGAGGACCGCTTATGAGAAGAACACGTGGCATCTGAGGACGGCTCATCAGAAGAACACATAACATCTGAGGACTGCTCATCAGAAGAACACGTGGCACCTGAGGACCGCTCATCAGAAGAACACGTAACACCTGAGGGCCGCTCATCAGAAGAACACATAACATCTGAGGACCGCTCATCAGAAGAACACATAACATCTGAGGACTGCTCATCAGAAGAACACGTGGCATCTGAGGACCGCTCATCAGAAGAACACGTGACATCTGAGGACCGCTCATCAGAAGAACAAATAAAATCTTAGGACTGATCATCAGAAGAACACGTGGCATCTGAGGACCGCTCATCTGAAGAACACGTAACACCTGAGGGCCGCTCAACAGAAGAATGTATGGCATCTGAGGATCGTTCGCCACAACACGTCACATCCGAGGACCGCTCATCAGAAGGGCACGTGACATCTGAGGACTGCTCATCAGAAAAACACGTGACCACTGTTGACCTCTCGATCCACAGGAACACCAACTTCTCACGGCAACTTACCAGAAAAAAATGTGGCGCCCGATGGCCACGGAGATGGCCGGCATGGTGTAGCGCATGATGACCTCCGAGGGATATAGGAAGCTGTGGTCCAGCAACGGCAGACGCAGCAGCAGCGCCATCGCGTACAGCGCCAGCGCCTGACTCAGCACCAAGTTGACCACTCTGCCGAACAGGTCACATCAGGTCAGCCGCCTGCCCAGTAGAGTAATCTGGTCCTGCCTCGCACAGGTACTGCGCATACTCTGTACCTCTGCCTGAGGCACGGTAGATCACTGCTGAGCGACGTAGTGGGTCCGTCCAGGTCGCCAAGTTCACCAGGGCAGCAGCCTGCACCGGCAGCCCCCTCCCCTGGCCTGCCCACTTTTGTTCTGGAGTTCTGACCGGACGGATGGAACATGGTTAGGTATAAACTAGATATATTGACGCACGAGTGCAACTTCCTCCCCTTATGCTCCAGCACTCACAATTTCCGTTTCAGCAATTGTCACAACTGTTTACTGTCAGAACGAGTACACTTCTTCTGCAGGGTCCTAAATTTATGATATATGAACGTTATAAATAGCTCAACGTCCAGTCTACAGACACCAGCTAGGTGCAATTGTTGAAGAGCCATATAGTGCAGCTTCGTCAGTATACCATCAGTCGGCCAAACATTACAATTATGCAATCGTTCATGACGTACAGCAAGATGTAATGTGACTCAGTTATCGTATTATAGAATAACGTGCATGCTTTCCATGATCTTTCCGAGAAATATGACTGGGATTGCCAATCCCGTCTGAGGTTGGCTAAGCAGTCCCTGATGCCTTTGAATAGTCCTCGTGGCCCTGAGGTTGTGCAAATACCTTGATAATGACGGGCACCCCACTTCCACCTCTTAAGATTGTTCTTCTTGGTTTTCAAAGTTGCTTAAATATATGGACGACGATATCGTCTCCACCATCCAGGGTGAGTGTTTCAGAGGCCTTCCAGTGCGCGTGCTAAATGCACTATACTGCGAAGATCGGAGTTGGTTGGGCGTGGACTGTAGTCCGCCAACAGTCAATGGACGCGAGCCCCAAAGAAAAAAACACCCTTAGAAGAGAGCTAAACCAGATGTGACATGGTCTGGACAGGGTGAACTTCAGGGCATTCCTGACCGTTTTAAGGTGCATTAATGTGTCGATTATTTGGCTTTCATGGAATATTTCACCTTCTCTCTTTATCAAAGTAAAGAACAGATTACAATTTGAGGGTAAAAATGTTACTGAGCCTTAGCTAAAAGTATCTATTTTACGTCCTAAGGCACGTAGCACTGAAACATGTCGATCTTCAGTTATTCGCTTACTTCGAAAATAGGATTCAGAAGTGAACACCTCACACCTCACTATGAAAACAATGGACATATTTCGTCTTATCGTTAAAATGCAGCTTAGCAATAAAACGAGAACAAGAAAAGGAATTGGGGCACTTGGGACCAGCGGCAGACTTACGTGTACATTCTGAAGCGGTCCTTGTCGAGCTTGGCCGCACTCCCAGCAGCACGAGACAACTTCCACCTGCGCATGGTCTCCAGCAGCCAGCCGCATGCGCCGATCACGTTGACGGTGACGGACACCACCGTCAGGCAGAGCAGCGGCGGCAGATGCGGGTCGGCGGCCTCCACGGTCGGTGGGCCGGCGGACATCCTGTCTGCAGCACGACAGTCACTTCGACACGCGCACAACGCCGCCGGCAGCCACGACGCCCAGGCCTCCAGGTCGGACCAGCACCGCGCACGACTACAGCACCTCACTCGCTGACCGTATGACGGCAACTGGCGGGTGAGTCACACACAGCGGGGTTGGCGCGCAGAGCCCGGAGAGGCGGACTGGCCTGGTACTCAGGACTGGCCACATGACGCACGCCGCAGTGCTGTGCCGGGACGTTCCCGCACCGCAGCGCCCGAGTTCGCGCCGATGCTGTGACGTCATACCAGGCTGGGGCGCTGCCGACGGGCGAGCCTCCACGTCGGCGGCCGCACTTGGTCGGTGATAGCACGTCCGGCCGAATTCCCGCGCCGCTCGATGACTGGTGTGTTTGGCTGAAATTCCCCGGACGAAATGCGTATGAGGTCGACATGCTGCCGCAAGTGTCGTTCTGAGAGCGTTGACATTTGGCTTGTCAGACATATTCACAGATATCTCGGGCGTTTCCCGAGGGGAGCCAGTGCTACTATTATATTGTATTACTGCTGTTATATTATACGGCCCAAAGGGTTTTTGAAGGGAGCAACCTGAAGGGAGCACAAAAGTGAACGTCACTAGGGGGCCTATATTTTCACGAGTTACATCATGTTTTTGGCTCTGGGGGTTCATTTTGGGGATATTTGATTTTTACAAAAATATTTGGAATCTGGAAAAGACATCGAATTGGACCAGGACCATGCAAGTTTTTGGTCCCCACCCCCAAAAAAAAAATCGAAATAATATTTTTTTTTGAAAGTTCAAAATGTTTAGTTTTCAAGTTTTCTTCCATTTTTCCCTTTCTAATTGGTAGAGCGGACCGAAAGATGTTGGAAGTCAGCTTTCCCGAATAAAAATGCTTAATTTAGCCAGAATCTTCTATTTTAACTCTAATAGGCAAATATGCAAAACTAATAAGTAATTATAAACGAAAAAATTGCTCTGGTACGTTTTATTGCATCCCTAAAGATAGGCAAACGCTGAAAGTTTCATTAAAATATCTGTATCCGTTACAGCGTGACGACTGGTTGAACTTTTTTGGAGGTGACCTCACTTGACCTCGACTAACTCGTTGACCCTAGACGACCTGACTTCAAACGTTTTGTACAACATGATTCACCAGCAGGGTTAAGTGCTGCAACTAATTGGCATAAATGTCTTTGTCATTGCCTTGGTACCCTACCAAGCAACCAAGAAGAAAATTAAGCTCGCCAACTACACCGACTATTGCTGGGCTCGTGATGTTTGTATCGCCCTTAGTCACTAAGGTCAACCAACTAAAACAACGAATGAATGCTACTAACATCTTACTGTATTTGCTTTAGTGATGTCTTAGTTCTGGACATAGTTGAATTAGTAAAGCATTAGTAAGGCCAGTTTGTAGCTGGGTTCACCAATTCCCCAGCTGAGTTTCCTGGTAGTATTAGATGTATTGGTTAGTAGTCATGGTTTTGCTCGTAGTAAGAATGCTCCAGAACACGAGGCCTCTGCCACGACGGCAGCCATTATTGTATCAAGACTCGGACGCTGTGCATAGCGCTGCGCTGCCAGGCTCATAATCGCTTTTGTTTTAATTACGTGCATATTTAATTGTTCTAGCTGTAGCCCTACCTTCCATCGTTCTCTTCATCGTTCTCATTCTGCTTTGTGTATGTGCAAGGTGAATGTTTACCAGCGTGTGCATGTTGTTTCACAATCGAGTTAGTGTAGGTACCTACTTGAGTATCTATCGGTCTAAATTCGACAGTTTGGGTTAGAAACTCCACATACCAGAAGTGTTTGCATTCTAAATGGGATGCTGACTCGTCCATTGCGAACGTCTGTCGGTCTGTATCAGCTCAATCGAACGTCCGTGAAGTTGGAAAGAGTTCGACATTCATATTCAGCAGAAATCGACGACCATTTCACGGGGCATCAAATGGTTTGACCTCCCAAAAGTCAAAATAAGTCAACCATTTATTAACGCCGAAATATCGACGTTATATAGATCATTCGATCCGCAACGACACGTTGATTCCGACACTGCTCTCAGTTATTCCGTAGCGCACGCGGTTAATGAGGTATGATCAATTATGTAATTTTATTCCCCACAGCTTTGCCTCCCACACATTCCCATGCATTATTGACATTCCCAAATGATAATGTGTGCGAAAAACACCTAGCTGTAACGCCAAGGACATAGGCACTTTAATGGTGGCATTATAATGATTAACGTCCGATTAATTCCGGAGATATATCAAAATATGTTTCGATAAAATCAGTTTTGGATCCAAGGGGCCAAAAGGGACTTCACGTACCACGCGGGACTTCAAATCGCGACCCCTTCGATTTTTCTCAAAATCGGCACAAGCGTATGTAATGCCAAAACACGTCGGCAACTCACGCCGTTTCCCGGGGCATCGAAAAATGTAACCTCCAGAGTCCAACGAGTTCCAATACGATATTCGACTTTGACCTATATGTGTGGATAGAGCATGCGACTGCAATTAGCTGGCATGCTCAAGTCGTACTGGAAGAAAGCAATGTGACTGAATGTGATGATATGGAAACACAAAACCCAAATGCGCAACCATCAGAAATATTCAGAAATATGAGCATTATGAGGGAACTCAGAAAGATCGACACCAATCACAAGCTCATGCGTCACGCGAAGGTCGAAGTGGTATATGTGGCACCAATTCCGTGCACCATAGAGGGACGATCAGAAGTGCATGTGCCCCAGAGTTCATCCCACCAAATGTGCAGTTGGCATCAATTCTTGAGGAGACATTGTTGCAAATAGATGTGCGACGCCAGCCTCGGGTGTATTGCGACATTTTTGATGAATCTCAGCGTCGAAAGCTGGAGATATTCTCTTGATATTCTACTACGACGAGTTTGTGGTGTCGAATCCTTTGGGGCAACAAGACAAGAAAGTACTCCATCGGTGCGATCTACTACCCGGTGGCAAACATGTTCAATAGGTCACAGCTTGCGGACATTCAGCTGGCTATGTTGTTCCCTAGTACCCATGCCTCAAGGTATGGCCTGGAGGAGACCTTGACGCCCCTCATAGGTGGTGTCAAGGTCATTGAAGACAGTGGCATCTAAATCAGACGGATAGGAGAATTGATATGTGTGAAGTGCAATCTAGCACTCGTCGGAGGGGATAGCAAGGGTGTGCACCAAATTGGATGTTTATTTTCTTCGTCCTGGGGCCCAAACAGGATTTGCCGTTTTTGTCATGAAACCACAGAGACTATCCAGCATCTTTTCCATGAAAGTTAATTCAACATGCGCACTGAGGAAGAATATGAAGAGCACATGTGTTTGCTGAGAATGGAATATTTTGACATTGCTGTTCAGAAAATGTTTGGGCTAAAAGCGGAATGCCCATTCAATGTATTGCGTGAATTTTATTGCATGACAGGGTTTACAGTGATATCACGCATGACCTGTTTGAGCGTGGGGTCGTTCAGATAACGGTCTTGGAATGTCTATGCGACGGTGACATATCAGAATGTCCACAGTTCACAGTGTTCACAGCTCAGTGTCCACAAGTTCCTAATGTCCGCAGCTTGTAGTGCCCACAGTTCACAACGTCCACATGTTCATAACTTCCACAGCTCACAATGTCCACAGTTCATAATGTCCACAGGTCATAATGTCCACAGATCACAATGCCCACAGCTCAGTGTCCACAGTTCATAAGTACCACAAGTTCACAACGTCCACAAATTTATAATGTCCACGAGTTCATAATGTCCACAGGTTGTGCTATCCACAGTTCATAATGTCCACAAGCTCCAGTTCATAACTTCCATACGTGTATTATCTTCGCAGTTCTCAATGTCCACAGCTCATCATGTCCACAGCTCATATTGTCCACAGTTCATAATATCCACAGCTCACAACTTCCACAGCTCACAATGTCCACAGTTCATAATATCCACAGGTAACAATACCCACATGTTCATAATGTCCACAGATCACAATGAACACACAGTTTCGGCGAAAATATGCTACGTGAAACCATTTTTGACCTTATCGTACCGGCGTGGCAAACCGGTAAATTTAGGAACCTCTAGTTCAACTCTAGTCAACAGATGGCAGGTCGATGAGTTCGTACAAAATGTGTGAGGCCGAGGAATTCATGCCAGATACTTTCCTGTGATCCAAGTTGGATATTTTTGTACCTTTGGTTGTGAGCCTGATGTGTTCAATCATTATCGATGGATCATAGATAGACCGACTATTGTGAATAACTTCTTAAATAAAATTTACCCGAGTGTAGATAGTTTACCCATTGGTAGCTTTCCGATTCTCCTTTATATTGGTGGGACGCTCAAGAGGTCGACCCGCTAACTTTGTGTTTCTAAACCGAATGGCATGAAATCTGGTGGGCATCATTGACGGCTGGGGGCCTGTTTACACTGAAGGAGTCAATATAATATCTGTTATAGAATTCAAGTTACGAAATGGTTATTACGAACATCTACGAGAATCCACAGCGTTTACGGGCAATTACGCATGTGTCCGGACCATTGCGAAAGTGTGCTGCACCTCTGAAAGTTTGCGGTCCTTTATGTACGTCCACGGGCCCTAACGAACGCCTACACTAATGCAACTAGATGTTAGCAAAAAAGTGAGTGAACAAACACAGTAAAGTGCATAATTAGCGAAATGCTTCGTAGACATCCCCACTCCTATAGCTCGGATATCTAGTTTTTCCAAGACAAATATATCAATATCTCTCTTCAGTGGGTCAAAATAGTTACCACGATCACAACTGCAGAATAACAAACACATGGGTAAGCGCGTCATGCGCGATTGCTGCACAGATCTTCGTGCGCCTTTGGAACGGACAAAACTAATCTTCCGATGCAGTAATATTGGTGAGGAATATTTTAACAGCGATTCCTCTTCTGACGCCACAAGCACACAGAATTGACAAAAGTTGAAATACGCCTTTAAATCGGTGAAATGTATGAAGCCTCTGGAGAACTAATATCACGCTGGTTGGAAATTAAGGCCGGGTTAGCGGTCAGGCAGTTCGAACAAAAAGGTGAAGGAATAAAATGGGAAATGCTTATGTTAGGTAGATTCGGCTAGATTAGAAACGGTAACGGATCATTTACCGGAAGAGTGTATTAGGATGCTTTGGCGGTGCTTTTAGGTCTTCCACCAAATGCTATCACTCTCCCAGATATAAATTATATGTTGAGGTCATCCTATGCTACCAGATGACTAGCATAGGACCTAGTCTCCCACTAACACTTGAAGTGATATTTAGCGCCGAAACTCCATCATAGGTCACCTGCCTAAGCTCACTCTGAGATCGACCATTTCATATGTTGCACATTAGCAATGTCTTGCAACGATCTCATCGTTAAGCTAGTTGTATGGATACCGGAAAAGAATCGGCGCGTTTGACTGGTGCCGGCACCGGTATCGAATTCCGGCCAATTTCGGCCAACATTCCCTGGTAGCGGAAAGGTATCAACATTGTCAGCCCGGCCGCCACTCCAGTACCGCGGGCACTATTTCGGTACTGGCTGCCGCAACCGTAGTACAACAATTGTACATTTGTTTTGTGAATGTGGCTGGCGTTAAGATACGCCAGGTATACAATAGTATCATATGTTCATAATATTATAAGATTATTATCATATTCGAGGGATATTATAAACGACGTCATAGCCGCGGGTGTATACCTACACATAGGTATAGGAGCATTGGTTAAGGTATAGGCAAGGGGGCGTGGGCGCCATGGCACCCCCTATTCTTCATGAAATTTTAGCATTAACCCCATGGCGATGCATCTAAGTATCGAACCCAAAAGACCGACGTGTAAACAGCGAACCAGGGTTTCTGTGAGTTTGGAGAATTCCCCTGTCACTGACAGAACTCACGTGCCGAACCCCCACCCTCTACGCAACGGTGTCGCAAAGATAATCAAACAGAAGCAACATTTAACAATAATCAGAATTAATATGGTAATTAACGACGCTTTCAAATGTAATGTTTATTTAGCGTAGGCATCTCTCACGCCGTGCCCGCGAGGGCAGAGGTCCAGCAGTTGGTAGCTGGATTCGAGCCCACACAATGTGGAACACGGCCGTGAAAAACAACAGTTGATGCATATACGCAAACGTATAGACAACATTCAGTGGTAAATACAGGCTTGTTGGCAGCTGGCCAGGTTTTCCCCATGTGATTATATGACCCATGAACCCGTCACCAGTGACACGATTACCGTTTCCTTAAAACTCGACTTTGCTCGTGTCCCCTAACCACATTTTATTCTCCCGTTCCAAGGACGCTGGACACGCCCGATGACACTCCGTTGACCTCAGCCTTTTACTGGGGCTGCATATGCTACATCTGGGCTTGCCAGTCACTTGCAGCATTTGGCCGGCTGGAGTAAGTTCATGATGAACCTCATATAGCAAACAAGCCACTCGCCAATGGAAGTCATCGTTTCTCGCGTGACCGCTAACCTATTCATAAGTTAGTTTCGTGTTGGCTCGCTGACGTCCCATCCGTCAAGGGATCGCCGGTGGAAGTGTTCAGTTAAAGCTCAAAATCATCTCATCTAGCATAAGCGCCAAAGCAGTATTCTATGCCATCTAATCAGGTCATTGGGCTGGACATATGCAGGGACATTGATTAGATGAAGGGCTTGAGCCATCCGAACAAATTACGTCGGCCGAAGCGTGGTGGATAAAAATATCGACAATCCGCATTGGTATTGGTCATAACCACGTCCTAGAGATTACGGATGACATATCAGAATAGAAAATGGAGACAACTAGGGTCTGAATAGGAAAGGGTCAAACCTGATATAGCCTGTGATTTTAAACTGAAAATTGGATATATATATATATATATATATATATATATATATATATATATATATATATATATATATATATATGCGTATATATATATATACAACTTCAATTAAGCGGAGTCGACTTAAGCTCTGAATCACAAGAAGTGGTGTCTATTCTGACTCCATTCCACCTCAGGGCAACTTTTACAAGTTTGGTGGACTCCATGCCTAACTCCGGCTGCCCAAAAATGATCAGATTATACTCCGTCTTCAAATCCTGACAACTATGTCTGATTTCGGGGGCGACTCCAGCCATAAATATACGCACGAAGTGATGTGCTATGGCTATCCAGCACGCACATGTCACTTCTTCGCACGTCAAAAATTCCGTAAATGCATTCTTAATTACAGTGAAAGCTAAAAGCATATTTCACATAACAAAGGCATCATTCACCTTGAGACAGTCCAGCACCGGACAACCAACGGGTGACACCGCCATGCGAGCGATTTTAACCTAAGTGCGTGTATATGGTAGTCGTAGGTTCTGAATCAATCTGTGAAAGTTTTAGCTTCATACTGGCAGCGACCTCGAAGATATAGCCTGAGGAAATTTGCATCTGGTCACATTGCAGGTGAATATTTGAGAGCGATCATCTCCAGTGCTTTAAAACCTAGCATAGACATATAGCATATCTGTAAGATTGGAAAGACCTCTTCGTTTCATTTCTATGATCGGTTTTTAATTTTGAACAAATTTCAAAACTTTGGCCATATGACCTCAGGTCACGTGACCTCCCGTGACCCCAAGCCACTTGATATTCACATTTGTAACCACATTTACTACAGAGCTTATCGATTGACGTTCGAAGCAAAAAATAAAAATTGTGTTTATTTCATGATAGCTATTGATAATTTTCCTCCATTTTACCCGAGTTTATTGATTTTCGCACGTTGTGTTACGTAGTCGTGTCAGTCTTTTGCTAGCGATTGACCCCCAAAGCTCATAGGGCTATGATTTGAGATACGCACTTATCAGGCATGATGAGATGAATCGGAACGTGCCAGATTTCATGACCTCAGTTCACCAGGTCACATATCCAGTTCAGGTTAAATACATCAGTGGAGGTGAACATGATAATGTCGGAAGACGTTTTGTACCCATAGTATGTAGTGAGATCGGTGCTGATTTACACCTAAATAAATATTCAATGTATGCTTGTTACGTAGTCAATGAGAATGATTGGCAAAATCATTCAATTCATAGTTTTGGTACTCCCACCTTTGTGTTGCGGCTCCCACGGTCAATCGCAGCTAGTCGACATCGAAACTGATAACGGTCGGTTGAGATTTAAACAGCGACTGTTATGGGACGACGGTAGGGGCATCATATCGGGAAGGGGTGAAATAGATGAGGTATCGATGACAATGGCTATCATCAGTATGGCCGAAACGAGGACAGTACACATTACTATCGGTCGTCTGAGTGAGGATAGCGCGCTAATACCGAGACATTGCGCTGGCCGTGTATAGTCTACTAAAAAATGGTGTATCGTTATTGCTGTGATCCGTTCGAGAAGCACAAAGCACGTATCAAGAAGAATTTGCGAACGGTATCTGATCATTTATTCCAAGTGGTGAATGACGAACGCGTCGGAAAGGGATATCTGCTATGTGGTCTTTGTCTTGCTGCGCTGAAGAAAGATCCCAGCATCCTGCATGTGTGTGTACCTATCACCAGAATGCGAAGCTAATGGTGCGAAACTACGAACGAACGATAAGGGACACTACGAACGAAACATGTATGATGGAAAACGGCCTCAATTTCCCCAGGGAGCAGGGCGTCCTTTCCTTCTTAGAATTAGTAGAGGACGAGTACGAACATGGAGGACACCATAATGTACAAACAGCGAGCTAAAGCTGATCGTTGTGCATTGCTCGATCATATTGAGCTGCGTGACGCGTTTATGACGACCTTGTCTAATACGATCCGCAATCTGACCAGACATAATGTTTCTAAGGAACAGGGGCGTACTTTTCAGGATTTGAAGGATTCAGTCGGTGTGGGCGAGGCAGTAGTTGTAGGCGGTTTTGTCAATAACTATACCTGTGTTGTACTGGATGAGGTACAGAGTTATCGTTGGGACGCTCCTCGAGAGACGGTCCAGTCCATCCCTTTGCAGCTTATTGGAAAGAGGACAACTCCACAGTACATCAGAGTTTATGTGTTATATCCGATGCACTGAAGGACAATCTTGCTATCCTCCAAGCGTTCTTATAACAGTTAGTTCCTATTTTGAAGTCACGCGTCCCTGGTCTCAGAAAGATTCATTACGTTTCAGACGGATGCGCCGGTCAGTACAAGAACCGTTTCAATTTTGTGAACCTTTGCCGTCACCGTGAAGATTTCGATGTTGACTGCGAATGGCACTTTTTCGGTACCTTCCATGGCAAGAGCGTATGCGTCGTATGTGTCGGTGGTACAGTGAAAAGAGCGACGGCTATGGACAGTTTGAGACGACATAGCCAGGACCAGGTTCTGAGTGCTGAAGATATGCACCGGTTTCTTAGTGAAAAATTAATTTCGGTCATTCACTTCTTATTTGTTTCCAAAGTGACTGAATCACTTAAAGAGCGGTTCGCCAAGGCTCTCACCGTCGAGGGCACACAACGGATTCATAAGTATACACCAGTTGACCGGTTTCACATCATTGCCTCCGAACTATCATCCAGTACTGTAGGAGTTCATGTTCGCGTTTATAGGGATGAGGCGATAAGCGATATGTGGTTGATTTTAGGCAATCAAGTGTGAGCGAATGTAGGGATGCCAATACAAAAACGCGTGATGATATTTGCATTGGCTTGTAGATACGTCATTTTGTTGTTGGAGGATTCGTTTGACCTTATGTCGATATTATTGTTATTTTGCATATAGGTGCATATGGTGGTATGTTGCCAATGTTTGTTTTTAACTTTGCATGTGGAATGACGGAATGTTGGCATATTAATGCTACCACTAAAAACTATCCACGCTGGGAGATCAAGGGATAAATAGATCAAGAGATACAGATATCAAGAGATGCAGAGATCAAGAGGTGAAAAGAGTGAGGGAGAAGGGAGACAGAGGAATATATGGATATTATATGGATATAGAGATCGATATATATATATATATATATATATATATATATATATATATATATATATATATATATATATATATATATGTGTGTGTGTGTGTGTGTGTGTGTGTGTGTGTTTGTGTGTGTGTGTATGTGTGTGTGCGTAGATGAAGATATAGACCTGTTTAAATATAGATATATAGGTTAGGTATACGCTGCGCATTCAGGTGTTCTGGTGCATCGTGTTTGCCGACGTTAAATTGAGGATTTGTAGGATTCGCAGGTGTTTTACCACCCGACGCCCGGCAGCCGTCCCAGAGATTCGTGTTTCGCGATGTCACCTCTCGCCGAGCCGGGCCGCGACGTCGAGCGCTCGGCCAACGCAGGCTGGGAATCGGACGACTGCAGTGGCGGACACAGTTGTTGAACTATACATCACTTTGTCAACGTGTACAGTATCTTCAGATCTGTATGCTGTTGTGCTGTTGGCGCATCATCTTTTCCTTGCCACTGTAATGCGGGGGTGTCCTTGGAGATCAAGCTGAAGACGCCACTGGGAACGTGCACGTGTCACTGGATACGGCGTGGGCGCTGCATGACCAATGTAGTCGATGCGCCCTAAAGCCCTAATAACAAACTAACTAACTAACGGGATACGGCGCGGGCGAGTAACTATATCTTGCGGTCGTTGGGGAGGGGAGGGGTACTTGATGCGTGGTCTTCCCACACAGGCTTGGGACTAGGCTGCTGGGAACTGACACCAGCGGATGGTCTGGCTTATTGAATGGCCGACGTGGTTCACTGGTTTAATGTCGATGCACATGTGTATAATGCAAGGTGTTGAACTATATGTCAAATGTATGGCCTTTTAACCTTGAAATCATATTGTTCGCATACTAGGAGGTAGGAGAACATGTAAGCCAATTAATACGATCAGTTACTCAGTTTGCATTGCCCGCGATAATTGAAATTTATACCTTAAACAGCACAGCGTCGCATTTGTCGTCCCATGAAAACCTTTTTCCTACGTCAGTAATTTCAAATTCAGCGCGGGCGTAAATCCTGCCCCCCCCCCGAAGAAGGATTTTAGCAATGGGAGCGGATTTAGTTGATATTTACGGTGAAAACAAAAACGCGACTCATCTCCGTGTCGCGCTAGACAAAAAACTGTCTTTTAATCCACTTCCATCTGGGCAATGAAAATGCTTCCAGGGAAGGGGAACTTCAAGTGATGCTGGGGCTGGTGCGAGATCACCAATTATTTCGTGCTACCATCGGCAACAGGCATCGCAATGTACACGTCAGTTCGTGCTGAGAGCGTAAATCGAAGTTGTTCGAGCATGACAATTTGAATGGTACCCCTATAGTCAGAAAAAATATAGAACAATTAGGTATATTTAAAATTTGAAATCCATCTTCTTAACCACAAATAAAGCAAGAATTAACGCAATGAAGCTGTGGTGATCGCTTAGGATGTAATATGATATCGGTACTACTTATTGTATTTTTTAAAGTTTAATGAGGTGAAAGACATCACTGTAGACACTGTGATGCCAGTATGGAAAACTGCCCCTCCAACTTGAAAATCGGGATGACAGGGCCTCATCAACTTCCAAATCCATGCCTGATTTTTACAGTTCGTAAAATGTTTTTTAAATACACGATGTCTACAATAAAGTGGCCGAAGTCTGGCTATTTTTTTGGATGTGTGGGTACTTTGACATAGCATCTAGTGTGCTTATCTGGTAACTTCGTGTGATAAGCTCATGTTCCTCTGTCTTGCTACGGTGTTCATAACAAAGGTTTCCCATGAGGTGAAGCAAGCCTTAATTAAAAACGTCATTGTTGGAATCATTGGGTAAGGGAAACCGGGTCTAGTTGATACAATTGTGACGAAACGCAACATAACTCATCGCTTTGGAGGGGTAGCGAGGAGATAGCTACATCTACGCCAAGCCTAAGCCTGGTATCATCACGATATTTTGTTTTCGTGGCGCCCTCTGCTTTCCATCACCGCATCACCGAGAGCCCGCGCAACTATCGGTTCATCAACTTACCCCACAATAGGGTTAAATCGTTGCTAATGATAGGTTAAGTTGATATAATGTCGGTTAAGTACACTATGTTGTGCAAATAGGTGGTACTGGTGTGCGCCTTTTCAAAAGTCAATATTTCACGTTTATAGTAATAAGTCTGGTGTGAGTCTTGAGTCTTGACTGACCATAGCTAATGGTTTATGCTATTTATGGAATGGTCAAACATTCATTCCTTAGATATCTTTATACAGTTTTAGCAGACACCTTGATACAAGTAGGCAATTGTATGGTCATTTTGTTCCATTTCCAATCCATAAAACGTTGAAACAGGCTGCATGTTAAGCACGAATCTAGACACATTTCACGGTCGCAAAGTTGAGGGAACATGATAGTGATAGCCGACACTTAAAAAGTGGCCAAGTGGACGGCGAATTATAAATTAAGGGCAAAGCAAAAGCATTGAAATTTTACTTTCGATCTAAAAATGTGTCACATCGTTACCATTCTGTAGTCCCGGGTCGAAAGTACTTCGGCTTGTTTTTGCCACGAGAAGAGCGTGTCCGTAGCAACAGTAGCAGCAGTAGCCATGACAACCGGCTTCATGCTTTTGGAGAAAATGCTGTTTTATCAACCATCCCGTGCATCAACTAGACCCGGTCTCCCTACTCCTATTTTTCACGGCTATTTAATATGCTTACATGACAACCTCGCAAGCTGTCACCTGGACTGTGCCATTTGGGTCCTCTGACATCAGTGCCTACATAATCATAGGCACCATATTTGCTTTCAAAACGCTGCGGAAAGGACATTGCAAAACATTGTGATAAAATATAAAACCGGCTGGGTGTAGGGCTGGGTGTTACGGAGAATGGGACGGTGTCTTGTAGCTAGATTGAATGAGCCATTCAATCTCAAAACAAAACCGCTGGGAATAACTCTAAGAAACATCGCCAGACCCCACAACGGCGATAGTGCTCAAACAAACCCTTCTAGGCTCCATGCAAATCGTGCCGCGGCCTAAGAAAATCGTATCAGAGTCCACAAAGTCGTCGGACACCATCCTTCCGAAAAAATGGTGATGGAACTTGAAAAAATGCACCGTGGCGTCAGGGCTTACACAGGGTTCCGGAATGGTTCAGTTTGTACGAATAAAAACCAAGGAGCCCTCAAAATATCCAGTAGAGTTTATAACAAATTGCATTGAGGCTTGCAAATCGATGCACCGGACCAAAAATCGTGCCGACTGGGGGCTCAAGGCTCAGGGCCCTCCAATGTTGGTGTCATTGCTGAACGTGCGGCGTAACATCTGCCAGCGTGCGTCTGTTAACGCAAACATGACCCGTGTTACTGAGGAACTAGGAGTCATTGAAGTAAAGTAAATATTAAATGGCTTCACCCGCACCAGGAAGATAAACCTATTATTACACAAGAATTAATCGGTCGTGAAAAGAGTTCCAAGTACAACGAGAAGTGTAAATCTGAAAGTACTTATGCTGCAATGATCATTCTTTTTAGGACCACATGTTGCTGTAGCCATAGGCGCGCCCAGGGGTCTGCCCCCGCCCACACCCCACTTAGAGGTGAAAGCTGTGTGTTCACTATTTAAAATTATCGGATTTCCTATCCAAAAGTGCTCAACCACGGTGCTTTGCGAAATTCCTTGGTGCGCCCCTGGTGTTGACCCTGACCCACCCACTTTTTGAGACGTTCCTACGCCTATGATCATGGGTGGTCACGTGACCTGAGTTCAATTGACCTTTTTTTTAAGTTGTTCAAAATTGAAAACTGACCCAGAAAGGAAAAGAAGAGGTCTTTGCGATTATAAGGATATGCTATGTGTATGCTAGGCTTTAAAGTGCCGGACATAATCGCTCTTAAAGATTTACCTGCAACGTGACCTACGAACATTTTATCAGGCCATATATCCGAGATCGCTGCCAGTACGAAACTAAAACTTTCACAGATTGATTCAGCACCCATGACTACCCTATAGACCCACTTAAGTTGAAATCGCCCACATGGCGGTGTCATTTCCCCATAATTTTGGTCGCCTGGTAACAGACCTCTCCTGATGCTAAATAGTACAAAGTCATCATGGCAAGATGTTCGAGTGGAGTCCCCCAGGTGTCAGTACTGGGACCAATATTGAGACACTGATAATGGTTGGGTAAATAAATAGGAATGAATCGTACAAAGGTGAAGAGATCATCAGGTCTGTGTCTATGTCAGACCGCATTTGGAATACTAAATTCAAGTTTGGTCCCCTAGCTAGGAAAAGAATTGTCAACAATTGTTTTCATAGCTAGGGGAAAACTACAGAAATGGTTAGTGGCTTCACCTATCTTGTCAATTCATGGTATCAAATAAAGTTCAAATCCCATGTGTGTTCATTCAAGTTCATCCATTCGGGTGCCCTACACCATGCATTTGGTGGCCTTCATAGAACAGCCTTGATATTAAGACCATCATCAATCATGGTTTGTTGGTTGGTTATTGGTTTAACGACACATCGACCGCTGAGTCATGTAGCGTCATAAATCCCACACGCCGATTGGTCGCGGGCGAAGAGTAGAGACAGGTGAGACTCGAACCCCCAACCTTTCGATTGTGAGACGAGCAACTTACACATAGACTAATCGTCCCCATCAAGAATCATGTCAAATTCTACTGATAAAGTCCTTCAAACTTCATTTTCTTCTCCGTCATATCAGAACACATTATTTTCCACCAAGAAACAACTAGGGACAGTTCGGAAAACTTCGGAAAACTCGGAAAACTGCTTCGGAAAGCCCAGGTGAGTCCCGTGAAATTGAGAAAAAAAACAGGGGTGCCGAAATCCGATGTTTTTTTGTTTTGTTTTTTTTTGTTGTTTTTTTGTGGGGGGGGGGTTCAAGTGGTTACTCTACCTCACCCTATTTCGGTACTCGTATCCCCCCTGAGTGGTCAGATGCACAAACGAAATGTATCGAAATTGTTCCTAAAATCCGGTGATCTTTGTGGTGGAGATGACTGGGTGGGAGGGACAAACAATTTCAGAATTTTGGAAACCTAAAAATATTGTTACAGAAATCCAACGATTTTTTTCGGTGGTGGGGAGGGGAGGGGGCGTGTAGTGGTGACTTCCTCACCCGTTTTCGGTGCCTCGGACCGCCCCTGGTTGTAAGAAAACTTCCTGACACTTTCACTTTTACCCTCTAGTTTCCGCACCCACGATGCCCAGGATCTGATACACATGACCGCGCTAGATCGTGCTGACCGCAGGATCTAACCGTGAGAGCACAAGTTTAATGCGGCTCACATGACTGGCTCTTCTCGGAACGTAAGAACGCACTATGTGCATGATTCGCACCACCCGCGCGCTTCCTCCGGGCGTATCGTAATCGGATGACTGCCAGGTGATGAGGTCGGATCGCATGACGCGCGTGGACTTCAATGGCCACCACTTAGGCACAATTTCGGTGCGGTCGAGCAAATGTGCTGCATGTGAGCGACGCCGATGTGGTTTGAGAACGGGTTCCGCCTAAGTCCTCTGTCGTCAATTGCTTTAACGTGTGAAACGTGGATTTTAGAGTCGGGATATCATCGATTTTCGTGCGTTTAATCGGCTCGGTTTCAACCGGCGTAGCTCGCAAACAAATGGACTGATCGACACCAAACCGACACCGTGGTGTAGCCGAGACAATCTCCAAGCTCGGAAGTGCAAGCGTTTTCGCCGTACGTGGCACGTGCATCCAAAGGAGGGGTGCAAAGAGTAGCCGGCCGTTTTCATCGCTTTTTCCGATTGGGTCTGGTGCTGGAAAACGGATATAAGTGACGACACGTCGTGGCGTGCATTAGCTGGATCCATGCACCGGCTACACTTACCCCATTGACTATGGGCATCTACGGCATACCAGGGGTCAGCCAACGCGACAAGAGTGACAAGTGTCGTGACCCATACAACTGGCTCTTCTCCCCACTCCATGATCTTCTCGGTGAGGCCACATTTTGGATAAAAAGTGATATACACGCATAGCCAAAACGACTGTGATTCACACGATACCTTTAGATTTTCACCAACGAAGCAGCTTTTCCTACAATCAAGAATGTCTTCAAGCATTACCGAACATTATTTTCGGTCTTCCCAACCGGCTCATTGCATGGATGAATCGTTAGATTTGCTGGAGCCAACTTCATCGGTCGAAAATAATGCAAGTCGCACGTGCTACCACACCAGTTAAGCTACCGTGTGAAGGATTTTATATAGGTAAATACATCTTATATTGTCTGCTGGGAAATACAAATGTGCTACAAAATAATATAGAAATAAAGCTGGAAAAGGGCAGGACAGCTCACATCAGCTGAGGTCGGCTTAGGTTAGGTCAGGCCAGGTCCTGCTAGGTTAATGTAACTTACGCTGCATAGTTGGAATTGTAGCTATTTTATAGGAAGTATGGAAACAAGGTTTAAAAGGAATATGTAGATGAAATTGGAAAATGGCAGGGCAAATCATATTAAATACGGTCTGCTTACGTCAGGTCATGTCAGCTCTGGTCCTGTTAGGTTAAGTTAGGTTTGGTGGTATTGGGTTAGGTTTGGTTGTATTGGGATGCGTTGGGCTAGACTGGGCTGGGCTGGGCTGGGCTGGGCTGGGCTGGGCTAGGTTCGGTTAGTGTACATTAGTTAATTTCGTGTTAACTCGATTCAAATCAGCTTGGGGGGATCCTACACGATTTATACTTAGGCTATGCATACTCATACGATCAATCGTTCTGGCGCTACATGACCGACGCAGTTGATGCGCCCCGAAACTCCAATAACAACAACGATCAATTGCTCGTGCTGCCACGCCAGCCAAGCTACCGTGAAAATTATTTTCTAGGTGAATGTAACTTACGCTGCCTACCGGGAATTGCAGCTGTGCTATAGGAAGCATAGAAATGGAGGTAGCCAAAAACAGAAAAGGTCGGATCAAATGAGGTTTTCTTAGGTCAGGTCAAGTCCTGTTGGGTAGGTTAGGTTAAGTTGTGTTAGGGTATGTCAGGTTAAGTTATGCTTTGTCATGTTAGGTTAGGTTAGGTTGGGTTATGTTGGGTTAGGCTTCGCTTAGGTTTGGTTCAGTTTGGTTACATTTCGTTTAGGATTGATTCAGTTTGGTTAGGTTTGTTTAGTTTTCGTTAGGTTTGGCTAGATTGGGTAAGATTTGGTTTGGCTAGATTGGGTAAGATTTGGTTTGGTTAGTTTAGGTTAGGCTAGTGTTATGTTAGTGTAGACTTGCCAATTTTGGGTGAACTGCGCTCAAATCCGATTAGGAGCGAAATAGCCGGGATATATTTTGGACACACGAATATGGTAGCGTGATTGGTGTGCATCTAGTTGTAATTCAGGGTGGTTGTCTGGGCCGGAGACGGCGGTTGGCCGACGTCTTTGTGATAATACAAATCATGCCACGGTGAACGAGGGCCGGTCAGGTCCTTGCTAAATCAAGTGGTTTGCACACTGTGCGGTTGTCTGCGCTGGAAGGCAACTTTCCCAATACAAATATTTGCTTTCGCCATAATCTCCGATTTTAACTCTAAAGGGCAAATATACTGTAGTAAGCTCGAGATATGAAAAACCAAACACCGGGACCTGGCCCGCGTATTGCCAGTGAGCTCGCCGGAGAGCGACTGATCCCAGGGCTGCCGGGGGCCCCGCCCAGTTCCGCCGACGGCGCCAGCCAGTCGGTGACGTCAGCCTCTCGCCACACAAGACCGGACACGTCGCGCCGGGCCGACGCCGGCCGATTGCATACCCACCCGCGAGCGCGACGTACACACGCCACCGACACACACACACACACACAAAACAACAAACCACACCTCCACCTTACAATCACTTGCCATGCCCCCCGTACACCTGCGGCGGACGACGCAGCGTCCTCCTCCCCATACACTCAGAGTCGACACTCACGCCATACATCTCAGCCGGAGGCCTCCGAACGCGCTCACTCCGTCGGGGCGCAGCCCGCTCCTCGTCGTCCCCCGCCAGCCGCTCGCTCCGTCGGGGCAAAGCCCGTTCCGTTTCGTCGCCCGCGTCATCGTCCGGCAACACCGCACACCTATTCTCATCGGCGAACACCGACACATTTGCCACCGCACGCCCTCCTCGGTCGTCCCCTCCCGCTGCGGGGTCGATTCCCTCTCCGGTTCCCTCCCTGACCTCCACCTGGTCGCCAGGCCCCCCTCCGGTGTGGTCCCCAAGCGGGCCCCAACCTGCATCAAGTGTCCACCTCCTCATCCTCAGCAGGCGTGCGAGCCCCTGACTCCCCGAGCACGAACGGATCCGACCGTCCGGCCTGATTCCGGTCACCGTGCCGATGCCGCAGGTTCCGGACGTGCCAGGGCACACCATCGATCTCCACGACCTGATCCGACTGAACGCCCGTAACAACGCCCGCCTTCGACTGATCGGCGCATCGGTCGAGCCCCCGCCGGCGCACCCACACGCGATCCCCGACCCGCCACCCCGCCTGAGGCGACGCATCCACCTCCGGGCCGCGCCGTTCCAAATCAATCAGTAGGTCACGAACTGGGTAACGATAAACGGTGGCCGCAGGCGTCCCGTCACCGCCCCCTCCTTCCATCGGCGTGACATTGTACCTGTGCACTGTTTCCTGCACGGAACATTGCTGTCTAGCGACCATTACTTTGATCGTTCGATGATGCCTCTCGATGACACCGTTTCCGCCGGCCTCGTAGGTCGCTCGAAAACGGAGTACTACCTGCCACCGCGCAGCGAACGCTCGCACACCCGTCCCCGGAACTCGGTCGCATTGTCCAGTAAAAGCTCGGCTGGAGCCCCTCTCTCAAAGAATATTTGCTCCAGCGCCGCCGTCACCTCCTCTCCCTCGCCGCGCCGCAGGGCTCGCCACAGCCCGAACCCAGATGGGCCGCAGTCGATAACTGTCAGGAACGTTGTGCCTCCGACGTGCGTGGTTTCGATAGCGAGCCTCTCCCAGTCCGCCTGCACAGCCAATGACCCGTGCCGCCAGCGCTTGGGAGCTGGGTCAATGGACTGGCAGACGTCACAGCCCGCGACCACTCCACGCACGTCTGCCCGCCGCACCAACGCTCCGGGCAGCTCTCGACGAGCGTACCACAGCGTTCTCCTGACCCCCATGTGTCCGATCTGCCCGTGAACGGACGCGATCTGAGCCGTCGTCGCGACTGGCCGCGTGCGGGCGGCAGCCCCCCCCTCTCGGGGCTTCGTCTCCTTCGTCCGACTCAGGGACACAGACGCGCCCGCGGAGCCACTGCTGCGGCACTCGCGTCAGCGCGTCCGCGGGTTCTCTCCGGACTTAACCAATTTCACATCGATCGTCAGTCCGAATTCCTCCACCAGCTGAGCCACGACCCCCAGCCGCCGACGAATTAACATTTCGCCCTGCGCTTTTGAACGCAGCCGTGCGCGGCCACTCACCGCATCGCGAACCCAGGTGCCCACCGTTACCGAATCCGTGCACAACGTCATCACCCGAACGCCCCACGAAATGGTCAAGTTCAGCCCCTTAATCGCCGCGTCCAGCTCGGCCATATTGATGTGGGACTCGCTGTCCCGCTCCGAGCGCAGCCAGCAGGCGTCCTCGAGAACGTTTCCTGCCGCGTCCTCAAGCACCACGCCGGTCGCGATGGAGCTCGCGTCGGTCCACACGGTCGCGGCCCCGCCGCTGAAGTTCCACCGACCGAGGGCGGGGTCCTCGGCGCGAACCCGCGCGTGGACCGTCGCGATCTTTTCCGCGAGGCTCACGTCGCACACGGGATCGTCCCACCCGACGGTGAGGGCGTTCACGACCCGTTTCAGCCAGGCTACTGCGGGACGCAACCAACCCGCCACCGGCAAATGGGCCGTCAGCGTTCCACACCACTGGAACACGGCTCGACGGGTGACGACGACCGGCGGAGACGACAACTCGTTGTCCCTCCCTCACGTGAGCCCCCCGCCCAGACGTGGCGTCACCCTGAGCCCCAGCGCACGCAATCCGTCGTTCGTCACCCGCTGCGGCGCTTTACAGGCCAGTCCGAAGCTCGCGAAGTGCGCGACGACTTCGTCGGCCGTCGCCACACGTTCGTCGACTAGCAAGTCATCGACGTATGCCAGTACCGCACGCTTGATCCGGTCGTCCGTACTCAGTACTGCCTGAACGACCGCCTTCATAATCAGAGGCGCTACGTTAAGCCCGAATCCTAGCCGCGCGAGGCAATACCGCCGCCCTTCGACCACAACGGTCTGGTAGGGCCACAAGCAGGGGTCGACGTGCAGCTACAAGTAGGCCTTTTGCAGATCCACAACAGCCAACTTGACCCCATGCTGACGCCACTTCCGGAGCTCCTCGGCACACACATCGGCGTTGGCCGCATGAACAGGTATGTGCGAGTTCAGCTCGCGGAAATCCAGGACGGGCCTCACCTTTCCTTTGTGCGGCTGGTCCACCGCCATCAGCGGGATCAACGCGCGCGCCCTTCCAAACGTCTCCTCGGCGTACGGGACCAGCCATCCCTCGTCTACCCACGTCTGCAACTCGCGATCAAAGGCCGCGTTTGCCGTTGCCGCCACGGCGTACTGTTCGACCGTGTTGGTGAGCCGATCGGGCGGCTCCCCGCCTAACCACTTCCACCTGACCACCCACTTCCCACCGACGAATTCTCCCGTGAAATCCTGCCCCTCTATTCTCAATTCGCCCGGGCCCACCCGTCCAACGGCCCCCTCGGTGCACCACCCACGAACACCTGGTAGGGCCCAACACCTCCACCCCTCCCAGCGACACGATCCCAGTCATACCGATCAACAAGTCCACCAAACCCAGCGGCCTCCTGCTCACCACCAAAGCATCGAGCGTTACACAACGCCCCTAACACGTTACGTCAATCCGCGTGACGCCCACGCACTCCAGTCGCCCACCGTCCATCGTAGCCATCTCCGTCCGTCTCGGCGTCCACTCACGGCACAGGCTGGCGTGTACCAGCGTGTCCTTGCAGCCGGTGTCGATCAGGAAGCAGCTTCGTCGGCCGCTCACGACGAGGTCGACCACCGGCAGCGCACGGTTCACTGGTTGCGCGACCGCGCTCGCGCCGGCGCGGCCACCTGCCCGTTTGGGTCGTCCGCTGGTTCCACCGCGTTGATCCGATAGCGGCACGCGACCGCGAAGTGGCCGACCCGCCCGCAGGTCCAGCACCGCCGCGGCGGCCGGCGTGCTTCTCTGGGCGGAGACGACGCCGGTCGCTGGCGGTCTCTGGACGGGGGCGACACCGGTCGGCAACAGCGAACGTGTCCTGAGTCGCTTCCGCCGAGACCTCGACTCCCCGAGCCATGCGCAGCATCTCGCGCAGCCCCATGCGCTCCGAACGGGTGCCGACTTTCATCCGCAGCCGAGCGCCCTCAGGCAAGCCCCTGACGAACTTGGCATCCAGCAGTGAGTCGGGCACCGGGCCATCGATAAACAGCGCCGCCAGCCCGCGCAGCGACTGTAGATACTCTTCCACCGTCTCTCCCGGTCGAAGCCGACGAGCCTGGAACTCGTCAAATGCCTCCGCCCACGACGGCATGTAGGCATCCAGCAGCGCGGCGCGGACCGACCCCAGTCAGCCGTTCCGGTAGAACAGTCACAAAATCCACACCGCGGCGCTCGCACAGACTGCGGAACCGATCAAACCACTCGGCGACGTCACGCCCTCCGCTGAACTCTGAGACAACTCTCGAGTCAAAAGTGCGATGCTCGGCACTGGGCCTTTGCACGGTAGTGGCCGACCGTTCCTCGGGCGAGCGCGCACTGTCCACCATGTCGCCTTCCCGCTCCCGCGACATCTCGCCGCACAAAGCCGAAATAGCTTGTAGTAGGCTCGAGATATGAAAAACCAAACACCAGGACCTGGCCCGCGTATTGCCAGTGAGCTCGCCGGAGAGCGACTGCTCTCAGCGCTGCCGGGGGCCCCCGCCCAGTTCCGCCGACGGCGCCAGCCAGTCGGTGACGTCAGCCTCTCGCCACACAAGACCGGACACGTCGCGCCGGGTCGACGCCGGCCGATTGCATATCCTCCCACGAGCGCGACGTACACACGCCACCGACACACACACACACACACAAAACAACAAACCACATATACAAAACAAATAAGTAATCAAAAACGGAAAAAGTGACAAATTCCTCCGATGCGACGTTTTGTTGCATACTAAAGATAAGCAAACGCCGAAAGTTTCATTCCAATATCTTCATCCGTTAAAGCGTGACGATTGGTTCAACTTTTTTGGATGTGACCTCACTTGACCTTAACTAACTCGTTGACCCTAGATGACCTGACCTCAAAATTATGACACAACATGCCTAATTGATGTGGGAAAGGGTATGCTAAATTTTGGTGCGCTGCCGAGCGCCGTTCTTTTACAGTACACGGAAAACCTTAGGGGATCGTCAACGACCCGCCCCCCACCCCGGCACGGCGCGGGTTAATCAGCAATTTGCATAAATTGCTTTACCAATCGCCGATTTAAACACTACATCGTCGAGCATTTTGGAAAATGCGCCAGTTTGACAATGTTTCGCTTATATTGGCAATCGTGCTCACATCACCTCACCACGTAGACAGTGCTTTATGTCGCACACGAGTACAAACTTCTTGCGGCTACCTCTCTCCTTTTTGGTAGCTGATGTTTGGAAAAGCATGCCAATAACGCATCGAGTACGAACAGCCAGGCCGAAGGCAATCGAACACGTGCAATTGATAACATTGAAAATTATATTTGAACTACCAAGCAGATGACAATCCTTAAGACCACAGGGAAGCGAGCCGATGAGCCGCGAAGCAGACCACCATATCCTCGTAGCGCCGGACGGAGGTCGGCGGCTCCAGGTATGCCAATGCTGGCTGTGAAACTCGACAACCTTGGTCCTTAGAG
Source organism: Imbricaverruca yamaguchii (assembly GCA_034440575.1). Classification (NCBI taxonomy): domain Eukaryota; kingdom Metazoa; phylum Arthropoda; class Thecostraca; family Neoverrucidae; genus Imbricaverruca; species Imbricaverruca yamaguchii. The sequence goes on from JAOTOL010001579.1 coordinate 169,842, forward strand.
CCGATGGCAGACATAGAACGAAACAAAGGAATGTGTGCTGCAAATCAGGCCAATGTTCGACCCTGCAGCAGCGACAGGACGATGGCATGTGGTCCTTGGCACTGAGCTGGAGGCCTACAGGAGCACAAGGGGAGGGGAGAAACACAACCGCCTGGCGCCTATGACTGATCTTCGTTGAATTATCAGCTTAATGGTGTCCAAACCGTAGCGATTTCATGGATGATGTAACGTGCGCGAGCTGGTAAACATTTTACGAACCGGACCCCCGGGCCCTGCCGGGCGGCCGGCCCATGGCCGGAGGTGGCGAATCGTCGGTTGTGGGGGCAGCCGATGAAAATATCACAATAACTTTAATTACATCGGGTATATTGTCTTACAATTTTTAGCGTGAGGAAGCCCCGATGCATCGATTGCGTCCATCAAATTACATGTCATTCGGATCAGAAACAAAGTTAGCCGGTTGGCTTCTAGAAACCGCTACAAATACAAATGAGGATTGAAACGTCACCAATGCAAGGGTTAAGACTATATCCCATTTAATTTAAGAATTTAGCCATCAGAGTAGGTGTATTTACCTAATATGCATCGATGCTGACTAAGAAACGCAGGCCAATATCCAACTCGGATTCCGAGAAACGTGTCTTGAATGAATTCATCGCCCTGCAGCATCTCGCGCAAATTGATCGACCTGCCATCTGTTAACAAGAGGTGAACCAGAGGTTTCTACGTCTGCCGGTTTGTCGCGCCGCCAAATGCGATTAGGTCGAAAATGATTTGACGTAGAATATTTTCGCGGAGACAGTGTGGACATTGTGACCTGTGGACATTATGAACTGTGGATATTATGAACGCGTGGGTATTGTGAACTGTGGACATTATGAGCTGTGGAATTTATGAGCTGGAAGTTGCGAGCTATGGGTATTATGAATTGTGGACAATATGAGCTGTGGACATTATGAACTGCGAAGATAATAAACGTGTGGAAGTTATGAACTCGAGCTTGTGGATATTATGAACTGTGGATAGTATGACCTGTGGACATTATGAACTTGTGGACATTATGAACTCGTGGACATTATGACCTTGTGGACGTTATGAACTTGTACTTATGAGCTGTGGACACTGAACTGTGGACATTGTGACATGTGGACAGTGAGAGCTGTAGACATTATGAACTGTGCACATTGTGCGCTGTGGAAGTTATGAACATGTGGGCATTGTGAACTGTGGACACTATGAGCTGTGGACATTATGAACTTGTGGACACTGTCAGCTGTGGACACTGCGAACTCTGGACGTTATGAATGCCCCTCCCCCTCCCTATGCGACAAGAAATGTTTGTCATTGGAGGAAGTCAATACTGCCATAAAAGATTTTCCCTACAGCCGTGGACATATTAAAACAAGCCACATCCGATCTCGAGAGTTGGCGGGAGTATGCTTAACATTCGCATATACATCGCATCTTGAGCATGCATCATTTGACACTTTTGTTATTATTTTCCGCCCACTTTGCCTGCAACTTTAAAAAAAAAACAGTGTTTGTGCGAATACGTGGAAACCGTTCCAGTCTTGGTATTGTATCGAGATTTTGAAAGGACCGATATTACATCACCTTCTCATTGAGGTTTATCGAATCGAAGATGTGTTGTTATTAGACAACTGTAACCCTTCACATGTAATTGTATATTGATTGTGCCTCTCTGAGGGCGATTTCAGGGCCCAACACAGGATAACATCATCAAAGGCTGTCGTGATCGGGTGTAGGCGGTTTGGACGCAGCATGGGTTGTCACGGTCAGTGCCCGAGCTTGTGCTGGGCCATGAAATCGCCCTCAGGAGAGACTGGATATCAGGTTTTGCATTTTTGGTGTTTGTGTGGGTGGGATTCCCTGATTTGGCCGATCTTTCCCAGGATATCAGGAGGAAGACATACAGATTTGCTTACAATGATTAAAAAAACAGTGGTTTCCACGTATACCCAAAGTTGCTTTCTCAGATGTCATTTCGAGGCCCGACACCCTGCCGACACGCTCACAGGGACGAATCGTTCGACCCTGTGGGTGTGTCGGCTGTAGTACAGCCGGCGCGTTCCGAGCAAACGAACAGTAATAACATCAGCCTACTGCGTTCAATGAAAGCCGGCGTTGTATGTAACGAGGGCGGAGATGGATTATAATTGTGTCAAGTGATGAATATTTAAGGCAAAATAAGTATGTGAATGGAATGGTTGGCGGAAGGAACCTGAATGCTTCGTGAATAAGTGTTATTTTGTCTTCAAATGTATAGACGATTACGACAGGAATACTAAAACTTCAGACGTGCGCGTCGTCTGCCAGACTCTACAAGCTTGACCGTGCACGCACATGAAAGCATTAGGCCACCAGGACACCAATGGTTGGACTCATCTCTACGAAACCTTTCTAATGGTGCATAATTTGGAACTAGAAACTCCGAAAACAGGAAATGTAGCGGTGGGCGAGGGGTAGAGACATTACAAAAATTAGTCAGCTGAGAGCCGAAATCCCGAATTTGTCTCTTAGCATAGGTGTTAGAGATATGACGTTCAGCCGTCACTTCATGACTAAACCTATGACTTCTCACGTATATAGATCCAGCTATCCAACGCAGCTAAACCAATTTTTTATATGGGCCTGATTTGGAAAATGGCAGTGGATCAAATCTTCTTTTAAGGGAGAGGGTCGGTCTATCAGCGGCCGTTCCCGGGTTAACCTCGACACACAAAGTTACTCTTAGACTATTGGGAGTATATTCTCTTCAAATACGTATGTTTGTAACGTGCTTGATTTGACAAGAAAAGTGGCATCTGTGCACCTTTTGTGATGGCATGGATTGGTCATTTCGACACAGTTTAACATCCGTTTCATTTTTTCATAGAATAAATACACTTGCTACTTTTTGACTGTGGCTTTTGGGAGATCGACGTTTGCACGCCGGGCCATGACGTACACTCCTGCGGCAGAAGTCGTACAGAAGCAAATGAAAACAAACCTGAAGTACTGTATGTAGTCTTACAAAATTGTATGCAAGCTTTTGTTAACCTTTGCCACAATCTGCGAACCTCCTATTATATCTTCGCATGCACATATTGCTTAATCACCGTCCATATATATATATATATATATATATATATATATATATATATATATATATATATATATATATATATATATATATATATATATATATATATATATATATATATATATATATATATATATATATATATATATATATATATATATATATATATATATATATATATATATATATATATATGTATATATATATATTCAGTTGAGTCTTCTTGAATTTCACTTCGGCGGTGCGTTGCCAATAATGAGTGCCAACGTATAGTGCACTGATTAACTGACAGGCAGCGAACGTGATGCATATTTTCCCTATACTTATCGATATTGTTCGTATGTCTTCGATCAGTAGTAACCTTGCTACAGTTGTGCCTGCCTCTTACTAGTCCAATTGCATGGCACACCGTTGAACGGCTAAACCAAGTAACAATGACATGTATTCATAGACAGGTATTCATAACAGTTTAATGGGCGCTGTATAACCACTGCAGTTGATGCGCCCTAAAACCCAAATAACTAACTCATAGCAGTTTAAATCAGTGCTTACATTGGAAGATGTGACCAATCTACCGACCGTACACCATAGTTCAGTGACGTGATGTGATAAATGATGTTGATTTCATTGATAGTGATGATGTTTACAATCATATCAGGAAAATAAAGCCAAACAAGGCAGCAGGACCTGATGGAATATATGCCAGGGTATTGCGGGGAACTGAAAAGGAACTGGTATAATATTTTGTAACACTTAGTATAATATTTTGTAGGTCAGTTTCACAAAATGAAATTCCAACAGATTGGAAAAGGGCAAATGTAGATCCTATTTTCAAGAAAGGAGAAAGAGGAAAGTTGAAAACTATATAAGCCAGTAAGTCTCGCATCCCTAGTCTGCAAGGTACTCGAATCAATTATCAAGGATAGAATAGTTAGTTATCTGGAAGGAAACAGATTTATTCAAGATACTCAACATGGGTTTAGGAAAGGACGGTCATGTCTTGGACTTTTTGAGCTTCGCCACAGAACAATTTGATCAGGGAAATCAGGTTGATGTAGCATATCTTGACTTTAGTAAGGCCTTTAGTAAGGCCTATTTGTAAATAACATTGAAAGTGGCCTAAGCAGTAAAGTTTTGAAATTTGCAGATGATTTGAAAGTCTTTAGGGCAATAACAAGTCAAAATGAGCATATCTCGCTGCAAAAAGACTTAGACGAACTTGTGAAGTGGTCCGAAGAATGGCAAATGAAATTTGATTTTGATAAGTACAAAATCATGCATGAAGGTAAGCAGCATATGAAGGCTCAACACTTCATGGGTGGCCTAGTGCTATCAGTGACTCAACAGGAGAAGGATTTAGGTGTTATTCTAAACACAAAATTTGGGGCATCAGAACAGACCAAGGAAGCCAGGAAGAAGGCACTGAGAATGCTCGGGGCAATAAATAGGAATGTATCATACAGAAGTGAGGAAGTGATCAGGAAGCTTTACTGTGCATATGTCAGGCCACATTTGGAATACTGCATCCAAGCTTGGTCTCCTAGCATTGAAAAAGATTGTTGTCTTTTAGAGAGAGAGTACAAAAGAGGGCTACAAAAATGGTTAATGGTATAAGCAACCTGGCATATGAGGAAAGATTGAAGAAATTGAATATGTTTTCACTTAGATATAGAAGGCTGAGAGGAGATATAATCGAGGTCTTTAAATTTGTCCATGGTCTGGCGAGGGGATATCTTGGGGAAATGTTTGAATTTAAGAGAAATGATGTAATTAAAGGTCATAAATTCAAAATTAAAGTTAATCACAGCAGAACAAGGTTAAGACAGATTTTCTTCACCAACAGGGTAGTAGAACACTGGAACCAGCTGCCAGAAAACATTGTCAGTAGCAGCACATTGAACATCTGTAAAAACAGCATAGACAATCATTATAAGAATGGAGGGTTTGCTTTTCAGTATTACAGACAGGGCTGATTGACAGATTTGGTGGGCAACTGGTTCAGTGTACAGAGTGCAACCAAGAAGGGCCCTTGTGGTTCATAGTTGCACTAATCTTTTATGTTTTTATGTGTTTATGTTTTTATATTTTATGTAATGAACACATTTCAAGAATTGAGAAATTACTCTAATACGCAAATTTATCAAAGTTTTGCCTTACAATTTGGGTGGTCAGGGACAATGTAGTTTAGCAGGTAGATACCTGCAATCATGAGCTGGGAAGTATTTTGTGAAACATGGCCATGCATCTTGAGAGATTTTGTGGGCAACTGGTTCAGTGTACATAGTGCAGCCAAGAATGGCCCTTGTGGCTCATAGTTGCACTAACCTTTTATGTCTTTATGTCTAACCGATATAAGTCGATGCAGCCAAAATATGGCAACCCATGCATTGGCTACCAGTACATCAAGTATCAGTGGCAGCACCAAACATGTGCTTCAGTGGTGGCTTAGTGGATTGATGAAGTCCATCCCCCAAAACAAAATTAACCGATTATGAAAAGCCCTTCGGCTTTCAATTTATTTTCACCTTCGAACTAAATCAAAACATAGCTTTCTACCTAAAAACTAAATCAAAACAAACTTCGGGATGCAGTTTCCGAACAGGAGAATATCACTAGCCTACTGCAATCAAACCTCCCGGGGGAATGATATGGTAACCCGCTCACACGGTCCGCAACAATAAGGAAGTATATGGCTGCAATGTAGGCTTTGATAAGACGTGCATGGCCTGGTAGGCGTGGGACTTACTGAAGCGTGCATGGCTTTGATTTGGCGCCGCCTGCAGTTTTTCGACAGCAGATGTCAGGGGTGTCGATTTTTGAAAATAATTGGGGGGCCGAAATTTATTTGATCCCCTCACCCCCCACCAAGAAAAAAAAGAAGAGAAAACTGATCGGATTTCGTCCACTATATTTTCAGACCTCGATAATTCTGATTTGTATTTGACGATGTGTATGTTTATGCATTCGTTCAGCATCCTCGCCAACGGGAAAATCGTCCAGTAACAGGTGAAGCCACATAAGCAAAAGGTCAATGCACAGTACATATCAACATACAAACGTTGAGCCATAGCATGCGACTAAAGTGTCATACAGTGGACTCGGGTCCATCGTCACCGTCAACGTCATCTATATCCTCAACGTCACCGTCACCCTCCCCTCACTCCACACACCAACAAACATAATGGCTTAAATAAAATATGTATGCGCCCATATGTAGGCTAAAACACAACAAGAGCAGCTGTGTGTCAAGCAGATTCAATGCCTATGAGGAATTGGGAAATATTGCCATGACATTCGTATCCATTAATGGTAAGGTGAACGGCAAAATGCGAAGAAAGTGACAACTAATGTCCACAAAACTGTTCGGAAAGTTCATGCAAAGTCGCGACTAATCCCACACTGTTCACCTCGACTGGCCAGGGCCGTCGAGTACATGCCGTCTACCAGGGTTGGATTTATGCTTTGCAATCCGAGATGAGGAGAGGACAAGTACTGAGTTATGGAATACGGAGGGGATTTTTCCCTCAAACATTGCCATCATAACCTCACTTTGAACTTTCAGGTGAATCTTGAGCACTTTACCACAGGGAAATTCGTTGTCGAACAACGCTATCAGACATCCAAATTGAAAACACATGGAGGAGACAACGTGGAGGATAATTTTGTGGAGAGAATAGTGCTATGGATGGCAAAATTCCAGGAATATCCAGTTTTTCACCCCTGACGTCCACTGTGGCCGGCCAAGGTCGCAGAGCATATCGTCCACTGTGGTGGACCGTGGCTGTGGAGTACATATTCCACTATGGCGGACCAGGGCCGCGAAGCACACCATCCACTCTGGCGGACCGGTGCCGCGGAGCACATGGTCCATCGTAACGGACCGGAGTTGTGGAGCACATCGTCCAATTTGGTGGGCCAGGACAGCGGTGTACATCATCAAATGTGGCAGACCAGGGTCGCGGAGTACTCCACCCACTGTCATGAACCGGGGCCGTGTGGCACACCTATGACGAACTAGGGCTCCGAAGCATAGCGTCCACTGCGGCGGATCACGGCCGCGGAGTACATCATCTACTGTGGTGGATCAGGGTCGAGAAGCAAACCGTCCACTGTGGCGGATCAGGGCCGTGGAATACACCGTCCATTGTAACGGACCGGGGCCGCGGAGCACACAGTCCACTGTGGCGGATCAGGGCCGTTGACTACACCGTCCATTTCAATGGACCGGGACTGCCGAGCACACCGTCCACTGTGACGGATCGTGGCCGCGGAGCACATCGTCCACTGTGGCAGACCAGGGCCGCGGAGTACACTGTCCACTACGGCGGATCATAGCTATCAACATGTCAAATTATGCCATGTCATGGCAGCGTCGTACATAGGATTTGCGAGAGAGGGCAAACTGATTTGGAAAGTGTCCACTTTCCAAATCAGTTTGCAAATCAGTTTGCAAATTCATCTCGTGCCAAATCAGTTTCCCAAAAAAAGTCCGCGGATTTCCACCAATATTTTTTTCGAAGGTGTTCTTCATATTTTTGTCCTATAATAATTTGCGGCAAAATTAACTGTCCTGTGGAGGGGGCCAAATCTACCACCATTCTGAATTACCGGATTTCAACCATAACTCCCCGCATCCTGTCTGGAGTTTTTTCCCCTTGGAAAGTCACCTTATGCTGCTGAAATTGCGTCTCAACAAATCACTTAAAAATATAAAATTTGTCAATATCAGGCATTCCAATTAATAACGCCCGGTCGCCAAAACGCCAACGTTCATGAACGGGTACACCCACCTTGCGCATTCGGCGCGTTCGCCACTCTACGTCCGCTTCTCCGGTTTCTGTTAGGTCTCCCACGTTTTGCTAATTACTGTCTTGTGCCAAATTTGACATGTGGAAAGCTTGATATGGCGACTCACTTGAAAAAAAAAGAATCGATGCATTGAATTCGATGTATTGGTTCTCTTCTTCCCATATTTCCCCGGATAAAGAAATCCAGAGACAAACTGATCTTTCAAGCACCTCATCTCTTTGGCTAAATAAGCTCTCAGATTGGCTACCGAGCCGTGACCCTACCTAGGTGTCCGCATTTTTACCCGTTGCGTTTTTCTTCTATGTTTTAGAGCTCCAGCCAATTTTTGTTAGCGGCCCGGAACACGTTTGAGACCCGGATGTTTTTTACAGCCTTGTTGCTTCTCATACACCGATAGTATTTTTAAGGTATCGGCGCGTTTTCGAAGAGATTCGTTTCGAAGATGTTTTATTTATTGCCCGGCATTTTTGTTCCTTGTTTACGATCAATTCCCTTTTTGAGGCTCCGTGCAGTCTCATGACCCTGATGTGCCTTGACGGCCTCCGTTATGCTTTGATTTAGCGCTTCCGGTTTGTTCATTTCGAGCTGCAGAGCATATTTGAAAACCCTGTCGCTTTTTGCGAAACTCGGTTGCCTTGGATTACCGACATTAATTTTTGGGATTAACAACGTAATGTTGAGAAATCTTTTGTAGAGCAGGCTAAGCGTGACTTGTGACTAAGTTCCGGCCCGACCGTTTGTGGCCTTCGTCGTGATTTTCTTTATCATCAGTACGACTCTTTTGAGCCCCAGCGTGGTTTTCAGGGGGCCAGGTGGGAACTTCTGAGGTCCCAGCGTCTTTTTGAGAAGCCCGTGCGCGACTATTCTTACCTGATGTGGTTTTTCGGGGCCACGGTGCGACTATTTAATGTTCGAGTCCCACCTGTCGCTACTCTTCACCCGCGGCCAATCGGCGTGAGATTGGCGACGCTACATGACTCAACGGTCGACGTGTCACAAGACGAATATTCAACCAACCAACCAGCGATTATTGGGGCCCAAGCGAGACTTTTAGGGAGACTAGGGCATTTTTTACGGAGCTCTACGCGATTCTTAGGGCCCCACGACCTGCCAGAGGGCAACTGCCCACAATGGCCCTTTCCCATTCGGCACGCCACTGTACCATGTAATTCTGCAACATTATCATCCGGAAATAGCTCAACTGTTTCATCACTCACACGTGATTTCAACTCCCAAGTTCTCCAGACAGTTTGAGGAAGGTCAAACATCTGCTACATTGATAGGCAAGGATCGACTATTAGGCAACAGGGACACAATGGAATTAAGATCATTGTACTTTTTGCTGCAATACATACCTTCTTCCACACGTTGAGTTGGAGATGGATGCGCTCCTGAAGTTTGGTCAGGGTTGGAGTTGGAGATGGATGGAGCAGCACTGGGAAGGACAACATATGGTTCAAAGGAAGGACTTCTTTCTGTTTACATTAACAATGCAGGTAATTAAGTAGCACTTTCATTAATGGACTTCTATGGTGTCCTGAGTGAGCAATATAATCGTGATGGGTTCTTGTGATGTACGTTATAAAAGTAAGGTTATGATGTAGCTTTTATACACCAGTGGGAATAATATGAATTCACTCATAGGTGAATCAATACCACAACCTAATAACCATAACCAACATAATGTAATCTAGCATATCACAACCTCCCTCTGGAGAAAAACGAAATCGCAAAAAATAAATGATAAAAATTGTAAGCGGTACATTTTCTGAAAATTGTATCCAATATAAAAACCGAACCCAGCCTAGCCTAACCTAATGGCAGCTGCTTATGAAGGAAACATTTCCGTTTTTTTACTTTTTTAGACCACAATTTCCACCTTAAGAAACCTACACTAGTCTAACCTAACTAAACTGCTATTATTGTGCTTTAAGGTGGTAACAAAACGAGTTTTTACACACACTTACCTCCGAACAGCAAAAAAAGGGTTGATTTGGTTAGGTTAGGTTAGTTTAGTTTGTTAAATTGGAATGCTTTTGAAAAGTTTTCAAAAATGTTTTTCCCAAAAATGCAACTTCTTTGGCAAATTTGGAATTTATAGTGTTTTTTACTTGTTAAATCTTTCTTCAGAATACCATGCTTATGAGGGTGACTAAGATGATTGGACCACTCATTTTATGTGCAAATTCATCCCTTTCATGCTGTGAGCAAAATTATTTCAAAAAGGGGTTTGAGTTAGGTAATATAGCAGGAAAAAAATTATGTGAAAAATGCCTAACCAATCTAACCAAACCTACCTTTTTATTTTTTTTTTATGTCAAGCACTTTATTTTCTGAAAATGCTCACCATTAGAATGGAAACCTAACCCAGCCTATCCTAACCCAACCTAACATCAGCTGTTTCTAAAGAAAAAATGATCTTTTCGTGAAAATGTTCATTTAAAAAAACGCTTTAGTAATATTGCGGGGATGGGGTGATGGAGGCCAAAATACAAGAAGGCAATGGGCAGGCCAAGATTCATTGGAGGAACACACTGTGGGGTCCCATGTTAGGGCTTGAAATCATTGGCGGGGGCAAAGTCAACATGGATGTGGCATTTGTCCCCTCGAAAGTATATATAGCAACACCCCTGAGCGTCAACCTATGCCCTGCAGGATGGTCGTGCGGATTCAGTGATGGTCGGCTAATTCAGGAATATGTCCCCATGGAACCTGCGCACTTCCGGAAAGACTCGAGTATTCATATCCCTTCATATTTGTTAACCAGATATCCCTTCAGTGTGTTCAAGTACACGATACGCCCATCCCTGCTAAACGGATTTTGTTTAGCCCCTTCAGGTATTTTTGCAGGGTACACCTCCTAAGAAATGGCGCCCCCTGACAAATGCCCCTTTCCCATGACAATTCCTGGAACCCACCCTGATTAGATGTAGGGTGCACACGCAGTACACGTATGCTGTCAACTACAAACATCCGCAACGTTACTTCGCAAGCGTGTATGGGTCATGATTCCATGGGGTACACATGCCGAATACCGCACAAAGTTGGCAAAACGATGATAGAAGCTAGACATTAAATGCACAATTACAATATTTTGCAAGATTTTTCGTCATTTATATTTGCTCATCATGAACCAAATATTATTTTCACTACTTATCAAAATCTATCCATAACTTTTCATCCTACAACATTTCATTCCAGGGTCAAAATGCATGGGACTGGGCGGCCCGCTCAATCTTTTGCCCATATACAACTGCTCCAGCCGGGACCGGCCAGAATAGGACGCGGACCGTGCGGCGAGTCGGCGGCCTAGTTACGGGAAGGACTAAAAAACAGACACCATCTCACCGACACGGTTTGACCGACACCATCTCGCCGACATGGACCGTCTCAGCAACCGCTGGCTCGATCTTCATGAAACCTACACCAAACGATCGCCAGTGTGCCAGAGGCGTGCGGTTTGCACTTTCGTGACCTTGGGTCAGGTCAAAGGTCACCAAATTGAAGAAAAACATAATTTTGGAATTATTGACATGGCTGATCTCGGCAACCGCTGGTTCGATCTTAATGAAACCTTCACCAAACGAACGACCGTCTGCCGGAGGCGTGCGGTTTGGACTTTCGTGACCTTGGGTCAGGTCAAAGGTCACGAAATCGCAGAAAAACACAATTTTAGGCTAACCGACATGACCGATCTCGGTAACCGCTCGGTCGATTCCAATGAAACATTCACCAAACGAACGGCCGTGTGCCGGAAGCGTGCGGTTTGGACTTTCGTGACCTTGGGTCAGGTCAAAGGTCACGAAATCGCAGAAAAACACAATTTTAGGCTCACCGACATGACCGATCTCGGTAACCGCTGGGTCGATTCAAAAAGCCGGAGTAAGGCGTGCCGTTTGGACTTTCGTGACCCTGTGTCAGGTCAAAGGTCACGAAATCGCAGAAAAACACAATTTTAGGCTCACCGACATGACCGATCTCGATAACCGCTGGGTCGATTCCAATGAAACCTTCACCAAACGAACGGCCGTATGCCGGAGGCGTTCCATTTGGACTTTCGTGACCCTGGGTCAGGTCAAAGGTCACGAAATCGCAGAAAAACCATAGTTTTAGGCTCACCGACATGGCCGATCTCGGTAACCGCTGGGTCGATTCCAATGAAACCTTCACCAAACGAACGGCCGTATGCCGGAGGCGTGCCGTTTGGACTTTCGTGACCCTGTGTCAGGTCAAAGGTCACGAGATCGCAGAAAAACCATAGTTTTAGGCTCACCGACATGGCCGATCTCGGTAACCGCTGGGTCCATTCCAATGAAACCTTCACCAAACGAACGGCCGTGTGTCGGAGGGGTGCGGTTTGGACTTTCGTGACCCTGGGTCAGGTCAAAGGTCACGAAATCGCAGAAAAACCATAGTTTTAGGCTCACCGACATGGCCGATCTCGGTAACCGCTGGGTCGATTCCAATGAAACATTCACCAAACGAACGGCCGTATGCCGGAGGCGTGCCGTTTGGACTTTCATGACCCTGGGTCAGGTCAAAGGTCACGAAATCGCAGAAAAACCATAGTTTTAGGCTCACCGACATGACCGATCTCGGTAACCGCTAGGTCGATTTCAATGAAACCTTCACCAAACGAACGGCCGTGTGCCGCAGGCGTGCGGTTTAGACTTTCGTGACCCTGGGTCAGGTCAAGTCACGAAATCGCAGAAAAAACAGTTTTAGGCTCACAGACATGACCGATCTCGGTAACCGCTAGCTCGACCTTAATGAAACCCTCTCCAAACGAATTAAAAAAGCATGTTTCGCTTGCAGATCGCCGGACATCTCATGTCAGCGATAGTTTAGTATTCGCCTCGCTTGTACTATTGGCGTCACAAATAGCTCGGCGGCAGTCAGGCTGGGCATCCTGGCACCTGTACATCCTGCATGTGTATAGGGGTGGTGGGAAGCAGCATACCTAAGCAGGGCATTCAGATGCTGGGACGTTCGGCCTGGTTGCCAATCTATTTGTGAGATCAATGGCGAGTATGTGTGGTTGGAAACAATATATATATACAGGATGTAGGTGTCAATACGCCCAACCTGACTACCAAGCTATTTGTGACACCAATAATACAACTGACCTTTAAGTCCAACAACCCTTACTGGCCTTGTATTGGCCTGGGTGATAACTAACTAAACAGGAACAGCTTGTTATAAAAACAGTTTTACCGGCAACTGAAGCGTACGACGGCCCGTAGTTTTGCAATGAAGTATACGACGGCGCGTGGTTTTGCGAGATTCGTATCTTAAAGTTTTTAGACGCATCCGTCACGCTCAACCGCTCAATTTTGGCTCACTCAGTTACACATCGCGGTAACATGATCAATTATGCGGTAACGTGACCGGTAACGTAGAAAGGTTTCGAGCCGCGCACAACACGCATTGCTGATGATTATTGGGGTTTTAGGGTGCGTCAACCCATGTGGATTATACTGCACCCATATCAGACTAGCTTAGAAACGCGTCAGATTGTCACGTTCGGGTAAAACATGTCTGGGGGAGTAAGATGTCACCTAGGCAGGTACATATATGACTTGAACTAGTATCTCCGCGAGGAAGGCCAAAACTGCTCTGTTGTATACAAATCGGGAATCGTTTCCAAGTAAGTCCACTAATCAGGGATGCGGAGCCGGAGCCGCCGGAGCCGGAGCCGGAGCCGGAGCCGGAGCCGTCAAAAGCAGGGCGGCTCCGACTCCGAGACGGGTGAAATTAAACAACCAAAATTAGCAAACGTGAAATGAATGCAACACATCATACCTAGTATGGTATGGTATGGTATGAAAACGGACTTTTAAAAGCAAAAATGTTGAAATACGAGTAACATGTATAAATATCAGCAAACAATGGTAGAATAACCAAAAACCATATTCTAGCCTCAGTAGTCAATGCAATAGTTCCATGTTCAGTTTAGTTAAGTTCATTGTTTCAATCATCTACGGGTTCTTGTACCTTATTTGAAATGAGGTCAAACATTACAATTTACAACGGTATTCCTTGGACCATTCGCGGGATCGGGAGTGTTGTTGATTCGAGTCTCCCCTCTTCTGATTGCTCCAATACGGCACGAAGCAAGCGTCAGTTTACGAGGTCATAACACCGAGAAGTGATTTGGGCGGGTGCTGGTGTTTATTTAAAGAGAGATACAGGGTTTATATTGGAAAGTTACTTATAATTGTGTGAAGTTAGCGCCTCTGAGTGGTCGGGGCTAGTTTAAAAAAAAAATTATCCTAGCTCTTACTTAATGGATCTATCACGTTTGGGATGTACGGAGCCGGAGCCGGTACATTTTTCCCGGAGCCGGAACCGGAGCCGCCGGGAGCCGGAGCCGGAGTCGTCCAAAATTTCCCAGGCTCCGGATCCTTGCCACTAATCTAAGAGTATGCGCGTCATATCCGAAGTGCCGCCTGCGTTCTTCTGCATATGCTGGGCACGTCACCAGCACGTGATGCACAGCCAGCGCGGCATTACACTTCACGCATTTCAGCCTGTCGTCCCCGCACAGTAAGTATATATGTGTTGCTAGCGTGTGTCCAATTCTGAGTCGACAAATGGCAACTTCGTCCCTCCTAGCTCGGCCGAATGACGATGGCCATAGCGTTAAGTGTGGTTTGATTCACTTTAATTTGCCTTGCTCCATTCGGTGCCAGCTTTCCTGTCACTGCCTGTAAGGAAATGATGATATAGTTTGGTAGTGGTCACTTGCTGGAAGTGGAAGCGCACGACATTGCGCATATCCCGCACGCCCTGCAGCCTGATCTGCCAGCTCATTTCCGCGGATTCATACATGTGTTTGAATCCAACAAAGTGTGACTTGCTTTCCCATACGATGGAGCGAAGTGAGTTGTAATAAAATGTATTGTACAATGACGTTTTGGGGGTAGAAACTACGCAATGCCAATAGACTGCTGAGAGAGTCAGTCAGGATAACATGTGAAACCTCGTCATCAACCTCGATGTATGCCAGTGATTTGCTGATGGCAATCAACTCGGCAGTGAAGACCGTGGCATGTGGTGGCAGGGAAAATGATCTTTTGACGGATCCTGTCACAAAGGTACCACCCACTCCGGTGTTTACCTTCGAGCCGCCCGTGTAGGTGGAGGCAATTTTGGTACATCGTGGATATATGTTCTAACGAGTTTAAGTGCAACTCCTCTTTTGTGACATTTCGCTTTCTCCTGTCAGCAAGGGGAACATCGATAGACGGGGAGATCAGCTCCCACGGAGGAACAGACAGTTCTTCATATTGCCGAATTCCTTGTAGTCGTATTTCCATTTGTCCCAGGAGCGTCTTCATTCGCGCATAGTATGACGTTCCTCTCCTAATGTGATTTCGAAGAATCGCGTGCGCGTCATGAGAAAAAACTGCCGGATAAGATGGGTGTGTCGGGAACTGTCGCATTTTGCAGGCGTATCGAAGGTCTAGCATGTCTCGTCGCATAGACAGTGGAGGCTGATGAGCGTCTACTAGCACGCGAAATGCCCCCGTAATTATGTGTACCGCGGCATGATGTACTGGGTCAAGCGTACGCTTTGTAGTAGCTCACGCGCCATTGTATATAAAACAAGCGTACAGGGTGCGCGGAAAGTCCTGGCGCTTTTCAACATTTTCGCAAACAAATGCAACTGGCTCATATATATTCAACAGGTCGTAACAGTGACTGGGAACAACAAGCCACATCCTTTCACCAACCGCTCACTCGATGTAACCGCCCTCGGCGGCGATGACGGCCTCGACGCGAGAGCGGAAGCCCTTGCAGGTCCTGATGATGTAGGCCGCCTCCAGCGCCTCCCACGCCGCCACGATGCGAGCCTTGAGCGACTCCAGGTTGGGATGAGAAGTGGCCTGGACCTCATCCTGCAGAACGCTCCACACGCTGTAATCGAGCGGGTTGAGGTCGGGCGACTGAGGCGGCCACATCTCCTTCCGCCAGAAGTGATCTGGCCCGCCGAACTCCTCTGTCAGCTTGGCTTGGATGGCGGTGGCGTTGTGGGCGGGCGCTCCGTCCTGTTGGAAGACAAAATTGCCCTCCGGGTAGGTCGCCTTGACCCAGGGGATGACGTGCGTGTCCAGGAGCCCCTCGTAGACCTGCCTGTTGATTTTCTCGTTGGCGTCGATGAAGATGATGGGGCATTTCTGCCCGTCGGACCCGACGACACCCAGGACCATCACCTTCTGCGGGTGCTTGTTCACGGAGTTGAACCGAATCCGGGGGTCCACTTCGTCAACAGGTTGGTCGGACAGGTAGCGGGAGTTCCTCCGGTTCAGCTGGGCGTCGACGTGGAAGAGCTTCTCATCGGAGAAGATCCGAACGAAGCCGGTGGTCACCGGGCTCTTCAAGAAGTTGAGCAGCAGCTTGCTCTTCTCCAGACGGCGGAGACGCGTGGCCTCGGTTAAACGCGGCCTGTTATGGAGCACTCTGGACTCCATGTTCAAGTCTTGGTGGATCAATTCCCGCATTGATGTCTCGGGAAAGCTGAACTTCTTCGCCAGTTTTCTGATTGACTGCCGCGGATTTTCTTCGATTGCTTCTAACACGGCGGCCACGTTCTCGGGAGTTCTGAGCGACCGCGGCCGACCTGACCTGGGGGCATCTTCTAAGGACTCCACAGATCGGATCTTCGCCTTTATCCGCTTGAACCGTTCGCCGAGAAACGCTGCATCGTTCCGCAACTTGCGCCTCGGTTAAGCCGAACCCGGCCGCCGCGCGCAGGCAGCCAGCGACAAGGTGCCGCTTCGTCTGTTTATCCATGACTGAACGCGATTCGAAGGTCATATTTGCACGCCCCCCGGCTGACCGGGTCGGCGAGGGTCACGCCTGCGGCCATTGACAGACTGGCCACCAATCACAGCGCGCTGGCAAGCATACCAGAAAAGCGCCAGGACTTTCCGCGCACCCTGTAGTCAAGCTTCGAGCGGATCAGACTACAATACAACAGGTGTAGTGTCTTTCTATCAGCACCGTATGACGTACGAACCACATACTTCAGTATTGCAATTGCTTTAAAACATTTGTCTCTGAGTGTTTTGATATGATATCTGTATGTTAGATGATGGTCAAGCTGCACACCAAGGAAACGAGACACTGTTGTAGGTACATTTTGCCCATACAAACTCAACGCCATGTCAGGGCAGCTACGCCTACGTCGACAGAAATGAATCTTGAATCCATCACAACACGCATTGTGAAGTGTCTTCTCCGGGCGGGGTGACTCTCGCGCCATCACCAGGTGACTTCTTCGTCCTCTTATGCAGGACGTCCAAGAGTTGGTTGACCAGTCCACCTGTCAGATACTTGTCCAGCCATGATACTCAGGCACCTGTTTGCTATCATGAACTGTCTGTGGCGCGTGATGAAGTGAGCTGGACCGACTCATCCAGCTTGATGATCCTGTCAGACACGCGCTGACCTGCCGATCGGATGTCAGCTCGTCTTCACCAAGCGAAAGGGGCGGGGGTCGATGGCTGTCCTGGGTTCTGGGGAACAGAGATCGTTAAGTGGATGAGGACGTGATGGCCAGGTAAATGGAAAACGATTTTGACTGCCATATACATTCCACCAACCGTGGTGGTGTACACTCGAGCCTCGCTGTCCGTTACCAATGCACTGCACGATCACGGTATCTGTATTCGCTATACGCGGCATGGCTAGACACGCTGTTGTCTATGGCCTTGCTCTCAAGCAACTGGCTTTGCCGGGCCGAACAGATCTGAGTGGGTCGCACATCCGTGGTGCTATAACCATAAAGCACTGTCCGCGTACACACATGCGACACACGCACGACACCAACAAACAACATAGTGTCACAAAGGACTTTAGGTTCACATGCGTTGAGTGCATGAGCATTTATTTCAACGTTTCCCATTTGTTATTTAATTCGGGCCATCATAGCCTCGTTATATATCCATGTTAACCACCACAACTGCGCTTTGTTTCTCCACAACTCATTCAGTTTGTTTCTCTATTCTATTCTATCTATTCGTCGATTAGCACACATAACAAACAGGAATCGTACGGCGATATTGTATGACTTGATGTATGACTTGTATGATATTGTATGACTTCATCATGATCCAAGATATGCTGCAGTGGGCAAAATATTATGATGCTTGTGAATGGGATACAGTTACAGAAAAGACATGCAGACTTCACAAACATGCACCAAGAAGCATGATGGTAGTACTTCTTTCACAAGGATGTCAATTCAGTGTGTATTAAGTGATATTTACACCCTGTTCCATGAATAATTTAACTTTTTCAACACTCCCAACAATCATGTTGCTGAAGTTGATGACTTAGCCTCAGATGTGTAACTTTATTAAAAGCTTTGCTAGTTTTAAATGAGGTTTGCAACATCCATCCTTGGATGTTGTAGAGATCTTCAAGATAAAAATGCACATTGAGAACTTCAAGATCAAATTCTGTGTTGAGTATCCCTTAAAAGACTGTGCCTATCAAGATGGTGGTGGTTATTGATTTTGGCAAAACATTGGCCACTGAGTCATGTAGTGTCACCAATCTCTCACCTTGATTGGTCATGGGTGAAGAGTAGCAACAGGTGAGACTCAAACCCACAATCTTTCCATTGTGATGATGATGATAATGATGATGATAGCACAATGTCTATAGCATGCCTTGTAATACAGTCCCAATGTTGTCTATATTTTTGGCAATGTAGGTGTCCTCAGGGACTTCAACTAGCACTTATGTTTGCCTATGGAATGGACCAGGCAAGACCTTTCATCTCATTTGAGGACTAGACATTGAAGCACTAGGCATTTGAGCACTAGGCATCTCCATTTTGCAGTTTGTTACAACCTGCCTTTTTAGCATATAGCTTATAATCTGGTGTCTGGACTCGCCATGCTCCCTGGTTCCAAGGTGCTTCTCTACCAGATGCTAACTTTTCCCATCTTAACTCACTCAACCTTGATGATTGGAATTTTAGTTCACACCAAATTGCAGCACATCCAAATCCAAATAGCACCACATTGTGGCAGATCCAAACTGTGGAGTAATAGTCTTCCCTTAGGCTGAATGACAGATCAATGACCACAAAAAGATGTGGTCTGCATCTGTTACTTAGATTATTGTTCATAGTTGTGACAATTCCATATTTCTGTTGCAAAGAATGATCCTGGTATTCTGTCAATGCAAGCAGATTATATTCATTTGACATGAGGATGTTGTTCACCATCAAATATATGGATCAAGTGGATAACCTTACTCAAAGATTTACCACTCACACTTTCTTTATATCAACAGTGCATCTGAGTCGCCATCAGCAGACCACCAGTCAGCTATTGGTGACATTACTCAAATGTACACACACATCCAGCCAGGTGCAATGAATAACCCCCACAGAATCACCAGGGATATCTCCAAGGGGGTGAAAACATAACCTAGCCTAACCTAAACCTTCTGGGAGCTTGTCTTGGTATGTTTGATGTCACCATCAGCTGACTGGCTGAGTAAGCTGATGATGGCTTGCATACATTGTATATTTATTGGCTGGTTCTCACCAAACTTTATGCACAATCACAGCTAATGGCTCCACCCACTGTTTTGGTGGAGGGCTGAGGGATTGGGAAATGTCCTGAGTGGTGCTAGTGTTGAACCCAGGACCTTTAGTACCCAGAGCTCAACACCTTAACCATTAGGCCATTGTTGAATACATTGTTGAGATAAAGGAAATGTGGATACATTGTTGAGATAAAGGAAATGTGATTGGTGACAAACGGCACGCCTCCGGCATACGGCCGTTCGTTTGGTGAAGGTTTCATTGGAATCGACCCAGCGGTTACCGAGATCGGCCATGTCGGTGAGCCTAAAACTATGGTTTTTCTGCGATCTCGTGACCTTTGACCTGACACAGGGTCACGAAAGTCCAAACGGCACGCCTCCGGCATACGGCCGTTCGTTTGGTGAAGGTTTCATTGGAATCGACCCAGCGGTTACCGAGATCGGTCATGTCGGTGAGCCTAAAATTGTGTTTTTCTGCGATTTCGTGACCTTTGACCTGACCCAGGGTCACGAAAGTCCAAACGGCACACCTCCGGCATACGGCCGTTCGTTTGGTGACGGTTTCATTAAGATCGAACCAGCGGTTGCCGAGATCAGCCATGTCAATAATTCCAAAATTATGTTTTTCTTCAATTTGGTGACCTTTGACCTGACCCAAGGTCACGAAAGTGCAAACCGCAATATCCTCGGGTAGTGACCGTATTAGCGCAAGCTCGAAGCAGGGCATGTCATGCGGAGTTGAAGATACATGCTGTCGTCATGGACCTCGTTGTGGTAGGTATTGGAGCACTTGCTATGCATGAAAATGTTGTGTTTGTTTTGTTAATAGTGTTAATAGTGTTAATTTAATAGTGTTAATAGTGTTAATAGTGTTAAGTTAATAGTGTTAATAGTGTTAAGTTAATAGTGTTAATAGTGAACAGAGGAGGGGTAGTTCTGGTAGGTCACAGGAGGGGAAGTGGCATGAGGTCAGGGGGTGGAGGATTTGGAGACGCGAACCTAAGGAAAGGGTCAGTGAGTGGCAGGTGGCAGGTGGTAGGAGCGGGAGGAAGTGTAGCCGACCGGCCCAGCGGGCAGGCATAGTAACAACAAATATGTTCCAGGCATTGGATGACTGCCCCCAGGATAGCAATAGTAAGGAGTCAGTGCTGGTCATAGGAGACTCTCGTGTGCGTCATTTAGAGCGGGTATTTTGTAAAGGTAGGAGGGACAGGAGGTGCATCACCAGGCCTGGTGCCAAGGTGAAGGACCTGGTACCTGCGGTGGCACAGGTCACCAGTGATCACCAGTTGGAAGGTGGATATGGAGCATTTGTTAAGTGTATGATGTTTAATGCTCAGAGTATCCGTTCCAAATTTGATGAGTTCAAGTGTTATGTTGCTGAGGAGGAACCGGATTTTATAAAGTCATAAAGTGTTAAGGCTTAATAAGGGCCACAAGGGCCCATCTGGGTCAAGCCTGTCTAGAAGATATTAGAAAGTACATGTTCACACCTATCAATTCCAAACCCATGCAATCCCTCCACCTGTGCCACCACAGCCAATCTCATCAGTATGACATCACAAAGGAAGTTGCCAAATCCACTGCTAGGTACACCCCATATAGTACAACATAATACTAGCATAATGTTATACCCTATATAGCTAGTGAAAATACTCAATATCCCATGCATCACAAGTTAGAATTCAAAAACAACATTTTCCTGTCTAAAAAATTTATCCACCCTACTTTTAAAGACATTCAATGAGGGACTCCCCACTGCATCAGCAGGCAGCCTATTCCATTGGTCAACAACCCTTTGACTGAAGACCTGTTGTCTTTTAACTGTCCTGCACCTCATTTTGTCTAACCTGAATTGATGACCCCTATGGGATACTCTAAACTGCAGAGCATCATTCAAATTGACCTGATCTAGCCCTCTAACAATTTTGTACATTTCAATCATGTCTCCCCTTAATCTCCTATACTTGAGTGAGTACATATCTAATGCATTAAGCCTTTCTCCATATTCTAAGTTACTTAATCCACTGACGAGTCTAGTGGCTTTGCGCTGGACTCTTTCTAACATATCTATATCCTTTTCTAGGTAGGGGCTCCATGCTTGTACAGAGTACTCCAAGTGGGGCCGCACATATGCCAAGTACAGCTTTTTCATGACTTCCCTGCTCTTATATTTCACACTTCTATTAATGAGTCCCAGCATTCTGAGTGCCCTATTTCTAGCTGAGATACATTGTTTTTCTGCTTTAAGGTCTTTTGAGACCAACACACCTAAGTCCCTTTCCTCTTCAATAACATCCAGTTCCCTCCCTCCCATTTTATAACTGAATGTCTCGCCTGCAGACCCTATATGCATAACCTTACACTTATCATAGTTGAAAGTCATCTGCCATTGATCAGCCCACTCTTTTAGGTCGTCCAAATCTAGTTGAATATTACTAGATTGATCTCTGCTGTTAGCCACTCCTACCAGCTTGATGTCATCAGCAAATTTGAACACTCTATTCCTCAGCCCTACTTCAATGTTGTTCACAAAGATGATAAAGAGGAGGGGCCCTAGAACAGAGCCCTGTGGCACTCCACTCAGAACATCTTTCCAACCAGATTTATATCCATCCATCCATTTTGTTTGCATTACGGAGGCATGGGTCAGTGAAGGATATTTTGGAGATAACTTACAGGACTATGAGATCCAGGGATACAATATGTTTTCGTGCAATAGGGGTCCAGCAATGAAAGGGGGTGGTGTAATGCTCTATGTGAATAGCTTATTCAGTTCTCAAAAAGTAGCAGGTGGGGATAAAAATGTGTCTGTGGAGTCCATTTGGCTTGATGTCACTGTGGGAAAAGGCAACAGCAATACTCTTAGGATAGGAGCTTTCTACCGATCAGGAACCCTGCCACATTCTCAGCAACTGGAGCTTGACAAGGTGATTTGTGAGGAAATCAGTAGAAACTTTAAGAGGAAGTGCCTTATTCTCGGTGACTTTAATCTAAAAGGTTATGAAAATGCTGGTGTTGGCTCCCCATCATGCAAAATGTTCAGGAAATGCCTTGAAGAGGACCTGTTCTTACACCAGTTTGTATCGGAACCTACCAGGCATGGTTCATTCTTGGACCTTGTATTCTCGGATTTAAGTGACTTGGTTCAAGACTTGACTGTAGGCGAAACTCTGGGAAAAAGTGACCATAACATAGTTAGATTCAAGGCACATGTAGGGGAAACTATCAAGGATAATTTGGTAAAGGTTCCAAATTTCAACAAAGCAGACTTTAACGGCATGAGAGCGGCTTTAAGTGCCATCAGATGGGAAGAAGAATTCTCCAATTTAAATGCCTGTGAAATGTGGAAAAGTTAAAATCTTACTTAAAGGAAACTCAGATTAGACATGTCCCCCAAAAGCAAAGACGCAAAAGAAGGGTAGGAAAGCCAGCATGGCTTACACCAGACGTGATAAAAGCAATTAGGGCTAAGAAAACTGCATTTAGAGTTTTTAAAGAAGCCTCAAATGTCATTAATCTAAAGGCGTATCGAAAAGCTAGAGACACTGTGAAGCAAAAAACCAGAGCAGCAAAGCGAGCAAAGGAACTGGATTTAGCTAGAAACTGTAATGGGGACAGTAAAAAGTTCTTTGGTTTCTACAAGCTGAGTAAAGTTTCTAACACAATTGGTCCACTGGAAGTAAACGGGACTACATTGGGTGAGGATAGTGAGATGGTTGAGGAGCTGAGCAAGCAGTTCAAATCAGTGTTGGCAAAACTGGCATTTCCACTTAGTATAATATTTTGTAGATCAGTTTCACATAATGAAATTCCAACCGATTGGAAAAGGGCAAATGTAGTTCCTATTTTCAAGAAAGGACAAAGAGGGAAAGTTGAAAACTATAGGCCAATAAGTCTCACATCCCTAGTCTGCAAGGTACTCGAATCAATTATCAAGGATAGAATAGTTAGTTATCTGGAAGGTAGCAGATTGATTCAAGATACTCAACATGGATTTAGAAAAGGACGATCGTGTCTCACAAACCTCTTGGACTTTTTGAACTTCGCCACAGAACAATTTGATCAGGGAAATCAGGTTGATGTAGCATATCTTGACTTTAGTAAGGCCTTTGACAAGGTACCCCATAAACGGTTAATGATACAGCTTCAGTCCCATGGTATTGCAGGTAGCATCTTAAAATGGATAGAGTTGTGGCTTTCAGATAGACAGCAAAGAGTGATGCTAAATGGTACAAAGTCATCATGGCAAAATGTTCTTAGTGGAGTCCCCCAGGGGTCAGTACTAGGGCCATTACTGTTCATTATATTTGTAAATAACATTGAAAGTGGCCTAAGCAGTAAAGTTTTGAAATTTGCAGATGATTTGAAGGTCTTTAGGGCAATAACAGGTCAGGATGAGCATATCTCGCTGCAAAAAGACTTAAACGAACTTGTGAAGTGGTCCGAAGAATGGCAAATGAAATTTAACTTTGATAAGTGCAAAATCATGCATGTAGGTAAGCAGCATATGAAGGCTCCATACTCGATGGGTGGCCAAGTGCTATCAGTGACTCAACAGAAGGATTTAGGTGTTATTCTAAACACAAAATTGGGGGCATCAGAACAGACCAAGGAAGCCAGGAAGAAGGCACTGAGAATGCTCGGGGCAATAAATAGGAATGTATCATACAGAAGTGAGGAAGTGATCAGGAAGCTTTACTGTGCATATGTCAGGCCACATTTGGAATACTGCATCCAAGCTTGGTCTCCTAGCTATGAAAAAGATTGTTGGCTTTTAGAGAGAGTACAAAAGAGGGCTACAAAAATGGTTAATGGCATAAGCAACCTGGCATATGAGGAAAGATTGAAGAAATTGAATATTTTTTCACTTAGATATAGAAGGCTGAGAGGAGATCTCATCGAGGTCTTTAAATTTGTCAATGGTCTGGAGAGGGGATACCTTGGGGAAATGGTTGAATTTAACAGAAATGATGCAATTAGAGGTCATAAATTCAAAATTAAAATTAACCACAGCAGAACAAGGTTAAGGCAAACTTTCTTCACCAACAGGGTAGTGGAACACTGGAACCAGCTGCCAGAAAACATCGTCAGTAGCAGAACATTGAACATCTTTAAAAACAGCATAGACAATCATTATAAGAATAGAGGGCTTGCTTTTCAGTATTACAGGGGGGGCTGATTGGCAGATTTGGTGGGCGACTGGTTCAGTGTACAGAGTGCAACCAAGAAGGGCCCTTGTGGCTCAGAGTTGCACTGATCTTTTATGTCTTTATGTCTTTATGTTGCTTGCTACTGATGTGCTTGATGTGATCCCAGCATTTAAAATTTATAGTCTTCACATGGGGTCACTGGCTTTTAAACCCAGTAATCACTAGTGGATAAGACGGCTTGGACCGTATAGTAGGTAGGTATATAATGAAGAATAATGAATGACTCGAAAAAATAATGTTACAACCTAACCTAGCCTATAAATGAGAGATTCGAGTCTCACCTGTCACTACTCTTTGCTCGCGACCAATCGCCGTGAGAGATTGGCGACGCTAGATGACTCAACGGTTGCTGTGTCGTAAAACCATTAACTAACCTATAAGTGAGAGCTTAAGGTAGAAGTGAGCAAATGGCCTTGCAGGTAACACTGTGTTGTTTGGAGAATTTATAGACTTGTGTGATTGTCCTCAAATGGAGGCTTAATAATTTTTCAGATCCTCCACAAACCATACACTGTGAAGCTAAATGTACTTGATGTGTGGTCTATCTTGCACATGGCTGCATCTTGCTTGTCTTTTGGGTGTTTTGCTTAGCATCAAGTGTTGACAAATAACATATGAATGGATGAATCACAGGCAAAGAATAAAATAGCATAACCTAACCTAACCTAGACTAAGATAATGCAGTGTAATATATGAAATATAGTATAGCACAATTTAGCATAACCAGAAAACCAGAATGGTGCCAAACAAACTTTTTGGCCATAATATTATGAAAGCTAAGTGACATTATCTCTGTTGTTAATATTAACAGCATCCCATGGATTGTCCAGCATTGATCATATGCTATGGATGTGCGGCTGGATAAATATTTGTTTCTTGGAGGAAATATTTAATTAACAAAGAAACATAAGGTTTTTGGTCTCAAAGAGTATGGAATGGAGTGTGTCAATTGTTGAGTTTCTTCTTTACCACATCTGACACACCAGGTATGGATGCATTATGCTATATTATATATATGCATTATGCTATATTTGTAGTGGGCAGATTATGATTTTGTATTTCTTTGCCAAATGAAATGCAATCATGTGAGGAAAAAATCACTGGTCAAATCATCTTTTTTACACTAAAATACATCCCATTAATAATCCATAGTATCAAGTTGTATCTTGATCTCCAATAATTTCACCTGCCTTCCTATGACCTAGAATGTGCCAATGTTAATATATCCTAAAACATGAGTGCTGGATCCCTGAAAGCATATCCATTCTGGATTGCTAAGTCCTAAAAATGTTGGATTGAGGCCAGATGTTGATGGATACCTATGGATGTAGTATCATGTGAAGCCTGCCAATATTGGATTGCCAGGAAATTTGCAGTTAAGATAATTTTGAATTCTTGTTCCTTCTTTTCCCAATGCAAAGTTTATGAAGGTACTTAGACATGTAAAAAAAAATTATGGTTGGGTTAAAAAATAACACAAAGAATTGTGCCTGGTGTTTGAGAATATGGTACATTTGTGCTTTAAGGTATTTGATGAATTTCTTGAATTTATTATCACAATGCAATGTTTATGGATGTGACATAAGATGATGAAGAGACTACTCATTTTCTGTGCAATTGATTACTTTTAATGTTTTGATTTTGATTTGATTTGGATTTGGATTATTTCTGTGCAAATGATTTGCTTGCTTTATGGGAGCAAGTATGTGTAAAACTTGTCTTATTACCACCTTAAAGCACATCAATACTATGGTCATATAGCATAAAAACAATGTCCAAGATATGGAAAGAGTAGTTTAGTCTAACCTAAGGTAGCCTAACCTTGCATGCCTGAAAACAATCAATTTTGATGTAAAATTTCCAAACAATTTTTGTCATGTTTATTTTTAATTAACAAACCTTATAGCATAACCTAGCATAGCCTGAACAAAGTAAAGTGCCAAAATATATATTATGACATCACCAAAACAGGTGGCTTCTCTGTGGTGCTTACTGCATTGTGATTTTGAACTGTGGATATTTCCCTCTTATCTGATTTACTAGTGCTGTGATCAGGGAGAAGGTTGTGAGGTAGACTCTAGGAAGGCCTCAACATGTTTTTTTCTTCTGATTTGTGTTCATGGGCTTCTACATAGATTGCAAATTCTGCTCTGCAAACGTTTTTTATGTTGTTTTCTAATGTAATGTGAATGGATTTGATAATCATTTATATTGGAAATAAAAATACAAGATATCTGCAAGTCAGGTTAAGGGACTACTTACCTACTTATAAAAATCAGTCATTTACCAAGAAAATAAATACAAAGATCACTAAAATGGCATAAAAACACCAGCAAATCCTGTCTTTGACAATCTAAATATAGATTCCCTGCCTCCACACCACAGAATATGGAGATTGTGAGGAAAGGCATTTTGACTGGTGTGCTTTAGGGCGTATCAGGTTCTGTGTATAGTAACATAATTAAGTAATATGGCAGCATAATTATGTAATATGTTAGCATAATATGTAGAGTTATGGCAAACACTTCTTATCGCTTTTTTTGGCTTTGAAAGATAATATATCAAACTGTGTTTCTGAGCTTTTTGAAATCCCATTGTGACTGTCGGTTGGTTCTTTGGGCTTAGGGGCACTTCGACTGCTTCGGTCATACAGCGCCCATAGCATTGTGACTGTCACGTAACTAGGTCAGTGAACTTAGGTCATGTCACGATTTCAAATAGCCATTAAACGAAAATTGCGAAATAGCGAAAGGATGAAATCGTTCATTCTGAGTTCACTGATATATACTTTTGCGCAGTTCGAATTGGTCTTCATTGAGTTAACCCTCGCTCTCATTCATGTTGAATCCTTCCACCCCATCTTGGGGGTGGCGGTTGAAGACCCCCTCTAAAATTCAAACTAAGCATCGCACGAAAACGAAAGAGGTGTTATCGGAAAGGGCTCGACGAGTAGAGTCCGGGTCCACCCCTAAAAAAAGAATCTCCCCCAAAAGTGATGCCACCAGGGGGCTAGATTTTCAAAACTTCATGACTTACATTATGTTTTTTTTACTCTGGGGAGTTCATTTTGGGGGATATATGAAAAAACAAAATTTATTTGTAATGAGAAAAGGACAGCGAAATCTACCAGTGCTATAATTTCCCCCCCCCCCCAATTTTACTTTTTGAAATTTCAAAATTTTGAGTTTTCAAGTTTTCTCTAATTTTCCTTTTCCAATGGGTAGAGCAGACCGAAAAACCTTGTCGGAAATCAACTTGCCCTAATAAAAGATGTACTCAAAAATGGGAAAAAATGAAAAATTCAACGTTTTGTTGCATCCGTAAAGATAAGCAAATGGTGAGAGTTTCATTAAAATATCTATCCGTTAAAGTGTGACAACTGGTTTAACTTTTTTGGAGGTGACCTCACTTGACCTTGAATAACTCGTTGACCCTAGATGACCTGACCTATAAATTTTGAATCAGCATGTCAAATTGATGTGGGAAAAGGTACGCCAAATTTGGGCGCGCTACCGGGCGCCGTTCGTCCGCTATCCACGATAAACATGAGGGGGGCGGTTGAAAACCCCCCGAGACGGGACGGGTTAAATACCTCAAAAGACATCGTTGTTAGGCGACATCTAAAAAAAGTCATAGGCTGTAACTCCTTGCCCGATGGCCTGATCCTTCTTTAAAAATTAAATAACTGGATTCCGCGCATCAGGTGATCCTACGTGATTATCTTCATCAGATTATAAAATATTGGGTGTTAGTTTGGCCCTTTCATTTGTTGAATTATCGTGGAATGGCCCAGGTGGGAGTCGATAGTGCCGCAGGTGGCTCGTGTTGTTCGTTATGAGAGGCTCACGAGTGACTGAACTACGATTTGCAACCAATGCAGGCTTTGTTTCTCGGTGATGCAAGTGGCTTCCTAGTCCTAAGTAGCAGAATATGAGCGGTTCAGTCAAGCTCATTTGTGCTGTATAAAGAACCATTCCAGATAGAACATCATGCATTATCATATTTAGGTCACAGGTATATGCAGACATGTATCATTCTGCTTTGTGAATATGTTGTAGTTAATGATGGTGGTAGTGATGCATATTGTCCTAGTGTCCCCAGTGTTGCTTGCAGAAAGCATAGTAGTTTCTAAGACCATATAACTCACTCATAACCTGTAAGAAATAACTGGCACTTTAGCTATGTCAAAAACATTCATGTCAAACAAATTGGTATTCAGTGTGGGTCTCCACTGAACTTTAGGAATTTTAAGACAGTGGGTGTGTCACGGACCTGTCTTCGCCAGGATGATGGGTCATAGGAATCCTCTCCCTATATACCATAGATTCATCGTACTTTGCGTCTTCAATTGCATGTGGGCTGGTAAATCTGATAACCCACGTGTTGCATCCATGTCATCTTTAACCCGCACTGTCTTTCCTGTCAAATCCTCCCACCCCGTCTTGGGGGGGGGGTTGAAGAACCCCTCTAAAATCCAAACTAAGCATCGCACAAAACGAAAGAGGTGTTATCGAAGAGCGCTCGACGAGTAGAGTCCGTTTCCACCCCTAAACAAACAAAAAAACATTTCCCCAAGTGACGTCATCAGGGGGCTAGATTTTCACGACTTACATTATGTTTTTTACTCTAGGTGGTTCATTTTGGGGATATATGAAAACACAAAATTTATTTGGAATGAGAAAAGGACAGCGAAATCGACCAGGTGTATAATTTTTTTGGCCCCCCAAAAATAACAATTATATTTTTTTGAAATTTCAAAATTTTGAGTTTTCAAGTTTTCTTTAATTTTCCTTTTCCAATCGGCAGAGCAGGCCGATAAATGTTGTTTGAAGTCAACTTGCACTAATAAAAAATACTTTAGTCAGAATCCTGTGTTTGAACTGCAATATGGGAAATACGCAAAATTTATATGTAGTCAAAAACGAGAAAAAAAAATTCAACTCGTACGTTTTGTTGCATCCGTAAAGATAAGCAAACGCTGAAAGTTGCATTAAAATATCTATCCGTTAAAGCGTGACGACTGGTTGAACTTTTTTGGAGGTGACCTCACTTGACCTCGACTAACTCGTTAACATTCATCCTTTCTCCTTGATAGAACCTCAGCACTCTCCTTGCCGTTGCCAAACATCATCCAAGTCCCAAATCCAAGAAGTTCTGGAAAATTTGCGTTGCCTTAGTTGAACCCACGCCAAGAAATACAAGACAATTTCAATCAGCAAGAAGATCGGCCCGGAGTTGGTTTGATCTTATCCGAAGAAACGCCGCATTTCAAGAGCATGTGACTGCTTTACTTCAGCATGGAAGCGTGTTGAATGGGAGTGACGCGTGGCCGTCTCCAGAGCGCCGCCTCAGAGACCGTGACCCGAGTACACCCGACCGTCAGAGACCGTCACCCGAGTACCGCCCTGAGGACGGTAGCGCACAGCCGTCTCCGGAGCACCGTCAAGGGGGCCGTGATGCGATACCGTCACCCGAGTACCGCCCTGAGGACGGTAGCGCACAGCCGTCTCCAGAGCACCCCCAAGGGGGCCGTGATGCGATACCGTCACCCGAGTACCGCCCTGAGGACGGTAGCGCACGGCCGTCTCCATAGCACCGCCAAGGGGGCCGTGATGTGATACCGTCACCCGAATACCGCCCTGAAGACGGTAGCGCACGGCCGCCTCCAGAGCGCCGCCTCAGAGACTGTGATGGGACACCGTCACCCGAGTACCGCCCTGAGGACGGTAGCGCACGGCCGTCTCCAGAGCACCGCCTCAGAGATCGTGATGGGACACAGTCACCCGAGTACCGCCCTGAGGACGGTAGCGCACGGCCGCCTCCAGAGCGCCGCCTCAGAGACTGTGATGGGACACCGTCACCCGAGCACCGCCCTGAGGACGGTAGCGCACAGCCGTCTCCAGAGCACCGCCTCAGAGACTGTGATGGGACACCGTCACCCGAGTACCGCCCTGAGGACGGTAGCGCACGGCCGTCTCCAGAGCACCGCCAACGGGACGGTGCTGCTTGGTCGTCCCCTGGGTTCTTCCTTGAAGACTGTGACACCCCACCGTCTCCGGAGTTCCGCTTCCGGAAGAATAGGGTGTATAGGGGACGTTTGACAAGTACTTCACCTCAACAAGTCATCAAGGATCCTGATATTAAGCCAAAGCCAGCGATAGAGCGTTTTTCGTTGGCCGTCAGTGAGACTGAGTGGGACAGGATCGCAGAAGGGCACAAACTAACCCTCGTATGGACGGATCGTCTGTATGCGAAGTATCGATCAAGCACAGATCAGCCATGTCCCCTCAAGTTCAAGCGAGGCTTCCTCAAGAAAAAAGGGTCGCGGAACTGGACGGCTTCATACTTCAGAGCCAATGCCACCTGCAAGTTCGAATGCTGCCCATGCACTTTCCTGTTCCGGGTGCACAGGGTGCCACCCTGCGGCCCCGTGAAGGTCATTGTGTTTCGCTCAGGACACAGACACCACGAAGGACACACTGGCAGGTGGATGCGCGGGGATGACCGTTCGTCCGCAGCGGAGCGTACACAGCTGGTTTGACCATATCGTGTTCGCCAGGAGAAGCTGACCGCAGCCCC
Source organism: Imbricaverruca yamaguchii (assembly GCA_034440575.1). Taxonomy (NCBI): domain Eukaryota; kingdom Metazoa; phylum Arthropoda; class Thecostraca; family Neoverrucidae; genus Imbricaverruca; species Imbricaverruca yamaguchii. Next base: position 201,114 of record JAOTOL010001579.1, read on the forward strand.
AGAGTCCGAACTGCGGGATGGAAACACCACGGCTGCACCGAGCGCACATGTTCTGCGTCAAGCGGCCGCAGAAAAACGCGCAAAAGCCAGGTATTCTTCCAGGGTAGTAGAAGACCTCAACATAATGATGCGTGTTTGTGAAAGGCTGGATGACCATAGCACCAATATCAAAGGTGATATCCATTTCATCGCCGACTCCCCTTTCCTGGTACACGTATACCGGGAGGCCACCCTGAAGCAGTATCGAGCCTCACCAACACCCCTCCATTTTGACTCAACCGGCTCAGTTACCAGAAAAGTAGGCACCACGGAGCCATACTACTACGTCCTGGTGGCTGAGGGCGCAGAAGACGACAAGTCTTACCCGATGGCCCACATGCTCTCGGAGAGGCACAACGTTCCAACAATCGCACACTTCCTCATGCAAGTCGCCTTCGACTTCCGCGTGGCGAACGGCCGGACGGCAACATTGCAACCGCCGCGATTCTTCACTGACTGTTCGTGGGCCCTCCTTCACGCCGCCAGCCTGGCCTTCAACCGCATCAGTCTGCCAGCATACCTGGATGCCTGCTGGAGCAGCGTGCTGACGGGTGCGCTGCATGTGTCACCACCTACGACACTCATCAGCCTTGATGTATAGTGTCCTCTACCTAATTTCGGCATTTAAATGGACACCATAAGTGTAGATGTTAACAGACGAATTGAAGCCTACGTGATTAATATTAACTTGCCTCTGCCACTTGATTATATGTTAATACTATGGCTAATGGCAATGGTTCGATTTGTGCGTTGTAATCATGGATGAGTACAGGAATATGTTGGGATAATCAAATATCGAGATAATGTTTATCTTGAAATGAACACATCAGAATCTAAGTTTGCGTACTCCGGTGAATCTTGGGTACTCTATATCAAAGTCACAGAATAGTTAATTGTGAAACAGCACCATTAAATGTTCAGATAAGAAATCAAAGTATAATTTCCAGGCTGGAATAATGTTCTGGATCCCAGAAATATAGGAACAGCCTATTTTACAGCCATGCTATTGGCAGAGTGCTGTGAATGGTGCTGCTTTACCTAGCTTAAGTATGACAATCTTAGCTTAGACGTGATATTGACACAACCAGAGAGTTCGACCCAGTGCTAGCGGCCTCCCCTCTTTCTTGTTTCCAATCGCCATGTCGACCTGCCCCGGAGCTATATAGACGGAAATCACGCGTCGTTGAATCAATGATTGGTCAGTAAGGATGTCGCTGGTGAAGCATCCTTTACGATCAAGCGGGTCCTACATCAGCAAAAGTAGCTTGAAGTTGTCATGAATGATGGCCAGCTTTACAGCTGAATCATGCGAAGTGGTTCGGCCAAGGTGGTAACGGTGGTGCAATATTGTGATGCAGTACCCTCCCCCGACGAGGGGGCTCAAAGGCTGCCTGATGTTTTCTTGAATAGCTTTTGAACGGCCCTAAGCGTGATTGTGGAATTTTTACTAGCTAAGTTTACAACGTTTACACACACGATAAAAATGTGAAGCAATTGCTTCAATTGTTCAGACGTACGCCCTCTTTGTGAAAGTCATGTCAGGTGCGTTCAATATCGAAGTGCCAGATAACTTTAATTTGGAGCAGAAAGTGGGTTCTGAAGAACTTTGACTATACCTTTCTATAAAATAACTACACTCGAATATTTCGAGATTTTTACTTTTGTAACACATGGAAATAATTCTTGCAGTACATGTTGCCCAGGGTGCCATCCTCAGCTGTGGGTTTACAAGTTTGCTACATTTGCATCTAAGAAGCAAGCAAAGAACAATCATGGGTTGTGCATGCTGGCACACCGCGTTTCAAGATAGCGATTTTTTCTTCTTCATGGGATCACGCTTCGTTTTTTCACGTAAGCAATTAGTATGCATTACACTGGCGGGATCACCTATTGCGGTGTTCCGTGCCGTACGCGCAGTAAAGCCCCTATGACACGACCACACACTGTTCCCCACAACCACATAGGCGTTCACAGTACTAAGTATCAGGTGATAATCGGATGATGTTTATCAACCCGTTCACCAGCCATCACGGACAGTCCCAATGACCGTTCTCCGCCATCCGCGGTGATTAATCCTATCAAACTAAGCTGCTGGCTGGAATCTGACACGAACACGAAAATCAGCGTATCGTGTACGCTACCGGCGTGGTAGCTCCGCGAGCCATACTCCGCGTGCCATGCCGGAGCTCCGCGGACCATGCGGTGGTCTGGCGCTCCTCGTCATCCGTGGCCTTACCAGATAATACTACCGGGTTAGATCATCCAATGTCAAACGTTGACACATGTGGCCTGATTTGATCTATCGTTGGCCACATGCTGCCAACATATAGAACAGTACTTCTAGTTGGACATGACATATCTAACTTCGCTTTCCCCATTGTCCAAGTATGTTTAGTTTTTGATATAGCTGGACTAGTCGCTATGTAATAGTAGCTTTGACATCTATGATGAATTGACATGTTACAGATCGCATCCGTCGATGTCCAGTAATGCACATCGGATTCAGTTTCCAAAGGCTAACTAATGCCGTTTCCCCACGTTATTTTACCGTACAGAATTTGTTCAATGAAGCCTGACTGATGTAGTTTCACGAGGGTTATCGAATATTCTTTGCCCCATCAACATAGCATGTCAAGTTTTATAGATAACAGGAGGCATAATCTGGTAGAACCGGGTGAATTATGGGTCAGTGTCGTCTGGCCGTATCGTGCGAGTTGTGTGTTGGTGTGGTCGGTGTTGTCTGGCCGTACCATGTAAGCGGCGACGTATGGTTGCCACCGTCTAACCCTTCTGTGTCACCACCAGGAGCTGAACCGGGTCCAGCTGCTGATGCGGCAGCCGGATACTGCATGCAGCGGTTCTCGTCCGGGGTTGGCATCACCATGATCCGAGTGGTGTCTGACAGTGTGGGCCAGATGACGTCTGAGCGAAAGGGTGACCATAGTGGTTGCCGGTGCCTGCAATTATGGTGGTGGCTGGTATCTGCCGCAGCGGTGACTATGATACGACTGTGGCGACGACTGGTACCCGGTACGGTGGACAGTGTGGACCGGTGGCGACTGAGTCGACTGTGGTAACTGGAAAGGCAACGGGATAAGCGTAAATACTGAGCGGTGTGCCGGAGAGGGACTCATTGAAGTTCGGTACACTGAAGTATACGTTGGTAATGGCATATTTAGGCGTAGTGGTTACGCATGCTGTTTTTGCCATAAGCTCATCTTGACGTGATATAACTACGCATTCGAAGTATTCATCAAGCCGAAGTAACTCGTGTCATTTATTCAAGTGTCATATCCCTTAATTGGATCGGTTCGTTGTGTCATGGGATCGTGTCATGACTTATGAGGAGTCTCAGTGACAAGATATTGTTCGAATGGCGTGTATGAGATATTCATGCGGAACGGAGGCGTGCTGTTGTGCCCGAAGTCTTCGGATCAGATCACCATATCACATGCTGACGCGACCACGCAGCGATACACGGTTCAGAGTTTGCATTTGTGATACCATTAAGAGCTTAACATGTATGACAGCCGAATGGTGTGTGATTAGGAATAGATTGAGTGTAGGTACCGGTTAATCTAATGAGGCTGTGATTCGTGCTCCCTGTGTGGTTGGGAGCAGATTGAGAGTAAATATGGGTCAATCGGACAAGTTAAGGCCGTGATGCGTGCTGCCTGTACGAATGGGGATGTGTAGACTGAGAGTCGGTACGGGTCAATCGGAACAGTTAAGGCCGTGATACGTGTTACCTGTGCGATTGGGGGACATATTGAGAGTCAGTGCGGGTCAATCTGACAACTTAAGGCTGAGATGCGTGCTACCTATACGAATGGACAAAGGGCAGACTGAGAATCGGTACGGGTTTATCTGACAAGTTAAGTCCGTGATATGTGTTAACTGTGCGATTTGGGGACAAATTGAGTCAGTACGGGTCAATCTGGCAATTTAAGGCTGTGATGCGTGCCACCTGAATGGGGAGGTGACAGACTGAGAGTCAACACGGATCAATCTGACAAGTTAAGGTCGTCATGCGTGCTCCCTATGCGATTTAGGGGGCAGATTGAGAGTCAGTGCGCGTCAATCTGACAGGTCAAGGCCGTGATGGGTGAGGCCTGTGCAATTCAAGAGGGGGGGGTGGAAAGATTGACAATCAGCACGGGTCAATCTGATAACTAAGGCCGTGGTGCGTGCTGCCTTGCACGTAATGTATTCCTGATGCGTGTTCACATTTGCCGTCATTAGAACATGTGCGTTGTTGCGAAGAATGTACCTGTACATCATACATATCATGTTGTGTGCAACTTTGTTTCGCCGTAAACTCTTCACTCCGCCGCAAAAAAAAGAAATCAAATGCTAGGGGCACGCCACGTCGCCCCCATTGCTCGAATAATGCATTGAATATGAATAATGCATAACGTCAAAAACCGAATCCATAAGTATGCAACTAATAAAGTTGGCAACGTATAATTTCAGGAAGGGCAGTTTTTAGTTCAACTTCACGCGGGTATTCATTTAAGATGAAGGATGACCGCATTCGCTCAGATCTGGATTTTAGTGCATGTTCTCATCCCCATTTATTGGGTGAGAATACTGATGCACCCGGGAAATTTCATCGGAAATGCAAGTGTCGGAGCTGGGGTTGCTGGCATACCAAAAATCAGAGAAATCGCAGGGGCCGGTCATATCCCACCCATTGGCCTCCATGCTAAACCCTATGGCGAATAATGTATTACGTCAAAAACCGAATCCATAAGTATGCAACGGATAAAGTTGGCAACGTATAATTTCAGGAAGGGTAGTTTTGTGTTCAGCTTGACACGGGGATTAATTTGAGATGAAGGATGACCGCATTCGCTCAGATCTGGATTTTGGTGTATGTTCTCACCCTCATTTTTTGGGTGCGAATACTGATGCACCCAGGATATTTCCTCGGAAATGCAAGTGTCGGAGGTGGGGTTGCTGGCATACCAAAAATCAGATAAATCGCAGGGGCCGGTCATATTTCACCCATTGGCCATGCATTACTCGCCATAGGGTTTACCCTATGGCGAATAATGCATTACGTCAAAAACCGAATACATAAGTATGCAACGGATAAAGTTGGCAACGTATAATTTCAGGAAGGGTAGTTCTGAGTTCAGCTTGATACTGGGCTTAATTTGAGATGAAGCATCACCGCATTCACTCAGATCTGGATTTTGGTGCATGTTCTTACCCCCATTTATTCGGTGAGAATACTGATGCACCGGGAAATTTCCTCGGAAATGCAAGTGTCGGAGCTGGGGTTGCTGGCATACCAAAAATCAGAGAAATCGCAGGGGCCGGTCATATCCCACCCATTGGCCTCCATGCTAAACCCTATGGCGAATAATGCATTACGTCAAAAACCGAATCCATAAGTATGCAACTGATAAAGTTGGCAACGTATAATTTCAGGAAGGGTAGTTTTGAGTTCAGCTTGGCACGGGGATTAATTTGAGATGAAGGATGACCGCATTCGCTCAGATCTGGATTTTGGTGTATGTTCTCACCCTCATTTTTTGGGTGCGAATACTGATGCACCCAGGATATTTCCTCGGAAATGCAAGTGTCGGAGGTGGGGTTGCTGGCATACCAAAAATCAGAGAAATCGCAGGGGCCGGTCATATCTCACCCATTGGCCTCCATGCTAAACCCTATGGCGAATAATGCATTACGTCAAAAACCGAATCCATAAGTATGCAACGGATAAAGTTGGCAACGTATAATTTCAGGAAGGGTAGTTTTGTGTTCAGCTTAACACGGGGATTAATTTGAGATGAAGGATGACCGCATTCGCTCAGATCTGGATTTTGGTGTATGTTCTCACCCTCATTTTTTGGGTGCGAATACTGATGCACCCAGGATATTTCCTCGGAAATGCAAGTGTCGGAGGTGGGGTTGCTGGCATACCAAAAATCAGATAAATCGCAGGGGCCGGTCATATTTCACCCATTGGCCATGCATTACTCGCCATAGGGTTTACCCTATAGCGAATAATGCATTACGTCAAAAACCGAATACATAAGTATGCAACGGATAAAGTTGGCAACGTATAATTTCAGGAAGGGTAGTTCTGAGTTCAGCTTGATACTGGGCTTAATTTGAGATGAAGCATCACCGCATTCACTCAGATCTGGATTTTGGTGCATGTTCTTACCCCCATTTATTCGGTGAGAATACTGATGCACCGGGAAATTTCCTCGGAAATGCAAGTGTCGGAGCTGGGGTTGCTGGCATACCAAAAATCAGAGAAATCGCAGGGGCCGGTCATATCCCACCCATTGGCCTCCATGCTAAACCCTATGGCGAATAATGCATTACGTCAAAAACCGAATCCATAAGTATGCAACTGATAAAGTTGGTAACGTATAATTTCAGGAAGGGTAGTTTTTAGTTCAGCTTGACACGGGGATTCATTTGAGATGAAGGATGACCGCATTCGCTCAGATCTGGATTTTGGTGTATGTTCTCACCCTCATTTTTTGGGTGCGAATACTGATGCACCCAGGATATTTCCTCGGAAATGCAAGTGTCGGAGCTGGGGTTGCTGGCATACCAAAAATCAGAGAAATCGCAGGGGCCGGTCATATCCCACCCATTGGCCTCCATGCTAAACCCTATGGCGAATAATGTATTACGTCAAAAACCGAATCCATAAGTATGCAACGGATAAAGTTGGCAACGTATAATTTCAGGAGGGGTAGTTTTGAGTTGAGCTTGACACTGGGCTTAATTTGAGATGAAGCATCACCGCATTCGCTCGGATCTGCATTTTAGTGCATGTTCTCACCTCCATTTATTGGGTGAGAATACTGATGCACCCGGGAAATTTCCTCGGAAATGCAAGTGTCGGAGGTGGAGTTGCTGGCATACCAAAAATCAGAGAAATCGCAGGGGCCGGCCATATCTGACCCATTGGCCCCCATGCAAAACCCTATGGCGAATAATGCATTACGTCAAAAACCGAATCCATAAGTATGCAACGGATAAAGTTGGCAACGTATAATTTCAGGAAGGGTAGTTTTGAGTTCAGCTTGACACGGGGATTAATTTGAGATTAAGGATGACCGTATTCGCTCGGATCTGGATTTTGGTGTATGTTCTCACCCTCATTTTTTGGGTGCGAATACTGATGCACCCAGGATATTTCCTCGGAAATTCAAGTGTCGTAGGTGGGGTTGCTGGCATACCAAAAGAAGCTTACCCGACGTCTGATAAGCAGGTGAGCAACGATTTGCGCCGGAAACTGCTAGCATCATTGCCGACACGCGCCGCCGATTTCTTGCGCCGGCAGCTGCGTTACGCTCTAGTCAACCACGACACTATGCTTACCTGGGACGGGCTGGTATCATATCTCGAGTACGAGCAGCTCGACAGTGACGCAGACAACGTACACGAAACTTTGTACACGCGTACATCCCCTCAGCCTGGCGCCGGCCGGGCAGAGGCACGACGGTCACACGATTTTCGTCACCGCCCGGTGACGTCATCACGCTCGGCCTCCGTGACCCCGCGTAACGCGTATCGCGATCGCGGGTTTTCCACGAGCGTGTCCGACAGCGAATCTGACCAATCACATCGCTGCGACGACACGCGCGTGGTTGTGCGTGCACGACAACACGCGGACCGCTCTCGCCGTGGACCGGGCGGCATACAGAGACACTCGCCCGGCAGAGAGCGCCGTTCTGAAACATCGCGTGCGCGCTGCGCGTTTTGCCGACGTCAAGGTCACACTGAGCGCGAGTGCCGGCGTGCCAGTGACCTGTGTTTTGCATGCGGTGCGCCTGGGCACTTCGCGCGCAACTGTCGCGCCGTTTCTTCACGATGTCCTTCCGGTGGCGGTGACGAATCTGTCCGCTCGATCCGCCGCTGCGCGAGAACGCCGCGCCCGGTTGCTGGGACGGAATGTGAGATGTCCGACTGGTCCGATTCAGCCACAGCTATGGAACGGTACGGCGATTCGAGACGCCACCGCCGCGGGGGAAGGGGCCGCACGCCCAGTCGGTCGGGAAACTGATTGGTCGCATGGCCGAGATTGGGCCAGCTGCTGCGACCGATTCAAGCCCTACCAGTCAACGAATATTGTCCACGGCGGTGCCCGATGATGACTCGTCGTGTACCGATGGAGGTTTGTCGTCGTCGCCGGAAGTTCTGCGCACTGAATACGTTTTCGCATCTTCTGTTCGACCGGAACCGATTCTACGCGCGACAGTGAGCGTCGGTGCCCGGCGTGCATCCGGCGTCCTGGATACTCGTTCCGGACGCTCAATGATCGCGCGGTTCTTGATTGACGAAAGTGCGATTCGGCCGTGCTCGGAGGTCGTTCGTGCGGTCGGTGGCCATGTGTTGTGCCCAATTGGTTGTGTAGACGTCATGGTAGATTTACATGGCGTGAAGCTTGAACTCACGAACTGCATGGTGTTTGATACCAAACTTGCAGCGGCTGACATCATCATTGGCTGCGACGCGATGGAATGGCACGGGCTACGTCTTGATATCGCGCGACGGTCGGTCTCCGGCCGACACACTGACGGATCGCGATGGTCAGTGTATCTGCCGCTCGGAACGCGCGACTCTACATGTGCATACTTCGCCAGCGCGGTGCCATGCCACTCGATACAAGATGTCACTGTCGCACCGGGGGATTCGGTTGCGTTACCCTACCCTGGGATAATCGAACGCTGCAACTCGGCGTGGAATGCGCCAATAGTCCCAATTCGCAAGCGTGACGGGTCTCTCCGTCTCTGCGTAGATTACCGTCGTCTCAACCAGCAGACGGTGACTGAGCGTTTTCCTATGGCCGATGTCGCTGATTCCGTGTACAGCGCGCATCATATGAGCTGGTTCAGCGCGCTGGATGTTGAGAAGGCCTACTATCAGCTGCCGATTGCTGAGGAGTCGCGCGATTGCACGGCGTTCAGCACGCCGCGCGCGCACTACCGCTTTCGCCGCCTCAGCTTCGGTCTAAAGAATGCTCCGGTTATCTTCCAGCGTGAGATGCAAGCCGTCCTATCCAGCTTCTCACGCCGGCAGCTGGTTGTGTATCTGGACGACCTGCTTCTGATGGAGACGTCATTTGAAGATCATTTGCGGCTCGTGGACGGTGTTCTGTCGGCGCTGGAGGCGCAGGGCATCAGGCTTAACGCGGCGAAGTGTGCATGGTTCACACACGAGGTCAAGTTTCTCGGGCATCAGCTATCGTTTGAGGGCCTGCGCAAGGCGCCGGAATATGTCGATAAGGTGCGGTCCTTCCAACGACCGAGCACCGTTCAGCAGCTTCGTCAGTTTCTCGGACTGGTGAACTTCCAGCGGAAGTTCGTACGGAACTTCCGACGTGTGTCTCTGGTATATGGAGTGTATGTGTGTGTGTGTGTGTGTGAGCGGCCGGGCAGCAATGGCGGCGGTAGCTGGTTCGGCCACATCAGCCTCAATACGCCCGTGCACTGTTTGGGCACGCAGCGGCCTGGGAGCCGCGCCGGATGCTAGAGCGTGCTGCAGCTCAGCAATTGCACTTTGCTGACGCTCGGCCCGTTCCTCTTGAGCACGCATGTGTGTCTTCATCTCTTGTATGAACGCGACCATATCAGCAGGCGGCGGGGTCACAACTCCAGCCGGCCTTCGCTGCGGCTCACCGACAGTTACCGAGTCCGAATTAGACATTTCGTAACATTTGGTAACACTTTCGGTAACTTGGTAACACGTAACACTTTCGTAACACGTGGTAAGTTAATGTCTCGCTGCCGTAGGGACGCAGCGGACGAGCCCCCAGTGTTACCGCGTCAGCCGAACACTTCACTTGTATTTCACTGTCCAGACACCACTCCGCGCACCCGTCTCGCACGGAGTCCGGCAAACAACAACCGCCCGGTCGCCGGCGGGCGGCCGGCGGGAGCACGCGCAGATGCCTCGGAATGCAGGCGTTGCGCAATATCAGGGCCGGTTACAGCTTGCTTTTCAGTATTACAGGGAAGGCTGATAGGTTCCGATACAAACTGGTGTAAGAACAGGTCCTCTTCAAGGCATTTCCTAAACATTTTGCATGATGGGAGCCAACACCAGCATTTTCATAACCTTTTAGATTAAAGTCACCAAGGATAAGGCACTTCCTCTTAAAGTTTCTACTGATTTCCTCACAAATCACCTTGTCAAGCTCCAGTTGCTGAGAATGTGGCAGGGTTCCTGATCGGTAGAAAGCTCCTATCCTAAGAGTATTGCTGTTGCCTTTTCCCACAGTGACATCAAGCCAAATGGACACATTTTTATCCCCACCTGCTACTTTTTGAGAACTGAATAAGCTATTCATATAGAGCATTACACCACCCCCTTTCATTGCTGGACCCCTATTGCATGAAAACATATTGTATCCCTGGATTTCATAGTCCTACAAGTTATCTCCGAAATACCCTTCACTGACCCATGCCTCCGTAATGCAAACAAAATCTGGTTCCTCCTCAGCAACATAACACTTGAACTCATCAAATTTGGAACGGATACTCTGAGCATTAAACATCATACAAACATCATCTTATTTTGCATACAACCTGAAAAGTAAGCATTTACACAGAAATTGAACGATTCCATCAACTTAGTCACCTTCATAAACATTGCATTATAGTGATAAATTCCAGGGATTCATAAAATGAATTAAAACATGCATCTACCGGTAAACCTAGGCTCATATTTGTTAAATCTATCCATGGTTCCAAGTTCACTTCGTGAATCTTTAAGCGTTATAAACGATAACAGATTGAAGGTTGTTGTACCCCATGAGCTGAAGAAATTCTGCAGCAAATTTAAGAGCATGTTCAATATCCCATGAACCCCAACAATACCCACAGCCTCATATGCCCACGCCAACAATCAGAAGTACCGTATGCCAAACCAAGGCGATATATATGACAAACTACAAAACTCTCATGTCTTCACTGCGCCACAGCTGAATCTTAGCCAGGAATATTTAATTGGTATTTTTATTAATATTTAAGGAATATTTAAGGAATATATAAACTCATTTGGAATATTTAATTGATGTCACCATATATACCAAAATCCTGGTATATTATTCCTTTTGTTTACAATAAATATTTCATAATTGTGTACATAGAAGAAGAAACACTCACCCGTGGCCGGACACCACGCAGGTGCCCGGGCACACACAAATCTGTTCCGGTGCGCTCCCGGCGGCCGAATCCAGGCGCGGTAGGCCGCACGAGAGCGCACCACACGAAACATATATAAATAGGGGAGAAAAAACAAATACATTAAAAACTAGCGCCGCACGGCCGCAGCCGCAGCGCCAGTGTACAAGATAAAAACTTTAAAATGGCATGTGAAATGCCGGGCGGGCCGCCCTCTAATTAAACAACAACAACAACAACAGAAACAATGAAAAACAAAACAGCACAATACAATAACAATAACATATTTATATGTTATTGTTACTTATTTACTTATAAGTAAAAAAGGGGTGGGACACTGCGGCCAAAAGGGCCATAAAAACCGTGGCTCGAGAGACGGCCCTAAAATAAGCACACATGTTAAAAACGCTACAGATAAAACACAGCTCCCACGCCGCGGCCCGCAAGACGGCCCGGCGTGGGCACCGCGCGAACCAGCCCGGAGCGGCGCGCCAACACAACACAGTCGGCGCGCCGCCCCGCGGCCGGGCAAAAGACCGGGGCGGCAGCACCCAGCGCTGCTCCAGGCAGCGCCAGCCGCTGCCGCAACGCCCAAAGGGTAGGTGGGTCCTGGAGAAGGACAAGGAACCCCCAGGGCGGAGCCATCGAGGATCCCTCGCCCCCTCTACCCAGGGCCCCGCATGGCATGGCGTAACACCCTGCCTATCCGCGGTCGTGACGTACGACCGCGGGCTGCTGGTACTGGCGGCGCCCGGTGACGTGCTCGACGTACACGTCACGGGACCACCTCAGGGTGTCACTCACCATCAGCTGACGAATAAGCTTCGCATAAAAGCGACTAATGCGCAGCTGTTTGAGCGCGGCCTCATTCCCCCGGCACCAAGTGCCGAGGGACCCCACGACGAAGGCGTGGATCGAGGCCGTTTTGCCCTGCTGGCGGAGCTGCTCCACGAGGAGGGCATACTTCGCCAGCTTCCCGTCGACAGCGGCACGCAGCGCGGCGGCTCGGTTCTCGAAGGCGATGGTAACATCGACCAACGAGACATCGTTGCCACGCGCCACAACCAGGTCCGGGCGGAGAGCATAATCCACGCCCGGCACCCGTCGATTGACACGCAGCTCCGTGCCACCACGCTGCGGCACCACTTTGGTGAGGCGGGACAGCACTGCGTTGTGGCGCAACTGAAACGCAGCACTGTGCGGCCTACGGTGATTGAGAACGTGAGGCAGCGTCTCTTTGGCGTAGCCACAGCGCCGGCAGCGCCGGTCCCGTGCGCCACGCTGGTAGCCGTTAAGCGGCACGAGGCCCAGCCTTGCCCGGTGCACGAACCGCCACTCGGCAAACCGTGTGAAGCTCCCACTATACATATTGTGGGAGCTCACAGGCTGGCTGGCGACAAATTCCATAACCTTGCCCTGGTGGGGCTTGGCCAGGAGGTCAGCCAGCGCGCGTTGGCGGATCGCATCCTGGACAGTGCGGGCCTCCCTGCGTGGCTCGACAGCCGCGGTGCCCACGTGGAGCACCGGGCCGGAGGCGGCAGAATGCCACGCAATGGCCACTCGGTAGGCCAACGCCACGGTGGCGACACGAGTACGCGTGAACCGTGAGGACACGTCACCGCCATCTCGCATCCGCTCCCCATTCAAGTAGGCTGCCAGGTCAGCTGGTGTGGGTGCCCGGCCGAGCCGACGCCGAACTACAGTCTCGAGCTCGACGATGGCGAGGCGCGCCGTCTCGGGGTCACGGGAGCGGAGGAGCTGCGACGTGGCAGCCGCCGTTAAGACGTCCGCCTCCGCCACATACTCCGTCAGCCCCACGCCATCCGACGAGACAGGCGCGTACAGGTAACCCCCGGCGGCACTGCACGGCACGCCGAGGATCCCCTTCACTCGCCAGCGGAGCGCCACGTCGAAAGCTGGAAGTGGCCCCTTAGGCAGCACGCCGAACCGCAGGCAGTGGGTGAGTCGTGGGACGATGAACAGCATAGACAATCATTATAAGAATAGAGGGCTTGCTTTTCAGTATTACAGGGAGGGCTGATTGACGGATTTGGTGGGCAACTTGTTCAGTGTACAGAGTGCATCCAAGAAGGGCCCTTGTGGCTCATAGTTGCATTAATATTTTATGTCTTTATGTCTTTATGTCTAACAATGTGTTGGAAATTTATCTGGTGAAAGTAGGCTAATATGTTGTTTTATTCAAATCTGTTTTGTTGTAATCTTGTATTTAGTCACAAAATGCATTGTGTACTGCAGCAACTGGGTCAAGTGGGTGGTGTGATTCTTTTCCTTGTATCAAAGAACAATAGGCAATTTTGCAGCTGCAATTTATTATCCTGTTTAGTTACTTTAGATCCTTCCATGCCATTATTTGCTCCAATTAGAACATTCAAGATATGGATTAGAAATATATATCACATGTCATTTAATATTGATAAAAATTGGCTTCAGTCAATTGTTTGCAGCTTCTTCATTGACACCAATTGTTACTTGGTGGTAGGAAGAAATCTATTTTGAACAGTGTTTCAAGAAAAATTTTAATGAAGCTATTTTACAATCCAAAACCCATTCCCAAATATGTGGCAGTAGCAAATCAGTTGGTGCATCAGTGTCCTGCTTGTGAACTTTGTTGTTTTTGTTTGAGTGGTGTGAGCATGTCTGGAGTATTGGGTATGGATGTTGACATTGATTATAAAGATACTTTTGTTATCATTGTATCTGCTGTTGCTTGTCAAATTGGCTTATAACTAATTTATTTATTGCTTGTGATTTCCATGGATGATTATGCCAGCTATCCTCACTCTATATTTATGGGCGCAAAATGACCCTAGACAATTTAGCCATCGCTCGGTCAGTGTCCCCCGTGATAGCGCAGGACAAGGCGAGATGAGGTGACGCTATGCCATCTTCTCATTGGTCATGCTTATGTCATGCATGATAAACTACCCAATGGCGATAATAAGGCACTGTGTCGAAGATGTGGTGCAGTTTAAATATATCGTCACACTCGCATTCTAATTTCATCTCCGAGGTATGCTCTGGAGCGTGGACGTGATTTCTGGAGTGGTAAGGCTCACTGTAAGCATTCTTAGGTGACGACGAAGCATGGGTATTTCAGTCTGAAAATGTCTTCGGCTTTCTTTCTGATGTTTTGTGCTATGACAGAATTTTGTGCTATCTACTCGGGTCGTTGGCATCCATGTCGCATATAAAGGAGGATGCATATAGTACAATTGACGTGGTATGGTAACCTTTTGATCGATTCATTATTATTCTCCAGCGCGTCATGCAGCCAGTGTAATTATTCATGAGTTTTTAATGATTATTTGTGGCTGGAAAAAGATATCAAAAGCGATGTAGGACAACCTTGTTTGGTGTCGATTTTGATCCAGCTGTTGGAATTTGCGAATGCTTCACTGATCGTACAGATTTCCTTGTCTAACCTGCTCATCGTTTCTGATAAGCATGCTCATGTCTGCCCTGCCACCAGGTGGGGCTCGCCGGGGTGAACGGCTTCGTTGGTACTATCTACCTAGACCATCCAGATGTACGACCCGAGACGAGAATACGTGGTACACCTGCAGCGTCATGAACTACCATCAGCTGTGCGATGGTGTGGACATGGTGTGTTCGCTGCCCAGCGAGTGCCAGCTGTGATGACCTGGAGCGGCCACATCGCCGACTATATGGCCGACCACCATCGGCGCGCCGGCTCTGTTCGCAAGCCCTGACTGTGACACTGATGGCGGCAGTCAACGCAGAGACCGACGGACCGGACGAGCTAGTGGGACGAAGCGGTACAGGCACAAATGTGCTGCCGGGTGGCCAGAGATGTGTGCCCTGGAGCTTACTTCTCACTCTCGGCCGCGATGCTAGTGTCACTGCATTGGAACTGAGACCCACCGTCACCTTGGGGGCGAGGTGGATGTTGAAAGTGAGATCCGCCGCCCGAGTGTGTTCGCGGAACGCGCCGTGGAATCCACACGAAGCGGTATGAATGATAATGTACCTGGCATTGTCGACTGCCATCCACGGCTGTGTGTATTCCGTTGTGTCGCCTTTCCCCATTGACACATTGCTCCCCATTATATCGTTCGTCAGCACAGCGAGAGGTGGCGATATGTGTCACGTTTTTTAACGCTGGATTTCGAGTGCATGATGGTGTGTTTAAATTCTTTTTGTTGTACATTTTGTATTGTGTTACATAAAGACATAAAGTCATAAAAGATTAGTGCAACTATGAGCCACAAGGGCCCTTCTTGGTTGCACTCTGTACACTGAACCAGTTGCCCACCAAATCTGTCAATCAGCCCTCCCTGTAATACTGAAAAGCAAGCCCTCTATTCTTATAATGATTGTCAATGCTGTTTTTAAAGATGTTCAATGTGCTGCTACTGACGATGTTTTCTGGCAGCTGGTTCCAGTGTTCCACTACCCTGTTGGTGAAGAAAGTTTGCCTTAACCTTGTTCTGCGGTGGTTAACTTTAATTTTGAATTTATGACCTCTAATTGCATCATTTCTGTTAAATTCAAACATTTCCCCAAGGTATACCCTCTCCAGACAATGGACAAATTTAAAGACCTCGATGAGATCTCCTCTCAGCCTTCTATATCTAAGTGAAAACATTCAATTTCTTTAATCTTTCCTCATATGCCAGGTTGCTAATGCCATTAACCATTTTTGTAGCCCTCTTTTGTACTCTCTCTAAAAGCCAACAATCTTTTTCATAGCTAGGAGACCAAGCTTGGATGCAGTATTCCAAATATGGCCTGACGTATGCACAGTAAAGCTTCCTGATCACTTCCTCACTTCTGTATGATACATTCCTATTTATTGCCCCGAGCATTCTCAGTGCCTTCTTCCTGGCTTCCTTGGTTTGTTCTGATGCCCCCGGTTTTGTGTTTAGAATAACACCTAAATCCTTCTCCTGTTGAGTCACTGATAGCACTTGGCCACCCATCAAGTATGGAGCCTTCATATGCTGCTTACCTACATGCATTATTTTGCACCTATCAAAATTAAATTTCATTTGCCAATCTTCGGACCACTTCACAAGTTCGTCTAAGTCTTTTTGCGGTGAGATATGCTCATCCTGACCTGTTATTGCCCTAAAGACCTTCAAATCATCCGCAAATTTCAAAACTTTACAGCTTAGGCCACTTTTAATGTTATTTACAAATATAATGAACAGTAATGGCCCTAGTACTGACCCCTGGGGGACTCCACTAAGAACATTTTGCCATGATGACTTTGTACCATTTAGCATCACTCTTTGCTGTCTATCTGAAAGCAACAACTCTATCTATTTTAAGATGCTACCTGCAATACCATGGGACTGAAGCTGTATCATTAACCGTTTATGGGGTACCTTGTCAAAGGCCTTACTAAAGTCAAGATATGCCACATCAACCTGATTTCCCTCATCAAATTGTTCTGTGGCGAAGTGCAAAAAGTCCAGGAGGTTTGTGAGACACGATCGTCCTTTTCTAAACCCATGTGGAGTATCTTGAATCAATCTGCTACCTTCCAGATAACTAACTATTCTATCCTTGATAGTTGATTCGAGTACCTTGCAGACTAGGGATGTGAGACTTATTGGCCTATAGTTTTCAACTTTCCCTCTTTCGCCTTTCTTGAAAATAGGAACTACATTTGCCCTTTTCCAATCGGGCCAGAAACTTTACTCAGCTTGTAGAAACTAAAGCACTTTTTACTGTCCCCATTACAGTTTCTAGCTAAATCCAGTTCTTTTGCTCGCTTTGCTGCTCTGGTTTTTTTGCTTCACAGTGTCTCTAGCTTTTGGATACGCCTTTAGATTAACGACATTTGAGGCTTCTTTAAAAACTCTAAATGCAGTTTTCTTAGCCTTAATTGCTTTTATCAAGTCTGGTGTAAGCCATGCTGGCTTTCCTACCCTTCTTTTGCGTCTTTGCTTTTGGGGCATATGTCTAATCTGACTTTCCTTCAAGTAAGATTTGAAGTTTTCCCACATTTCACAGACATTTAAATTGGAGAATTCTTCTTCCCATCGGATGGCACTTAAAGCCGCTCTCGTGCAGTCAAAGTCTGCTCTGTTGAAATTTGGAACCTTTACCAAATTATCCTTGGTAATTTCCCCTACGTATGCCTTGAATCTAACTATGTTATGGTCACTTTTTCCCAGAGTTTCGCCTACAGTCAAGTCCTGAACCAAGTCACCTAAATCCGAGAATACAAGGTCCAAGAATGAACCATGCCTGGTAGGTTCCGATACAAACTGGTGTAAGAACAGGTCCTCTTCAAGGCATTTCCTAAACATTTTGCATGATGGGAGCCAACACCAGCATTTTCATAACCTTTTAGATTAAAGCCACCAAGAAGAAGGCACTTCCTCTTAAAGTTTCTACTGATTTCTTCACAAATCGCCTTGTCAAGCTCCAGTTGCTGAGAATGTGGCAGGGTTCCTGATCGGTAGAAAGCTCCTATCCTAAGAGTATTGCTGTTGCCTTTTCCCACAGTGACATCAAGCCAAATGGACTCCACAGACACATTTTTATCCCCACCCGCTACTTTTTGAGAACTGAATAAGCTATTCATATATATATAGCAGTACACCACCCCTTTCATTTCTGGACCCCTATTGCACGAAAACATATTGTATCCCTGGATCTCATAGTCCTGTAAGTTATCTCCAAAATGCCCTTCACTGACCCATGCCTCTGTAATGCAAACAAAATCTGGTTCCTCCTCAGCAACATAACATTTGAACTCATTAAAATTGGAACGGATACTCTGAGCATTAAACATCATACACTTAACAAATGCTCCATAACCACCTTTGGGGCTTTTTCATACTGAGTTGTTTTATCACTAGATGAACTATCACTCTGTGCCTTTGAACTGCTGCGGTCCCTATTTGCAGTTTTTGAGGTTATATTGCCTTGTCTGACACTATTGGAATATTTCTGAGTTGGCAATGCAATTTCCTCCCTCCCCACCCCATTTCCTAGTTTCCCTGAAGGACATGCTCGTACACTTTGCCTAACACATGGACCCCCTTCTCAGAAGTGCAGGCTATCCCTCTGATAGAGGTCCCACGATGCATAAAACCTGCTCCACTCGTCTACAAATGTAAAACCTAACTCATGGCAGAGCTTTCCTACCCTGGCGTTAGCTGCCAGTGCCCTAGAGCTCCACTCAGGGGAGGCTCTAGCCCTAGGCAAAATTGCTCTTACAATGACTCTATTGGTACCCTTCAGGGTGGCCAGAAGGGCCCTGTACTCCCGCAGAAGCTCCTCACTCCTAGCATGACCCCTACATGTACTACACATTGTATTGTATACCCCTATTGTAATTGTATTACATTGTATTATTTACCCCTACATGTACTATGACTGTGTGCAACTGGTGATAACTGGTGACCTGTGCCACCACAGGTACCAGGTCCTTCACATTGGCACCAGGCCTGGTGATGCACCTCCTGTCCCTCCTGCCTTTACAAAATACCCGCTCTAAATGTCGCACACGAGAGTCTCCTAGGACCAGCACTGACTCCTTACTACTACTATCCTGGGGGCAGTCATCCAATGCCCGGAACATATTTGATGTTAATATGCCTGCCCGCTGGGCCGTTCGGCTAGACTTCCTCCCGCTCCTACCACCTGCCGCCTGCCACTCACTGACCCTTTCCTTAGGTTCGCGTCTCCAAATCCTCCACCCCCTGACCTCATGCCACTTCCCCTCCTGTGACCTACCAGAACTACCCCTCCTCTGTTCACTATTAACACTCCCCTCTCGAGAGATCCCAGCCACCTCCACAGTACGGGAAGCCTCAGCTACCTGGTGGCCTGCGACCACCTGGGCATATGATGTCCCTGCTACGGAGTGACCCCTTGTTGCTTTATCTTGCCTACCCTGTGCAGCAAGGGCAGCCTTGAGCTTGGAAAGCTCTGCCTTAAGGGTCCTAATCTCTTCTTCTAGTGCCTGCATCCTGATCGAAACCATCCTAAACGTTGCAGCTTATGCCTAGATTTAGATTCATATTAACTCGCTAAACAACCGACAAAAAAGCCAACTATCATTCACTTTAAATCGCTACCTGCTATACTGTCAGTTAATTATCTGATTACCTCAAGAAAATCAGAAACTATTAAACAATTGTTTTTTTTTAATAAAAAATAAACAAAATGTCTAATCTAATTGTCTTCCACACAAGTAGACAACTGTATGAAAATCCCTTTTGACATCACTTATGGCTAGACAGAAAAATGAACGGTCACACAGCATGAATACCCCCAGCTTACTACCAATTAAACTATGTTAAACTTCAACACCAAACACTATGCACAATACAAAATAAATAAAGTATGTTAGGATAGTATGAATGTTGTCTAATGTACTTATGAAATCTACCCACTTGTAATATCGGGTCCGTATCACAAGTACCCAAAGTCATAAGTACCAAGATTCATAAGTTCCAAAGCTGCCAGATGACTTCTAGAATATCTGCGGGTAGGACGAATTCACAAGTACCCGGTGTCATAAGTTCCAAAAATAGTTCTGAATTCTACCGCTAGATGACAACGTAAGTATTATGCACCAGAGCTTACTTGCGTGCCGACAGATGGCAGGCCGCATTTGCTGTGTGCTTCAAAAAGGCTACCAAATTCTTGAGCCGGGAAATTCTCAACAAATTATAGAGATTTTGTGTCTAGAAAAACCAAGTGTCCCCAAACAAAGGAATGCCGCTGGTTTAGTTCCAGCCTGCCGTAAATTCGTCAAAGTGACGACATATTCATATTCATATTCATTTCGCAAATTCGCCGAATATCTAAGAAATACAGACTCTTCAGAATTCCTTCAAAATTGGTACAGATGCAGTACTGGATGAACTGATCATCATGACTATAAAAGCTAAGCAGGGCGCCCTTAAACAGCTGAGATATTCCAGGTAAAACGTCTGGGTCATTCAGGTCGTGAACTCCTCATAATTCCTTCAAAATGGGCACAAATGTACTCTTGAATGCATTGATGACCATGAGAATAAAACCTGAAGTTCATGAAAGCAAAATTATGTGTATCAAAACCTCTCCTGGAAAAATTATCCGGTACCAAGGCAGCGATTAAAAGCACAAAGCTTTTCTTTTTTAACTTGCACGTCAAGTTAGATTGATATTCGATCCCTACATGTGGAACATCGTGGAAACGAGCATGCTGGTGGACCTCGGTACACTGATTATCGTGAGCACAATCAAGAAGCCGCATTGCTGGTTGGTTATAGGTTTTACGACACATCGACCGTTGAGTCATGTAGCGTTGCCAATCTCTCACGCCGATTGGTCGCGGGCGAAGAGTAGTGACAGGTGAGACTCGAACCCAGAACCTTTCGATTGTGAGACGAGTAACTTACCCCTAGGCCACTCGTCCCCAAGAAGAAGCCGCATTGCAAAACATCACTGGGATATTCATGGTCAAAGGTCAAAGGTCATCGAGATTTCCTTCGAAATTAGCAGATGGGTAGTACTCGATACACCAATTACATGAGCATACAAGCTAAGAGGAGCATTCACGATCAGCTGAGATATGTAATGTCAAAGGTTAGAGTTATTGAGGTTGGATTCTTCAGATTCCGTTAAAAATTGGTGGAATAGTCATAATTGATGCACGGATCATCATGAACACAAAGGCTAAGAGGGCCGTTCATAAACAGCTGAGTTATTCAAGATCAAAGGTCGAGATCATTGTGGTCGGACCACTGATATATATTGTTAATGGCACACATGTAGTCAAGGACTAACTGACGACCATGGGCATGAATGATATAGCGGCGTTGCTAAACAGTTGAGCTATTCAGTGTCAAGGGTCAGGGTCAATGAGGTCGGACTATTAAGATTTTCTTCAAAGTTTGTACACGCGGAGTAATTGATGCACTGACCATCATCAGCATAAAATATCAGAGGGCGGGGTCATTGGGGTGGGACTTCTTATAATTCATTCAAAATAGGCACACATTTATTCTAGGATCAACTAACCCTCATGAGCATACAAGCCAAGATGGTCGTTCATAAACGGCTGGATTATTTGTGTCCAAACATTTCTGGGTGTGCATATGTAGCGATTAATAGCACAAAACGAATATCAATATGCACATCAAGCAACATTGAAATTTCATTTTTACAGGGGGAGCATCGTGAAAACTAGCATACTGGTAGGGTAAACGGACAAATGTACGTAAAGCAAATGTATGCGTGACAGATGTCCATACTGAAATGTACCGAAGCAAATGTACGTAGGCATAGATGTACGTATGGTAATCGTTCGTCAGCGCATATGTACGTATGACAAATGTAGTTAAGCGCAAATGTACGTATACGCAAATGTACGGAAGTGCAAAAGTGTGTATGCTCTAATGTTCGGAGACGCAAATATACGTATGCATAACATGTTCGTAATTATACGCAAGCGCAAAAGTACAGATGGCAAATGTACGTATCCGCAAATGAACGCACGTACAAATGTACGCATGCGTAGATGTACGCAAGCGCAAATGTACGGATGTGCAACTGTACGTATGCGTAAATGTACGTACGCACAGAAGTACGAATGAACAAAGGCACGTCAGAGCAAAAGTACGTATACGCAAATGTGCGCATGCACAAATGTATGTATGCGCAGATGTACGTAAGCACAAATGTACCTAAGAGCAAATACAGACATGTGCAATTATGCGCATGTCTAAATGTACGTAAGCGAAATGTACATAATCTCCAAAAGCACCTATGCGTAAAGGAGCGTATGTCCAAAGGTACATATGCGCAAATGTACGTAAGTGCAAATGTATGTAAGAATAAAGGCATATAAGAGCAAATGTACGTAAACGTACAAGTATGTAAACGCACATGTACGTAAAGTAAATGTATGTAAAAGCCAATGCGCGTACAGTTACGCATACGTATCTTTACGTTTTCATACGTTTGGCTGGATACGTATGCCATACGCACATTTGCGCTTACGTATATTCACTTATGGACCTTTACCATGCGCATAATTGCTCTTGTGTACATCTGCCATTCATCTATTTCTCATGAGTATTTTTGCGCCTTCGTACATCTGCACTTACGTTCATCTGCCTCATGTAAGTTTGCGCATACGTCCATATGTGCCTGTATGCATTTGCTCTGACATACTTTTGCGCTGACGCATATTCGCAAACACGCGTACGTACATTTGCGATTACGTACTTCTGCGCATTCGTATATCTGCTCTGATAGATAATTGCGCATACGTACATTTGCGCTTACATACATTTATGCTAACGTACTTTTGCGTTTACGTACACTTACGCATACTTATGCTTGCGCTTACGTCCATTTGCGCTTACGCATATCTGCGATGATGTATTTTTGGATCACGTACATATATTAAAATAACAGCAGTGATATATCTCGGTTACACGGACGTCCATTTGCGCGTGCGTACGTTTGCGCTGACGTATCTTGCGTACATTTGTCATACGTACCTTTATGCATACGTGCATTTGCTTACTTACATTTACTTAGGTGTATCGTCATGCGTACATTTGTCCGAGAATCTACCAGTTGAGCTTGGTGCACTGATTATCATGAGCATATTTAAGAAGCCCTATCACAAAAATCTACGGAGATTTCCGGAGCCAAGGGCCAAGGGCCATCGAGACCGGCCTCGTCTAGATTTCCTTCAAAATTGCTGCACGGGTAGTACTTGATGCACTGAACATCATGAGTATACAGGCTAAGAGGGGCGTTCGTAAACAGCTGAAATACTCAAGGTCGAAGTCGGGATCATTAAGGTCGATCTCTCATAATCGTTTCAAGATTGCCACACATATAGCCCAAGATGCGCTGACGGTCCTGAGCATGAAGGCTGACAAAGGCCTTCATGACCAGCTGGATTTTTGGGCCAAAATATTTCCCGCTGTGTTCATGCAGCGATTAAAAACAAAACACCAGTGGCAAACTGCACGTCAAGCTAAATCAATACTTGATGCTTCCCAGTGGAACATCATGAAAGCCAGCATACTGGTAGAGCTCGGCATCCTGATTAACATGAGCAAACACAAGAAGACATATTACACAACACCACAGATATATTTAGGGTCAAAAGTAAAATATCATCGAGGTTGGACGCCTCCGATTTCTTTCAAAATTGGTTGTCGGGAAGCACCCCTTGCAGAAGGGCAGAAATCGAAAGTTATAGAATTGATTGACCCGTGCCAAAGCATGCAAAATAAACGTTCATTCCATTCGGGTCCAAGTTTTAGGAACGTAACGTGAAGAGTTACTGCCCAATTGGGGAACGGGTGGCATATTCCCTTTTTAATTGAATATATGATGCTATTGTTTTTTGCGATCTGTCTGTCTGTCTGTCTGTCTGTCTGTCTGTCTGTCCGTCTGTCCGTCTGTCTGTCTGTCTGTCTGTCTGTCTGTCTGTCTGTCTGTCTGTCTGTCTGTCTGTCTGTCTGTCTGTCTGTATGTCTGTCTGTCTGTCTGTCTGTCTGTCTGTCTGTCTGTCTGTCTGTCTGTCTGTCTGTCTGTCTGTCTGTCTGTCTGTCTGTCTGTCTGTCTGTCTGTCTGTCTGTCTGTCTGTCTGTCTGTCTGTCTGTCTGTCTGTCTGTCTGTCTGTCTGTCTGTCTGTCTGTCTGTCTGTCTGTCTGTCTGTCTGTCTGTCTGTCTGTCTGTCTGTCTGTCTGTCTGTCTGTCTGTCTGTCTGTCTGTCTGTCTGTCTCTGTCTCTCTCTCTCTCTCTCTCTCTCTCTCTCTCTCTCTCTCTCTCTCTCTCTCTCTCTCTCTCTCTCTCTCTCTCTCTCTCTCTCTCTCTCTCTCTCTCTCTCTCTCTCTCTCTCTCTCTCTCTCTCTCTCTCTCTCTCTCTCTCTGTCTCTCTGTCTCTCTGTCTCTCTGTCTCTCTGTCTCTCTGTCTCTCTGTCTCTCTGTCTCTCTGTCTCTGTCTCTGTCTCTGTCTCTGTCTCTGTCTCTGTCTCTGTCTCTGTCTCTGTCTCTGTCTCTGTCTCTGTCTCTGTCTCTGTCTCTGTCTCTGTCTCTGTCTCTGTCTCTGTCTCTGTCTCTGTCTCTCTCTCTCTCTCACTCTCTCTCTCTTCTTGAAATCAGCTCTCTGGACAACAGCATTGCTGTGCTTATCGGCGAAAATTCATTTGTGAGTCAAAACAGTACGTGGGTCGCTAGTACATCGGTCAAGTCGTTGACGCGCAAGCCGTTACATTGCGCGCCAAGTAACCAATTCAAATGTCAACCGGCTCGCATGACGGCCTGTATAATTCGCGCAGCGAGAGGTGGGCAGTGATTGAATTAACGGATGCGGGCAGTTACTCCAGAGTACATTTTAGTAACAGAATACGACGAATGCATATGACTTTCCATTGGTCTCCGGAAGAGCATAGGAGTGGCATCAATGTCCTTGTCTGTAATACCTATAGTTATTGCGGTTGTGCATAGGCTTCGCCGCCACTGAGTTCCGAGGCCCGAATCCTCCTGGGATGTTGGAAAACTTCGGGAAAATATGTCATCTTCCGGCAGTTTCACAGTTTCTGTACCAGGCAACATCTGACTCTGGTGGGAGAATTCGTCAGACGGTGCCATCACGGGTCTGCCGTATCAATGCTACCATGGCCCGCGGCGTGCCGCCCGACTGGACCAGTCTGCCGTCGGCTGGATGTCAGCTAGGTGTCGGCTGCATGTCGAAATTGGCGAGCATTCCACTCACCAGCTGACAGCGAGCCGCTGTCGGCATGTTTACTAGGAATATGTATATACATATATATCCACATGCACACACACACACACACACACACATATATATATATATATATATATATATATATACCATGTATAAGCTATCCGTGGGAGGTACCTCTAGCAAAGGCAGACATATGCGTCAATGGCATCAACGCTGTTAGCAACAGCAAAGGCGTCCAGTGTCATATCTTCTGCTATGGAATGTCTTGCATTATCGGATAATATCCTTCATGCAATTTACTATCTTCTGCCCCCTCTTCATGCTAATAAAAATCAGATTGATGCCACTTTGGCATTGGCATCAGATTGATGGCTACAAACCGAGGTGAAGTTAAACCTTAACTAAATCAGACAGGTGATGAAGTTAGACGGCGACTATTGGTCGGACATCCAAAGCCGAGAGGGGCCTTTTAACTTTCTCAAATGCCGTGTATAGCTTGTGGTGGCCTGATATAAGCGTGTGACAGATCGCTAGAAGTTCGTTCTACCATCTAATACGGTTACATAATGACATTAAAATTAGCCATAGAGTCATAAATTCTAACACCCAGACAGGGTCCCAGTAATAAACCGAGCTAATTCTGAAAGAAGCCGTATGCGGTCGCATGTGGCCGTGAGACATTAGTACGTGGCCTACCCGTGTGCAATTTTGATGGATATGTGAGTAGTCCAACCTCAGTGTCAGTGTCCTGTAATAACAATATAATAACAAATGATAAGTATATATGTATATACTATATATATATACATATATATATATATATATATATATATATATATATATATATATATATATATATATATATATATATATATATCTATATATCTATATATATGTATATATATATATATATATATATATATATATATATATATATATATATATATATATATATATATATGACGTCCTGGTCATCATCTAAGTACCAGTTAAGAGGGGCGTTCATAAATAGCTGGGCTATTTGAGTCGGGATTTCTTCATACATTCTCGGTGCAGATATGATGGACAGCGATGCAAACGAAAAAAATATGGAAGTAAGGTTATGTTGCTTTTTGAGTATTGCGCGTGGATCATAGAGCATGATACTCTAATCATGATGAACACCATATATAATCGTACTACAATACGCAGCGAAGATATGCTGGGTTAAAGTACAAGTGTCACCGTCGTCGGACTACTCAGATTTCGTTAAAATTGACATGCAGATACTCCTCCATATCCTGATAAAGGCACATAATGCACATAAAGACTAAGAAGAGTGCTCATAAATAGCCGTTAACAGACGCCAAAGGTCAGGGTCACGGAAATCGGAGTGCTCATATTTCCTTAAAACACACAGGTAGATCTTGATGTGCTTATCGCATGAGCATGGAACCAAAGAGTTCATCAACACATGAGTCATTCAAAGTCAAATGACAGGGTCAGACTACCCGAATTTCCTTCAAAATTGGCACGCAGGTGGCCTTTGACGCGCTAACCAGCATGACCCTACACGCTAAGAGGGACGATCATAAGCAGCCGTGTTAGTTAGTTATTTGGGCTTTAGGGCACTTCGAACAGAATTGATAATTCGCACCCAAGCTGAGTTATTCAGTCAAAACTTCGTCTTGCATTGACGGTATAGATATAACTTACGGCGATAAAACTAATGTGAATCTGTACGTCAACGACTTCTTCAAACGTTGGCGCTCTCCAAGAGGAGAAAAGGCTTTCTTTTCCGCAGACAATTCCTCTCCACCTGCCGATCACTATTCCAAGATCTCCTTTATGGTGCCGTTATTGCGGTGTGATGTGTCCTGATCCCAGAAGTGTTCAGTGCATGCACTTTCTTTCTTCACGTCTGGTGGGATGCCCTGCCACGATCAACATTAATAGACCCGCCTCTGCCAACAACAGTTGAGGCCTGGAACCCTGACAGAACCTGGGTCGCATCCGCTGCTCTAAGACTCATCCATGCGGGTATTACGTGTGACTCGCGCTCGTGTTACTAGACCACTCGTGTTGCGCGATATCGGGGGGATGTGGTGTGGATGTACTCGGGTAGATAGTGCCTGTGGAACTCGCGATGTAATCTTGATTGGGTGTTTTTTTCGGTGTACGTTTTTCCTGTTTCACATAATCTTGTATATATAGGCTTAACCCAGATACGCCCCTGTTGATCTCACTTGGCCTCAACACTTTATGACTTCATCCCACGATTTTCCCGACGATGCCCTATTTAATTATAGTACCGTGAGGTCACACGAGCGCCTTATTTGCTCACGTATTTTATCAACATATTTTCGGGACGTTTCCACTAGACACAGATTCGGCGATAGCACTGGGTAAACGACAGTACCACTGCTGGGACCTGCAGGAGTCTACTCGCTCGTTTTTCTGTTTACGTTCCATGCTGCCCGGAAGGCAATTCATTTTCAAGAATCTATGCCCTGTCCCAAAGGTGTCACTTTACATACGATGGGCACTGATCCCCCATCCAATCATTAGTTTGCCCTCCCCAATGATTGATTTCCCCCTCTCCCAATCAGACATATTCTTAACTATGGGGCCTGTAGAGCCGAAAATTAAGAAAGCTCGGAATATGCCCCTTCTGCGCTCAACGATTTTTGTTTAGCCTATCCGGAGACACATGCTATATGAAAGGTAAATTGGCCCCTTAGCCAATATCACAAAGTGACACCCATATCCCGCCCGAAAGGTTGCTTCCTGTTAGCCGTTCGGAGCTGTCCGGATGACCAAGAATCCTCTTGACACCATATATATTTATTATCCCAAAGGGTAAAGCAAATATTCTCCCGGACGGACAGAATACTATAATATTTAATTATTCAATATTCTAAGTTACTTGGTAGATCGATGCTATCATTGCGCTTATCACTTCAATTAGGTGCATGGTTCGAGGAAGCGCCCCCCGGTAATCGATAAGCGTTGAGGTTACAGGGATATTATAGCAAAGTCAAAGTAGAAAATCGTCTTTGTCCCGCGCCGTAGTCACATAGTGTATATGTATATATTTGCCGCGAATTTGACACACCAACACTTAAGCCGACGCACGGACAAAACATGGTTGATGCTCTCCGAACGCGTGGATAAGGATTCTATCGGACGTTCGATAGGTTCCGGACACCTATTATCGCCCGGGAGTCCTGTGAAGCACGCTTTACCTCGCTTTCGGGACGAGGAATCGACCATAATTAGTTTAAGGCTACATAAAAGGTGTAGGTCGAAGCCCTTGGATGCTGCCACGATTATTGTTTATTGCAATACGGCATATTTATGACGCATGTTGAGGGTTTCCCCCTATCCGTTTGCGATATATTTTTTTGTATGATGATACACGCGCAATAATCGAAGATCAATATAACATGGCCAGCGGCGGATCTAAGATTTGGTAAGAGGTTGGCACCCATAATTTGTGTGCACCGTCTGTAGGTGGAAGTGTTCCTATAATGAAAATATGGTCTCACAAGGATGGGATGCGCTCCGAAAACTGCGTGTAGTTTCTGACGGCATAGCACCATAGCAGGTATTAGTCTTTGTGACATTTATCAAGGTAGTTTGGAGCGCATACCTCCGAAAACATTACACCGCCTGAGAGTTCATCTCGTTTCCTCTCCGATGATTTATAATTCGTCACATCCGCCACCATGTGGAGATGTGGCCCCACATGTCAGTCCAGGGATTCTCACATTGGTCCGAGGCCTCTCATGTCGGTTTAGGGGCCCCATCACGATTGCCCTGCCGTTGGATTTAGTGATGAATGGTGTGGTAGAATGTCAACCGAGAAGTTCCGCGTATCGGATGTGCATTCAAAACCTTCTGAGAAATGCGAAACATGTCTGCGTCTTTTCATACCGCGATGCACTTCATATATTGCATTCGATATGTCTTAGTCAAATAATGCGGCTTATCATCAACGCGCAATAGCATTTTACGTGCTTATGTGCTCAGTGTGTTTGCGAGGACACCGTCCATATCTTCGGACACTTGAGCCACCCCAATCATTTTCATAAAACGACATACCTGGGTGAAGGTCACGGATTGTTTTGTTTGTGTAGATATCCAGCTTTATTAGCCTGACACATGGATATACGATAGCAACCCGAAGCATCACAGGTTGGTGTGAATAGCAGGGTATCGTGAAGTGCAACACACTAATATTCGGTACATGTCCCCCTTGGTGTTAAAGCTTCGCGGAGTTGCTGCAACTCACGTTATACGCACAAATACGGCGAAATGCTCTAGTCCCTTCACGGCTACGGCAACATTCCATCATAACTAGTATTTATATATATATATATATATATATATATATATATATATATATATATATATATATATATATATATGCCATGTGATCACCGAAGCTGGCATCATATGACTGTGCCAAATGTTCCTGCAGTCGCATGCCGTGTGACGGCAGACGCGGACACCGCATTGTGCGCACGAGCTGCACACCTGCCGGACACTGTTCAGCTGTATAAGCTAGGTCACAAGGTCAAGAAAAAGACACAAGACACAGTATTATTCAGCTTGACACGATGGGTGGTGGAAATAAATATATAATGGAACAGCGGATATGGACATAATATCGAGCATATGGACACCAACATTGTTCCATATCAACTAGATCACTCTCTGGATAGCACAACATAGATGCTGATTGTATCGCTGCCGAAAGCCGGAATAAATTGTCCACAGGTACGGCACATCACGAACGAATCAAATCAAATACATTGCCAAGGTAACCATTTCATTTCGCAATGGGTGTGATCTGTGGTAGACGAAAATACTACTGTATTTCACGCCACAGGTAACCCTAGCTCAGCACGTGCGATCATGTTCACCGTGTTTGTTGCGACATGACGGGTCGATCGCTATCAGCCACATGGTCATGTTCCACAATGCTAGGACCTTACAGCGCATCTCCCTGATGCCACCACCAATGTGACTTGCACTCAATAACGCTTTGAGTACTTGACGACGGATTCTGACGCTACGGTTTATACATCTACTGACGCTGCGGGTACAGCGTCCTCGTTCGCTCATTAATGTTGCAACCGTACAACGATGGCTCCTGTCACTGGCATTGCGATGGTGTTCCACAACGCTTCCGTCAGGTGTTTGTTTATTGGGGCTTAGGGGGGCCTTGACTCGGGGGGGCATCAAGCCTTCCGTCAGGTGGCGTGCGATCACGGAGACATCAGCCGTGCGACGTGTGATCCAATCGATTCAGTCCCAGGTCTCGCTCTCATCGACGCCGCGTCAGAAGACGCTTCTTGGCACTGCCGACCTTTTGACACACCATCAGTGACGATGCATCCGCATCATGTTGGCTAACTGACCGTGCGAACGTTAAGCGTACGCCCTGTGACGATTCGCTTGTAGGATGTCAGCGCATTGCTGGTGCAGCCACATTATTTCCTCTCACTGCCAATATGACTGTATGACATGCGTTCACTGAAGCTGGCATCATATGATTGTGCCAATGATCCTGCAGCCGCATACCGCGTGACAGCAGTCGCGGACACCGTATAGCGCATACGGGCTGCACACCTGCCGGGCACGGTTCAGCTGTATAAGTTATGTCACAATGTCAAGAAGACACAATACGCAGCATTATTCAGTTTGACACGAGGGATTGTGAAAATAAATATACAATAGGATAGCGGATATGGACATAATATCGAACATATGGACATCAACATTCTTCAATGTTAACTGCATCCCCCTTTGGATAGCACAGCACGGATGCTGATTGCATCGCTTGCCGAAAGTCGGAAGAAAAACTTTTTTTGGGAAAGGGAGATGAACGTATGAAACACTATAATTATCCTGCCCATGAGTATGCAGAAGACAGGTGACCTTAGTTGACACCATACAGCATTTCGGATTATGCTAAGACACACAGAGACGAATCACATGGAAACACTGGTCTCTGAGGGTGATCTAAGTGAAGAATAGTTTGTGGATTTAAAAAAATAGGCGAATAAACAATAAGCCGTAAATCACATACACATGCACACACATGCATACACACATATACATACATATATATAAGCACGCATAGGTATATATATAAGCATGTGTGAGTGTGCATGTGTATGTAATTTAGGGCTTATTTGTGTTTGCCTACTTCTTTTAATGCACAAACTATTCTGCTTCACTTAGATCATCCTCAGAGACCACAGTGTTGCTCTGTGACTCGTCTTTGTGTGTCTTAGCATAACCCCAAATGCCATATGATATCAACTAAGGTCACCTGTCTACTTCATACCTATGGGAATACACATGCATGCATGTATTTATGCATGTATATATGCGGGTATGCACATATGCATGCATTTTGGAATTTTGCTTGCATACACAGAGACGAATCACAGTGCATCACTGCAGTTAAAAAAGGATGGATTAAGCAAACCCATGGACAGGTGGTGCCATTCTCATGAGCATCGGCACTTCTCTAGAAGGCTTCAGTGCATCCCCTCCCCAGTCAACTGATTTCAGCCTAAAGATACCAAAAGGCACCCTGCCCTCACACAAATTTATGGATCAACCTCTGTAGAAAGCCAAGGCATCAGCAACAGCCTGAGACTGGACCAACAGTCATGGGCACAGAAGTATAACCTTGGGTTCTTTTACGACACATTCAGCTGGTAGGTCATATAGCATCACCAACTTGTCACTGTGCATTACATGATCCCATCTAAACGCTTTACAACCGACCTTCATAGTCATGGGCTAGGTCTGACATTGTCTGGTGATCAATTCTCTCATTTTTCCCTTGCATCTGATGTTCGTTTTTATCTTAATATATTTTCTTTTATTCCATTCTCTCAAATTGCCCACATTCATCCCATTGGCATTTTGTATGTGTTGGATGTGGTCATTATGCGTGACCACCAGGTACGTAGTGTTATATGTTGTTGGGGGAAATGAGTTATATAATGACTTACAATTGCCACAATGTCGGCTTTGTTCCCCATAAATAAAACTATAAAAATGGACCATATGGAGTGTGCCCCAAATCCATTTGGACCAGATCATTTCCTTCATGTATTCTGACCCTCCCCTCACCTCAATAGTACTCCCGATGTGAAATAGTTGGAAGAATTGTGGGTTTTATGATATGAGCACGACTTTTTATGCCTGAGCACTAAAGTACATATCACAAATGCACTCATGGTAAATATACGTAATATCAAATGTACATACAGTATATGCACCTAAGCAATGTGTTTAAACGCAGACACGTATGCTCAAATGTACGTACATTTGCTGTTGCATCTTTTACGCTTACGTACTGATGCATATGTACGTTTGTCCATGCATACATTTGCGCTTACATACTTTGGCGCCAACGTACGTTTGTGCTTAGGTAAAATTACGCTTACGTGCATTTGCACATACGTACATTTTCACTTACATACATTTGTGCACATGACATTTTGTACTTTCGCACTTTTGCGCTCATATACATTTGCGCAAATCAGACTTTTGCGCTTACGTACATTTGCGCATACGTACCTTTGTGAATACGTACATTTGCGCTTATGTACACTTCCACATACCTACATTTTCCAGAGCATTTACGCTCACGTACATTTGTCATGCGTACATTTGTGCTTACGTACAATTGCCGTACATACATCTGCGCTTATGTACATTTGCACACGCATGTTTGCGTATTCATATCCGCCATGCGTACCTAGATACGTGCTAGGCTACTAAACATATATTAATCATGACCTAGCCCACCACCATTTTTGTCCTGAGGTAAATTAATTATTGATGCAATTATAACACATGTATAGACACAACTATACATACATGAACCTGAAGCAATTATGTCCCAAAATGTAGTTACAATTTGAAAATAAAAGCATCAAATTAATTCAAACCACATTAGAAAACAACGAAATATATCTGACAAAATCAGCTACTTTGCACTTATGTATCAAAACATATTTAGATAGGTCTCGATATACATGTCTTATAATTACTGTACTTTGAACCTCGGTACCACATTCATAAACACTGCATCATAAAAATAAATTTCAAGAAATCAGAAGTTACCAGTAACTACAGATGTACCACCTTTTCAAGGTATCATTCAGACATAATAATTTTAGTCTTAAAAAAAACAAGTCAGGCTAGGTTATGTTGGTGTTTTTAACTTTACAATTGTTCTGGTGGTGGTGGTGGATTGGAGTTTAGGGGCGCGTCGACATCTAGGGTCATTTTTATCTATCATTTTTTAAATCTATCTAGGGTTTAGGGTCAATTATCCAGTCTTATAAGCAATGTGTGATTTAACATTGCACATTTGTTTCGTTTCCTTGCAAGTCATCATGACTTGGCAGTAGGTACATACCTAGAAGAGGGGGGTTCTGAACACTTGAGGCATTATGTAACAAATAGCTCTACTGCCACTTCTGTACAGCTGAACCAGTAATTGTACTGTGTGTACTGAACACAACAATGAATAATCTATCCATATTCAAACAGTTCCTTTCAATTAAAATCCTCTAGACACTTGCAAAGAGAAACTTTAAAAGGGATCATCATGTTTGTAGTGGTGTGCCATATTCTGGACACCAAAATGCTGTTGTGCAAGATTACCTCATTGTAGTTGTTGGTGCAAGCTATTAGTAGCCACTAAAAAATGCTGGTGTAATTGCAATTTTAAAAAATAAAATGAACATCACTTCCTTATGGTTTCCTTAAGCACTGCTCCTGGAAGATTAGGTGCAGTGCAGCACTCTCTACCAGCATATCTGAAGTGCTGGAGCTCATCCTTGTAGAACGGCTGGAGCCATTTTTCCATACGAATGATGCTCAGTTTGGCTTCAAAGCCGGACACTCCACCACCCAGGCTACATATGTTCTGAAGGAAACTATTCACCACTATGCCAGGCAGGGTAGCCCAGTCTATGCCTGCTTCTTAGATGCCAGCAAGGCATTTGACAGTTTGTCATGCAAAGCTTTTTTCAAATACTTGCTGACAGGTGTCCAGACAGCATACCTCAGACTTCTAATTACATGGTATCGGTCCCAACAGATGGGAGTGAGGTGGGCTGACAGTAGATCAGAATCATTTTCTATTAAGAATGGTGTCAGACAAGGGGGAAATACCTGACCTCTGCTGTTTAATGTGTGCATAGATAAGCTTTTTATATGATATGCAGAAGACTCATGTGGGTTGTCATGTTGGACTGCATGCTGTAAATGTTCTGGCATATGCTGATGACATTGTTCTGCTGGCCCCCCACTAGGGCAGGACTTCAGGTGCTAGTTAGGTCATGTGAGACCTTTGTGGCCTCAATGGATGTGAAACTTAATGTTGAAAAAGACTGTCTGTATGGTGTTTTGCCCTCAAAGACCATACTCATCATCACATCTGATGTGTTGCCAAGGGCCACAAGTACTCCTCTGTGGAAAACTGCTTACATGGGTCCAGAAGTTCAGATATCTGGGGCACAAAATTGAATGCAACATGAGTGATTGTGCAGATATAAAGACATAAAGACATAAAAGATTAGTGCAACTATGAGCCACAAGGGCCATTCTTGGTTGCACTCTGTACACTGAACCAGTTGCACACAAAATCTGTCAATCAGCCCTCCCTGTAATACTGAAAAGCAAGCCCTGTATTCCTATAATGATTGTCTGCTGTTTTTAAAGATGTTCAATGTGCTGCTACTGACAATGTTTTCTGGCAGCTGGTTCCAATGTTCTACTACCCTGTTGGTGAAGAAAGTCTGCCTTAACCTTGTTCTGCTGTGGTTAACTTTAATTTTGAATTGATGACCTCTAATTGCATCATTTCTGTTCAATTCAAACACTTCCCCAAGATATCCCCCTCTCCAGACCATGGACAAATTTAAAGACCTCGATTAGATCTCCTCTCAGCCTCTCTATATCTAAGTGAAAACATATTCAATTTCTTTAATCTTTCATCATATACCAGGTTGCTTATACCATTAACCATTTTTGTAGCCCTCTTTTATACTCTCTCTAAAAGCCAACAATCTTTTCATGGCTAGGAGACCAAGCTTGGATACAGTATTCCAAATGTGGCCTGACATATGCACAGTAAAGCTTCCTGAAGACTTCCTCACTCCTGTATGATACATTCCTATTTATTGCCCTGAGCATTCTCAGTGCTTTCTTCCTGGCTTCCTTGATCTGTTCTGATGCCCAAATTTTGTGTTTAGAATAATACCTAAATCCTTCTTTGCAGAGATATGCAGAGGACCAGACATGCATTGTATTACCAGGTAAACATGCTCTGTGCTGCTAGGATGTGCAGACAAGCTCATGCTAGTTAGGCTGTTTAAGATATACTGTCCCCTCTATGGGTGTGAATTGTGGAACACTGTGGATGTGAAACAAGTTTCCGCTAAGTCTGTATAGCCCATCACTCCTGCTTGAAAAGGCTAGTCAAGGTTCCTAGGTATTCTCGCAATCATGAAGTGTGTTGAAAGCAGGGTGGGAATTAAGGCTCTTCTTTAGCGATTTCATCCCTTAAAACATTTTTTGCACTCCATGTTCATACTGGATAGAATGGATTCCTCATGTACTCTGACAAAAACATGCAGAAGGAAGAAAAATTCCACTAAAAAGGAATACAAGATTAAAGAAAACATCCACCAAAACATGTTATTCTACTTATGATTACCAAATAAACTAGCCACTTTTTGTACCATCAAGCACACAGATAACATCCAAACACACACCACACATCAAACCACAATCAACAGAAATGCCAACAACATGTCAAACCTTGCACATGCTCACTAAACAGTGCCCTCCAGACTACAAATTTGGTGATGTGTCTCCAGAAACCCTGCATCTGAACCACCTTGTAGTGGGAAAAATTGTTGACTGATCCTTTGCTTTGCATTCAGCTATCACATCCAACTGGCATGTGCTGTACTGGTGCAGTAGTGGTATTGGGTCTGTATCAAATAGGCTGCATATGTAGGTAGGTGTGTGCTCTGAGCTGAGGGTGGAGTGTGAATTATTTTGTTTGCTTCTTTTTCATTTAGCTAGCCTTGCACTGGACCCAACAGTGAGCGCTGGGGAAAGCACATTGCTCCTGTGAGTTATAAGAGGTGAAGCTGAGCTGATCATCACAACTCCCTGTCTTGTGGTGCCATCCATCATCCACTTCTTTGTTTCTGCATGCTGATGTGACCAAAAAACACATTGTCACATTAGCTACTTGTCATATAGGTAAGTCTACTGATCAGTACATATATTATTTTCCTTCGGTTACTGGTAGAATAGATTCCATGCATCAGAAAATATTATGTCCATGAAAACATAGTTGAAAAATGTACTGAGGAAATCTGTTTGCACGCTGACTTCAAATCGGAAAAGAGGCTTTCATCAAAAACCTACTTGGGAAACCTAACTGAAATTGGGAAACCTTAACTGGGAAATTCCCAATCTGGTTGAGTTTCGATTTTGAATGCTCCCATGCCACATGCTGGTAAGGTAGATATTCCTTTTGTTTCAGCATATAGCCTCATGGGCAGCAAAGATGCCACTACATAAAAGCACTATGTAAGAGTGAGATAGCTTTATTGGGTAACAAAACACAAAATCATGCTCAAATTAGGTATGAATATGAACTTGCATCTATGGATTATTGGTGGCCAGAAAGCTGACATCAACACACATTTGAATACAGCTGGGAATAATTGTACTGGAAAGAGCTGTTGATCAGGCTGCAGCAAAGGACTCAAAGCAGCGTGATAGATGTGGCACAGTGGTTTGCTATCTCAGCTTTATTATTGTAAGCTTTTATTAAGGGTCTGTATGCATGAAGGCATTGTGTGTTGTATGGCAGCCCAGATATACTGGGAGAAAAGAAAACATAAGGGTCATTATATTAATATTAACATACACACAAAATACATAGCAGAGCTGTGATCAGGATCTCTAATATTTCTGGATTGTAAAATAGTCCAATAAAGAATAGGTAGGAGCTGTGACTGGTTGGCCTAATATTTGGATTGTAAAGACAGGTTCATTAAATTTATGAATATCACCTTATTTTTCTTATTTATGCGCTGAACATCATGTAGAGATATTCAAAGGTATTTGCCTCAAAGAAGGTGTCCACAACAAACAGATGTCCACAGACGATTGTCTTTCCCCAACCAAGGAGGCAGGGCATCTATCTTTTTGGCCCAGAATACAAGAAACACATCTCACCGAACTCATTTGTCACGTGCACGTTAAAAACACACCTCCCACGCCACGGCCCGCAAGACAGGCCCGGCGTGGGCACCACGGGCCCCAGCCCGGAGCGGCGCGTCAACACAACACAGTCGGTGCGCCACCCCGCGGCCCGACCGTCACGCGGCCGGGCAGAAGGCCGGGGCGGCAGCACCCAGCGCAGCTCCAGGCAGCGCCAGCCGCCGCCGCAACGCTCGAAGGGTAGGTGGATCCTGGGAAAGGAAAAGGAACCCCATGGCGGAGCCATCGAGAGTCCCTCGCCCCCTCCACCCAGGGCCACGCATGGTATGGCGTAACACCCTGCCTATCCGCGGTCGTGACGTACGACCGCGGGTTGCTGGTACTGGCGGCGCCCGGTGACGTTCTCGACGTACACGTCACGGGACCACCTCAGGGTGTCACTCACCATTAGCTGACACATCAGTTTCGCATAAAAGTGGCTGACGTACAGCTGTTTGAGCACGGCCTCATTCCTCCGGCACCAAGTGACGAGGGAGACTACGACGAAGGCGTGGATCGAGGCCGTTTTGCCCTGCTGGCGGAGCTGCTCCACGAGGGGGGCATACTTCGCCAGCTTCCCGTCGGCAGCGGCACGCAGCGCGGCGGCTAGGTTCTCGAAGTCGATGGTAGCATCGACCAACGAGACCTCGTTGCCATGCGTCACAACCAGGTCCGGGCGGAGAGCAGAGTCCACGCCCGGCACCCGTCGATTGCCGCGCAGCTCCGTGCCACCACGCTGCGGCACCAAGCTATACATTATACTATACACTATACTAGTCATGCCTACTAAATCTAGCACATTTCTGCTTACGTCCCTTGGGCCGGAACTAGAAAACCTAGTAGGTTCCGTTGTACCCTTGTATCTTAGCACCCAGATGCCACACGACCTCGAAAGTTTAGTAAGAATTATTATGAAGAGGTGTAATGATTTTAGTAAATTGTTTTACTAAACGTGAATTTTAGTAGGCATAACTCTAGTCGTCCATGGAAATATACACAGTAGGACTGGAAATTGCGAGTTGGAGGGCGATTTTTTCCCGTTAGTATTTGGACGGCCGTAGCTTTTCGTGCGTAGTAAAGGTGGCGGGCCGCGGGCGCTCGGTGCCCTGTTTTTCTTAACCCGCAGTCTTTTGGTTATGCCGGTCGGTGTCATATATATGTATGTAAATAAGCAGTGTGTGGGGGGAGGGTGCGTAGCAGTGTGTGCAGGAGTGCGGTGTTGGTGGTTGGTGGTTTTTACGACACATCGGTCGTTGAGTCATGTAGCGCCGCCAATCTCTCACGCCTATTGGTCGCGGGCGAAAAGTAGCGACAGGTGAGGCTCGAACACACACTTTCGATTGTGAGACGGGCAACTTATCCCTAGGCTACGCGTCTCCTGTGTGCATGTGTATATGCACGTGTAAGTACGTGTGTGCATGTGTATGCGCCCTTTAAACCCAAATGACTAATGTATGTGCAATAACGCATGCGGTAGGCATAAATAAGCGAGTATGTGTAATTAGTGCCTGGTTCACTTCTTACTCATGATTCATGGTGCACAAAATATGGCAATTGTACTGCCAGACGTGAGAAGCGCCACAAGGAACATACCATACCGATAATCAGACCATTAAGCAAGTGGAAATCCATGCATTGAGTGATCAATTTGTCTTCTGGAGGGTCTTTATATTAGGTACATCCCTATTATCCTAACCGCTTTTACCTACTTCTTGTGGCCTGGTTCAACGACATGCGTCTTTGGTTAACTGGCCTCCGGTCGAAATTTAAGATTAGCCACTGAATTTGACCAGCCTCGCAGATAGAGCATATTAGTTCTACCCGCGAAAAAACGAAAGTAATGACCTATGTGCGAGGCGCCATGGGGTGGGTGGAGGCAGCGAGATAATCAGGTCCCATTGGGCTTGAAGGTCTGCAATTTGAAGGCAATTACCCGCATTACATTTTGAGGTTCCCATTCGATATTAGCGGGAGACGCCCAATGGCTGGAACCTTGGGTTCTTTTACGACGCATTCAGCCGCTAGGTCATGTAGCGTCGCCATTCTCTCATGCCTCTCGGTCGCGGATGGACTCCGCAATGGCATCGGTTGAGAGATTCGAATCAACAATCCTGCGATCAAGAGTCAGACACTCCACCGACTGAGACA
This sequence comes from Imbricaverruca yamaguchii, assembly GCA_034440575.1. Taxonomy (NCBI): domain Eukaryota; kingdom Metazoa; phylum Arthropoda; class Thecostraca; family Neoverrucidae; genus Imbricaverruca; species Imbricaverruca yamaguchii. The sequence continues at coordinate 240,477 of JAOTOL010001579.1, forward strand.
CCCGGTCCAGTGGCTAAGTTTGTTTTCGAAGGCTTTTTGCACGCACCAACCACCCCTTCGTGTTTCAGCGGCGTTTCCAGCCACCAAACCGTATCAAATACACTACATAATCTCTTCTCGCCAGAATCCCGTGTATTGGCCCCGAGATCCAGCCACGCCCAACAGTCACCAGGATCTGCCGGCTCCAGCGGTTCCAGCGGCTCCAGCAGCGCCACGCGGTGCGGCGCCAGCCGCCAGCCCGGGTCCGCACCCGTAACAACACTCACTCGACACCCACTCCTGCACATCAGACACACTGGGCTCTAGAGGGCCGTCTGCTCGGCCAGCACCTCGGCTTTGGTCACCACCTCCTCCACGTGGCCGACCATGTAGAAGGCCGCCTCGGGCAGGTGGTCGTGCTTGCCGGCCAGAATCTGCGAGAAGCCTTCGATCGTCTGCTCCAGCGTCACGAACTTGCCTGCGAAACCTGTCCAAAAATACACGATAGCTCACAGCCGCAGTACAAAAGGTGGGTAGCTCACGGGGTCACTGCTTGGGCTTGAGCTATTTAAGCATCAACGGCAATGGTTGTAAACGTGCCCTCGTACTCTACCAATAGGTAAATATAGAGCAGATGCAATGGGCATCCTTCGTAATTGATAATTTTCCACTCCTTTGTGGAGATGGTGGTGATGGCGGAACCGCACACCTTGGACCAGAACATCACGCCTAAGATTGTTCCACACGATTGGTCCACTGATGAACCATTGATGGGCCATCGGCGCCCAGCTTTACCGTTCCACCTGGAACGCCCACTTGTCCCACAACGGTTCACAATCACACAAGACAATGCTGACCACCAACCGGCCGAAGTCCCAGAAACCTCAGAATGACAACACGAGTATGGTACGCCAGTAGCGCGCCATGTCGGGACGCGGGAAATACTGCCACCCTCTGGTGAGTGGCAGGCGAGCCCCAGCGTCCCAGTGCTGTAGCCTCACTTTCTGTACCGCCTGTTCACAAATACAAACAGGCTGTGGTAAGCTTGGAGGCCAGATCAATGTAATGGGACAGAGGATTTCTTTGACAAGCACATTTTGATAAAGAACGTATGCTGAACATAGCAGCAATGCCCAATGACTGCGTGAAGTTCCCATACCAACTAGAACACCATAAATATAATGTCCCTGAAAACATGCTTCCTACATTTAGACGTGGGATTACGACCAAAACTGAGTTGCCTTCAGAAAATCCTCTTCACCTTCTTTGGATAAGGCTATCGAATTCTTACTTTTCACTTTTTGATCTGCATTCTCCCCCCACACACACAAAAAAAAAACAAGTTGAGCCGAGCTGCAGTAGCAATGCACTTTATGTATGAGGTAACGAATGATGTCAGTACGGGTGTATTTGCAATAGCAGTGAAAGCAGGGCTAAACTTTTTGAAATTTCCCACCGATAGCAGCCCCTACGTTTGGCTGAGACTGTACCCCAAGTCTTCCCAATCTGCTAGCCTCTTAATACCCGTTCAATCCGAACTTTATACCAGTTCCGAGAACATGGCCATACCAGACTGCATCTCTGTTATGCAGCATACCTCCCTGTGTCCCGAATTTAATTTATCATAGAGGTTCGATAGAGGCTCTATGATAAATGAAATTAGCGGAAGGTTCTGGAAATCCGTGTCCATGTCAAACTAATTTCTGAATTTGGCAGGCAAGATATTATGTTAACATCTGACGAATTGCGCTAAGGACAATGGCGTGACTTGTCAGGTGTTACTTTCAAGTACATTTAGGAATGTCTGTACACTGGCGCACATAGTCTGTCCAACACAGGGCTACACTGCCGACCACGTGCACAGTCCGCACGGCCACTCGCCGGTCGCTGCTCACCTGTGAACACCTCTGCCACCTGGAACGGCTGCGAAAGGAAGCGCTGGATCTTCCTGGCGCGCGACACGATCAGCTTGTCCTCCTCGCTCAGCTCGTCCATGCCCAGGATGGCGATGATGTCCTGCAGCGACTTGTGGTCCTGCAGGATCTTCTGGACACCGCGCGCCACGCCGTAGTGTCGCTGGCCGATCACGTTCGGGTCCATGATGCGCGAGATGGAGTCGAGCGGGTCGACGGCCGGGTAGATGCCCAGCTCGGCGATGGCGCGCGACAGCACCGTGGTGGCGTCCAGGTGGGCAAACGTCGTGGCCGGCGCCGGGTCGGTCAGATCGTCGGCAGGCACGTAGATGGCCTGGGGACAGAGCCAGGTAAATGTTAGAACGTCAGTCGGTTGGGCCGTACCGGAAGTCGGTGGGTACGCATGCAACGTGGCAGGTACTCAGCATTACATTAACGTTAAGTGCCGATTGCTATATCGGATGACATAGAGATGGACAGTACATGCGTAAACTGGCTCGCGGCGGCAGATAAATAGCCGGCAGACACCACGCGGGGGCGACACCGTCCGAAACTTCTGCACAAGACTAGCATAAATCGTCTTCGGGTGTTGTTGTGAGATGTTGTTCTGGATGGTAGCATCCAAGGGCATACTTGTCTCCAACCCTGGCACTGAGTCGCACATCACAGTCATGCCGCCACACCTCGCATGGCATGGGAGAACGGCGGGCACAGCGCGGCGCCACACCTGCACGGAGGTGATGGAGCCCTTCTTGGTGGTGGTGATGCGCTCCTGCATGGTGCCCATGTCGGTGGCCAGCGTCGGCTGGTAGCCCACCGCCGACGGGATGCGGCCCAGCAGCGCCGACACCTCGGAGCCGGCCTGCGTGAAGCGGAAGATGTTGTCGATGAACAGCAGCACGTCCTGGCCCTCCTCGTCGCGGAAGTACTCGGCCACCGTCAGGCCGGTGAGCGCCACGCGCGCGCGCGCGCCCGGCGGCTCGTTCATCTGGCCGTACACCAGCGACACCTGCCGGCAAATACGTGAAATAGTCAGTCGCCCAGCCAGGCTATGGGGTCGGTGCAAACATTCCATTATCAAAATTTCAGCAGGATTGATTGGATACAGTGTAAATCCTTTAACGAGATTTTGGCACCAATCAGCAGTCAACTGAGCAATTGTGTGGCATCATCCACTGTGTAGCTGTTACCAATCGACCTAATGCATAATTAGGATACTTCCTGACGTGAAGACCTAGTTACTCAGAAGGGAGTGCGATGGACTCCAGTCACCAAAAGAAATCTGCATTAGTCACACTTCATTGATGAAGGCCTATTGCACCCAGCTCACTAATAAGCCATTTTCTTTAACACAACATACGATACATTGTTAACCTCCTCCCAATCAATCCCGATCAATTCCGCAGTACATCCCAACAAAATAGTGACAAAGTAAAGGTTTTATATCTAAACGAAGACCACGACACATAGTGGAGAGCTGGAGGGGAATTCAGTAACGGGACGGGACGAGCGGGACGGGACAGGATGGCCACTGACCGGACGATAGTGCCTCGTCCGCGACGAGAACGCTCCTCAGCTCACCAGTGATGACTTTGACATGTGCTGACCTTGGAGGTTTTGTCCGTCAGCGAGATGACTCCACCCTCGATCATCTCGTGGTAGAGGTCGTTGCCCTCGCGGGTACGCTCGCCAACGCCAGCGAACACCGAGTAGCCGCCGTGTGCCTTGGCCACGTTGTTAATCAGCTCCATGATCAGCACCGTCTTGCCGACACCAGCGCCGCCGAACAGGCCTGCACGACAGGTCAGGTCAGATCAGGTCACAATCGCTACACAGGTATGCCAGGAGTGAAGGCACGGGCGATGCAGTCTGTGTATGCTGGCCGTAACTCATTCGACCATGGCACTACCAACATACACAGCATAGGACTTAGCAAAGGTAATGCAGCAGCACCATGAGGCCTCAATACCAGTTCACAAACACCACTGAAGCCCCACCAGCGTGCCACTGCAATTCTTGCACAGCTCACTTACTTATCAATCAGCTGAGGAAAACTTAGACATCACGGAATACGGATCCTCAACAGTATGAGCTGTAAATGTTTGCAGCAAAACCACAGCTCCCAGGCATGACATTCATAGCTGATTTGTTCCACGACAGATCGACCAACACATCTCACCCCACACATTTCTATGTAGACCAAAATGTATTGGGCTTCGAATACGGCTGTGCAAATTTTAGCCAGATTTGACCAATGGCTCGATAGATACCCCCACCCCATACACACACATCTATCCTGCAAACTAATCGTCTCAAGGAAACGAAAGAAGTGTCATCGGAAAGCACTCGACGAGTAGGATCTGAAACCACCCCCTCAAAAATACATCCCCCAAGGTGACGTCTCTAGGGGTACTATGTGATCGCAACTGACATTATCCTTTTGGCCCTAGGAGGGTTCATTTTGGGACATATTTAAAAAAAAACAAGAATTATTTGGAATCAGAATAGGAAGGGGAAATCGCCCATGGCCCTAAAAGTTGTGCCTACCAAAAAATGAACATTTTAAGTGTTCCGAAATTTTCAAAATGTTTAGCAGAGTGGGAATTAAGGCACTTCTTGAGAGATTTCATCTCTTAAAACATGTTTGCACTCCGGATTGAGACTAGATAGAATGGGTTCCATATGTACTCCGACACAAACATGCAGAAGGAACAAAAATACCACTAAAAAAAACTAATGCAAGATTGAATAAACATATCGCCAAACATGTTATTCTACTTACCATTACCAAATAAACTAGCCACTTTTCGTATCACCAAGCACACAGACAACACCCGAAAACACACCAAGCCACACCACAATCAGCGGAAATGCCGACAACGCGCCAAACCTCGCGCATGCACACTGAACGGTGGCCTCCGATCGCTACGAATTCTGCCGATGCGTCTCCAGAAACCTGCTTTCAAGCCACCGTATGGTGGGAAAAACTGACCGTTTTAAGAGACGACTTCTGGAGTCCCGGAGGCCGCCGATCGATATTTGCTTGGTTAGCATTTTCTGTTATGAAAACGGTCTTTGAACCAATCAATGCAAGGTATTTTTTAAATGGCGTCATAACCATTAGCAACTTTGAACATATGTTTAACAGTGCCATACTGCAAACACAAGACCTTGACTGATCCCTTGCCTTCTGACTGTCGCATGCGAGGTGTTGGTGTCCGGTCCGTATCGCGCAGGGAATTGGCTGCGTATGTGGGTAGGTGTGCGTTCTGAGCTGAGGGTGAAGTGTGAATTATTTGTTTGTTTTTCGTTTGGCTAGCCTTGTACTGATACCAACAGTGAAAGGAAGGCGCATTGCTCGTGAGCTACGAGAGACAAAGCTGAGCTGATCATCACAACTCCCTGTCTTGCGGTGCCGTCCATTATTCACTTTGTTTCTATGCTTTGATGTGACCAAAAATGATGATGTGTATTACTAATGCATATTACGTAGGTGCAGACTAGGTACATATGATTTTCCCGTCGGTTACCGGCAAATAAATTCCATGCATGAAAAATAATATGTCCATGAAAATGTACTCCGGAAGAAATCTGTTCGCACTCAGACTCCAAACCCGGAAAGTAAGTTTCCCCACACTGATATTTAGTGTCCGATTTTCTTTACCTTTTCATCTTCTAATTGGTAGAGCACACTGCAAAAAATGTTCGAAGTCAACGTTCCCCATAACAAATGCTTACTTTATCTGGAATCTTCTATTTTAGTCTTAATGGGTAAATATGCAAAACTACATTAAAAAACGAGAAAAAATTAAACATTGATCTAGTGCGTTTCGTTGCATCCATTGTTTGTTTATTGGGTGGTTCACGACACACTTTTTGCACATTCACGGCTAATCGCACCGCCCACATTGTTTCGCCGGTGGACCGCGGGATTGGGAAATCTTCCGAACGGTGTGAGTGTCGAACTCGGGACCGTTGGTACCCAGAGCCCAACACCTTAACCACTCGGCGATCCCCGCCCCTTCGTTGCATCCCTAAAAATAAGGAAACACTGAAAGTTGCATTCAAATATCTTGACCCATTAAAGCGTGATAACTGGTTGAACTCTTTTTCGAGGTGACCTCACTTAATCTTCAATAACTCATTGGTCGCAGATGATCTGACTTCAGCATTCTCACACAACATGCGAAATTCATGTAGGGAAAGGTGTGCAAAATTTATACGTGCTGCAACGCGCTGTTTTATTTGACTATCTTCGGAAAATATCAGGGACCGGGGGTGGGAAGACCCGAGATAAGTTACAAAGACCACGGGATGGGGTGGGTTAAAACTTTTACAGCTTAGAAAAAAAATTCCTAGACCAAAGAGATCCACCAGGACGAGTTCTTTCATATTTAGATCAGATCGTCGCCATAAAAAAACAACCAACAAAAAAAGTTGTTCAAGCATCGGTAAGCCTCATTAGTAATGTTGAGGGATTGCTATAAGTGTGGCTTCGTGTTTGAAATTCTCAATTAAAAATTCGTGAACTTTTTCCAAATAAATGTTTCTGATTCCTAAATCTTTTTTTTCTTCAAAATGTCGCCAGAAACAAAAAAAGGGTGCACCAAAGGAAAATATATGCAAACAAAATTCAGAACTCTGGCAGGATTAGAAGGAAACATCAAAATCGACAAATATATCAAATTCATCTTGTAGAAATGCTTGAGCTCAAAATCGCCATTCTGTCAAAATTCTGTCAAAGAAAATATGTTCCGTGCAATTGCCATTTGTATGCTTCCAGAAGTCTTTGAAATATGCAATATTGAAAGCTCCACAATTTTTTGAATGCACATGGAATTCCAAATTGAACTGGTTTAAAAACGTTTACAGACTAAAAAATGTATATCCCTGACCAAGGCTATGTGCCGGCCCAATTTCTTTCAGACGCCATCCTATAATAATCTGTGAATTGATGTTTACTGTCGAAATGCCATTTCCAAGAAATCCAAGCCATCTGATCCACTTTCATTATCATATATGATGTCCTAATAGGCGTGGTAGTCACCAGGAATCACAGAAAACGGCCTGAAGCAGTCCTATTTGACCAACCGCGCATAAATATATTTTACATCTGTCCTTTTTTCGGCGTTTCCGATGATTTTCTCAAAACAATTCCTAATGTGCCCATGACCCCAGATTATGTTCACCACACAAAAATCGGTTAGGATGAATTTCGAAATCGACGCCGTTTGTACCGATTTGATTTCCAAAGCCAAATCCACGCCATTTCAACTGCTTTCGTTTACCTAACATTTAACATTGTGCGGTACCGTGTCCCATGTGCGATGTCCACATGTACAGTGTTTCAAGAACGTGAATAATGATGTCACATGAAGATTGTGAAAATGATGTTTCCGTGCACAGCCTACGTACAGCTGTGACAGGAAAGAGTGGCTTGCAATAGGTGTTCGACTGTACGTCTATATACATGATGCTCTGCAGGTAGAAACCATAATTACACCTCTTGTTATACTAGCCTGGTCGAATATGTTCAGACTGCATCGCTGTCATGTTTGATGGCATTAAGTACGCGTTGTAAGTAGCCACCAGATGTTCTGAAGTAAAACTACGCCGTTACACGGAAATCAGCAACGACACTATGCTGATCATAAAATGTTCAACCCTTGTAAATAAAACTACAAGAGGGCTGCATAGGAGAGCTATAAATATGTTATTTGGAAAAACAAGTTCTCATCATCTTGCGTTTATTTCCTTGTTCTATCCAATCGTTGTTCTATTGTGCGATACTCAGTGCGGTGCGGTAATGTGCTATAATGTGCAATATGCAGGGAGTGACCAAAACGCGAACAACGAAACTACAGGAACCTTGGGAAGATGTTCATGTTTTCCGGGACACGCTATGTATACCGCGACACAAACGCGAGTGTTTGCCTTGCGATAAACGCGAGTGTTTGCCTTGTGATAAACGCGAGTGTTTGCACAGATGTATAATATGTCACACTTCCCCATTACTGATGATATATTTATCACAAAAGATTCCCTTGTTGCGTGACCTCAAAATAGAGGCTAAAGCTCCAAAACCGTTAGTCTGGTCGGGCTGAAACTTGTTCAGGCGTGTTCAGAACCTAAAACTACCCAAGTACACAAATTTCTGTCAAAATATAAATTTAGTGGATGTAAAATTGGAAGATATTTTGTCGATCTGTCGTGGAATGCACCAGCTGCCAATGTCGAGGCTGCTCAGAATTGTGACCACAAGACGTGTAAGCCCGATGGCAGCAGCGCCATGGATCGAGCTGCCGCCAAAGGTGCACCGTGGCGCCGGACGGGACTGGGGGCGCGACCGTACCACCACTGCAGACCGGCAGCGACCGGCTATGAAATGGCCAACTGGACAACTTCCCAACACCTGGTAAAGTACCCCCCCCCCCACTCTGTTCCACGTCCCCGAATGCAGAGCACGCCGTTCCCACCCTGACGTCATCCATAGCCGGCGGATGGGTCAGTGTCCGCGGCCTGTCACGTACCGATCTTGCCTCCCTTGGCGTAGGGGGCGAGCAGGTCGACCACCTTGATGCCGGTCACCAGGATCTCCTGCGACACGCTCATGTCGACGAAGTCGGGCGCCTCGGCGTGGATGGCCGACCGCTTGTCGGTTTCCACCGGGCCGCGCTCGTCGATGGGCTCACCTGCGGACGCCAGGTCAGGTCACCACACCGGCCGCACACCCGGCTGTGCCTAGTCTTAATCAGCCGCATTCAGAGCCTCCCAAGTGCGGTGATCCACCACGTATTCGGCGGGTTAGGTACACATAAACCACTCCAAACAGTAAAAACCCAGAAACTGAAAACAAATCGTCGATCTCAAAGCAATAAATGCATGTGTGGTTCACTGTAACCATTGGTTACGTTTGAAGTACCTTAGCTTCAGAGACAAAAGCATGAAAACTATAACCTTGCTTGCATAAGCCACATATGGTGGCAATCAGATATATCACTAAGCATAGCTATCACTTAGCTTAGCTTCACTTAGCTTATTCACCCACAATATTTCCTGCGACACATTGTACATATGCAAAGCCACCACCTAACTGCCAATAGTTTTCCTATTTAAAATCAGCTTGTTCAATGCTGATGGATAATACCATTCACTGCCAATTTGGCTGCTTTCAGCTGTGTAGATGTTTGTCCACAAGAGCCTCAACATATCCAGGAGTAAAGGAAACTCGACCTAAGTGCGGACAGCCAATGAACAATACTGAGAATGGCTTCACCATCTGCATCGTGGCTTCGGCTTACACAGTCGTAAATCATAACACAATAGCCAACTGCTACAGCCTGTAATGCGCAGGCAATACACCACGCGCGGCGCCTCGCTCTCACGTGCTGATCACCACAGGGTGACACGTCTGGCGTAAACATTTGGCTGCCGTTCAGTGCTCAGCTGGTACGGTAATTTACGCGAAATCTAGTCCCAGGCCGAACCGACGCGCTGGGAGTCGCATACATACCGATGACGTTGATAATGCGGCCAAGCGTCTCGGGGCCAACGGGGATCCTGATGGGCGACTGTGTGTCGACCACCTGCTGGCCGCGCACCAGCCCCTCGGTGCCGTCCATGGCGATGGTGCGCACCGTGTTCTCACCTGTCGACAGAGGGCTGCGTTGTGAGCAGGCAGTACAATCTCCACACAGGATGTCCAAATTCGATCAGTTAGGCGTCAGGATGTAAATAAAATAATTTATATCTAGAGAGGTTGTGATAAGCAATGGAAGTGGAACTGCATCCCGCTTACTCCTTACTTTGAAATAGGTCAAACATCCGATTTTGATCACAATATTCCTCGGGAATTGGACACCATATTAATACGCTATTTTTACATCCTGGCATTTACGCCTAAAATCGCGAATTTTGACACAATGACCCCATAGAAGTGCATCTGTATGCACACACAATGCAAAGTGAGCAGGTGACTACCAAAAATAAAGTGTCAACATGTATATACAGCATAATATATTACACATACCTCTTAGTATACACGTACGATCGGATATGAATTCGTCGCTCGCGAGGAAGCCGATTTTGAGCGTCTGCTTGTTTGTCAGTTAAGGGCAGATCTGTTGGCTTTGAGCACATATTAACATGCATAAACCGAACCCTCCCCATTTCCAACGTCAGTAGGATCGCCACATAGTGTGGATGCGGCTGTGGCCCGCTAACAGAAACATCTTTCTGCCAGCAACCTGGCCATTAGGCCTTTGCAGTTATAACCAATGCTTTTCTGCCACCCATTCAGTAGCCAAACCATTTAAGGCTGCTAGAAATCATAGGCCACACCATTCTTACACACCCAAACACGTACGCACACACATTGAACAGCGGGTACGTACCGAGGTGCTGCGCCACCTCCAGGATGAGGCGTGGCTGTCGGTTTTTCACCTCCAGAGCATTGAGGATGGGTGGCAGTTCGCCCTCGAACTGGACATCCACCACGGCGCCGATCACGGCCACAATCTGACCGCCCGGCACGGCGGCGGCCGCAGCAGGCGCCGCCGCATGGTCGGTCCGACCTGAGGGTCGCAGGGGTCACTGAGGTCACAGTGACGACACAGACGTATGACACTCCGGCACGGCGGCGGCTACAGCAGACGCTGCTGCATGGTCGGTCCGACCTGAGGGTCACAGGTTAGTTAGTTAGTTAGTTATTGGGGTTTTAGGGTGCAACGACTGAGGGTCACAGGTGTCACCGAAGTCACAGCGCTGATATAGCCATGCATGACAGCTTGACACAACAGCTGATGTCAGCTGTCACATCCTACTATTCGCCATGAGCTTTTGGTAGCCTAAGGAGCTGAAGATGGCTTACTCTGGGCTTTGTAACATGTGCTCTGAAAGTGGAAGGGGGACGAAATACGCCCACACCTCTGGTTTTTCGAACACAACTATATTTTATGGGTCTCATCATCATCCTTCCATTCTTCTACAATGCATTCAACTGCTAGGTCATATAGCGTCGCCAACCTCTTGTGCCGATTGGTTGTGTGTGGACTTGGTAAATGCGGTCTGTGGTGAGATTCGAACCCAACATTTTGTGATCAAGACTCTGGCACTCTACCAACTGAGCTACCATGGCCACCAGATTTTATGGGGGTCGCTATATGCCATTTTATGGTCGCTATGCCATTTTGCATTTTTGCTGCTGAGAAATGACCGGCATGTTGTTTAAAGCAAGAAAAAACGGAAATTTGGCATAAAAATCGGCAAATGGAGTTGTTCTTGGAAACACTAGCAACATGTTTGATGTATATTGTTTTGCTATATAGTTTCAAGGTCATGTTAGGTCACTGAGGTAAAGTAAGGTCAAATTCACAATGGGTTAATGGAACCAAATTTGGTCAAATGGAGTGTTGTAAATGCAAATGACACATGCGATTGGTGCCACTTTGGATGTTACTCCCTACACATCCTGAAAACTACCATTTGCCATTGTGTATGTAAGCATTTGGATACTTTATTCATGTACTTCACTCCTTTCTTTGTGAAGCTGATTGTGCTGATCCACCCAAAGGAGAGGTCAGGTGGGCAGCCAGGTTCTGGTAACAAAGGAGCAGGTAACTGACCCGATAAATTGCTGCCATATAGGTGGCCTGAGGTCAAATGCTAGGTCTAGCATCTGCATTGCATCATTAGTAATCTACAAAATATCAATGATGCCCATTTTGGAACATCTAAACACAATCACAGAGATCCATAACAATGACAAGCCAAGCCACCCAAAACAAGAAAAAATGTGACCTCGTTTGACCTTGAAGATATTGACCTAGGATCACACAATTTGCACACAATAGTTCATTACCATACCTACCCACCCTGCAAATTTCATTATTACAGCTTTAATAGGAGCAAAGATTTTAAGGGGCAGAATCTGTCCTCCCTCTCCAGCACACATGGTAATGGTGGATTGGAGTTTTGGGGCACATCGACTCCTGGGCCATTGTGTGCCCATAACTGAACTGTAATCAATTTACAGTGCTATCATAGCTTGTTATTACTATTCAAGGGTGGGGGTATATCATCTCAAGGCAAGCTTGTCAAATGAAGATACAAACATTCCTAGACGCCACAACCTCAGAATCGTTCACTATTAGGATACATAAAGAAGTCAATATTCAGCCATCCTAAAATCTGGTGTTGTAGAGGATCTAGCAGTATACATCATACTAAAACATGGTTCACTGTAAGTGGGTTAGAGCTATGCAGGCAGAGGTTGGTCATCACAGGTAAGCATGTAACTGTGTGTTGTGAAGATATGCAAAGGTATTCTCAATTGGCAGAGTATTCCAGGTTTGTTGCCATTCTAGCTGCATGTTTGACAATATAGTAGGGTATAGATCCCTTGGCTCCAGTGCTCATAATTTCAGAGGCCCTCCAGGGCACATGTTAAGGGAGGAGAGTTAAAGATGGACTTGTATTGTGTCAAATTGATGGTGGATTGTGTTTTAGGGTGAGTTGACTATGACACCTATTCTCGCCAATTGAGAGCTGTGCTGTTATGTTTGTCTTTGTTGTCAAGCTTTGACCTCCAGTTGATTGGTTTCATCATTCTAGCTTGTGCCATAGACCATTTTGTAGAAGCTTCTCTGCAATCCCTTTTGTTGACTTCAGAATCTAAGCCACTATTTTATGATCAAAAGTAGAATGCCCTACCAAATGATCTACTGTGACCCCAACACAACCTGTTCTTGTCCATCTTCAGAGCACATCAACTGCTTCTGCTCATGTACATCCATCACAAATATAAGCACATTAATTTCTGATAGCAGACCAACTGCCTGTCCATCTGCACATACAAACTGTTTACTTAGGCTGGTCACACCCTACCAGCTGCAGTATGTGCACAAGTCAGTTACTATAAGTACTGCTAAGAACATATGCAACTAGTTGGTATGTGAATCAGGAACTTAAGCAACTCAGGCTGGTCACGCACCCCCAGTGACAGTAGGTACACAGGGCAGAACTAAGGTCACACACTACTATGGAACATACTAGTTAGTAGTTTAGTGTTAGTGTGGAACATACTAGTACATGGTTACCCATACTGGTCAAATATACTAGCCACCAAAAAATGGAGAGAAAAAAATACTGTGTGCATTCTGTTTCCTGCTTGAATGAGGAGATGGTGTAAGTTTTATTAAAATATATTAAATCCTTAAAACTTAAAAATATAAATGCATTAAAGCATGAAAACTGGTTTAATTGTTAAGGGTGAAATGACTTGACCTCAATTAACTTGACCCCAGATGACCCAACATCAGAACATGACAAATTTGTGGGAAAATGTACACCAAAATGTGGCATGCTACAGCATGCCATACTTTCACTGTCCATGGGAAAACCTGATGGGGTTATGTAGGGGGAGCATTTGAACCCCACTTGGGATCTTTTATAATTAACTCAACTGCTGGGTCATATAACATTGCCAACCTCTCACCCCCACTGGTACTCAGTAAATGGCATCTGATGCAAGCTTCAAACCCACAATCTTGTGATCAAGAGTCTGATGCTCTACCAAATGAGCTGAAACAAATTTTGCCTCAAAAGACTACAAATTAGTTGGAACACCACAAAGCCTAAAACAGCACACAGAAAACAGGTCTTACAGGTTTTACCCAGCCCAGTTTTCCTCCAGAGCTGTGGTAATCTCATGATCAATAGGCACAAGGTAGCAGGTCGCTACTGTACACTTCCTTCACACTTCAACCGCAACTATTTACACTGCGTATATGGAATTAATTTTCGTAAATACCCTCATTTACCATACTTTGGTCGGTAGGTTAAGAATTAGGGATCCCGGCTGCGCAACGTTCGCCCAATCTCACTCTCTTACCACGACATCGATATGAACCATGAATACAAGTACATTCTTACTTGTGTGATAGAGAGCAGGAATAAGCTGTTTTTGAAGGGAATTGATGCTTCCATTAGGCTTGGCCGCCTTGAGGACAGAAGTGCAGGCCCTTCCCACGGCACCCAACATGGCTGCAGGCCACCTGCTGTGGAAGAGAACGGTGGTCACGTGACCCTAATTTTTTCCGGTCGGTAGGAAAGCTGCCAAATGTTATCGGACTGTCGTAGAAAATTTTTAGACCACGTAGTATATTTCTGCAGGAAGTCGGGGCCCATTCACGGCCTGGCTGGGGCAGGGGCCATGTTTCGTATGCTTTTTGAGTGGCAAGTTCTCAATCATTGTTGGCTTTACCCACTCCGATAACTTCAACTTTTAACATCGGGCCCTGTGGAGCATGCCCCTAAATCCAAGTGACCCTGCACTTGGACTTCTGCATGTATTTGCCATGCATATTCAAGTATTTCCACCAATAATTTGTAAAAATAAACACCCATAGACAGCTTTGCATGCTTTTGGCAGGGCACTTGCTCCGCTGCCAACGTTTGATTTTCCCCCTCAATAACCTCAGGTCTTAGCCCGGCCCCGTCTCGGGAGTCCTTCTATCCCCCCCCGATGTTCTCCGTGGATAGGGAAGAACGGCGTTCGGCAGCACGCCGAAATTTTGCACAATTTTCCTACATTAATTTGGCATGTTGTATGAAACTTTTCAAGTTAGGTCGTCTACGGTTAATGAGGTATTATAGGTCAAATACTCGTCGAGCGCTTTTTATGACACCACTTCCGCTTTCGTGCAGCGTTTAGTTTCGAAGTTAGAGGCTGAGGCGTATAATGACCCCCACCCCCAAAAAGATGGGATCCTTCTACGCCCCCCAGAATTATAAGTGTAAAGATCTTAATGGAAATGCTGGGCTAGCATTGGATTCCATGTCGCATGCCCTCTCCGTTAATCCATTTAGACCCGCCCATTGTTTCTGTAACACCTCTCACAAAGGTTTTGATGTGAAAGTAGTGGGGTAAGTTATTGCTTGTACTCTGATTGTATCCGTCCGTACGGTCTGGTATCGGAGGTTCATCACCCGTCCCGTCTCGGGGGGTTCTTCAACCGACCCCCCCCGTCAGGTTTTTCGCGGATAGTGGACGAACGGCGCGCGGCAACGCGCCCAAATTTGGCATACCCCTTTTCACATCAATTTGGCATGCTGTTTCAAAATGTTTAAGTCAGGTCATCCAGGGTCAACGAGTTAGTCAAGGTCAAGTTAGGTCACTTCCAAGAACGTTCAACCAGTCGTCACGCTTTAACGGATACAGATATTTTAATGAAACTTTCACCGCTTGCTTATCTTTAGGGATACAACAAAACGTACGAGTGGAATTTTTCTCTTTTTTTAGTTTCCGACTACATATAAATTTTGTATATTTGCCAATTGCAGTTCAAATAGACGATTTTGGCTAAAGTAAACATTTATTATCAGAACAAGTTGGGTTCCAACAACGTTTCTCGGTCTGCTCTACCCATTGGAAAAGGAAAAATTAAGAAACCTTGAAAACCCAAAAATTGTTAATAAAAAGAAGAAAATGTGTACTTTGAGGGGGTAAAAAAATGTATGTCCCTGGTCGATTTCGCTGTCGTTTTCGCATTCCAAATCATTTGTTTTCCTATATCCCCCAAAATTAACTCCCGAGAGCCAAAAACATAATGTAAGTCGTGAAAAGTCGTGAAAATATATCCCCCTGGTTCCGTCACTTTTGGAGGGAAATTGTTTTGGGGCATGCATCTGGACCCTACTCATCGAGCGCTTTCCGATGACACCACCCCTTTCGTTTTCATGCGACGCTAAGTTTGGATTTTAGAGGGGGTTATAATTCGCCCCCCCCGAAACTGGGTGTGAGGATCTGACCGGAAAGACGGCGCGGGTTAACATGGTGTCATGCTGCTATGATACGCCTGGGGAGCTGGAACTCTCCTTTAGATGGGACGGTTCGAAGGTAGCAGCTGTGTCAAACGAGCAACCACTGCTCCACACAACAATCGAAGTCGGGATGCTTTCATCGCCAACAGCAAGGCGGGGAAGCGCTTCTCCAAAGCGTGCATAGAGCCGCCGGATCCAAGCGGTGATTCTGCCGACAAACGAGCCTGCCTCAATGACGGCTCCCCTCCGCCGTCGCTGCGCGCGCGCGCTGTGGCAGCGGCTGGCACCGGTGATCGCTGGCGCGCATGTATTGTGCCCTGCCAACAATTCTGAGAAACCTGCACCCTGTGTGTTGTTTTTTATATTTATACTATATACTTGAGAGGCAACAAGTGACCCTCAATGTTGGCTTTGCCCTCCCCAGCAATCATGGGCGTAATCTCTATAGGCTTGGGGGGCATGCCCCCACCTCAATTTGTCAAAAGTGGCGATTTGTTCCCTCAATTTCCTTCGTCCCCCCGCCCCCAGCCTTAGCTATTTAAATACCTGTGTATGATTGCCACGAAATCACGCTTAAGCATTTATATAATGAAAATATATGTCCAGAAATCACTAAAAAAAGAAACCGATCTAGCCAATGAACTGGCTCCACGGGCTATCTGTCGTCACATCTCCGAGTGGTAAATCAGCAGGCGAGAGAACTTTCCGTTTCCAGATCGTTCCAGAATAAAACGAATTTTGACCATTTTGTGTTTTCGCTTGGGTGAAGAATTGTGCTTGCTAGGCACAATGTTTTCATTATCGCAAGGCCGTATGCGCCTTAGGCTGCCTTCCCCCACGCATTTATCGATATATTTCGAACAAGCATGACTCTAGGTGTCCTTCGGCATCTTCAACACCATAGAGGGACGTCTTAGACAGCAGCAACCACATACGATACGTTTACGTCGCATTCATATTCACATTCGGCGAAATGTTCGCCAGCGACATATTCGTATTCGTATTCAGCGACGAGTTTATGTTCATTGCAATCAATCAACACAAATACTTCCGCCTGTACCGAACACGCTGGAAGCAACTGCATAAGTATCACAAGGCCGCCTTGTCAAGGTCCAACACCTCGCATTTTCCCCCGGTTTCCTCGGTTACTCGGTTTCCTCGGTCGCCTCACATTTCTTTTTCGTTTTCGGCCAAACCTACCCACATCTCGTGTTAAACGAATTCCTGTGGTGAATCCTTGAGTATCATTTAAAATCGCGATATTTCGAGGTCAAACCTCTAGGTGAAAGGTTGAGTTGAATTTGTCGAAGTCCTCGCGTTTCGTTGACCAGGGCTTCAATTTGCACCAAGTGGGTGTCATACGACATGATTTGCCGTACGATATCAGAAAGTTGATTAATCTAAATAATTTCCAAAGTCATTTGTCGAACTGATTCTTCGGTCACTTCGCATTTTTTCCTTTCTTGCACAAACCTACCCAAATCTAGTATTAAGCGATAGCCGGTGGTGAACACTCAAGTTGCATTCCAAACCAAGGCATAATAAAGTCAAAGGTTTGATTGAGTTTTTGATGGTCGCGTGTGTTGTTGCAATGGCTTCAATTTGCACAAAAAAAATGGGGTGTCATTTGATGTCCCTTGTTGTGCGGTGTCGGAAAGTCTGGAATTCGAAATATTTTCAACGGTGAAAGGTCGATCTGTTTCTTTGGCCGCCTTCCACCTTTATTTCTGCCCCAAGCATACCTAGATCCACTGATAACCCGCGGTGAGCTCTCGAGTAATATTCTCAAACAGTGACTTGTCAAGTTCAAAAGCTAGTTTGTTTTTCTTTGATGTCAAACCTCGAGGTCAGAGGTTAGTTTAAATTTGTTCGAAGTCTTCACGCTTCGTCCCAATGACTTCAAGTAAGCATCATTCGACGTGCGGTGAGGTACTCTAACAAACTGTTAAGAAATCGGAATTCAAATGAATTTTCAAGGACATAGGTCGAACTAATGTGTTCACCTCGCGTTTCTTCGTTTTCACCAAACGTGCTAAAATGTGGTAGCAAGCGATAGCCTGTGGTCAATGAACGTTTCAAACCGGTGAATGCCAAGCGAAACCTCAAGGTCAAAGGTTAGTGTTATTTTTTTCGAAGGTCTCACGTTTCGTCGATATAACTTCAATTTGCATCAAGCTGGTGTCATTCGACGTGGCATGCCATGCGGTATCGGAAAATTGAGAGGTCGAAATAATTTCGAAGATACAAAAATTTGCAAGAGAAGTAAATGTGTCCGATTTTATAACCAGCCTGAGAGCATAACCGTGAGCGAGCAACGTTATAATAAATGGTGTATCAATGAATTGTCACGGAGGTACATGTCAGGAGAGGCGCCATTTATCTGGAGAGGCACCACTACGAAAGGAAGGGCGCCTTTGCCTGGCAAAGTTCTGGGTGCGGTACTCGGACCTTTCCATTCAAGGAGCGCATTTTCATTTCAGAGGGTGCCTCTGGATGAAAATTCGAGGTTTACCCTCGGACCTTCTCGGAGGGGCATCTTTTCCAGGTCGGAGGGACCCCCTCCCACATGTGTCGGCACACGCCTACAGTGTCACCCCTGTATCCGTTCCTGATTATTATTATCACATCGAAATGTGTCCCTGTAAAACAGAAAAGCGTGATAAAGGATAGTGTATGTTCATAAGTACTGCAACAAACCCATGGCTTAGTATTTTATGAGCTCTGTTACAAGAGTGCAATGCTCACCAGAGGACAAAGGAAAGCGAAATCGACCAAGGCCATACAAATTTTTACCACCCAAAAATATAAATTCTAATTTGGGAAATTTCGAAATGAGTTTTCAAGTCTTCTTTAATTTCCTTTTTATAATCGGTATAGCGGACCGAAAAACGTTGTTCTAAGTCAACTTGCCCCCCCCCCGAAAAAAAATGCTTACTTTTGCCATAGTCTTCGATTTGAACTCTCATGGGCAAATATGCCAAACTAGCAAGTAATGAAAAAACATGAACATATTCCTCGAGTGCGTTTTGTTGCGGCCCTAAAGATAAACAAACGCTGACAGTTTAATTAAAATATCTTTATCCGTTAAAGCGTGACGGATGGTTGAACTTTTTGAAGGTGACATCACTTTACCTTGACTAATTTATTGATCCTAGACGACCTGACTTCAACATTTTAACAGAACATTGGAAATTGATGTGGGAAAAGGTATGCCAAATTTCGGCGCGCTGCTTTGCGGAGTTCTTTAACAATCCGCGGAACACCTTAGGAGGGGGCGAATAACGACCCCCCCCCCCGAGACGGCGCGGGTTAACGTGGTAGTACAGGTGTCGCAATGAAGTGTTGTGTTTTCGTCACCCTCTGATTGAGGCTGTGTTAGTTCTGGGAAACCAGTTCTATGTCTAGTTGGATGACCTATTTTTGTCAGTGAGATTGATTTGGATGTGTTCCATGTGCCTATCGTTAGTTTTACTGCGTCGGCGTGGTTGGATTTGTGTTGTGTTCATTTGTATTGTGTCTATGTGTTCTGTTGATGTTGGCGAATGTGGTGTTGTAGGAGTGCTTTGCAATCGTATTTACGAATATTCCACGCTAGGGTAAGTGTTCAATGCCAAGGCTTGCTTTGCGAGCCGGTCTGCTTCTTCGTTGCCTGGGATGTTGGCGTGGCCCGGAATCCAGAGGAAGGAAAAGTTCATGTTTACGCTTTGGGCCACGATTTGTTGGATCCTACCAATGACGTGATGTGGACAGTCGTGGGTGTCGCTAAGTGACTGGAGGACGGAATTGGGGTCTGAGCAAATTACTACCTTTCCAGCTTTACGCCTCATGAGAATTGAGATAGCGGCCAGAATGGGCATTGCTTCAGCGGAATAGATGGAGAAGCTACCAGGTAGACGCTTGCAAAATCTGAGACCTGGTCCAGTGATGCTGATACCAACATTTGCCTCGTGTATAGAACCATCCGTGAATACGAGGCATTTGTGCTTGTTGTCATCGGCGAACTTGTGGAAGATGCCAAGAATTTACGCCGATGTGATAGTGAAATTCTTCTCCGAGAGCCAGCACTCAACCTTTGGTTGACTGAAAGTCCAGAATGGCCTAATAGGCGGTTGAGCTGCAGTGGATGGCATTGCGACGTTAAGATCTGAGAGAGCCGTGGCAATTTGAATGCTATATGGTGGAGGTTTGCGCGTAAATCGGCTCTTGCATATGTCAGGGGTAAAGGAGCGCTGCGTCGGATTACTTTTAATTGATTTGATTTTGATGTGGTAGCAGTACAGCTGTTATGTCCTCCTGAAGTTGAGTGGTGACATTTTTGAGTCAGCTAGAATACTGGTTATCGGTGTGGTGCTGAGGACACATGCGGCTGCTCTGATGCAGCTGTTTTGGATGGTTTCTAACTTTCTGCTCTGACCTTCTGAAATGGTGGCAAAACTGATGCTGTTGTATTGTACGATGGGTTGTATGCTTGATGTATGCAGTTGCAGTTGTGTTTTCCTGTCCCCGCACAAGTCTGCGCCTGCAAGTGCACGGAGTATGTTGAGTACTTCTCGCGCATCGCTTCGAGATGGAATTGGTGTGCATGTTCAAACCAGATCTCTCGTCTATATGCACTCCTAAGAACTTGAAGCTTTTTACACGTTCGATGGCTTTGCCATCAATTTTAAGTACAGTTTTGCGTGCGGGATGGAGACGACTATATGTGACGGTGGCCCACCTTTCTAACAAGGTGAAGCCCCAAGTTTTGCACCACTTTGGAATGCGGTCTAGTCCTGCTTGAATGTTTTTTCAGCTTTAGGGAAGCATTGTGATGTCATCCAAATGGCAATGTCGTCCGCGAAAAGTGAGTATTGAAGTGAAGTGTCCGTGTGGTCAGCAACTATGTCGTTATCATGGTGATGAAGAGGCTCGGTGAGAGCACGCTCCCCTGCGCCAGGCCCTGCTCCTGAGTTGTGGTGTATGATGTGCCACTCCCGCATAGGACCTTAACACGCGCCCCGGAGGGCCTCTGAAAATTACGCGCACTGGAGGGGGGCGGATTCCGCCCCCTAAGATCTCGGCTCCCATTAAGGCTAGAGCAACGAAATTCGCAGGGTGGATGAGCACAACAGGTCACTCTAATGTGTGCAAATTTTGTGACCTTAGGTCAATATCTTTAAGGTTAAATGAGGCCAAAATAGCACACACAAATGTTTGTGTGGCTTGGCTTGTCATTGTTATGGATCGTTGTGATTGTGTTTAAATGCTCCAAAATTAACATTAATGATGTTTTGGACATCATTAATGATGCAATACATATACCAGGTCCGCCATTTGACCTCAGATCACTTATATAGGAGCACTTTATCAGGTCATTACCTTTCCAGCTACCGGAACCGGGCTGCCCACATGACTGCTCCGTTGGGCGGCTCGGCACAATCGGCTTCGCAAAGAAAGAAGTGAAATACACGAGTAAAGAACAGAAACGCTTACGCACACAATGACAAACAGTAGATTTCCGGAGGTGTAGGGAGTAACATGCAAAGTGACATAAATCGCATGACAGTCGTTTCCATTTATGAAGACACACCAGGTGACCAATTTGGTTCCATAAGCCTGTCATGATGACCTCAGCGACCTAGCATGACCTTTAAATTATATAGCATAACAATATGCATCAAACAAGTCACTAGTGTTTCAAGAACACTTCCTTTTTGCCAATATATGGGAACCGCAGCAGTGCCGATTTTTGTAGTCTGGCGCTGCGATTTTTTTTAACTTCAACGGCCCATAACTTAAAAATGTTTCGGCCGAGTTTCATTTTTCTTCCTTTAAGCAATGCGCCGGACATTTCTAAGCAGGTACGAAAAAACATGCCGCATATCGGCCGGTACCATATGGAGCTGTTTACGAAAAATCGGAGGGTTGGGCGAATTTCGCCCTCCACTCCTCCAGGACGTGTGTTAACCTGTCATGAACTTGACCTGACTTGATCTCGGTGACCTGACATGACTTTGAAACAATGTAGCATAGCAATATACATCAAACAAGTCGCTAGTGTTGTCAAGAACACTTCCTTTTTGCCAATATACGGCAACGCATCTGCGCCGATATTTGTGGTCTGGCGCTGAATTTTTTTACTTTACCAACCCCCATTTCGACAAAAATTGTCGGTAGATTTTCGTCTTTCTTACTTTAAACAACGTGCCGTTCATTTCTAAGCAGGTACACAAACAATGGCGTATATCGGCCGCTAAAATCTGGAGTAATCTACGAAAAACCTGATGGGTGGGCGGAAAAACATGGCGCGTGTTAAGGGCCGTGTCTCTGAGGAAGTTAAGAATGAGATGTGCCATACGTCCGCGTAGGCTTATCTTCTGGGGTTTGTGTGTCGGCGCGGACTTGTGTACTCGGCCGAATGCGGCAGTGATGTCTAGATAGGCAGCTATTGTGCGTTTAATGCACAGACTACTTTTGATGTCATGCACTAACCTAATGAGACTGACTGTAGTTGATTTTTGACGCTGTAAACCGCATTGAAATTCGTCGAGCAGGACATTGTGCGCCAGAAATTTCCTCAATCGTGTGTTTACCATGCGCTCGACCAACTTGCTAGCACAGCTAGTAATTAAAATGGATCTACAACCTTTCGGGGTGGAGTTATCTTTGTGCGGCTTTGACAATGGAATGACTACGCTTTCCCGCCAGCATGCTGGAATAGTGTCGCTTTGGTACAGTTTATTTATGGCCGCTAGTAGGTACGTTATGGATTTTTTGCTAGGACGTTTAAGAAACTGGTAATGGATGTCGTCCGGCCCAACCGACATGTTTCTACACTTACTGAGGGCAAGGTGTAATTCGTGCATTGTAAACAACTGATTGTAGATTTTTATATTGTTAGAGCTAACAGTTGCTTTGGATACGAGGACGTGTAGGGAGCGTGCTATAGTGGTGTCGTAGTTGCTGCTACCAGATAAGCTGGCGTAGTGTAGTTTAAAGTGGTCTACGACTTGTTCTTGGTCTCAGTGATGTACTGTGCTTTCACCGTCAGCTGGGGGAAGGGGCCTGGTAGTGGGCGTTTCAGGTTGAAACGCTTCATCAGGTCCCAGATTATGCCGGTAGCATTGGTGAACCTATTGAATTGGGAGGCAAACAACTGTCAACAGTTTTGGCGTGCTGTTCGAATTGCTTTTGATATTGTCTGTACGCTGATAGGTGTGCTTCGCACACGCATCGTTTGAATTGTTTGTGGGCACAGTGCCAAGTGGTGATTGTCCTTTAACAGTACGGGCCCACCATAGCGTAGATGGCTTTTTCCTAGGTTTATTACTTTTGGGGATTGAGTCTCGTGCTGCTGAGCTGATGGCCCTTAGGGTTGTCTCGATTGCATTGGTTTCTGAAGTTATTAGATTGAGGTCCACCTGATCCTCGAATTTGGCTCAGTTCACTCTTTTCAAGTTCCAAGATGGTCTAAATAGCTTAGTATGGTGAATAGCGTCCGTGCTGAGCCTAATTATGATTTGGTAGTGGTCGCTCAGCCCGGGAACGTCTGGGACTGCCTAGTCAAATAGTGAGCTAAGTCGCTGGGAGCAGCACGTTAAGTCAATGCGATTGTCCGATCCTGATAAGGTCATGTTGTAGTGGGTGGCGGCCCTGGTGTTCAGAAGTACTAAGTTGTGGTTCGAAATAGACTGGCGAATTTCGTACCCTCTGGCGTTAATCTGGTCGTTTCCCCAGGAGGGGCATTTAGCATCAGTCTCCCATAATTACAACTGGCGGAGGGGCTGAAGCAGCAGGTCTCTCAGCTCCTGCGGTGTGGGGGTTTCAGCTGGCGGTTAGATGTATAGTGAGATGACTGTGGTTTGGCAATGGGCAATTTTGAGGCTGACTGATGTGCAATTCAGGGGTGTATTTAACGTTACTCGACGATGAGGTGTGCTGTTTGCAATGAGCATAGATGCACCCATTTCCCGTGTGGGCCGTTGACGCTGCCGACGTGCCATGTGAAATCTGGAGTTTTGTTCCAAGTTGAGACAGAATCTCGAAAGCGAGTTTCTTGGAGCTAGTGATGGCTTCCGTTGCAATAATTCAAATTTGAATTATATGAACTTACCTGGAAGGCCCCCGGTTTTCCCTTGCAGAAAAAGTATCATTGCCGACCTCGTTCATTGGCTGTTGGTGCTCGTATACTGGGGTGGTGTCGGTGTCGAGTTGGGGTTTAGGTTGAGCCGGTGAATGGAGAGAGGGATGGGAGGTGACCCAGACATGGGCGATAGCCTGGACCTGGTCGCCCGTGTCCTGGGGGGTGATTAGGTGAAGTGGCAGCGGGATTTGCGCTTGGGAGGCGTGGTGGACTCGGGCGCGATTCGTTGGTCTTGAATTGTAGGTTCGACGGACTTGGCAAGAGCGGTAGGTTCAGTCTGAGTTAAGCCTCAGTCGAGGTTTTAAAGTGGGTTTGGGTGGATATGCAGGAGGTGGTGGGGGTTCGGTTTGGCAGGAGATGTTTGCCGTGGACATGCGGGTGGCCTGGGTGGACATTGTGGTGGCTTTGGTTCTTTGCCTTGGTTTGGGCCGGCCGGATGGATGTGATGGGGGCCGAGACCCTGGAGGAGGCAGTGGAGAGAAGGATTTCGGGTGGCGGTGTGGGCCCTGGCCGGTTGGAGGTGGCGACGCGAAGAGGTACGACCAGGTCCCGTGGGGGATGGGTGGGTTCTGGTGGGGGATGGGATTGAGACAGGGTCTGGGTCTGATTAGTGTTCGAGGAGGGATGATGCGAGGAGGATAGGGGAGGTGGGATGGTGGTGGGCAAAGGCCAGCTCTGAGATGGGGTCGAAAGGGAAGGAGACCTAGTCCTCGGTGGGGTGGACGTGGGCAGCCGGGCTCGCGGTAGTGAGGGTGTATGAGGAGATCGGGTCGAGGGTGAAGGGGATGTGGGTAAGGGCCAGGTCTGAAGTAAAGTAGATGTGAGAGGAGTCCAGGTCCAGGATGGGGTGCCGTGGGAAGGAATAGTGATCGATGAGATCGAGGGACGGTGGGCCGGGGAAGTCGGTGATCGGTGGGGCGGTTGCGGCGAGTGTAGGTGGAATGTTGAAAAGGGAGGCATGCCGGGCTCCGTGAGCCGGCTGCTGGTGGAAACTGGTGTCGAAAAGGTTGTGGACTTGAGTGTGGAGAGCGTCGTTGCTAAGCTTCACCCGGCGGCAGGCACGGTGTGAAGAGGTGCAGTTGTGGCTGTGTGAGTGCCAGTGATGGTGGTGTGGCGTAGGTGCTGTCGCTCTGTTCCATGTGGCACCCCATGAATTGCTCATCCATTCTATGCACTAGCAGTATATATACCACATTACCGTAGTGTTTACTACAAAAATATGGTAACTCCTGAAAGAAGAAAGCTCCCGGATGTGATCTAATATTACTATTGTGATACAAAAATATTAATTTTTAAATAACATTCATTTTTGTGCGAATGATGCACGCATGAGCGGTTAGTTTGTGTACCTGCAATAAAAACAGGATTTTATCCTCCATCAATGCAAAGCAGGTACCGCTGGGGCGTATTTCTGCGTCCCAAATACTCATTTGAACTTCCCATGCACATTTATTTATTCCACGGAGCTAGTTTCTTTTATATTAATTTCGGACAAAATCCCGAAAGTCTTTGAACATTGATTTAAAAGTTATTCCACTATGAGCATTTATTTATTACTCCGAGTAGCATGGATCACCTTCATCCAAATCGTAATTCACTCATGTTCATCGCCATTTTATTGCGCTGTTTGGTTCATTTTGGTTGTGGTCTTTCGAGCTTCCTTTTTCGAAGTTTGGAATATTTATAATTAGCGCTATAGCAGTACTTGCTTCATAGCTTCATGAGCTCACCGCGTTTTCACTATTCACTATATTGGTCTTAACTGGGCTGGTGTACCATATGAAGGCACTGTAGTGTGGGTATCTACCTACTTATATAGGATGTTGATGTCGAGACCATCTGGCCTCGATGCCAAGAGCTCCGGCTAGTTTTGCCGCTGAACTCTGTGTGGAATCGGGTAGATTGACGATGAATATGTTCTGTGCTTAGCAGGTAAATATCCAGTTTTTGCTTATGTTTCTGTTATCAGTGGAATAGTAAATAGTGATAGATGTTTTTGATAGGTAGTGTGAACAAAATATTAAGTTTCTCCTTCATGGTTGCTTTTTAATTCTTGGAATTTCTTTTCCCATTAATAGTTCATGAATGTGGGCAAGCTGTTGTGACCATTGATTTCCACCACGAATGCATACTTTGCAGGTGGAAGCTAAAGTAAATGAAACCAAAATGAAGGGCTGAGTCCAGTAATTGACATATGAGAATGAATGTAGAAAATATAATATAATATAGATTAATGCAGCATAGCTGCCATAAACATGTGGTGAATTTATGCTTTAGGATGTTTTATTAATTCTTTGAATTTGTCATTATAATGCAATGCTTGCAAATGTAAGGTTATGGGTCCATTCATTTTCTGTATGAATGCTTACTTTTCAGGTTGTGAGGAAAATGAAAACAAAACAAAGGTAGCATATCATAAAAACTGTTTGGAAAATAAAATTTAAGTGCAATATGACATAACCTAGTCTTACCTTGCATTTAAGAGAAAGTGAAGTATTTTAAGCAATTTATTTTCTGGGAATTTTCTAAATTAAAGGCACCTATCCCAACCTAACCTAACCTAGCAGTAGCATCTTTTTTTTTAAACTTGAGAATTCAATGAAATTTTTGAAATATTTGCAACTAAAGAAACTAAATGAGCCTAGCCTGAACAAACCAAGCCCATTTGTTTGCTTTTATTGAGGAAAATGTGTTAAAATGTGTCTTGTCATGACCTTAGAGCATAATAATACCCAAAGTATTTGATAGATTTTCACCTTCGGGTAATTCTTCAATTTGTGGGATTTCTTTTTCCAATGCAATCTTTAGGATTGTTGTTAACCTGATGTGACAACCTATTTCCTCTGCAAATGCATACCTTTTAGTTTCTGGCAAAATAACACCCAAAAGTTCTTATAATCAGGTAATGTACAAATAATGTTGGAATGATAGATGGCAATATAACCTACCATAATCAGTATTATTGCAGTGTAAAGTAACCACAAGATAAGTTTTACACACATTTTACCTCCATGAAGCATGCAAGAGGGCTAGGTTTGGTTAAGTTAGGTTAGGTAATACCTTTTGGATAATACCTTTATGCGTTAAAGTAAGAATATTTTGTTGTATGGTTGAATAGTATTCCTTTTGAAATTGACAACTTTTGATTTTTCCCATAAGAACAGTTCAGACAGGCTTAGGTTCTCTCACCTGGATCTCTCAGTTGGCTGGTTCCCCAAATTCTTGATCATGACTTGCCCATGGCTGAGTTCTGTGGCTGATGAATGGGAGCCAGTATTTACAGGTTCACCAGTCCCTAGATTAAATAAAAATTTGATTATCAGATGGACAGGGCAAGATGCAGGAACTGGAAAGTATACCCTAAGGATAATTTTATGCTTGGAGTAGCCACTATATCTGCTAATATGTTGCAGTCAGAAAAGATTTCATGCAAGTTAAGAAAAACTGAATATAGAGAAGTAAAGCTACTCTTCAAGCTTGATTAGTATATTGCCATGGCTAATCTTCAGTATATTCATACAACAA
Organism: Imbricaverruca yamaguchii; assembly: GCA_034440575.1. Lineage (NCBI taxonomy): Eukaryota > Metazoa > Arthropoda > Thecostraca > Neoverrucidae > Imbricaverruca > Imbricaverruca yamaguchii. The sequence goes on from JAOTOL010001579.1 coordinate 267,837, forward strand.
TCTACAGAGTGAGAGATTTAAGTGCAGTGCATATTTAAAGGACCCAGGTCTATTAAGGTTACTACATCAGACAATAAGTTCCAGGTGGCACAACATCTGAGGCTAAACAATCTCTTCCTACAATCCACTGATGCATGCCTGTGAGCCAATTTCAGGGAGTGTCCATGTGTGTTCACCAATGCTGCCAGCACTGGAAGTCAGCTGCTTGTGTCTTAAATACTTTGTTGATATAAAGAATGTGTTATTGGTAATGCTTGAATATTACCTTAGGGTAGGTTCACACCAAATTCAGTGTGAATACACAGCTTGTGATGTTAGAAAAATCTGCCTCTGACCATAAAATCATGATGTTAAGTCAATGTTTTTTTTCTGCACCTATGCATGCTTTGGAAATAATATGTATCACTGTGATGAAAAACTAATATTTTGACACTGCGATACTGGTTGCAGTGCTGTGACTTTTGTCACAACTTTGGCATTGCCTTCGACTACCCACTGTGATATTATATGTCTAGTCAACATACTCACATAAAATGTATGTTATGAGTTAATGAAATATTTCCAAAGTATGACAGAAAATACTTCAAGGAAATGACAGGCTATGTGCAACTTGCCAGGAAGTTAAGACTAAAAAGGAAAATGATGTAAAGCCAGATTCTTGGTGAAGCAGGTGGAGGAATGAATGAAAAGGCATACCAAGTTTGTTTTTCAATCAGCTGGTGGCATTCATACAAATTGCTACCCATACAAATCAGGATATCTTGGATGAGTGAAATGGTTTCTGTAACAATTGTAAAGCAAAAGTAAGGTACCTGGAAGTGATTTTGCATACCATCTGGCTCCATTATCAATTTCGTGAGGAGCAAGACAAGAATGTATATCAGCCTGTCACAATGTATAGTTTGGAAAGGTGTGAGCATGAAGTTCCTTATGTCATGGTGGCTTGTAGCCTGTAGGCATTTATACACTTTGGGACCCATGACACAGAAACATACTAAGGTTGGGCTTGACCCATTTTCATGATGATATATTGGTCAGAGAGGTGCCAAAGATGGAGAAATGATTTGAGTAGTTTTGCTTTTGAACTGACCAGGCTCCAGTATGATTAATGCTTCCATCACAATTTATCACATGTCTGATGCTCTAGTTCACAATATTGGGTGTAGGGTGGGGGTGGCTGAGTGGTTAAGGTGTTGGGCCCTGGGCGCCGAAGGTCCCGAGTTCGGCACTCGCACCGCTCCGGACATTTCCCAATCCCGCAGCCCACCGGCGAAACAGTGTGGCAGCGCCGTTAGCCGTGAAGGTGCATGAAGTGCTTTGTGAATCACCCAATGAAGAAACAAACAAACATTATTAGGTGTGGGTGAGGCATTTTTGGTGCTATGGACTTTCTAGTGGATGATTAGCAGTATTTGTTTGATGTCAGAAACATATTTGTTGTCATTTCCACCTGGCTTCTGATATTTTGGTGTGATGGCGATAGTCTAAAAGTCACTGCAAATAGCATCATTAGATAGTTTGCCAGAAAGATGAGCAGAAATCTTTCTGGGAAGGAGTATGTTTGGGATAGTAAAAATATAGGACACAGGTGGTTTTCAAGCCCTGGGTCCATTCAGCTATTTTGGAGGCAGGCCACATGAGTGGTGTGTGCCGACGCAGTCAATGTGCCCCGGAGATCGAACAACTAACTAGAGGTAGGCTATGCACTATATTCGACAGCTTCAATCAATTATAGCTGGTATATTTTCAGGAGCTAGTGCAATGTCACCTGACCAGCAGGTGGGCAGTGCTGACGCAGTTGGTGTCTGATGTAGTGCTCTCTTCCTCGTCACCAGGTGTTGGCTGATACAAGCACTATGAGTGCCCAGACAGGAACGATGCCGCCGCCGGCCACGCCGTTCCACTTTCACGCCGGCAGCGGCGCCGGCACCGGCAACCCGCAGCCGGCGCACTTCCGCGGCTACACGCCCACTGTCTACAATGGCAAGCCCACCATGAACCAGGAGGAGTACGATGGCAAGCGGCTGCGCAAAAGCAGCATGCGCAAGACGGTTGACTACAACTGCTCTGTGATGAAGTACTTGGAGGTAGGCTCAGGGTTTTATTTATGTTTTGGAATTCTGCATTTGGAGAGGGAATTTTTGTGTTATTCTGCAACTAGCGCGAGTTTTAGTGACCTCGACACTTTTTGGGCGTCCGATACGTTTTGGAAGCTTTTGGCGTTTTGGATGCTTTGGCGTATCCCTAACGATAAGCAAACACTGGAAGTTTCATTGAAATATCTATCGGTTAAAGTGCGACCACTTGTTTAACTTTTTTTGGAAGTGACCTCACTTGACCTTAACTAACTCGTTGACCCTAGGTGGTCGGACTTCAAAATTTTTACATAACGTGCCAAATTGACGTGGGAAAACGTATGCACAATTTCGGTACACTGCCGTGCGCCGTTTTTTCACTATCCGCGGAAAACCTTATGGGGGGGGGGGTTGTCAACGACCCCCTCGAGACGGCGCGGGTTAACACTCGAACGTCCGGAGGTCCGCGCCAACTTCGCATGTCCGGGGGGGACAGATGTCTGTCCCTAAGATTCTAGAGATCTTAGGGGGGGGGCTGATGTATGCCCCCCTAAGATCTCTAGAACTATGCTAGCTAGCGACAAACGGAAACCGGCATTGGATAGCTGGTGACGGGCTCCATCGAAAGTGTTTCGGTCATTTTTTTCGCTCAGGTCAACAGTCAGGTCACTGGGTCATCATAGGTCAAATTCGACCAGATCAGGTGGGACTCAGGTATTGACACATATCTCAGGAGCTGTAACAGATAGAAACAAACGACGAAAGCTATTCGACAGTCCTTGAAATGCGCTACGGACAATAGGCGGCTTAATTTAAGGTCAGGTCAACCGAAACTCAGGTCAAGGTCATGAAGTCATGACCTCAGGTCAAGGCCTATGGAGATCATGTAATATATCAATCGACGCGTCTTGACGATACAAGCACAATGACGGCATTTTCAGCCTTCTATCTCGATACAGTGCGATGTAATGCGCATAAATGTGTAGTGATCTCAGGTGACAGGTCAAGGCCAAGGCCTTTCACCTCTTGGGGGCCTCCTCGCCTGTGTTTCGCGCCTCATTAACACACTTAGCAGGGTGTTTTTATGTCATAGTCCGAAATATTCTCTCCTAGGGTCCTCCTCTTCCAAAATATGGGCCTCATCTGGCTGGCATCAGTGGCTTTCTCTCATTCCTGCGGAGACCTTGCCCACATTGGGGGTCCCTCTTGGGTCTAGATAAATATCTCCTATCATTCTTTATTTTATATTGTAGGGGGATCTCCTCTTCCATCTTAGGTGTCTCGTTTTCCAAATTAAGAATATCCTGCCAACCATCGAAAGCCTTCTTGTCTAACCCCTAGGTAGCCTCCTGCCCGTCTCGGTGGCATCCTTGCCGTCGTGGGGGCCTCCTCCCAAACTCTGTCCTAAAGCTCTCATTAGAACTTGATTAGATTTCCCGAGAGCCTCGTCGCCGATCTTGGGGGCCTCCTTGACAGCATGATCATCTGTCTCGTCGGCTTCCCTGCTCATCATTTTTTCCCGTGCATTTCCGGATAAGGGCCTCCTCAAATTTAAGTGGGGGCAATTTCATTGGCAGGGGGGCGACTGCCCCCTCTGCCCCCTCCGCCCCCTCCCCACAGGGGAGACGCCCCTGTTGATGCGCCCTAAAACCCAAATAACTAACGGAAACGCCCCTGGCGGTCAGGACCCACACAAGAAGTTCTGCTGAGGACATGACCGTGTTCCACAAACTACTCCCAACAAACACAGAACACATTTGGACCAAGTGTGAAAAAGTACGGTTGAATGTACATTGACTCTCTGAGTTTGTAATTGTATGTACATTTAGACAGTGAGCCTGGATGGCTGTCATGTACATCTGATGTCAAACTGAAGATGAATGTTGGCACACTGGGGGAGCCTGCGTGATCGGCCGTATGTCATTGCAGGACCGAGTGTGGCAGCGGGGCGCCATTGACCGGCCAACTCTGCAGCCGGACGTGCTCTTCTACCCGGAGTTGCACCCGCCGGCCGGCTACACGGACAACCCGATCAACGCCGTTACCACGCGCTTCGTGCGCACCGCCACGAACAAGATGCGGTGTCCGATATTCTGCCTGGGCTGGACGCCCGAGGGCCGCCGCCTTATCACTGGGGCCTCGTCGGGAGAGTTCACTCTCTGGAACGGTCTGACGTTCAACTTCGAGACAATTCTGCAGGTTAGACCCATCAGGGACCAAAACAGGCTGGTAGATTATGGCTTGGGTTCAAAACAGTTCCTCAGGGCATGACTTAGGAGGAACTATGTCAAGGGTTCAGCACGGTTTCGGTTTCAGTTTGCATGTGGGTTATGGTGCAATGCAAACGATAAATGAGATGGATATTTACATTGTTTCTAAAATCGAGTAAACTAGGCCATCGGCAATTTGACTATTCCGGAGTAATGTTTGTGCTCTGCCATAAGTTATGATTAACTGCAGCAACAAAAACAGTCGCCGAAAATGTTCAGCGTTTAGAACGTCGATATCGCATGTGATACCCTAGAGCATTATCACATAGTATGTGTGGTTAAAAACTATATACTTTAGTTCTGAATTGAGCATACGTTTTTTCGTGATGCGGCTTTATTTAACACTTGTCTCACTTCAATTGTGTTCGCTACCACACTCACAACTCAGAATACTGATGGCATGCAACAAATGGTCATGCATGAGCCAATCACAGGAACTTCGCTGTGCATTGTATTCGGATACAAAGGCAGAGGACCATGGTGCTAAGCGGTCGTATTGTAGAGAAGTCGTGCTCCAACTGTAAGCTCTAAGCGGCTCAGCGACAACTCATCGATTCCCTGAGCGCAGGGTGCTTCTGTTCTTCGCTGACCGGTGGCCGCAGCATGTAGCCCGCCACTCCCGGAGGAAGTCGCAAGCGACCTGGCTGCAGTTCTAGAGTGTCGCATGCGCTCCCCATCGTGGCCTCCACACGAGTACAAAACATGGCGTTTGACGGTATGCCATGTGTTGTACTCGTGTGGAGGCTCCGATGGGGAGCGCATGCGACACTTCAGGACTGCAGCCAGGTCGCTGACATACCCAGGCATGCTTGATGATGACTTGAGGGGATTCGAGGCTGTTTACACACCAAAATAAAACTGTTACTTACTACAGACTTATGAGGATGAATTGATAGCATAGCAGGATTTAAATAAATATGGGCGCAGTATGATCAACGAAATGGACGACGCGCCCTTAAACCATAATAACTAACTAAGGGGCCGCACGCTGCACGTCCTCCCTTGCATTTCAATAGCCAATGTATACAAGGATATACGGCATTGTTTTGGGGGAGAGCCAAAGAATGCCATGGCTACCATTTTGTAAGAGAATGGCCAATTTAGGTTTAAAAAAAGTTCCAGTGTGAACGTTATTTTCAATAGATTCTGCCTTTTGCCACTGGTGTTTCTGTCGTATCTCCGAGTGCCACTGGTCCAATTGCGGCTCAACAAATAGCCAGGTTAACCAAGACACCAAATAAAACAGGAAACCATCGGGCCGAAAATTAACAGTTTGCAAAATCATGAGTTTGCACGTATTAGTTTTTTTTTTTTGCAACGGTAGCAATGCAAGGTTAGCCTAGAAAGCTGACCGAATTATGTCGACGACCGCAAATGTGTTTGCCGCTATAGAAAATACTATCAATATGTTTTTCTCCGTTTTGGTGATCATAATTTGTATGACCGGTGTACAGATTGCCTTCCAGCCCATAAAGTTGACTGGTGATCCATTTAAATTTTGGGCAATTTAAGGCATGATTTGAGCCGGTTTGGACTGTTTATAGTTTAATTATATTCGCCGTGTTATTTCGACAGGCCTGAAAAACATGTTCCGTATATCTTGTGTATATTGATGAAAAGACCTGGTGATTCCCTCGAAGGACCATAGTTCATTGCTTTGTTACGTCGACTGATGACAGCCACCAGTGCAAACTGTGATTTCGTGATCAAGCATGGCGGTAATTTCAACTTTTTACCTATTTGGGAACATTCCACATGCCTTGTGTAATTATACATTGCTTGTGAAGCCAACTTCATGAAATTACTGCCCAAAACAATCAGGATATTCAAATGGTCTGCAGCGTTGCCCTGGATTACTAATATCATAAAAATTGGCATGCATATTTACAGTGAAGGCTATGTCAGGAATGATGAATTGATGGGCAACATGTTGGGTCCAAAAGTCTCAATATCGGCATGCTAAATTATTCAAAGTGAACTTGATAATACATATTTCAACTTCGGAATGCTCAAGTTTTTTAAAACATGAACACTCGCATTTGCGCGTGTTTTCAGTGCCTGCAATTGTGTTTTCAGTGAATTCCTGGTATGGTTATGGTGTCACGACTGGTGACAGAAACGTGTTGCGTGTTGTGAGACTCGGTGTCTCGGTGACGAACGGTCCGCCGTGGCCGGCCAGCGAGCCTCGGCCGCCGGTCTCCAGTGTGTTGTACAAAACGGCAAGGAGGCGGGATGCGATTACTGTGACGGTCTAGGGAGCAGTGTAGGTATGGGGATCACTCCAGACAGGCGGATAGAGCCAGACAGACTGTCTTCAAGAAGGAGCGCAAGAGAATCTACATGACACAACACGGTCCACGCTTCATGAAACCAATAACCACCAGCTGTGAGTGCAGCCGGTGGGTCTGCGTTTGGTGAAGTTTTGGCCAGTGACGCTGCTTCTCATGGCTGCCGGCGGGAGGTGATTGTGCAGTTAGCACGCACTCGTTTGGTGTGGTACCATGTTGTCGGACCACGCACACCTCAAGTCAGAAGTCGAGGTGGAACAGTCGTGAATACATGGCTAACGCCAGGACACATGGTACCAGGCCCTCCAGCTATGCTCTTCTCGGGTCAGCCGCCCGTCGAGATGGAATAATCGTGAAGGAAATGGCCATTGCCAGATCACGATAACAATGCCCACTCACTCGCCACGTGCGAAGCTGGGAGAAAGCCTGACAAGATTCGAGTGCACCGCTGCATTGTCGGGCGTATGTTAGGAGGAGTTGGCTGTGGTTTGGTTTAGCAGCCGCCGTTAGATCATTCAGCAAAACTGAATAACCGCATTACAATCGAATCATCAGCACTGCTGGCTGCTGGCCCATACAGGCAAATAAGCACAAGGAACGAGCCCGCCTGGAGCCCTGGCGCTGGCTGCTGGCTCATGGTCTACTGTGCGAGCTCTCGCCATTTGTTGTCGTGCGGCAGCTCTGATGCATGTCGTGCAACTCGCTGCGATCGTATTGTATATACGTAGTTTGTGGTGCGTCGTGGTAAGGCTCATGCATGAATGCGTGGTGAAATGCTCGGGGCACCGAGAGGAAGCTTGCGTTCACTTGCATGTGCCAGGGAATATTTCCAAATTCTCACGGCGCTACGTGGACGTGACGTAAAGGAGCCGAAGGTCATGTCTTGGGTAAAGATGAACGTGTCACTGCCAAAAGGGGGCGTGGAAGACAAACTCGTGGATAATTACCAACTGCTTTGCATTGATGTGTTCTCACGCACTGAATTAAACCGGATCCGCTGTGAATGTGTTTACCGTGTGATTGTAGCGAATATGTTCAGGTGAATGCTGTGCTATTCACCCGGTCACGAAAAAACATTATATGACATTTGACATGTGGCTTATGTCATTTTGTGTGTATATTATTTGTTTCTCTTCGTATGAACCCGGGCTGACGTTTCCACCTCGGTTGGTTGCGGTGGCGGGGGTTTCGGCCAGGGTTGAACCGATTGGTTGGTTATTTGGGCTTACGGGCGCATCGACTGCGTTGGTCATAAAGCGCCCACAGGGTTCAACCTAAATTAACAGTGTACATTGGCGACAGTGACAAGTGTAGCTTTGTACTCCGCGGGTGAAGGACGCGCTGCTTCGGGTGTAGTGGATATCATGAAGAAATACCCACGGATTTAATTTTCGGTTCCGCCATGTAGTTGAAATAGCAGGGTGTTTCGAACAGCAAAGTAGTTGTCCACTAGTAATATCCAGACCGCTGCTCGATCGCTGCAATTGATCATTCCCGGTTAAAGAGTAACCCCTGGTAATGAGTTGAAACATGCTTGGACTTATCTTTGTACATGAGGCCCGTTTTGAATTGGACGCACGTTCGGGATAGTATGTTTGCGATTTTGTTGTTTTTAATATGCCGGAATGCCGAGGGCGCTTAATCCGGGCACGACTATTGTTCCTCTTCAGGCCCGGTGCTGGTGGTTTGCTGGCGTTTCGGTTATGGTTCAGTGCTGGTGGCCTGTTGGTGGTTCGCTTCTGATCCAGTGCTGATGATTGGGATCCTTTTAAGGGATACTCAACATGATTTCGATCTCGAAGGCCTTGTTTAAATAACCTACTGGAGTTCATGGAGTATGTTACTAAAGAAGTAGACAATCAGGATAGATGTTATGTACTTGGACTTTATCAAAGCTCTTGATATAGTTCCACATGGAAGGATAATTCATCAACTACAACATGAGATTGTTTAAAAAGTTTGGGCTGCATTGAAGCATGGTTGAAGGGAAGCAAACAAAGGGTGGTGTTAAATGGATGCAGATCTGATTGGAAGGATGTTCTCAGTGCAGTGCCACGAGGTTCTTTTCTGGGGCCACTTCTCTGTAGCATCTTTGTGAATAGCATTGTGGCAGGACTGAGGAATAGTGTTCAAATTTGCTGACATCAAGCTGGTATGAGTGGCTAACGGCAGTGATCAATCTAGTAATATTCAACTAGACTCAGAGGACCTAAAAAGGTGGACTGATCAATGGCAGATGTCTTTCAACTACGATAGGTGTAAAGTTATGCATCCGGGGTCAGGAGGTGAGACTCAGATATATGATGGGAGGGAGGGAACTGGATGTTATCGAAGAGGAAAGAGACTTGGGTGTGTTGGTTTCAAAAGACCTTAAAACGGAAAAACAATGTATTTCGGCTTGGAACAAAACACTCAGAATGCTGGGACGCATTGATAGAAGTGTCATATATAATAGCAAGGAAGTCATGCAAAAAAAACTACCTAGCATATGTGCGACCCCACTTGGAATATTATATACAAGCATGGAGCCCCTGCCTAAAAAAACACATAGACATGTTAGAAAGAGTGCAACGCAAAGCCACTAGACTCACCAGTGGAATCGGTAACTTAGAATGTTGAGAATGCCTATGGCATTAGGTATGCACTCACTCAAATGTAGGAGATTAAGGGGAACATGATGGAAATGTACAAAATTGTTAAAAGGCTAGATCAGGTCAATTTCAATGATGCTCTTTGGTTTAGAGTATCACATATGGGTCATCAATTCAGGCTGGACAAGTTGAGGTGAAGGGCAATTAAGCGACAACAGGTCTTCAGTCGAACAGTTGTTCATCAGTAGTATAGGCTACCTGCTGATGTGGGGAGTTCCTCATTGAATATATTTAAAAGTAGGGTGGCTTTTTTTAGACAGGAAAACTCTTGTTTTTTCAGTTCTAATTATTTATTGATCGGGCGATCTTTATTCTAAGTAAGTGTGCACGGCATAGACTCCTTTTAAGCAGGCATGGGTGCAGTTTGAGAACCATTTGTAAGGCATTAAATCCACACGCGTTAAAAGGGATCAAGGGAATATGGCTGGATAGCTAGGGTAGATAGGCGTTGCTAGGTACGTGGGTTGTTCATGGATGGCTTCTTTAGGTTGTAATGGTGGAGTTGGGTCTTTTTCCTGGGATAATGACTGTTTCAGTTCGCATGTAAATATTGTAGTTTGTAAAAATTAAAGTAAATTACCTTGTGCACATCATAATTTAAGAGTAGATCTATGTATACGTACCTTTCTGTATCGAATGAACACAGTATATTCCGCCTCCGGGCCCCTGTCAGCTGAGTATTGCGCTCAATACAGTGCAGTTCCGTATCGTTGTTTGATGCCGCCTGGTGCGGACGTGCATCAATCATGATTGACATTATTTATAGCCCTGTCGATCCGCGTTCGAAATGCCAGCGAAAGTGTGGCGCAGCCAGTTATTGAGTTCGCCTGTCCCTTGTCGGCCCGACAGTGACGTTTAGCCGACGCGTACCACACACTCACGTGTCCAACCCGTGCGTCGCATACCTTCATATGAAGCCGATCTCCGCCCGATATTCTCCATATGTGGCTGATGTTCGGCCGATACTCCGCATATGTAGCTGATTTCCTCCTGAAACGCCACGTGAAGCTGATGCCCGCTGGATGCTCCCCACGTAAAGCTGATGCGCCACGTGGATGCCCCCACGTCCGCTGGACGCTCCCTACGTAAAGCTGATGTTCGCTGGATGCTCCCCACGTAAAGCTGATGTTCGCTAAATGCTTCCCAAGTGTGACTGATGTCCGCCGGATACTCCCCACGTGAAGCTGATGTCCGCCCGATACTCCCAATTTATAGCTCCCGTATGACGCAATCATATACAGGGATAGCTTTAGGGGGCGGGGATGGCCGAGTGGTTAAGGTGTTGGGCCCTGGGTACCAAAGGTCCCTAGTTCGACACTCGCACCGCTCCGGACATTTCCCAATCCCGCGGCCCACCGGCCAAGCAGTGTGGGCGGCGCCGTTACCCGTGAATGTGCATAAAGTGCGTCGTGAACCACCCAATAAACAACAAGGGATATCTTTAGACGATATATTTTTAGAAAGACGTTGAATCCCTCATATCATATAGTTATCCATTATGTGAGGTACGAATTAATCTAACAAGTGTTCAACGCCCTGATTGGATTTATGTCGGCCTCCGAAACACCTGTATCTACTGTGTAATTTACTTGAGCTGGGCTTGTAGATTTTTTTCCCGCCCCTCACCTTCAGACGTTTCTTACGTTTTTGACAGCCTACAGATGCACTCTTTGGGTTGTCCCGTGGTAACCCTGACACACACACAGCCCAGTAACGACCAGTGGGTGGTGACCGTGACCCTCAGAGTGAGCGTGACCGTGACCGTGACTCTCAGATTGAGCGTAACCGCGACACTCAGCGTGACCCCACACTGAGTATGACCCCACATTACTAAATGTGACCCCCACACTCGGTGTCGCCACCACAACCCCACGTGACTGTGCTCCTCCCATCAGGCGCACGACAGTCCCGTGCGGACCATGGTGTGGTCGCGCAACGACCAGTGGATGGTCACCGGCGACCACGGCGGCTACATAAAATACTGGCAGATGAACATGAACAACGTGAAGATGTTCCAGGCCCACAAGGACCCAGTGCGCGGAATCAGGTAGCTATTGAGGAGGCTCGCCGCCCGGCGGATGAGTCGTGTCGAACTGCGTCGCCTGTTGCCTACCCGTTCGCCTGTGACACTGCAATAAAACGGCGGCCGGGGCGCGTGAATAAACGACGGCGGCTGCGGGTGGGAATAAAGTACAAACTGGGCTGTGGTGTAGGGCGGCGGCTCCTCTCTGCCTGGTGCCGGCGTGGCCAGGACGTGGCCACGAGGGCGGCGCGTGGACGTACACTGGCGGCAGTGTGCAGCCATTGCCAGTGGGAGGACTGGCTCTCCTGGGACGTCCGTTCATGCTGACGCCCTAGTCTCGGGTCGAGGTGCCGTTGGGCATTCCAAGGCGGTCCCAGGCGAATGCCGCCCATTTTCTAGTCGACATAGCCTCCCTTGCCTGGTTACGTGTTGTAGAACAGCTTTGATGGAACTCTGTTATGTGATATTGGGCAGTTTCCTGCCGATAAAAAGGTATCCTGTTAAATGGTGACCTTCCGACATACAGCTCCAGCATTTATTTTTCATGTTCTTTTTTGTAGAAGACGAGTAAAAGTAAAAAACTGAATCCTAACGACAGGGAGGGTTCCGGACGAAGGGTTGGAAGTTTCTGAAACAAGTATTCAGCCATGCAGTCGGTAAATTAAGTCAGTCTGTTGGTGTAGTCCAGCTACCCGGAAGGTGGTAGTGATGGATTGTACAATGTCAGTCCCCCGTGCATACTTTTGGCTGCCAAATATACTGCACGGCCTCAAGTTACGCCGGGCTACAATAGGCGGAAAGGTGTTGAGATCTGCGCTATTGTGTGCGGGCCACAAATATACCCAGGCCAATCTGCCGTTCGCTCTGTATGTGATATATATCGTGTTCAGGGCATTAACGTATTCGTGTACTTTGCAACTTGTTCATTTCATTTTTGCAAAATACACTTGACTGTAAATTCTGGCGTTTTTGATCACATCGGTGGACCTCAGAGTTAAATATAGGATTTTTGGTTTCACGAGAACTCGCACAATCTGGATTGCTACAGGCGGATTCAGATAATGGTTAAATCGCCACAATTCTCCTACAGATATATTCGCCACGTTAGACGGGGTATGAGTCACACTGTACCGCACTCTACTTATTGTAGGCTAATAAGGGGTGATGGCTACTGCGAAATGGGTTGGAACAGTTCCAGCTAAGCTGATGTCATATAATTAGAGAAATTCTTGTTTGTTCAAACGGCACCCACAGCCAATCAGTGTGCTATATTTATGATAGCTCTTTTTCAAACTCAGGAATTCGCAACTGCTCAATTTATATTGAAATATTAAACGAGTAAAATGTTGTTAAATACCTATCAGGTGGGCTTTCAAACCGCATTTCTACACATACCACCATCCCGATGTATTCACCTTGCCATTGCAGGTAACGCGTGCATTGTCCCTTCAGTTTTGTGTTGCATGCTTTGCCCGGCGTGTGTCCACTGAAGTATCTCGTTTAATGTGTTAAATGGCACGGGCATGTCTCGCTGTTGAATGTGTCTGATTGCTAACAGTTCTCTGCACGTCACGAGCATAGGCGCACGAAGCACCGCTTAAGCCTATATGTAAATGCAGGGCCGACAGGCGATTCTAGGACAAATGCACGTATGGCGGATATAGGTAGGCAAATTTACGTAAGCGCAGCCGTACGTATGACAATTGTACGTTAGCGAAGATTTACGTATGGCAAATGTACCTGCGCAAATGTACGTATGCGCAAAGGTACTTATACGCAAATGTATGCATGCGCAAAAGTACGTAAGCGCAAATGTACGTAAATGCGAATGTACGTAAGCGCAAAAGTATGCATGCGCAAATGTGCGTATGCGCAAATGTACGTATATTGACGTATGCGTACCTTCGCGTTTACGTGCATTTAGTTTGATACACATGCTGCGCTTACATTTGCGCTTACGTACTTTCGTGGATGCGTACCCTTGCGCTTATGTACATCTTCGGTTACGTACATTTGTGCTTACGCGCATGTTCACTTACGTACTTAACGCGCTTGCGTAGTTTTGCACATATGTACATTTGCACTTACGCACCTTTGCGCATTCGTACTTTTGCGCTTACGTACGTTTGCCCTAACGCACATTTGCGCATACGTACATTTGGGCATACGTACATTTGTGCCTACATACATTTGCACCTACGTACATCTGCGGTTACGTACTTCTTTGCTTACGTACATTGGTGCTTACATACATTCGCACATGCGTACATTTGTGCTTGTACATTTGCGCATACGTACTTTTGCGCCTACGTATATTTGCGCTCACGTACATTTACGCAAATGTACTACACACATTTGCGCATACGTACCTTTGCGCTTCCTTACTTTTGCGCTTACGTGCTTTTTGGCTTACGTCCTTTTACGCTCACGCATTTTTGTTTCGCATGCATACATTAGGGCTTACGTGCATTTGCCATACGTACATTTGCGCTTACGTACATTAGCGATACGTACATCTGCGCTTACGTACAATTGTCATACGTACATCTGCCCCTGCGTACATTTGCTTACGCATATTTGCTTACGTACATTTTCTTAGGTACATTTGCGTACGTACATCTGCCATGCGTACATTTGGTTTACCTACATTTGTCCGGTTGCCCCGACAGTCAGGTAGGCAGACAATGTCCCTTAAGCGTCCTGATGTGGCATTTGAGCGCTCCATCGTCAATCTCCGTGGTGAATAGTCGAGTGGTAGGGCAAGCTACCATCGAACTAAAGCGTGAACACGCTGGCGCGTGGTCCCTGGCCGAGGTGGCCAGATGTTGACTGGGTGCAGTGGCCCAGTCGTCCCGTGGTAACCACCTTCCAAGCCCGTCGCCGTCGTCAGCTGATGGCTGACCCAGTACGGTCGGACACGTGACAGTGGGCGGCCGTGTGGCGGCACTGGGTCAGCTGGTGACTGACCCAGTACGGCTGGACACGTGGCAGCGGGCGGCACTAGGTCAGCTGGTGGCTGACACAGTACGGCTGGGCACGTGGCAGCGGGCGGCTGTGTGGCGGTACTGGAGAACCTGTGCTCTCAGTTAAAGTGAATTAACTTAAATGTTTTATTTTCTGTTTCATTTGTAGATGAACCAGCTGGAAAATGACGATATGTTGTTTCAAGTTATTCTAAGATTCGGCGTATATTTCTTTGTGTAGTTTGGTGCGCTTGGTACCCACTTTGTGTATCGTGCCCCTTTGCCCACCGCTGCCCTTTTCCGTGTAAGCGGGAAACGGTGTGGTTTGAACATAGATCCCAGTTATTGGCGAACTCATGCGTCATATCAGCCGTCACTGATATGTCATACTATATATCAGTCTTCTTTATGATGTCCCCGATTAACACACGATCAATTGTCCCAACGAGCAGTCACAGGGACGATGAGATAAGCGAAGTCACCACATACAAAGTGGTGCAGTCGTGCCAGAAATTAACGTGGGCACAAATAATGTCCAGATAATCGTCATCTACGTTTGACGCTAGCTCATTTTCACCGAGATTACACACTAACGCAAATGCATTTATTATTATCAAAATTACGATTTGTATTTGATTTTTCTCTCGCCAAATAAGGAATCGAATGGATCGTGTGATTGTCATGCAATCCCAAAGACTGTCTAGTGGAAAACTAGATTTTTAAAGCACTTTGAGAACTATATTTCACTGATGGCGGCTATTTTCTGGAGACTGATTTTCGTGATGTGATAGCTGGTCGTGAGAAGGCGTAGCCTCGTTAGAAAACACACGCTGATATGAAAACAGGCGTCCTACCTGCGAAGGGTTTACAAGAAATTAAGAAATAAGAAATAAAGGGTTTACAAGAAATAAAGAAAGGGTTTACAAGGGTTTACAAGAAATTAGTTTCTTGGTATTTATCCAACACCATATCTCATCTATTCCTTGGGATTGTACGTAGTTCAATCGCAATTTCACCACTACATTGTAGATTCTTGATGTATGTTCCTCGGGGCGTTTTTCTTTTTGCGTGTTGGCTGCTGGGGACTTCACGCCCGGTGGCCCTCGAGCTGTGCCCGCTGGCTCAAATTTCTATGCTCACCAGTTGAAGATGTACTGTTTAGTGACGTGCGATACTGAAGCACAAGCATTGGAGACGACTATGCATGAAACGTAAAACTTATGACAGTGAAGGATGTAGAAATACGTTTGTGTTTAGTTTGGTGAGTTCTACTTTAAAAAAAGTTCCATATGTGGAATGATCTCATTGGATTTCGGTGCTTCTCGGTGTGCGTATTATTTAGCACCATATTTAATGCGTTTTTGGATTTCGATTTGCTCACTCATGCTGCAATTTTCCGTTTACTCCGGATCCGAATGACCCGAAATATCCTTTGGATTCAGGGGATCCCAAGTTGTTCTCAGTGAGGTTCCTTTCAGAATATAGTCATACTCTGACCTAGGGTCTATTCATGACAATGCTCCAAAAAAAGAATAGAGCAACTTGGAGCGCAGTTCGGAGCGGGCTCGGTAAAACCGAGCGCTGGAACGTTTGGAGCAACTTGTTGGAGCAGAAATCAGCTACTTGTGCCTGTATTATGGTTGCATATGAGGTATGGAGTGGTTCAGTGTGGATAAGTTCGGTGTTCTTGTTTGTACGAAAGGTAATTACATCCCCAAGGATGATAAAGTAATTATCGAAACACATTTTCTTACAAACTTCCTCACTGTTCAGCGAAACACTTCAAAATTACAATACAACACATTTGAGGAAGTCACAAAGCGCTTCGCAAATGTATCTTCAACACCACTTTTGTGCTACTCCAAGCTATTCCAAGCTGCCCCCGCTCTCGGTCGGAGTAAGTTGGAGTAGAGTGGAGCTACTCCGATCTGCTCCGAAAATGCACGGGAACACGGAGCAGCTGCTCCAAGTTGCTCGGAGCAGATTGGAGCAGGGTCATCACGCTTAGTAAGAGTGGCCTTTTTCAAAAGTATCTTTTCTTTCAAGTTATGGCGCCTTTTTCATGACGTGCCCACCAGTAATTAGTAAAACGCCAGTGTGTGTGTCTTTGTGTTTGGCTAGCCTGCCACCGTGTGGTGATATCGGTTGTTTCCGGGGGGCGTTTGTGGTGTCAGTATTTTAGTGCTGTTTGTTAAGGGTGAAAGGGTATGAGGAGTAATGTGGTGCGGATGAGAAGAAGCGAAGAAGATTATAGTTGTCTTGTAGAGGCGAGTTGTGAGACAGTTGAGGTGACTTGAAGAGTGGCGCGTAGAGGTAGTAGAAGTTGAGACGTCTTGCAGGCAGATGAAGTAGGAGTTAAAGCTGAGCTGGTGCAGAAGTGTAGAGTTTGCCAGTCCGTTCGGTGCGATGGGGTGGGGTGTAGTTGGGGAGGTTGGGGTCGGGTCATCGCCAGTATTGAAATAACATTGCAAGAACAGTTAGAGTTAGTAAATGTCACGTGGGGTTAGTTTTTTTTTTTTTTTTTTTTTTTTGATGATTTTCTGTTTTTCTTTTTTAACATATCTTCTTTTTTTCTTTTTTTCTTTTCCCCCATTTTGTTGATTTTTCTTTTTCTTTTTTAACATGTCTTTTTTCTCTTTTTTTCTTTTTTTTCATAGTTCGTAGATCAGGCATGTGATAGAGAGAAAGTGGAAGAGATGCTCGTGTAGTGTTGGATGTTCACCGTTGAGAAGTGTCGTGATGTTTAGTGGGATGTTGTTCATGTTGCAGTAATTTGTGATGGCTTGTCTTTCTGTGTTGTATTTGGTGCAGTGTATGAGTATGTGTTTAATTGTGAGTGTTCGTTGACATGTTGTGCATTGTGGTCGTGTGAGTTGTTGTAAGCGGTAGGAGTGCGTGAGTGCAGTGTGTCCTAGCCGTAATCGTGTAAGTATGCGTTCCCTTTGTCTAGTGTTCTGGTTGATGGTGTGCCAGAGTTCGTGCTTTGGGTGTATTTCGTGTAGTTGCGCGATTGTTGTGTCCCATGTTTGTTGAATGTCTTTGTTGATTGCCTGGTGTATTGTGGGGTAGTAGTCTGATTGTGAAAGTGGGCAGGGTGTGGTTTGTTGTAGTGTTGTGGCTATGTTGGCTTCGGTGTCTGCGTGTTCGTTGCCGTGTATGTTTGTGTGACTTGGGGTCCAGAGTAGTGTTGGTCGTTGTGTTATAGTTAGTTTTTTGTGGATTTGTAGTATTTTGGGTATGAGTGGGTGTTTGTATGTGGTGTGGGGTGTTATGCTCTGTGATGCTGATTTTGAGTCTGTGGCTATGATGTGTTCAATTTTGGTGTTGTAGATGGTGCAGTATGTCGAGTAGATTGCGTATAATTCTGCTGTGTATGTGGATGCTGTGTCATGCAGACGGGCACGAAGGATGACCCGCGGCGGTGCTGCGTTGGGATACAGCACCGCCGCTGTGCCCGTCTGCTGTGTGTGTGATTTGGACCCGTTTGTGTAGATGATGTTGTGGTTTGGATGTTGAGCTTTGAAGTGGAGGAAGTGTTGGTGTATTTCTGCGTCTGTGTAGGTGTGCTTTGGCTGGTCTATGAGGAGGTGTGTTTTGGGTGTTTAGTTTTTCCAACATGCAGTGGGTGGTGGGAGTGCTTTTGTTGTGGGGAGTGTGATGTGTAGTCTATTTGCGTGTTGGTGGATGCGGCAGCCTATTGTAGTTTTAAGTCATGTTGCGTTCATGAGTTGGTGTTTACGTTTGGTGCTGATTTTTAGTGCCTGGGTGCATGTGTGTTGTGCGATGAGTTGTGTTTTGTAATGATATCTTAATAGTGTTTCTGTGCGTCTGTGTTTGAGTTCTGGTATGTGGTTATAGATGTGGAGAGAGAAAGAAGGCGAAGTAGTGAATGCTCCTGTGGTTATTAGTAAAGCCTGGAATTGCAGAGAATCTATAATTTTGAGGGTTGATTTAGGCGCATTTTCGAAGAGTGGGGATCCGTATTCCAAATTGGCCGAATGATTGATTTGTAAAGAGCTAAGAGTGTGTTTCTGTCGGATCCCCAGTTTGTGCCGGATAGTGCTCGGAGTATGTTTATTCTTTTTGATGTGCGTTTTTGTATGTCTAAGCTATGTGGTCGGAAAGTGAGTTCAAATATACTTTCAAAATATCATAGTCCGCGCGCCAACCTCGAAGTTGCATGGACCCTTATCACGTAGAGCTATTTTAACAGTATTTAATTTAAATATCTTATGAGGAGTGGAAGTGAAAGGGAAGATAGGAGCCACGCAGGACCATGGTAATATTAGGTAGTGCTCGTGACGGTCATTTTTCCCTGCTGATATTCCGACGATTCCGGTCGCTCCAGGCAGTTATACTGTTTGCCACTAGTAGTTACTACTATATCTAAGTGTGCGTTACTGCAACCCATACTGCCATACATTGCAATGCTTCCGAAATAAAAGCATACATTCGATTGTGTTTGAGTATCTGGCGATTTTGTTGGATTTTAGAGGGGGTTTTCAACGCCCCCCCCCCCTCCCCCGAGACGGGGTGGGAGGATTTGACGGTAAAGACGGCGCGGGTTAATCAAGCGCCAGACGAAAATGAACATTCCGTATTTGTCGGCGATCAGAGATGGAAAAAAGAAGAATGCACACGCACGCACGCACGCACGCGCGCACACACACAGACACACACACACACATACATATACATGTATGTGTATATATATATATATATATATATATATATATATATGTAGGTATATATATATACATGCATGTGTATATATATATATGTATATACATATAGGTATAGATATAGACATGCATATATATACATTATTTTTCTTATTCTTTTTCCATCTGTGATCGCCAACAAATATGTGATGTTATTTTCGTCTGGCGTCTGATAGAAGTATACCTTGAACACACTATGAGTATCTCATTCCATTTTGGGACTGAGAAACCGAATGTTGAACAGTAAACGGTGTGAGTTTATGTTACATGGGTGCACCACATATCCTTGTCCATTATTGGGATGAGCTATGTGTGTTTGTTTTTGCTTGTATTTTCCACTTTATGGCGTACCGAGTGTTTTGTCTCATTGTCCTTCGTCGACACGCGATTCTTCGCAATCTTTAGCCTGTCTATCTACCGCCGATACCAGGATGCACTGAACCAAATCGTGAACACCACTGGACAAGTGAAGCCCCGCCCTATGTGCGCTATTTATTAACGTGGTATGCTATTTAACAACCAGCTAATGCTGAACCATGATGTGCTGATCATGGTGTCAAAGTTACTCATTTTGTGACTATTAAAGACTGGTTTGGCAAGTGAGCCGGTCTCATGCGTCTCAGTTTAGGCAGCCAAGGGCTACTCTGTGACGTACATGTAAACCTCAGTACGCCGCCACCTCCCTACAGGTGGTGTCGCTCGTCGACAGTTTAGGTAGGCCGTGGCCCATTTGTGACTGAAATGTAAACCTCAGTACGCTGCCACCTCCCTACAGGTGGTGTCGCTCGTCGACAGTTTAGGTAGGCCGTGGCCAATCTGTGACGTGCATGTAAACCTCAGTACGCTGCCACCTCCCTACAGGTGGTGTCGCTCGTCGACAGTTTAGGTAGGCCGTGGCCAATCTGTGACGTGCATGTAAACCTCAGTACGCCGCCACCTCCCTACAGGTGGTGTCGCTCGTCGACAGTTTAGGTAGACCGTGGCCCATCTGTGACTCAAATGTAAACCTCAGTACGCCGCCACCTCCCTACAGGTGGTGTCGCTCGTCGACAGTTTAGGTAGACCGGGCCCATCTGTGCCGTAAATGTAAACCTCAGTACGCCGCCACCTCCCTACAGGTGGTGTCGCTCTCGACAGTTTAGGTAGACCGGGCCCATCTGTGCCGTAAATGTAAACCTCAGTACGCGCCACCCCCACAGGTGTCTGAGTAGTAACCTCGACGCGCCACTCCCTACAGGTGGTGTCGCTCGTCGACAGTTTAGGTAGACCGGGCCCATCTGTGCCGTAAATGTAAACCTCAGTACGCCGCCACCTCCCTACAGGTGGTGTCGCTCGTCGACAGTTTAGGTAGACCGGGCCCATCTGTGACGTAAATGTAAACCTCAGTACGCCGCCACCTCCCTGCAGGTGGTGTCGCTCGTCGACAGTTTAGGTAGGCCGTGGCCCATCTGTGACTGAAATGTAAACCTCAGCACGCCGCCACCTCCCTACAGGTGGTGTCGCTCGTCGACAGTTTAGGTAGACCGGGCCCATCTGTGACGTGCATGTAAACCTCAGTACGCCGCCACCTCCCTACAGGTGGTGTCGCTCCCCGACAGTCATGTGTATTTCAGTTGAATGTATGACTGCAAGCGTTGCTGCTTTATCACTGACCTTCACGGTTCCATCACCAGTTTTGTTGAAGTTTAAATTGTTTATTTACGGTTGCAAAGCCCTCGTTTCGCGACAGCAAATCTGGAATTTGAATGTCGTTTGTCATCTTCCACCAATGATGCTGAATGCCCGATGTAGCAAGCTAGACCAAGCTCAAGTAACTAACTCGAGCAAGCTTGACCAAATTATGGTCAGCTCGCTCACTCTCAGGCTCTGGAGCAAAGCGAACACATAATTTTTGAAGTGTTGACGGGCTACCATCTTGGATGAGTTGGCTTCACCTGTGTTGAGCTGTCACTCTTTTATCTGCTACACCTTCAAAATTATAAGTGACAAATGTGAACAAACGTTTGCTAACTTCTGCCCACGCACACTACCCGCTCCGGACTGAATAGCGTCTATAACTGTCGTTGGCTAGGAAAAACGGACGGATATTGGACGGATTGGGCGGATCCAGTCGCGCAGTTTTATGAATGCCAAGTACGTTTGGAGGATTAAGTAGGTGCAGGACACTGCATGTCCTGACATAACTACGTGACACTACATGGCCATTCTTGGTCTTTTTAAGCTCGCTGTTCAAAGTCAGCCATTGCATCGGTGCTGGTAATAGTCATAGCAATGTTCTCGGTTTGTGTTGAGAAAATAATGCATTCCAAAGTTAGGAGTGGGGTAGAGGGAGATAATATCTGAACAGTCTTCCCTGGATCTGCCAATAACCACATGACGCTTGAAAGCGACACCTCTGTCATGTTCTGAAAGTCACGCCTCCGTCATGTTCGAACTGCCAAATACTTCCACAATGCTCCTAGGGTGGATCTAGGAGCCTGGCTGGGAGGGGGGGGAGAGCAAGACAAATGTACTTCAAACACGCATCAGATTTGAAAAGCTAACATTCGTCGCTTTTAACGACATGTATCCAATAAAATGTTCGTACATGTCGAGACAACGTCGTTTGAGTGCACACTTTCGGTAGCAATCGACCTGGGATGGACATGACCCCGGTCCCCGCCCCTTGGTCCGCCACCGGGGATGCTCCGTGTACGTGTGACTGGCCGACACAATGTAGCTAAACTGCACGAGTTATATGTGTCGGAGGGCTACAACAATAGGTATGGTTATAGTTATTGGAGAGTTTGAGCATGCGCAGCCTGTCGAAGTAATACGGTATTTGGCCGCCGACTGGAAGTGCCCACACCTGCTCCCAGGGCGGACGGGGCCTTTTCCGCTGCTTGCGATTCAGTCGGGATACCTGGACATGTGATGGCCTGATGACATGCGGTGGACGCGTGTCCTGGTGTCCTGCTGTTTGGAAGGTGCTGAACGAGCTGCTCCTGCTGGCTAGCCATTAACCTTTCGATGTCTAGTGGGTGTATTGATCTCGATGTTGGATAATGCGCACGAGTGGCCGGGGAAAGGAATGTGTGCGTCTGTTGTTCGCAATGTGTATACTTTAGTAATGTATTAGTAGCGTGTGTGCACTTACCTTGTGGCCGTTATGCAATTAATGCAGACAGCTGAAAAAAGGCTTATCGGAATGAGGCGCATGGCTCGATTTTATTTTAATCCCGTGACGTTGTTCACCAGCACGCGTCAGTTCAGCCACAGGCTTCCTCGGCAGTCCCTCGGCGACAGAGTTGGATAACTTCTGCTGCGGAATTTGAAGGACGTGAATTTTGAGGTGCTAAATTCGAAGGGCATGATTCTCATTGTTTGTTCTTTGGTTCCTGGGTGGGGGGGAGCAATATGTAAAGGTAGTTGATTTGGGAAATCAAAGATCATAGAGGGACAAATATCACGTGCATCTGGTGCACTCCCAAGTTATGGTGCACTTGATGAACTGTGCAGTCCTCAGATATGTGTTGTTGAACTCAACAATGCATTCCTCAAATAAACGTCAGTACATATCGAGGTATGGGAAGCTTGCATTGATGTGATGGTTATTCAAGTTCTCAATATGCTCTAAATCAAAATTCAAGCTCAAGTTTATGAAACTGTGAGTTTGCATCAGGTTATTGTAAAGCAGCGTTATTTGGCCTTGAGGGGAAAGGAGATGTTAAATTTTATAGAAAGCATAGTGCTCTGGATGACAAGATCATGCACGGAGCCCAAACTTCCAACGCCGCATTTCGATAGGGCAATCCAATTCTGGATGCATCTATTTGAAGCTACGAAAGGTTGTTGCGTGCTGCGAGAACTTTGGTGGTATGGGCCCCTGCTGTCGCCGGCTGTTGCTGCCTGATGGTGAGGTGGGACAATATCCGGGTCTTGCGCATGTGGCCACGCTATCGTACCAGTCCAGAACCTTCAATACGTGCGTACAGTTGCCGGTATGGATGGATGGACCGCTACCCATGCTGCCTCCCATTGTGCTGGTGACGTCATGTGCAAATTAAACTAATACATTGAAATAAGCATGCATGGGAGATGGGATATCTCGCATATTGCGGCTGCTAGAATCTATTGACCTTCGAAGACCCCGTGCCACATTGGTAGCAAAGCTCACCTTGCAGTCCATCCCTCAACCATACCGTCAGCGTCCCCTGGAGAGCGAGTGACACCTCCGCTACCCAGGAGTGTGTGCTTCTGCGTTGTCGGGGCGGATTCGACGGGCGCCGCACGTGACATCAGGACCGATGCGGTCCGGCCCAGCCGTCGGTGTTGTCGACGGCCGGCCGTGCTGCTCCTTCTGAACCGGTGCCATGTTCAGTTTCAGCCCGTCCGACCACAAGCTGGCCACGTGCTCCGACGATGGCACCGTACGCATCTGGGACTTCATTCGCTGCTACGAGGAGAAGGTGCTCAGAGGTGGGTGGCGGCACGCGCGGGTCTCAGCCAGTAATCGGCTCTGTGGAATGCTGACGTTCAGACTGCAGCGAAGGGCGGACTGCTGTGGAGTCATGCGAAGTGGTGGGGCTCTGAATTATACTTGAACACCTGAACTCTACTTGAACAAGTGATTGAGCATCATTGAAATTCGCTTTCGCACCGAGTAGATTACAGACGAGAAGCGTAGAAGTTTCCATATCCAGATCACAACATCCAGGTTGGGATGTTGTGATATGATGATTAGGCGTATGATGTTGGATGTTGACCAGAGATTGAGTAAAGAAGTCGGGAATAATGATCGTACATGGCAGTGGGTGCGCTATTAATGTTTGGTCGCGGCCGTATTGCTGCCTAGTTATGCTTCGTGAATTATTCATCTTGGTCGGTGCGTCAGGGACCCCAGATATCCAAAAGCTAACTAAAGGATGCCGTTCACTGTGACCAAAGGTAGATGAATGAGCAGACTGCTGTAGGCTGTTATTGAGGGCTACAATATGACCAAGGCGATCATCAGATAAAGCACCTGGACGGTATGCCGGAGGGGGCATAATACCCAGTACATACTCACCAACTAGCCAGAGAGAGGTGTGTTCTGGCGCAGACCGGACTCTCGTCTGTTTACCGTACCGCTACCTGCCCTCGACCCGCTGGCCAGAGGCAGGTGGCAGTAATTATGTTGTACTGGTGAACTTATTCACTCACTTCGTGAAGTATTTTACACTGCGTAGTTCTGGCAACGCGAGCAGCAGCGCGAAACATATTTCCTTTCCCTGCATATCCTGATCTTTAGAGGACAGAAGAGGGGTACCCACGTATGTCTCTTTTTTCACAGGCGAGAAGGGTGTAACAAATTTGGAAAGATTGTCTGATACGATATGTTAAAGAATCGCGCTCTAGAAATATAGTTTTGGAAAATCATTAAGCATTTCTGAAGTGCTTTTTCAGTGTCCCGAGTAGTGATAGGTAAGTCGATGAGAGCATTCCAATTAATGTAAAGTCATAGAGTGTTTAGACTTAATAACAGCCACAAGGGCCCATCCAGTTAAGTCTGTAAATGGAGGATACCACAAACCTGGTAGAAAGACCCACCCGAACCATAACTACATCCTAAAGAAACCATCCATCAACATCCCACACACCTAGCAATCACTTTCTACCCTAACTATCCAGCCCTATTCCCCTGATCCTTCTTAACACACGTGGAGTGAATGGCTTACCAATAATTGTATAATTGCATCCATGCCTGCCTAAAGGGGTCTGTGCCGTGCACACTTAGTCAGCATAAGTCTCGCCCCATCCATCACTGATTAGAACTCACCAACAATATTTTCCTGTCTAAAAATTTGTCTACCCCACTTTTAAATACATTCAATGAGGAACTCCCCACAACATTGGGAGGCAGCCTATTACACTGAACAACAGCATTTTCACTGAAGACCTGTTGTCACTTAACTGACCTACACCTCAACTTGTCTAACCTGA
Organism: Imbricaverruca yamaguchii; assembly: GCA_034440575.1. NCBI lineage: Eukaryota > Metazoa > Arthropoda > Thecostraca > Neoverrucidae > Imbricaverruca > Imbricaverruca yamaguchii. The sequence goes on from JAOTOL010001579.1 coordinate 292,789, forward strand.
ATTGATGACCCCTATGTGTTACCCTGAACCGAAGAGCATAATTCAAATTGATGAATTCTTAATGATTATCGTAATAATTGATCAATTCAACTGATCTAGCCCTTTAACAATTCTGCTCATTTCAATCATGTCCCTCTTAACATGCGCCCTAGAAAGCCTCTGAAAATTACGTGCGCTGGAGAGGGCGGCGGATTTCGCCCCCCATAAGATCTCAACTCGTATAAAAGATGAAGCAACGACATTCGCATGGTGGATGGGTACGGTAATAAAATATATTGTGTGCAAATTTCATGACCTTAGGTCAATGTCTTCGAGGTCAAATGAGGTGAAAATATGAAACATTTCTGGTTTTGCGTGGCTTGGCTTGTCATTGCTATGGATCGCTGTGAATGTGTTTAAATCCTCCAAAATGGGCATCAATTATGTTTTGGGCATAACTAGTCATGCAATTCAGATGCTAGACCCGCATTTGACCGCAGGTCACCTATATACCAACGCTTTATCAGGTCATTGCCTGCTCCAGTTACCGGGACCGGGCCTCCCGCACGACTGCTCCATTTGGCTGCTCGGCGCAATCGGCTTCGCAAAGAAAGGAGTGATGAACATGAATAGAGTATGGAAACGCTTAGGTACACAATGGCAAACAGTAGTTTTCAGGATTTGTAGAGAGTAACATGCGAAATAACATCAATCGCATGACAGTCATTTGCATGTATGACAACATTACAGTTGACCAAGTTTGGTTCCATTAACCTGTCATAAACCTGACCTGACTTGACCTCGCTGACCTAGATAACTGAAACTATATAGCATAGCAATATACATCAAACAAGTCGATGGTGTTGCCAAGAACACTTCCATTTTGCCAATGTACAGGAAGCACGTTAGCGTCGATTTTTGTGGTCTGGCGCTGCAAATTTGTTTTCTTTAACGGTCCCTAAGTCGACAAATTTGCGGCCGATTTCCGTTTTTCTTGTGTCCTGTTCCTAGCTGAGATACATTGTTTTCTGCTTTAAGGCCTTGAAACTAAGGCACATAAGCATCCTTCCTCTTCAATAACATCCAGTTCCCTCCCTCCCACTGTATATCTGAAAGTTTCACCTCCAGACCCAAGATGCATAGCTTCACACTTATCGCAGTTGAAAGACATCTGCCATTGATCAGCCCACATTTTTAGGTCCTCCAAGTCTAGCTGAATATTACTAGATTGATCACTACTGTAAGCCGCTCCCACAAACTTGATGTCATCAGCAAATTTGAACACTATTTCTCAGCACTACCTCAATGTAGAGCCTCATAAAAAATGCCCATTGCTAGGTCTGATGAACTGTTTTGATTTACGAAGCGTACCAGAGGTGGAGATTGTAGATGAACTGTCGTAGTTCAAAGTGACTGGAGCAAGGAAAATAGAAGTGATGAGAGGCACGGAGATGACCTCAAGTAACAACTTAATCCTAACTTTCAATGCGACCGATTTTCTTCCTCTGATTTGGATTGGGTACGTGAGTATCAAGGTTCGTGTGTTTTCTCCCCTGCCCCATGACATTCGTTAAGTGTCAAAGGTTTGCACATACCAGCCGGTAACGCCAGAGTCTCCCTGTATGAGGCCGGTGCACACCTTACTATCTCGCCAGTGCACACTGTACCTCTGAAACAGCCCGTGTGGACTGTGGCAGAGGACAAACCCCTTCCACTTTGCACGACTGCCCTACATGAATGAGAATGAAATCATCTGAATAAAACACACCCAAAAAGTAACGTATCGATTGGCTTGAAATATGCATATGACAAGGTCCATCCAAGAATATCATATGCAGCTAAAGTACAAAATTGTGTCGGATCCACAAAAAGCAAATCGTCACAAGCGAGTGATCTGATTGTGTGGCTAAGTCTGCATCTTCGATGCTTTGGTGTGTCCCGTCCCATTCCTTGGGCGTGGGCTAAGATGCGCACCACCTTCCCCGTCACGGGCACATGCCCCTCCTGAACCTACCGCTGTGTAGTCTGGAGCTGTCAGGCAGCGGAGAGACGAGCAGTTCGATACTCGCACAGACGTGCTCCCCAAAGGTCAGACAAGTCGAGAGTGGACCCTAGTCAAACGCAGGAAATGATCTAGACATTCGCATTGAAATCGTCTGCATCCACCTCTCCAAGCCAGACTACCACATCCTCTTCCACGGTCCCTCGTCCCGTCCTCCACTCCCCTCTCGTTTCCCTCTCCCCTTTCTCTTCATTTCCCTCTTTCATACATTGGCGACGCATGGCTACATACTGACCGGGGGAGACCGATCTTTAAGCCCACTTTGTTCTGGCCCATTTACTATGTATCAGGTTTTGATGCCCTTACCGTTGGAGCCGCGCGCCACCAGTTTTTGAGACCGGGGAACACCGATGTTTTTTTTGGGTACGCTACTAAATGACAGCTCTAGGGTCATGGCGTCTGGGGACATGGTTACCTTTCCCCAAAAGGGAAGTTTTGATATAATTCTTGTAATACCGCGCTTCCTGAAAACCAATATCTGATTACTATGGCATCATTGCGTATCACCTGTAAGCACGGTCATTAGCGCAAATCCACCCTGGTAATCGACGCGCCCCTGGACTCAAATTTCTCATCATCATCACCAGAATACACATCGGAGCCGGCCGTCTTCAACAAAACTCTGAGTTGTATTAAGATCGGGGATAATGCATAGCTTATTTTATATGCATAGCAGGACAGGTGAAAAGGTGGTATTCTGTTCGCTTCCTAACCATATGAGAACTGTTTTCGTGAACTATTTTCCCAGGTCTAATAATATGAATATTGCAATGTGAATTAGAAGTATCGCGCAATATTTCTGTGTCGTACAGTTATCTGCATCAGCGCCCTGAAAGACCGAGTCACGAAGTGTCTGATGCGCACTGAGAAGGTGCTGGATATGTTATAGCTGTTCACTCACACATCAAGAATCTTGAATAGGTAAATGATCAAATTCGGCGTACGCTTTACGCTTTGGGATGATGGTGTCGGAAATTAGCATTCATGTTTTGATGCGTGTCTAATTTCCTTTTTTCTAACAATGTTACAAGATCTCAAGGACAATATTCTATCCTTCGAACACCCAAAGTCAGACACTGCATGGAGGCGAGTAGTCTAGGAGTAAGTTGCCCGTCTCACAATCGAAGGATTGTTTGTTTGGGCCTGACCTGTCCGCTACTCTTCGCCCACAACCAATCGGCGTGGGAGATTGGCGACGCTACATGACTCGACGGCCTACATGTCGTGAAACCAATAACCACTACCACCAACCTCCAACTGAACCAGAAGCTGACCGTCCCGCCAATAGATGTCGCCGGCAGTGGGTGTGTGCGGCCATTTCCTGTTCGATCTGGAATTCCCAGCGCGTTGTGTGCGCCGCCACGGCGGGCGATGTGTTCTGGTTTCATCTGCACGTGGGTGACGTGGCCGACATTCCTGTGACGTCAGTTGGAGCCGCCTGGCGGTCCGGCCGTCACGTGCTCGGCCGCACTGTCCGTGCCGTGCCGTCCTGCACTATGTCGGCACTGTTTGACAGCCACCGGCCACATTTTCACGCCCCACGGCGAGGTCGACGTGCTGGTGCCAGCTGGTGGGGTGTGAGCACGTAACGAGATTCCGGTGGGAAGGGATGAGATTGAGAAGTGTGCAGGCCGCGTAGCGGTGCATCAGTGCAACCGCACTCCCATCGTTGTGGTCCCATCTGGCTATGGTTGGTCTGCTTCAATCAATCAGTGGAATTGATTGTCTGATTGTACACGGGCATAGTTATTTTCATCAGACCACCAGGTGCCAAGTCAGCGTTAAAATAATGGTTTTTCATTAGTTGTGAGATGTCGGAGCGAGCACAGTAGAATGTCGAAATTTACGATGGAATTAGTGTCATTTAAAATGTCTTTGATGTCTTTAAGACTCAAATTTTAGCTGATGATATACTTATGACTGTACCTGTATCATCTGTTTTGAGATTACTAATTTAGGAAGAGCTATGTTCTGTATAGGGAGATTACCTATCCTAAAAACTGAAATAATATACCATATCACATTATAGTTAATCCCTTTACCTGAAATTGCATTGCTCAAGATATGTGTATCACCATCCCTTATTGAGAGCATCAGCATGATACTTATGAATGAGATACTGTTAGAAAGGAGATACGAAGATGAAATTGCATTACTTATGAAGAAGATTCATAAACGCATCGCGAAATAGGATGTTGATAATTATCGGATAAGGATGTTGATTGAGTGATCAGAAAGTAGTATGTTTCATCCTATCTCACGAATACTTTATAATTGTGCCAAGCCGACGTTTGTGGCCTGTGTGCCCCACCGTGGTGAAGCATAAGCCTGAATCCGACTGGCTGGGTTCTCTCCAGGCCCCCTGGCCTGAGCTCGCCTGTGTACTCCCATCCGACCTGACTGGCCCGTGTGACCGTGCCGCAGGTCATGGCGCGGACGTCAAGTGTCTCGACTGGCACCCGCACAAGGGTCTGGTGGTGTCGGGCAGCAAGGATAACCAGCAGCCAGTGCGCCTGTGGGATCCCAAGTCGGGCCAGAGTCTGGCCACCCTGTAAGTGACGGCTCGGCTTTGCAGCCCACGGCCCCGTCTGTTGCACAGCCCCCCCCCGCATAAACGGAGCTGCGTCCCGCATAGACAAATGGGCGCTAAATGACGTCATAGTCGGCGCGCTCTCAAACCCAAATAATCAATAAATCCCACATAGACAAGGCTGTCTCACACATAGATGCAGCCATGTCATATTCAGATGAAAATGTGTCCCTTATAGGAGGCTGTGTTCAGCATATACGTAATGTTGTGCATAGTAGGATAAAATTGCCAGTAATTCTGTTTCCCATGCCTATTTATTTGCACCTGGTTCACGTTCTACAATCTGCGTACCCTGCTCACGGTCCAGGTCTGGGCCAGTCCCCGATGGTCCCTCAGAATGTGACCCCTTCGTCTTGGTGGTTTGTGTGGTGTTGCTCGCGCAGTGTTTAGTGATCTTGGCTGCCATCCGACCGTAGTGCGCAGGCTAATCTATTTCGACATTTGCATATCCATCGAACGAGATAACCCTCCAGGGCAGTATAAATAGTGGCTCTCGATCAATGCCTGGCATACCAGTATGTGCAGTTTGCGCGTATTTCTTGTTGAGTTCCATTGTGCCGAGATCTCAGCCCCGGCGCGGCCGTACTGCTCATGCGATCAGTAGACGTCCGCTGGAGACTAATGTGGCCAATAGACGCCCGCTGGAGACTAATGTGACCAATAGACGTCCGCTGGAGACTAATGCGGCCAATAGACGTCCGCTGGAGACTAATGTGGCCAATAGACGTCCGCTGGAGACTAATGTGGCCAATAGACGCCCGCTGGAGACTAATGTGACCGGTAGATGTCCACTGGAGACTAATGTGACTGATAAACGTCGATGGACGTCTATCGGAGACAGTTATCACCCGCATCTGTTCAAGCGTCTCCTGGGAGTGGCGGTGAGCATTACTCGCTCTTCACTGATCGAGCTCTCTGTGTGCAGACACGCTCACAAGTCCACCGTGATGGACCTCAGCTTCAACCGCAACGGCAACTGGCTGTTGACCGCCTCGCGCGACCACCTTATCAAGATATTCGACATCCGGAACCTGGCGACGGAAATGCAGGTGATTGGTGGTGGTGGGTAGCATCAGACATGGTGATGATCGGTCCTCGTACCACGATGTCCGGAGCCTCGGGACAGAAATGCAGGTGATCGGTGGTGGTGGGTAGCATCAGACATGGTGATGATCGGTCCTCGTACCACGATGTCCGGAGCCTCGGGACAGAAATGCAGGTGATCGGTGGTGGTGGGTAGCATCAGAAGTGGTGATGATCGGTCCTCGTAGCGCGATGTCCGGAGCCTCGGGACAGAAATGCAGGTGATCGGTGGTGGTGGGTAGCATCAGAAGTGGTGATGATCGGTCCTCGTAGCGCGATGTCCGGAGCCTCGGGACAGAAATGCAGGTGATTGGTGGTGGTGGGTAGCATCAGACATGGTGATGATCGGTCCTCGTACCACGATGTCCGGAGCCTCGGGACAGAAATGCAGGTGATCGGTGGTGGTGGGTAGCATCAGACATGGTGATGATCGGTCCTCGTACCACGATGTCCGGAGCCTCGGGACAGAAATGCAGGTGATCGGTGGTGGTGGGTAGCACCAGACATGGTGATGATCGGTCCTCGTAGCGCGATGTCCGGAGCCTCGGGACAGAAATGCATGTGATCGGTGGTGGTGGGTAGCATCAGACATGGTGATGATCGGTCCTCGTAGCGCGATGTCCGGAGCCTCGGGACAGAAATGCAGGTGATCGGTGGTGGTGGGTAGCACCAGACATGGTGATGATCGGTCCTCGTAACGCGATGTCCGGAGCCTCGGGACAGAAATGCAGGTGATCGGTGGTGGTGGGTAGCATCAGAAGTGGTGATTATCGGTCCCCTTGACGCGATGTCGACGATGGTATCGATGGATGGCATTCAATGGATGCCATCCTGCCATGCCATGCAACCCGTGAACAAGCACCAAGTAGGCCAGTGTCCGAGATGCATTGTGCTGTTTCCATCCGAGCTTTGGTTCAAATCTTATGGGACGGTCATCGTTTTTTTTTACTGCTCTAGTCCAGTTGACTTCTAGACAGAGGGAGTCTCGGCTACCTCGGCCTTGTCGGTGGATTATCCGCATGCTAAGCCGGCTTCAGATATGTAGTTAAGATGGTGTCGCTACGATCGAGTGGTAGGCTTGAAACGACAGAGTGGACTGTTTCGCGTAAGCCAAACCATAGCCGACTCCAGAAATCATTAATGTTAAATTGATCAAGGGAAAACGACGATGCTGACCCACCGGGAGAAGTCTCTCACGACGGTATCCATCGCGTTTCAAGCCGATCTTTCAGTTCCTGCCGTGAGATTACAATGTGGTCTGGAAGTGGAGGCGACCTGAGCCCTGCATTTGGGCGACCTACTTTTCAATTCACAAAGCAACCTTACATTGTTTTTTTTGCCAATGCTGAGTTCAGCTGAATCAATGTTGTGCTGTTTTAAACCGAAATATAATGTTTAGGCATAGCTCATAGAGCTTCAAATTTAAGCTATAAAGAGCAGCTTATAAAAATGGGAGCTTGGTTCGAACTGCTTCGCCCATGATAGGGTTATAGACACGGGAATATGGTTGGATTAAGCCTATATTAATCCTGGGTAATCATGGATGTGAGGAAATTTGTTTGGGGGTAATCTAATATGAAGTTGGTAGTTTTCTTCAAACCTGTGGCATCAGAAACCGAGTTTTATTTCCCAGTGAATCTTGAGCACCTTATTGCAGAGCAGTTCATTGTCAAGCAGCGCCATTCAACCTCCGAATGAAAATACAGATTAAGGGATAGTTTTCTGGATAGGATAATGTTCTGGATATCAAAACGTATAGGTGCATTCTATTTTGCCAACCCTCCTCGGGAAAAGTGTCAGTGTGATAGTTCTTGATCAGCTATCATATCGAATCAGTAACGCGTAACGTCACGCGGCCCAAAGGGGGACGATTAACCGCCCCCTAACATCTCGGAAGCTGCTGCAGCTAGAAGCACACAATTTGGAGGACACATTACAGCTGTAGTGAATTCGATGCTTTGTATATTCCATGCTCATAGATCAATGCCTTCAGGGTCAAATGGGGTCGAAATTTGCCGCCACGCCGGGCCGATGAGACCTTTGTGGTCTTGGTGGCCGGTCAGCTTGTCGGTTGACTTTGCACTCCACAGCTCCTATGTGCACCAATGGATCAAACAAAACGTATTGCTTTGACGAAATGCCTGACGGGCCAGCGATGTCGTCAAATTGAAGCTGTTCAGATTGGTAACTCATCGTATGGATCCATCTGAAATGAATTAGAAATGTTCAAGGAATCTTTGAAGTTCACAAGTTCACGAGCCCATCAAACAAGCCTTAGCTTTCATATGTGCTCAAATTTCGCGCGGCCAAAAACCGAGTGGGCGCGCAATTTAGTTCATCGTGTGTACAATTTTAAGTATTTAATTGTTCATGTTGTATGCCTCTCTCACCTGATCAGTTCCTTTTGTATTATTTATTCACGCTAGTTAATCGTCCTATGTTCAGGAACTTGTCACAATGCAGCATGTCTGCCCTTCCAAACTCCCCCCACGCCATCACATGGCAACTGGGAACTGATGATGATGATGATGAGTGAGTTAAAACAGCCTGCTACCGTGTGGTGATATCGGCTGTTTACTTCGTTTAAGTCGGTTGGAGGTGATGGTCCGGACGGTGCCTGGTAGTAATTGTGGGAGGGGGGTTGGGGGTCATCGTCTTTGGTGTGAACATTGCAAGCATACATGGTTGTCATGTCATACACTGTTATTTCTTTCTTTCTTTCGTTCTTTTTCTCCTTTATCTAGTTTTGTTTTGTTTTTTTTCTGTTATTTTTGTTCTTTGTTTGTTTGTTTTGTTTGTTTGTTTCCGTTTTTTGTTATTGCCCTTTTTTCGGTCTGATTGCTTTTTACGTTTGTTTCAGGTTCTGGTGTCAGCCTGGCACCAGCCTGTTTCGAGTTTTTCTTTTTCGTTTTCTTTTCTTTTTTTCTTATACATGTCATGGGCAGAGATTGGGTTCAGGAGTTGTTCGGGTGTCTTTGCTCCTATGCTGTCTATTGTCTAGTGGATTTGTCACGTGTCCTGGTTTTCATGGTTGTTGTGTTTGGTTTCCTGGTGGATGTAGTGCTTGCTTTGTTGGTTGCTCGTGTTGTCGGTGCTTGGGTGGTCTGTCGGGTGGTTCCTTCGGTGTCTGAGATAAAGTATTCGTCTTCTGAGTCTGTTATTGGTCCATAGTGAAGGGGGAGTTTGCATCGTGCAGGTGGTGCTTGGGGTGGTGATTCGTGTGCTTCGCGGTGTGGTATGAGGTGCCTGTGCTTGTGCCGTGAATTTTGTTGTGGGTTCTGGCCGAATGACTATTGTAGGGTCCGTCTGGGTTTCCTGAGGGGTGACTATGTTGCGTGTGTGTCTGCGTGGGCCGGGTGGGGACCAGCGGGTACTGCTCGTTACCCCACCCTCGTGCCCGCTATGGGGCCATGCCCTAGATGTGGATGAGTGATGAATGAATGGCAACTGGCCAGTCCATATGCTTATATTTATGGTCGCGTGGTCGCCAGACTGGACGATACAAACAAGAAATATATGCGGCGAAAAAGTAAATGCACAAATAGCAAGGAGTGGGGTAGAGCTCCTAGCTGAGAGGGCTCCTGACTCCTTAAGAGGGAGTCGGTGGAAATATCGATTACCTCCTCCAGTAGCTCTCTGGTGTCTGCGAGGTCAGCTGAGCCTGCCAGCTATTGCCGCATGGGAACGATTTTCTTTGTGTTTGAAGCCATGTGGCCGCCAAACTACAGGAAATACAAACGAATAGCTACATGCAACGAACAGGCAAATGCTAAGCTAGCAAAAATGTTTTCAGGAAAACATAGCCACCACATCTTACCTTGGATTTCACAAGGCTGCAGCGTCCGTCCCACCCGCCCGTGCCTCATACCAATATCTTTATGTTTCATACCATGCGGCCGCCACACTATAAACAATCCAAGTTAGTAACTAAATGCAACGAATAGAGAAATACTGGAATACAAAGAATATTGCTGCGCAAATATCGATTACCTCTAACTGTAGCTATTAGAAGGAATTGCGAGATCGGCCCCGACCACCCCCTTCTTATTAAGACCGGATGAGGTCTAATATCTTTCTGTTTCAGGCCATGTGGTCACTCGAGTATTCATGGCATTATAAAATAGCAATGCTCATGAGATGGGTGAAGAGCCCAAGTATCTAAATATTGCTGTGCATATCCATATATTTTTCCTTAGAAGCACTTACATGTGTTCAAATGTACCTATTATCCGCAACTGCGCTCGTGATTCCCCATGGCCAAGCATGCACGGCGGCTAGCCACGAGAGGCGCTGCGATCGCACTGGCCGCCTCGGAGCAATAGGAGTTTTTTTGTGTGCAAAGGATGCGCTTTTCATTTTCTTGTTCGTACAAAGTCCCAAGATTTAATTACAATATCCCTGTATACAATATGATATATCATCAAGCAGGAGGAATGGGAAGATTCCGCTCCCCCCCCCCCCCCCACCACCCCTGATGTGCGTGTTTGTCATCAAAACAACAATGTTCTACGAATGCCTGTGATATCGAGTATCGAGGCTGTAAGCTGCAATTTACTGAAGGACAACAGTGCAGTATCATTTAGATGCCCGATTCCCCAAACATTTGATTTTAACTTGACCTGCAGACTTAGTTATTAACTTAGGGCGCTTAAGCTGATATTATTTTATGCAAATTGTAAAGAACTACACACGGGTACCGTCCCAAGAATCAGCCTCTATCAGGAGAGCAGCAGTTCTCATCAAGTTCCCACTTCTACTGTGGCTTGTTCAAGATTTCAACCTCTGAGCGGTCCCGAAAATTATGTTTTTGGCAACAAGAAAGGTACCAATCGGCTTATACTGAACGAAGTCGCGGCAAAAACGACAGTAAGTGCATTATTTACATTTGGGGGGGGCAAAGCGGATCGGCCCGGTGTGCGTCCGTTGTCGGTTGTCGGCTGGTATGGGCGGAGCGGCAGAGCGGCAGAGCGGTGCGGGCGGGATATTGCTGCCGGGGCGGCCAACACCCATCACCCGCCACAGTGCGGCGTCTGCGAGCGCGGCTGTCAGAGTCGGCATGGTGGTCACGTACTGAGCTGCCGAGCTGGCGAGCCGGCTCAGCGCCTGCTGCCGGACTAGCGTCGTCGCTTCCACTGAACCGTCGGAGGCGAAGTGAGTAGCGCGGCGCCAGTCTGGGCAGGGTTGAGTCAGCAGTATTGTCAGCCGAATTTTAGTCGGCAGGAAATCAAGGTTGCTCCGTACGCGCTACCTTTGGGCTGGATATTACATTAGTGGGTCCAGTTTAATCTGCGGCAGTGATAGCGATATTTCTGGAAATAATTTTTCGTTTATAGTCGCGGATGTTCTCTGTTCAGCCATGCGAGTGCCTTCCTGGTTATTCGATTTCCTTACCGACATATGCATATGCGGGAGCGCTATGTTCGTTGTGGTTCATCTGACTTCACCCGGCCTCTTGCTAAGCGGTGCCTACCTCAGATAGTTAACAATTCGCGTCCCGCTGTGGTGCTGGGCACCAACTTCGCTATGATCTCTGCTCACGGTTCTACACGCTTGGTGCGGCTGGTGTAGAGCTGGGTGGGCGGGCCGTCTGCCGCGGCTGGCGTACAGCTGGGCGGGCCTACCACCGCTGTCTGCCGCTGCCGTCGGTCACGGCCATTGGGGTGTCTGGCGGGCTACGTAAATCGCATGACGCTGGTCTCCGTCGGCGTGGGCGGCATGTTGCGAAATTGATCACGGGTGAGAGAAGATGTATGCCAATGGGCTCCCCATCGTGGGGCGGGAAACTATGCTGTCCTGTGCGAAATCCATGAGACAGGAAGGAAGTAAATCGACACTGGGAACATTGGCCTGCTGAATTGTATGTAATGAGACGTTTTTGTCGAACGGTCATGGATAATTTGAACTAGATCCCTTCCTTACATTGGGTTGGGGATGGTAGAATGGTTAAGGTGTTGAGCTCTGGGTACCAAAGGTCCCGGCTTAAACACTCGCACCACTCGGGATATTTCCCAAGCCCGCGACCCACTGGTGAAACAGTGTGGGCGGCGCCATTAGCCGTGATCGTGCATGAAGTGCGTCGAGAACCACCCGATTAAGAAACAAGCATTCCTAACACTATTCAGCCGATTTTTAATGACGGACACATCCGTATTGCTCAATTCAATCACATCCACTCATTCCAGTCACCATTTGTTTGGATGAACGCTATGTGGTCGCTATCTTAGTTTGTGCAGTTGTTCATTTCGCCTTGTTTGATCCAATGCCTTAATGCATTACTTTGAGGCGCTATCACCCATATCTTCAATATATAATATAACCTACCTATATTGAACGCCCCTGAATCCAAATAAGCAGGGCAGCTGGTGTGTGCTTCAGTAGCATACTTTGTCAACCACTACTCAGTATGTGCTGTTCTGACTCAGCCTCTGCCTCATCATGGGCGCATTATATCAGAGTACCCGAGGTATCTACCACACCCCTCCCCCCAAAAAAAAAGAAGAAGTATAAACCATCGCCGGCAATAACGTCCGTTTCCCACGCACTGGAGTACATCCGTTTCCAGATATGCTTCATTATCACCCGCTACCACTACCCAATGCGAGCCGCCAGCCGGTGTCGCCCGCTGTTACATGGTGTTACCTGCTGTGACATGGTGTGGTGACATGCCACACTGGGCCCGCTGTGACCCAGTGTGTCCCGTGGTGATCCGCTGTGACCCAGCGTATCCCATGGTGTGACCCACTGTGACCCAGCGTGTCCCGTGGTGTGACCCGCTGTGACCCAGCGTGTCCCGTGGTGTGGCCCGCTGTGGCCCAGCGTGTCCCATGGTGTGACCCGCTGTGACCCAGCGTGTCCCGTGGTGTGACCCGCTGTGACCCAGCGTGTCCCGTGGTGTGGCCCGCTGTGACCCAGCGTATCCCATGGTGTGACCCGCTGTGACCCAGCGTGTCCCGTGGTGTGACCCGCTGTGACCCAGCGTGTCCCGTGGTGTGGCCCGCTGTGGCCCAGCGTGTCCCGTGGTGTGACCCGCTGTGACCCAGCGTGTCCCGTGGTGTGACCCGCTGTGACCCAGCGTGTCCCGTGGTGTGACCCGCTGTGACCCAGCGTGTCCCGTGACGTGACCCGCTGTGACCCAGCGTGTCCCGTGGTGTGGCACGCTGTGACCCAGCGTGTCCCGTGGTGTGACCCGCTGTGACCCAGCGTGTCCCGTGGTGTGGCACGCTGTAACCCAGCGTGTCCCGTGGCGTGGCCCGCTGTAACCCAGCGTGTCCCGTGGCGTGGCCCGCTGTAACCCAGTGTGTCCCGTGGTGATCCGATGTGTTGGGCGGCCTACCGGCTGTCGTTGAGGTTGTACAGCGGGCGCATGGTCACGCCACGGCTGCCCGGCAGGTGTTCCGCGGCCACAAGAAGGAGGCGGCCAGCGTGTCGTGGCACCCGATCCACGAGACGCTCTTCTCCAGCGGCGGCTCAGACGGCGCCATGATGTTCTGGAACGTCGGGTATGTGGCCACCCTGCCCTGTGGGACAAGTTCAACACTCCGCAGGGTCCCCACTGTGCAGTGGCTCAGACGGCGCCACGATGTTCTGGAACGTCGGGTATGTGGCCACCCTGGCCTGAGGGACAAGTTCAACACTCCGCAGGGTCCCCACTGTGCAGTGGCTCAGACGGCGCCACGATGTTCTGGAACGTCGGGTATGTGGCCATCCTGCCCTGTGGGACAAGTTCAACACTCCGCAGGGTCCCCACTGTGCAGTGGCTCAGACGGCGCCATGATGCTCTGGAACGTCGGTATGTGGTCACACTGACCTGTGGGATAAGTTCAACACTCCGCAGTGTCCCCACTGTGCAGTAGTCTGTGGGACAAACACAGCATTGATATTCTGCCTCGGCTCTAATTCACCATATGCTGGATCGGCCCCTCCCCGTCCCCTCACGTCATGGACTGAGCAGCGGTAGTGCGGCGCTACTGACCCTCGCCGCCTCCGGCCGCCCGTCAGGTGCGACAAGGAGGTGGGCTGCATCGACCAGGCTCACGACTCACTCATCTGGTCCATGTCGTGGCACCCGCTGGGTCACGTGCTGGCGTCCGGCTCCAACGACCACACCACCAAGTTCTGGACACGTAACCGGCCCGGCGACACTATGCAGGACAAGTACAACCTGAACATCTCCGAGCCGGCCGAGGCGGCGCCCACCGTCAAACTGGGCACAGACGAGTCCGGCCTGACCGGTGAGTTACTGCAGGAAACGAGGGGCGGGGACGACAGTGGTCCCGTCTGGTCGGTAAATAGCCGCGGAGCACGTCTGGGCACCAGCGGCCCCGTCTCGTCGTCGTGGTCTGGCCGAAAGCTGGCTCATCTGCTGAACGTTGTTCGCGTACCTGCAGCGTTGCTGTGCTGCGCCGCATGTCCCAACTAGCATAGACAGCGTGCTGGAATCACTTCCTGTATAGTGGAGGGTATCGGCCCAAGATGTCAAAACCAGCCATAATATCAAAAAGCAAACAATATAACCCATAAAAATGATGGCATCAGAACATGTGGATTATAGGATATACGCGTAAGCAAATGCACGTAAGCAAATGTACATAAGAGCAGATGTACGTATGCGCAAATGTATTTAAGGTCAAATGTATGTACGCACAAATGTACGTAACCGCAAATGTACGTATGCGCAAATGTACGTATGTACATTTGTACGTATTCGCAAATGTACGTACATTTGCGCATGCGTACCTTTGCGTTTACGTACATTTGGTTTGGTACATATACCATACGTATATTTGCGCTTACATACATTCGCTTACGTACCTTTGTCATACGCACATTTGCTCTCAAGTATATTATATCTCAAATATTTGCGTTTACGTACGTTTGTCCTGACGTACTTTTGCGCTTACGTACATTTGCACTTACGTACCCTTTGTATTTACGTACATTTGCACTTACGTACACTTGCATTTACGTACATTTGCGCAAGCGTACTTTTGCGCATAGGTGCATTCGCGCATACGTACTTTTGTGCGTACGGATATTTGCGCATACGTACATTAGCCATGCGTACATCTGCGCTTACGTACATACATGGGTGTAACCACAGTTTCTAAATTGTGGGGAGGGGGACAAAACGGACGCGTTAAGTTTGGACACGATAGAGTAGCCCTCCTAAAAAATGTATTTCAGCCACTTCTTTTTCAGTGCATGGTTTTGAAATTTGACGTTCCTAAAAATGATATGTTCCGGACAAAATCGGAAACTAGCAGTATAAGGTGTTCCTGATTTTTTTGGAACTTTCTTCGGATTAACATGTTTATGAAGGTGACTAAGATGACGGGACCACTTATTTTCTGTACAAATGAGAAAAAAGAGTTTCTTTTAAAACATTTTCGAACTTAAAAAGCCGAAACCAACCTAACCCATTTGTTTGCTTTGTAGAGGCAAATGCGTGTACAAGCTTTTCCTCTTACCACCTTAACCCTCCGAGCTCTCCGGTCAGATCCTCACACCTCGTCTTGGAGGGGGGGCTGATAGGAACCTCTCTAATATCCAAACTAAGCTTCGCATGAAGGCGAAATAGGTCCCATCGGAAAGCCCTCGACAATTAAGGCCAGACTCCACCCGGGAAAATCACCAAAAGTGGCGTCACTGGGGGCCTAGATTTTCACGACTTTCATCATGTTTTTGGTTCTGGGTATTCATTTTGGAGGGTATTTGAGGAAAGAGATTGGAATCAGAAAAGGACAGCGAAATCGACCAGGGATATACAATTTTTGAGCACCAAAAAATCTTTAATTTCAAAATTTTGAGTTTTCAAGTGTTCTTTCATTTTCCCTTTCCAATAGGTAGACCGGACCGAAAAACGTTCTTGGAAGTCAACTTGCTCTAACAAAAATTGCTTACTTTAGCCAGAATCTTCTATTTTAACTTGCAGATATGCAAAACTAGTAAGTAATCAAAAGCGGGAAAAAAATTCCTCTCGTACGTTTTTTGCATTCCTAAAGATAACCAAACACCGAAAGTTTCATTGAAATATTTATCCGTTAAAGCGTGATTAGTTGAATTTTGTTGGAGGTGACCTCACTTGACCTAGACTAACTCGTTGACCCTAGATGACCTGACTTCAAAAGTCTGACACAACATGCCAAATTGATGTGGGAAAAGGTACGTCAAATTTCGGCGCGCTGCCTCGCGCCGTTCTTTCACTATCCACGAGAAACCTGGGGGAGGCCGTTGAAGACCCCCTATCGCTCTTTGATATCGGTACAAACAAATTAGGTACCTTTCAAAACACGCAAAACGGGAAGTCATGTGTACACACTTTTCCACTGGGTTTGCAGGACTTAACAAGATTTTAAATAGCATTACTTTCGTGGCAATTTCCACAGCCTGCTGCCCTCGTTTCGACATCTCACACCTAACGAGAAATCAATATTTTAACACCGCATGATTAACATGATTGACATGAATTGTTACTTCGCTTGCGTAGCTATAATGTGATTACCATGGTCGATGCGCCCTAAAGTCCAAATAACTAACTAACTTACGTCCACTTACCTGATGTAAAAAGTAGCATACTATGCATAGCGCAGATGTTCATGTCAGCTGTTCTAGAACGTCCAGTAAACCATCCGAAAAGCCTTCAAAGAGGAAGTCTCTGTTATATTTATGAAGTAGCCTCCGGAGTGCTGGAATGCTACAGAGCTACAGGAGTGCTACAGGGCGCCGTGGCTTAATGCGGCCTGGAGATGGTCAATGCCAAGTTTGGTATTGAAATGTTGTGCCATTAGAACAAGGGAGGGGGCAAAGTAATTTGGGACCCATGGCCCTTGATGAAGTCCATGGATGTCACTCCTGAGGATATTTCTGATATCATTTCGGTAGCCAGAATGTAAAGGTGCTGCCAAAATCTCCTCTTTAATTGTAATGGTGCTGCGTATATATCCAGTATTCATGTCCACTATCATGAAGAGTCGCTTATGCAGTCCACTATCATGAATAATGTTTGTATGTATAAAGTTGCACCTTTGACCGTGGCTGCGGAAGATTTAGCGGCCTGTGCAGTTACGTTTTGGCAGTGTGGCTGCTGGCTGCTGGAGTCACACCACTGTGTATCGGAGCGGGACCACTGTGTAACGGAGGCGTATCGCCGACAGAGGAGAGCGCTGCCGAGTCTGCCGACGCGGATGCGCTGCTGATCCCCGGCATGGGGCCCGACGACCGGGTCGAACCGCCGCTGGGCGAGCCGGACGGCGAGCGCGGCGAGGATGATCCTCGGCCGACCGAGCTGCACGCCGACGGACGCCGGTTCCCGTCGCGTCGGCCACACTGGCGCTTCGCCAACCACTGGAACGAACGCTGGAACCAGGACTTTGACCAGCCTGGCGGCGATCGCGGTAAGTACGGGGCGGCCTGAGATGTCTGTGGCAGTCCAGTGCCCTGGGTCCGGCTGGAGTCCTGGATCGGTCAGGAGTTCCGGGTCGGCGATTTCGTGTGTTGATTCGGCAGCAGCCGTATCGAGCGGTCCAGTCGAGTTCCTCGATCCGGTTCTTGCGCCGTTCAATTCATCTGATCACTATCGCAGGTCGAGCTCGCTTACATGCAACGGACAAGCCAACCTGTACCTGGGTATGCTTCTGATGAAGTGACACGGGCTTCATTCACTACCATTGCGGTTGCTATGCTGTCTGATATCACAGGCGTCATTCACCACTGTTGCGGTCGCCGAGCTGTCTGATAGCACAGGCTTTGCTCACCACCATTACGGTTGTCGTGCTGTCTGATAGCACAGGCTTTGCTCACAACCGTTACGGTTGTTATGCTGTCTGATAGCACAAACTTTGCTCACGGCCATTACGGTTGCCCTGCTGTCTGATAGCACAGACGTCATTCATCACCATTGCGAGTGTCATGCTGTCACAGCGCGATCACAATCGGAAGCAGTCACGTCACCAACAGACTCACACGTTATATGGAGGTAATGCTGAACTATCCACTAATGCTGCACAGGCCACGAGCGTAGAAACACGCGGACGGGACGCCGGGGGGACGCACGCATGCGTGCAGATGAGGACGAGGTGAAACGCTACTTCTGTGGTTTGTGGTCGACTCTTTCCATAGTACGAGATGGGGTCAATGTCTAACATTTCTGAAGTGGAGGAGCAGCGGTATGGGAGCGGCAGTCCTAAATTCCTAAATCCTAAGATAGCCAAACGTAACGTAATCTAATCGAATATAATATGGTGTTATTTAAACTAAACTCCTAACCCTATATTCGTGCGTCCATGATCCAGGAGTACCGGAACTCCTGCGTTGAATCCGAAAATGTATTCATGGACGCTAAATGACCAAGCCTGGTCGATGCGCCCCCAAGCTCAAATAGCCAACCAACCGAAAAATGTATTATTTTTATGGCGAAGGCTCAGCGTATCGTCATGGGCGCTGCATGACCGATGTAGTCGATGCGCCCCTAAACTCCAATAACCAACCAACCATCAGCGTATCGTCACATGGCTCCTCAGGCAGTGCATAATTATTAGGGAATCAGCAATTTTCAGGTCACAATTGGTGACTGGCCCCTGATTCCGCTGGTGTTTAACTTCCGCTGTTGATAATGTATATTACACAGATAGGATATCAGTATGACGAAAGCCGATTTGGGGTGCACCGGTCTGACCATGCAGTCCTGCGCAGTGTTCCGTTTTGCGAAAGCTAGTACGGCGGCCACAATGTTGGCTGCACCAACTTCAATGACTATCACACGTGCTCCTACCAGACTGGCATACCCGTCTGGTATGCCCGCTGTGAATGTGACACCCACCCGGTGTCGGCGGCCGAGGCAGCGTCGTCCCTGACTATTAGCGGATTTACAGGCGGCAGGGGCGGCTGGAGGGGCCGCGGCAGGCCCGATTGGAGGGGCCGCGGCAGAGGCGTCTTCAGGGAACGCGACAGGGACGACCGCAGAGACAACAAGGACGACCGCAAGGATGACAAGGACGGCGACGGAAGCGGCGAGCGGCGGGGCCGCTGGCCCGACAGGTTAGCAGAATATACGCTGGTGGTACAAGATGCAGGTCCAGTGATATTATGCAAGATGCAAGTCCAGTGTAAGGTATGCTGAAATTCGGCATACCTTACCTTACCTTATTCGGTATACCTTACAGTTAGCTATTTTTACATCTTCTGAACAAAAAATCAAACCAAAAACTCGATTTTTTTTCTTCAAATTTTGGATTTTTACCATTTTGGAATTTTGAATTTTTCAATTGGTATACGAACCAAAAATATGACGTTCTAAGTCAACTTAGCATTATACAAAAGCCTATAGTTTGTCTGCAATGTTGATGTTAGTTTAGATAAAACTACAAAGTGCAAAAAATGACGTCATCAAAAAATCAAAATTCGAAAATTATGAAGTTGTACGTTTTGGCGCTCAGTCAAGATAAGTAAACCCTGAAAGTGTCATTGTAATATCTATTATTGAAGGCGTGGGGACTGCTTCAATATTTTTGGAGGTGACCTCACTTGACCCGCGATAACTCGGTGACCTTTGATGACCCGACCATATTTTTTTTAGAACGTGTAAAAATAGCTAATGGTAAGGTATACCAAATTTCAACGCGCTGCCTCGCGCCATTTCCCCGTTATCGCGGGGAAACCTGAGGGAGGCAGGTTTCCCGGCAGACCCCAAGCCGTGCGAGGGTTAAGGGGGGCGACAAACAGAAGATTTTCTGAGATAATTGGTGCCTAATCGTAGAAGCATATTCAGTCCCCACAGTGACGCTTGGTTTGTAGCACTGTGGGTGGTGGTGATGGGGGTGATGGCACGTTTATACACCGGTTATCAATTTGGCATTTGTATGTAGTTACACCGGGCTAAGTCATGATATTAGCTGTAATGTTGACAAACATCGCCGTATATTGGCATTTCAAATGTGTTTATGGAAATCTATGTGTACTCTCTCACCTGATAAGCTGGCCTGTTGGGAGGCTTCGTGAAGTCGCCGTTATTCACTGCCCGGCGATCGAGCGCCGGTGTGACAGCGCTAAGCGTACACACCTACTCATCGCTGCTTGCATGTTCGCAGGGACGGCTCCAGGGACAGCTCCAGAGACGGGTCCAGGGACGGCCCCAGGGACGGCCCTAGAGACGGCCCTAGAGACGGCCCTAGAGACGACTCTAAGGAAGGCCCCAGAGACGGCGGCGGACCGGAGCGGAAGTCGGGCGACGATCAAATGGCACGCGACATGGACCTCCGCCCGGACGGCTCAGGCCGCGGCTTCCGAGGCGGGCGCGGCGCGACTCGCGGCAGATCTGACGTCGGCGAACCGCCCGGCGGCGGCAGGGACTGGGCACGCGACGGTGACGAGAAGATGGACGTGGGCGCGCAGCTAGACGAGACCAACGGCCACTCGGACGGCCCTCCGCCCTCCGACGGGCTGCGACGCGGTGCGCGAGGCACGTTCCGGGGCGGCGACCGCGGAAGATTCCGGGACGGCACCGATCGCGGGGGATTCCGCGACCAGGGCCGCGGTGGCGGATTCCGCGACCAGGCGCGTGGTGGATTCTGCGACCGTGGCGGGTTCGGCAGGCCGGAGGGAGATCGGGGCCCCGGCGGATTCGGTAACCCTGGAGGAGATGCGGGCGGATTTGGGAGGCCGGAAGGAGATCGAGGTCGTGGTGGATTCGGCAGGCTGGAAGGAGATCGGGATGGGTTTGGCAGACCGGAAGGAGATCGTGGCGGGTTCGGGAGGCCGGAAGGAGATCGAGGCCGTGGCGGATTCGGCAGGCCGGAAGGAGACGGGGGTGGGTTTGGGCGGTCCGTGGGAGACCGGGGTGGGTTTGGAAGGCCGGAGGGAGATCGAGGTGGCTTCGGGAGGCCGGAGGGGGACCAGGGCGGGTTCGGGAGGCCGGATGTGGATAGGGGTGCGCCACCGGGGCTGAAAGGTGAGCGCGATGATACCATGCTGGACCGGCCACCCCCGGGCGGTCAGCCGGGCGGCGAGTGGCGCGACGGGTGGCGCGGCCGCGGTGGAGATCCAGGCTGGCGCGGCGCCGGCGCTGACGAGGCAAAGGGGGGATTTCACGGCGGGCGTGGCGGCTGGAGAGGTGGTGATGACCAGGACGAAGGCGGATGGAGAGGTGGCAGTGGTGGCAACTTCCGCGGTAGGGGAAGCTTCCGTGAGGACGAGCGAGGCGGATGGCGCACACGCGGTCGGGTCCGAGGTCCAGGGCCCAGGCGTGGTCGCGGTGACTTCTACTGAATTGTGAACTACTGCCGTGCGTCGCTGGGGCGACTTTCAAGTCACGGTATCCGACGGAGTTTTTCAGGACCTGTGGTGATTAGCCGCCAGCCTGTCTTCTTCGAAGTGCATCAGATGTCTACATCATGTTGTGACCGCTTTGCTCTCGGTTGCGTTCGATGCCACAGGTGCATTGTCAATATTAAATCTGTCAAATTGTGTCATTCCACTATCGGCGAATACACGTGAGTTATCAGACAGGTTGGATGACGTGTGGTCAATTGGAATGCATCCCCACCTGATATCGGCACATGTGTATGTGACCGATGGTGGCTCTTCTGATATTTTACGGGAAGGGTGAGGGGGAAGCATTTGTGTCGTTACATATTGTTTGGGGGATAGGGAGGTAAAAGAGAGAAAAATCTGGAATAAAGGCACTCTTTTTTCGCTTTCGGAATTAGTCCAGTTGGCAGTTATTCATTATGCCTTGGCGTACGAGAAGTGTCGCTTCACGTGAGTTTAAGGGAGAAACAACCACCAAATAATTTATGTGACCCCCATTCATACCGCTCAGCCTTTGAGCCCATCATGAAAGCGCCTTTCCAGAACATTCGCGTCAGGAACAACAACATCGATTCACCTCCCCCCACGGACAAGTCAATTTCACGACCTATGGGTTCTATTTTGTTCTATGCTTCCATTTCCCATGGAATATATTATATATATCTACATATTCTATTTTCCATGGAAAACTATGGTTATGCATTTGCATTGGCGTACCGAATGACTTCCAATGGGCAAGGGAAGGAAGTGGTGTGTAAAATGTATCCAAGGTGTATGAAAGAAAGGCTTACATGTCCAAATTAACTGCAATTAAAAAAAAATTATAGGCAGCTACGTGTGCAAAACTTTAAGGACCCGTTCCGCCTAAGTCATTGCGTACATTACGCCTTCGCCTCATTGCTTGCACTGCCATTCCCCGGCGGCAATCGTTGTCAATTTGTATTATGTACCGCTATGCCAGAGCTTGGATCCATTGCTAATGCGACAGATTTTGAAAGCGGCAGGGCATGGATATCACCGTGACACTGATTGAAAGAGAGGACAATGATCCTTTTGACGGTCAAGGCTGACTCGAAGGTAATTTTATCTAGTGTTGCATGTTACACCTCTTGGCCCAATTGGTTAAGCTCCGGTCCGATGAGAGGACGGAGGAGGGCCATCAGTGATCAAAGGTGCTAAGTGACTCCTTTTTGCGTATACAGTGACAACCGGGACATGATCGCTTCCGGTCTACTCTATTGAACCCACAAAGGGTTGTGTTCAACTCGGGGGGGGGGTCCTCCCTTCCTCCTTTTGGTGTCGCGCCCATAAGTACATGAAGTCTATTGCGGGAGTGCACTGTATGTTACGCTCATCGGAAAAAATACGCTGAATTGGCTGGTGTTGGCAGGCATAAGCGTGCGGACGGGAGGGGGAGAGGGACAGAACCCTCCATCTTCCTCTGTTCCATTTAACCATTAACCCAGGGAGTTGACCGAACTCGCATAAAAAAAAACGGCTATTCCCTTCAATCCTCCTTCCTTAGACCGCTCCTACGACCACGTTTGTAGATTCTGCTTGCGGTTCTCCAGCAATAATTTCTGATTGGGTGAGGTGCCCTCTGAATTTGCTTGACTTATTCGGGTGGCCGAACTTTAGCCTTGGGCGTTTAAGTTTGACATAGCTGGGCATTTAAGTAAATATTGGGGGATTGAGCCCCCTCCTAAACAACACAACACAAAACAATACACACGCTTGGTCTAACGAACCACCCGGTCGCTGGCAAGCTGGGAAGAATACCCCGCTTGGCCAATTGGAGGTGCCAATGACGAATTCTGATCGATGCGCCCTAAAGCCCAAATAACTAACAGCTGGAGGCGCGCCGATTGCGTTGGAATGGTTTGCGAGATACTGACACGTCAAATATTGATGTTGGTCAAGTACCTAACTAGTGAGTACTAGTTAGGTAGATCTCATTCACGATGCAGGATTACATTCATCGTGAAAGTAATTATGAAACAATGCAAATTTCGGCTACCTAAATACAATCCTCAAATATAAAAAAACACGAAAGCATTCAACAAGTTTTCCACATCCTGCCCGGTACTTTCCAAATAGAAAGTACGAGATCTCTTCGAAATGCGCATTATTGACCTGAACATCTCTATCGCCAGCTTGTTTGGCATTCGCAGAGGGGTTGTGAGGTCGTGAGGCGTCTGGTGGGTGCCGTGCCGGTCCTGATTCTCGATAACAGATTGTGGTTCATTGCACCAAACTGGCACATTATTTTTAGATAGCAAGGTATGGGATTATCATTGTCAATGTTCGTGTCCATATGATTTATAGTTTCGTATTGTTACCTACCTGTGTCACGATTTCGCATTAGGATTCTTAGCGAATCTGGTCATTCTGCTTGACCATTTAATCTTAGTGTGTGATAGCTACTTTGCGGTATCCAAGTGGGAGGCAGTTTCAATTCTGAAGGTGGCAAATGTGAACATGCTGAAATGTTTCAAGGCACAAGAATATACTGAACTTGTATTGTAGTACTGAAACATATTGAGACCATTTCCATGCACATGAAGATGTCTGTATGATGTATACATAGTATGGAATCCAGCGCAGTCATGTTGGAAATTTATCAGGTGTTCTGAAGAACAGATGCCATGGAAGACACACATACATAATGCTAGCCATGCATGCATGGCTTTATCCATACCCCTCCATATTCATTAAATCAATGGGCTGTTTCTTTGGTGATGTTTTGAATGGATATAGAACAAGCTGGTTCTTAAATTGTGCATGCAATTGGTATAATCTGATTGTGAAAATTGTGTGGGAGCACATAGTCTGTGGTATTATTATTTAGGCAAGTATTTAGTGCTGCTAGTGGAAGTGTGGTCTTACCACAGCATATTGGGTGGTGAAAGGCAAGAGGAGAGATGCATAATCATGATTGTAAATGTTGTGCTCATACTTCTATCTTTCACACTTCCTGATGACATGTAGGTCATTAATGGCTGCAAGCAGAACATTTGGATTTTAAATGACCATATATGCTCTAATTTAAAGCATCACAGAAGGCTGGACCACCTGCTTCCATGCCATGCAACTTCATCCAGATGGGCTTCAGCTTACATCCAAACAAACCTACCCTGCATACAGATGCAAACTACAATGCATCAATCATGGAAAGCTATGTACAATCCTCCATCATTAGGTTGCAAAACATTGTTCTAAGGTAAGGTATAAATTAGGGTGAGACTGTGCATACTCTTGAACTGTAGAACCATTTGTACTGGATACCCCAAGGCTATTTCAGATATCCAACCCAGAAACTCCATTATCTGGGTTGGGTAGAAAATATTTTGGTGGTGATTCTGGTGCGTATGTTTCCAAAAAGTTTCTGAATAATATAAGCATTTTATGTCTTATTATAGAAAATGTAAATACAAAAAAACTTGGGTATTGCAAATACATTAGTATAAGCTCAGATTAGACAGCTCTTGTATTTCAGTGAACTAATTTTGTCATTAAAAACATTGGATGAAGAGCAATCAAATCATGATGTGCACAGGACTGAAGTACTACTTGTTTGTGGCCACAAATGCACTAGTGCTCTTTTTTCCCTCTTTTTCATTCTTTCATTCATTTCATCATTTGTTCTGATTGTTCACTCTGGTTCTGACATGAGTTGTGGACATCAGGATTTGTGGATGTCTGCTTCTGAGCACAAACTTTGTTTCTGCAAATGCTTCTGATTTGGGTCCAGCTTTGTGGACACACTAACAAATTTTGTTGAAAGTGGCAGTTATGTTGTTGCAACAGTAATAAATTATTTGAAAATAGGGTGGGATATACCACTTTCTGAATGCTCCATCAACATCCTTCTCCAAGAAGTATCCATATCCTGCTCCTTGGAACCTACCACATCAGCTTGAAGTGCCTACACTGTCAGCTCAAATTTGAGTCTGAGGCATCAATTAACTTTGGGTCCTGTGCATGAATTAAGAGTCATTTGGCAAACATTCAGTATAATGCACTTGTAAGCTAGTAGAACCAGAGTTTATTAGGTTCACCCCCAGCATGTATACACTTCAATGTACATGCCATGATAATGTTAATATGTAAACATTAAAAAAATACATAATTTCAAAAGTTCACAGATAACTTTTGAAGCCACAATGTTAGAAGATCCATCACTCTACAAACATAACTGCTTGCCACACACATGAATCAATGGCCTTCAATAGACATATTGAAAGAATATTGGCACTTTAAGAACATGATAGCCATAATAGGAGTGAATATGTGTGGTAGAATCAGAACATCAGAACAGACCAAGGAAGCCAGGAAGAAGGCACTGAGAATTCTCAGGGCAATAAATAGGAATGTATCATACAGAAGTGAGGAAGTCATCAGGAGGCTTTACTGTGCATATGTCAGGCCACATTTGGAATACTGCACCCAAGCTTGGTCTCCTAGTTATGAAAAAAGATTGTTGGCTTTTAAAGAGAGTACAAAAGAGGGCTACAAAAATGGTTAATGGTATAAGCAACCTGGCATATGAGGAGAGATCGAAGAAATTGAATATGTTTTCACTTAGATATAGAAGGCTGAGAGGAGATCTCATCGAGGTCTTTAAATTTGTCCATGGTCTGGAGAGGGGATATCTTGGGGAAATGTTTGAATTTAACAGAAATGATGAAATTAGAGGTCATAACTTCAAAATTAAAGTTAACCACAGCAGAACAAGGTTAAGGCAGACTTTCTTCACAAACAGGGTAGTAGAACACTGGAACCAGCTGCCAGAAAACATTGTCAGTAGCAGCACATTGGACATCTTTAAAAACAGCATAGACAATCGTAAGAATAGAAGGCTTGCTTTTCAGTATTACAGGGAAGGCTGATGAACATATTTGGTGGGCAACTGGTTCAGTGTACAGAGTGCAGCCAAGAGGGGCCCGTGTGGCTCGTAGTTGCACTAATATTTTATGTCTTTATGTCTTTATGTCTAAAAGTCATTCATCAGAACACAATGAGGTGACAGTTGCATTGTTTTTACCTTGGGCTATCATTTACAATTTGATTGATCACTAGTCAGTATCTGTCAGAGATATGGGATGGGGATGAGCTCTGTCCCTCTGGATATTAAATAAAAATCCCTCTGGATATTAAATATTGTCATCAAGTGGCAGGGACATTATGCTCAGTGCCCCTCCTAGTGAGGGCTCCCTTCATTCCTGTGGAAAGGCATAATTTTCAGGGTGGCTTTGGTGGCCTAAAAGAACCCAGAGCAGCTTGGGTCCTTCCAAAGAAAAAGCATTCTCCATGAATGTTTTCCATGCTATGCATCCTAAGCATCTGTATAATGATGAGAAGCAAACTTGTTTTATTTTGTTCCTTAATACCCATTATTTATGCTTAGCTTGGAGCATGACTTGTCTTTTGATATCTTTAACTCAATGCAGATCAATTCGAATTGTGCAAAAAATATATGTTAGTGAATCCACAATAATCCACAGCATCTTTTGGATATTTTGGAATTTTTGTTTATCTGTCATCTGAAATCATGATTTGAATTGTAAGTGAACAGTAACACGAATTGTAGGAAGTCACTAACTCGCCATGATCCACAACATCCTGTATCAATGTCAATGTTTTTACTCATTTTTTAAAAATTGTGAGCTGACCTAAGCTAATGTGACCTAGTTAAACCTTCAAGATAGTCATAATGCTATTTTGGAAATGCAGAAGCGAAGGTGATTTGTGAAATCCTAGATCGCCATTTGTGAAGAGAAGAGGACTAGAAATGTTTTCACCTTATTCATTGTATTTCTCCATCAATGCCATCATATCAAAAATGTGCGATCGCATTTCACCGGCAACATTGGAAGGTTTCTAACACTGTCACCCCTGGAACATCAGCTTTCTGGCATACAAACCCCTCATTCTGGTAACAAAAAGATGAACCTTATTGACCGAGTAAGTGGATTCATCTTGAATTGTGATAGCAAATTTGGCACAGTTGGATCCATAGCCACATGTTAAGCCCGAAACGAATCAAGTTGGATCATGAGCCGTCTACGTCGATGCAATGAAATAAAGTAGCGTGATTACACAATGTAATACAATGTGTTGCAATACAATATTATAATTAATCTGTATCAGCACGCTCACCAACACATCTCACTTTACCGAGGTGCAATTAGTCCACGCCCCGAATCGGTAGACAGCTCATGGACTATTGCAGTGCTGTGGGTCGCTGGTGCAAACATATGCCCCTGTGTTCTCTTTGTCATGATGGCTCTTGAGAAGAGCTCGTCGAGGTGGGTCGTAGCGTCCGTTGCTCCTGCTTTGATGCAAATATGAACTTGATACGGCTGACTAGCTTGTGCGACAGATACTCAAGCATGTCTTCTGGTTGTTAAGCAGGCGTTTGAGGCTCTCTGGAGCCCTGGCACGCTTGGCTGTGCCCCGATGCCATTGCAAGTGCCCTTGCCACGAGATGTGACAAAAATGCCGCTGACAGGTACCAAAAAATATGTTTGGTGACGCACCTCGGTGAAGTTATGCTTATTTGTATACTGCGCAATACTGCCGTCTGAAATCAAAAACCTTGGAGGTCAGATACTTGGATCTGAATTTTTTATCTCGATAAGTCGTTGCAGAAACGCATGCACCATGGCCGTGTTGTGCTTTGTGCGTCAGGGGGGGCAAAAGCCCCTCTTGGGAAAAAAACCCCCCCCCCCCCCCCAACACAAAAAAAATGGGTTCAATATACACTGGGAGGAGGCCCAGAGGAAACCTTCAAAAAAAACCCAAAAAAAAAAAAAAAAATAAAAAAAAAAAAAAAAAAAAAGTGAAGCTCATAAGTGAAGTGCTCACCTTGTTTGTCAGCCAGAATGTGCTGTCTGGTCAGCTTCACGGTTTGCTGGCTTAAATATTGCATGCTTTCCTCTTTGGTCTGGACTATTTTTACGAGTGCACAGCGATGCGTGCTCATCCACCGTCTGTTTCTAATCTCATACATGCCATCATCTGGGGCTGAATCACTCACTTTCTTCTAATTTGTCCGCGAGAATAATAATCAGAAAGTTCATCACTCCGCATTCACCAGGGCAGTCCTCACAGTTGAGCTCCACGCAGTCGCTGTTGCCACATATAGCGTGATTGAGGAGGTCACTGCATTTGAGACCGGGAAGCCCGAGAGCGGATATGAGCAGCTTTTGGTTTTGGTGATAAGTGTACGTGCAAACCGAGTGCGCCCCAATGCCGCCTGCCAAGGCTCAATGTTTCGGACGAAGGGCAGCAAAGGTGAAGAAGCTGGTGCGAGGGTCTTCAGGGTTATGTTTGTATAGACCATATATCGCACACAATTTAAAAAAAAACCTATTGTGAACTCTACTGTTGGTTTCATCAGTCTGTAGCACAGTGACACAGTCGGTCTTCCCGGAATGCATCCGGTTGATCTGGTCCGACTCATAAAATAGCTTTACTTTCACGACTTTAGCGTTCGGCACGTTCATGTATTTCCTCGCTTCACAGGCAGCACGCCAGCGAGAGTGAGCAGTGAGCATTGGGCGCCCAAACACGGCGCCACCCCTGGTTCGTGCCCTTCTTGATATTTCACTATATTCGCAGGTTTTTGTTTTCGCGATGCAATAAGTAGTTGTGCGAATGGTTTTTCGGCTATCGGAATGTTATTGTTATGCTGTGGATGCTTCTCTCCTGGTAATTTCCTGCTTATCTCAAGCATCGACTACCACGATTTGGAGACATTTTGCCATTTCTTTTAACTTTTGATCTCACGATATTAATATTTCTGCAGCACAGCACTCATTGTCAGATCACCAACATTCTCACCCCATCACATACCCCGAACGTCAAAGGGCTTGTATTGCAGTAATATTCCGTTTTAGACGCAAATTAAAACAGGCCACGATAAACTAGCGCAAAACAAACATACATACCTAATTTAGAAAGGATATGCAGAATTTTAGGGGAACCCTATTTTTATTTGTTGTTTGGAAAGATAAAATATAGAACCTCACTTCTGCACTTTTTCAAATCAAATCGTGGTTGTCCAAAAAGTTAAAGTAGGTCACGTGAACTTAGTTCACGATGTCACGATTTCAAATATCCCGAAAGTGAAAATTATGAAAGTTCCTTGCAGTCGATTATTGTGAGTTCGCCGATATATACATTTCCATGATTCTGATTGTTCTTCATTTAATTAATGACCTGAAAAAGGCACTCTTGTTCGGCGATATCTCAAAAATGCTCCAGGCTATAACTCCTTGACCGTTAACCTGAACTTTCTAAAACTGGCACAGCTGAATTCGGCGCCTCAGATAACCCCACACAATTTTTTGTCATCAAAATATTACATACTGAGTGTTATTTTGGCCTATTCACTTGTCGATTTGTTCTGGAATTTGCGATCTAGTTATACGGAATACTCCCAGGATCTCCTCCAAGACAGCAATTGTCCATCCACCCCCGGTTAGATCACTTCTTCCTCGGTCCGTTAAGCGTCAGATGCAAGGTGTATGCGGAAATCGGGGATCTCCATAATAGAAAGATAACAGGTAGGTTTCTAAACTCTGAAATATGCGCTCGCGACAAGTGCACCCGGATGCTCACGAGTGTGCGCGCGAAGAATATAGTTACAATTTATGAGACTCTCCATACAATATACGAAGTGCATTTAGGAAAGTTATCTTGCCGTCATATGACGATGCCGTTGCCACTTGCAAAGGTATATTGCAAATTTCTTCTCGAACTATTTTCCACCGTAGGCGTAGACCATTCGCCATTCATAATATGGCAGGGCGCGGAACCATTCCCTGAGCGCCAATGGGCCCCAACGCCAAAGTTTACAGGCATATTTCCTATTTTAAATGATATGTGATGTACCTGGCATGATTTCCGCTACCTTGGAGTTGATGTCGGCATTTCTTCTCCATATCGTTTTGTAACATTACGCGTATGGTCGTTGAATGGAAAGAATGCATCTACAACCGTGAATTTCTCCTTCACCATCTTAGCATAGCTGAGCCCATGCTGCTTGGTATTGTTCAAGAGTGGAACTTTATTTTTGTCGTGTCACCGCGCGGCGCTACATGGCCAATGCAGTTGATGCGCCCTAAAGCCCTAATGACTAACTAACTAACTAACTAACTAACTAACTAACTAACTAACTAGTGCCGCCGCAGGCGTCCCTACGAATCCTCTGGACAGCAACTGTCGGCGCCTGACGTGCATCGAGCCATGCCAGAACGTCAATAATGCATTGAAGCTTCATATCAAAAGGTGAAAATAATGGTTAGATGACTAAAAATATATTCGAAAATGACATCCAAAGACAGCTAATTTTATTCCGTTTAAAAAAGACAATTTGGAATTAATTCACTAAAGTAGAACATCTGATATATAGTTTAAAGGAAGACAATGAATACTGGTAATTTGAGACAAAAATCCTGGAATTGAGTGCAAAAATGACATGGTTAAATATTCATTGAGGTTATTCAAGATGGTGCCAAAGTGTAACGCGCTCAATTTTCGTTTAGTTAAGAACATTGGAAATTATCAGCACATTACACAGAAGATGTATGATGCTCTTTATTACAAGATGTTGAGTGGCCAATTGCTCTCATTTCACTTTTAAGGGCAGTGACATGGTAAAATGATTTAATAATAAAACGAACTACACATCATAAAAGAGCTTGTTGCAATGTTGTTCAAATTTGACCACTGTAAATTACTTGCACCTCCTCTAAAAACAATAGCATAGCATCAATCATGGCAAGTCTACTCTGGTGGTGTTCCTTTACAAACCCACCGCTGGAGCGGCGCCATCGGTATTATCTCCTCTGTCATGACGCCTTGCGCAACACCTACTTCTAATTGCTTCAGCATTTCAAGAAGGATGATATGATCGGTGGCCGACCTCGGAATTCTCAATGGCCTCTCGCCCCGCCCCCGCCCCCCCCCCCCCATCACCACTACCTGAAGTCGAAATTTCGTGGAGAGTATTGAGCAAGACACTTTCCCAAGCTACTTTTCCTCTTCTTTTCTCTAAGTCACTCTAAATAGCATCATCAGTTCTCAATTAAAGAATTATTGCATTCAGTTTGGGCTATGCAGGACTAAAGTGGCTGGCTTAGGCCTCGCTTTCATACGGTTGGAGACCAACGGCTTCGGCTTTGCGAAGCCACGGAATTCGACATTGGCGTCGGCTCCGGCTTCGTAACTTCGTTCTCTGTTGAATTGGTCTTCGGCTTGCTGATATATTTTTTCACCGCTGGATTCGGTTTCGGATTCAACCTTGTAGTATTTTCATCTGTATTTGGAGTCAGCGTTGGCTTTGGTTTCGTGACATTATTGTAGCTTTGGATTCGATTTTCAAGCCGGTAGCTCTGAAAACCATTCCTTCCTGCAATTTGCATGATAATTTTTTTCCTGTTTTAATTGTGCACAGAATGAATAGAACAGTCATTGCATGCATTGCAAAGTTGACATGCATAATTATTCGTAGAGCATAGTAGGCATCGTGGGCGTAATAGTGACCGAAATATTGAGGATGGGCCCATAGCCGATTTTTCGACTAATTGTTCTTAGTCCGTGACAAAGAGTTGGTGTTTATGACTGGAGAATATTAGGGAGATCATGGCGCGTTGTCCCTTCCCCTGTTCCTATGCCCATGCCAGATATTTATTTTCTAGTCACCATGCATCGGTAGGCTCAACCTAGTATGCAGTATGTAGCTTAGTCCACCATTTGTTCAGTTATGTCATAAAATCGTTTCCCAATTGCCCTTGGTAGATGTAATGAAAAATAATGTTTCTTTTCACCTTTGAGCAACCTGCACTGACAATACTGATCAAGTAGTGCAACTATGGCATGTACCCGGTTATTACCATTGGATATCATGAAGGGCTTGTAGGTTGTGGAGGAGGATGCAATATGACAGGTATTGCAGCTGCATTGCCAACTTTTGCTGTGGCAACACCACCAGCAACACTGGCCACACAATGGGTCAACGACACCTGTAGAAAGCTTCGCGTCTTGCGCCTCATGCACCCACCAAAGAATGAGAAAGCTTTTTGAGTGTCATGTCTCGCCTCCATTCTGCAACTTTTTCACGGGCGAGGTGCCTTGACGACTAGCTGATCGTGCACAGCGGAGGTGATGCGGTTGTAGCCAGCCGAGTTTCTTCAAGAGACGTGCTGCAATGGTGTCCAGTTGGCTCTGTACAAGGACGTTCCGTGGTGGCGTCCGGCTGATGTATAAAGCGGAGGTGCTGCGACAATGACCGACTGGCTCCCACAGCAGATGTACTGTGGCGGTGTGTGACCGACTGGCTTTCACAGCAGATGTACTGTGGCGGTGTGTTACCGAATGGCTCCCACAGCAGATGTACTGTGGCGGTGTGTGACCGACTGGCTTCCACAGCAGATGTACTGTGACGGTGTGTGACCGACTGGCTTCCACAGCAGATGTACTGTGACGGTGTGTGACGGAGTGGTCTTCTATAGTCGAGTCGGCGCGGTGATGTTGGCTGGGTGCGGTTGCAGGCTCGCGAGCTTCCGCCCACCGGGTGTCTGATGGTGAGGCCACAGCAGGCAGCCTGCGCCGACGTGGACGGCGACGTGGCCGACCCGGCCGCGCCGTCAGCAGCCGCCGTCAATGGCGAGTGCCGAGTACAGACAGAGCCGGCGCTGGTCACCGTCGCGCCCACCGCCGACCGGCTGGCGCGCTACACGCCCTCGCCGCACTCGCAGGGCTCGGCCTCGCCGCCGCAGGGCACCGCCAGTCCACACGTCGTCCTCCTGCACATCGTCGACGGCGAGAGCATCCAGTTCCAGCGCGGCGACAACGTGGAGCTTATTCAAGGTGAGCGGGCGTGAGCTTTTGCAAGGTGAGTGGCTGATTTTCATTTTGAATACAGAAGTAATTGGATGTGAAATATATGGACCAAAACAAATCCAGGAATGGGAAACGTAGCACGGATGTTTGTCTACAACTATGAAGCGAATTACTACGGGAAGAAAACAAAATCCTGGTTCATTTTTTTTTAAATCCTAAGAACAAAACGTTGGCACAATTTCATAGTTCAACAGCGCATTTCAGCCTTCCAGCGTAGGTTGGATAATGATAATTGCATTGGAATTACAGGAGGGAAAGT
Source organism: Imbricaverruca yamaguchii (assembly GCA_034440575.1). Taxonomy (NCBI): domain Eukaryota; kingdom Metazoa; phylum Arthropoda; class Thecostraca; family Neoverrucidae; genus Imbricaverruca; species Imbricaverruca yamaguchii. The sequence goes on from JAOTOL010001579.1 coordinate 325,975, forward strand.
CCAAGTTTATGGGAATATGGGGTTGGATGGTTTTACCCGAAGACAAAATGTTGGCACCCGCCATTTCATTGTTCAACAGCACCATTTAACCTTCCAGGGAGGAAAGGGAGAGTACGATTTTCTGGAGATAAAATATTCCGAATGACAAAAAAAAAAAAATTGTGGTTTCCAACCGCGATGAGCGAGCGTCTCAGGGACGTCCGGTCTCGCCAGCCGCTGTCCGCCACCTGCAAGTTCACTGCCCAACACTGCCGCCCCGGGCGCGAATGATCAAAACTGGTCGAAGCGCCCTAAAACCCAAATAACTGACTAACTAACACTGCCGTCCCGGGTCGTTCAAACATCTCGTCGGTAACTTGGCCACTGATGGTGATATTGTCGCTGCTGTGGTCTCCTCCGCCGGCGGCGGCAGGCTCAGGAGACGCCACCTCTGGCCGGGCACTGATGGTGATATTGTCGCTGCTGTGGTCTCCGCCGGCGGCGGCAGGCTCAGGAGGCACCACCTCTGGACGGGCACTGATGGTGATATTGTCGCTGCTGTGGTCTCCGCCGGCGGTGGCAGGCTCAGGAGGCACCACCTCTGGACGGGCACTGATGGTGATATTGTCGCTGCTGTGGTCTCCGCCGGCGGCGGCAGGCTCAGGAGGCACCACCTCTGGCCGGGCACTGATGGTGATATTGTCGCTGCTGTGGTCTCCGCCGGCGGTGGCAGGCTCAGGAGACGCCACCTCTGGCCGGGCACTGATGGTGATATTGTCGCTGCTGTGGTCTCCGCCGGCGGTGGCAGGCTCAGGAGACGCCACCTCTGGCCGGGCACTGATGGTGATATTGTCGCTGCTGTGGTCTCCGCCGGCGGCGGCAGGCTCAGGAGACGCCACCTCTGGCCGGGCACTGATGGTGATATTGTCGCTGCTGTGGTCTCCTCCGCCGACGGCGGCAGGCTCAGGAGACGCCACCTCTGGCCGGGCACTGATGGTGATATTGTCGCTGCTGTGGTCTCCGCCGGCGGTGGCAGGCTCAGGAGACGCCACCTCTGGACGGGCACTGATGGTGATATTGTCGCTGCTGTGGTCTCCGCCGGCGGCGGCAGGCTCAGGAGACGCCACCTCTGGCCGGGCACTGATGGTGATATTGTCGCTGCTGTGGTCTCCGCCGGCGGCGGCAGGCTCAGGAGACGCCACCTCTGGCCGGGCACTGAGCGGCGCGCGGTCTCGCCGACACCCGCCGCCGACTAGTTCTGGCTCGCCAGTTGTGTTCAGGAGGGCATTGGCCAGGAGGCGTGTTGGGTTGGCCTTTCGGTCCGGCGCACCGTCAGATGTTCAGTCTCGACGAGAAGCTACTACTCGGTGTTGTGGAATGCTTCACCGTACCCAGTGGCGTAGCGCGTGTACACGGGAGAGCAGGGACGCACATTCCGTGACGACGAGACTGCACCATGGTCAACGTACATACATTGGGATGATAGAAATAGCTGTTGATTCTGAAAACCCGAGTCACTCGATATCCTCTCGCCTCTTTCCTGGAGGCTCTGTGAGGCCTCAGTGGTTATGCTGCGACGTGCGGTCAATGTCGTGTCGGCGTTAAAAAAACACCAACAAACAAACACCTTTCATCCAAATATTCCCTGAGGTAGCGTTGTGGGTGGCGATCTGTGGTAAGCAGAGCTTGTTTAAAAGACCGAACACTCCACCACCCGGTCTGGAAATCCCAGCTCAACGGTAGAAAGTAAACCGGAAGTTCAGCATGCCACGAATGCTCCGACTCGGCCACCCCTTGTCGGGCCCATGGTCTCTGGGAATTCCAGAACAAATCGACCAGACAAAGGTTGATCGTCCGCCCCCAAGTCTCTGACGTTGAGCAAAATTGGTGTACAGGGTTATCTTATGCTCCAAATCCACCTGCCGAAATTATATTTCGATGAAGTCAATGGTTCAGGAGTTATAGCCCCTGGCATTTCTGGAAGGTCATGCTGCAAGGTTGTATTCGGTGGCCGATAGCTGTGCTAAATATCATTCGAAATGTAAATATCCAGGCATTTTTGAACTCGCAAATTTTCAAGGAATATAATTCCGATAATATTTTTTTTGGCATGTGTGTGATAAATGATGAGATAGTTACCCTATGGCCACAGGTTCCGTCACGTGACCTCTTGTGATCTCTATTCCCGTGCAAATATATTGTCTGAAAGATTGGAATGATCTTGGAGGAAGGAATGATCTCGCGCAGATGAAGAGAACCCCTAGCCGTTGGAGGACCCGGTCTGTCGGGGAGGGCTCGGAGCCGGCATGAAGGGAGCCTGGGCCGTTGAGGGCCGGAACCGCATAGGGGCCCTCATCGGTCCAGTAGTTCTCGAAGGATAGAGGAGACGTGGTGGAGGAGGCCCAATCAACAAAGCTAACGACAAATCAACTAGAAAATCTACAAATATATTCAGCAAATATAAAAATATTGTCGTAATTGGATTCTCTGCACCTTTGCGAATTCAGAACTGTTAGTATTTATATTTTGACTGATGTTTAACATAGTTACCGGCCACCGAACATTACCTTGCAGTGTGACCTTTCAGGAATGCCCAAAGCTATAACTGCTGAATCGCTGACCTGATCGAAGTACAAGTTGTACAGATTGATTCAGGGCATACGATGACCCAATGCAACAATATTGGTCCAAACCTGAGAGATGAGGGTGCCGGGCCCTGGCCGATCTGTCGTGGAATGTCGCCTCGTGATGCCAGCTGCCGGCACACCCCCTCAGCTGGAGGATAAATACCGGCGCGTGTGGGAACTTGATCCGTGACGTGCCAGGATGTGGCAGACCAAAACTGGCTGCCTACTGAGCTGCAGGGGCGGCTTGCTGTTTCATGTGGCACTGTATTGTGAATAGTAGCTAGGTTGATGGCCGTCCCCATTCATTGTACATCAATCCTGTTGTGAGGTGCGCTTGCTTGCCGTAACCAGGCTGAACTATTCGCATGGTGTGGTCCAACCTAAGCTACTGTCTATGGCGCTTGCTTGGCGGCTGTATCTGAAATATAATCGGTACGTGAACTGGTCGAGGCTGCCCAAACCTGATTTCCCAAAAACGTGGTATTTTTCATCTGTTCTGTAATGCCACTGCCGATCAAGACGCGGAAAAGCTTAGTAGCCTTGCACTCGCTGTGCGAAGAAGTGTATTGATGTTTCCCCCGCTGTTCCAGTGCAGTAGGAGCGATATTTCTCTGCCAGTCTCGGATGGCGAAGCTGGCAAAATATTCTTGTTAGACGAAGGTTACGTAGTTTCAATTTTAGGTGATGGGTTGCGTGTGCTCTGATGCGGACATTCCCGCCACGTACTCATTCAACATTCCAGCTGCAAATCGGCTTAAAGCCATTTATATCAAGCTTTTCAAACCCTTGATTTGTTCTCAACGCCGTTAATGAGCTGTTACGCTGCTGCAATATTGTGGGTTCGGACACTCACCTGCCTTCTCCACCGCACACGTTTCTCCAGCCCGCTACTCTTCGCCAGCGACCAATCGGCGTGATGGATTGGCGACGCTACATAACTCAACGGTCGATGTGTCGTAAAACCAATGACCAACCAACGAACGCTTCTGCAGTTTGATACAGTCACGACGTCTCCAACGATCCAACATGTTCAACAACGCCGATGCCGAACTGTTGTGTATGTCACCGTTCGGTCAACACACGGACTCCGTGTCAAAATACTGTGACTGATGTCATCGGCAACAAGGAACGAGACTTGTGCTTGAGTCATCTGCTGCTGATGGTGTGATTGGCGGTGACGAGACCATGTTCCGACATTCGATACACTGCCGACTCTGCCGGCTGAACTTCAAGATTAACGCCGGCCTGCTGGCATTTCTGTGTTGCGCTGGTGCGGCCAAGCTGGCGCCATGTGGCATATTTGTTCACACAGCATCGAATGCCGCGCGTTGGACTGGCGTCTCACGGCATGGGAAAGGCGAACAATGCACGGAGAACCGCACTGGTCGTGTGGCAGCAGTGCGGCGGAACCATCGGTGAGAATGCAAGAACAACGTACGGAGATTCGTGCTAGCAGTGCGGCGGAGCACGCGGCGATAAGGCGAGAACAACGTACGGAGAGCGGTGCTAGCGGTACGGCGGAACACGCGGCTAGAAGGCGAGAACAACGTACGGAGAGCGGTGCTAGCAGTGCGGCCGAGCACGAGGCGAGAAGGCGAGAGCAACGTACGGAGAGCTTGGGTCGGTCGGCGTCGTGGTGCAGCCGGCCAATCCCCTCCGCTCTCGCCACCGTTCGTGTCGAGGGCGGGATTGTTCTGTGAAGTGACGGCCGGCGCGCTGAGACCTGGTTATAGCAGTGCAGGGAGCAGTAGTGCACCGCGCTGACCGAGACTGCCGCCAGTGAATCTATAAGGGTCTGCACGGCCTGTCGGCTGTGCACCGTGTCTGACAGCACCCCGGCCATTGGAACTCTGGAATCTCGTCACATGGAACATCAGCACACGGGACCTGGACACAAGGTGGTGTTTCAAGTGCCACGCACGTGATCGCGGTTATAGAAAGTGATACACGCCCATCCCGCCGTGCAATGTCAGGCGATGCCATTCCTATCGCGTGGTCTTCTATGCACTTCTGAGTATTGCTAGTATATGCATCGTTGCTCCCGGAAGCAAGGACGAAATTGTTACAACACCAATATGCCTCGAGTGACAATTTTAGCATTACAATTATATTTGTTGCGTTCTCTGAACATATGCTGATCCCTGCTATGTTCACACTGTCCCAAGTTTTCTGAATACAGATTGCGATTCCGGACAATACAGAGCGCTCTAGGTGTTCCGGTTGCGCCAGTTTGTGGACCTCGAGGAACAATGCATTGCAGTGCTACCTTGCCTACCGTAAAGCGCCAGCTGGGTGTTTACTCCCGCTCCAAACAATGAAGATGCTTCCGCGTGAGTCGCGCTGCGGTCGGCAGCTTCGTCTGCACGTGGCGAAACCGCGCTGGTCCACGTACAATTCGGCTTAGATTTTGACCTGTTGGGCTGCGGATCAGATGGTTGCGTGACGCAGGGCGCGTGACGTCTGGCAATGCATGCTGTACGTCGCACTTTCCATTGTGATGGCACCACCGTGTCTGTCACGGAAGTCAGCCACGGTCTGGGCGCCGACCGGCAGGCGTCCACCAGGTGAATCTGGCGCTGAAGCTGCTCGGCTCACCGGGCTGGCCTCTCCTTCGAATTGTCGCCGCTTCCGTTCACGCTTGGCGACACGACCCGCCGCCGCCCCTCGCGTGGTGACACAGCCCGCTGTCGGCCCGCACGTGGCGACACAGCCCGCTGTCGGCCCGCACGTGGCGACACAGCCCGCTGTCGGCCCACACGTGGCGACACAGCCAAACAAGGTCTATTTCTATCCAGGAGTGGAAGGCTCTTCGTGTATCTGCAGTTGAAAAATGAAATAGTTCTGAACAGAATCGAATAGATGTATTGGTGCATTTCTGGATGCGCTGTAGCAAAATTACGTGTAGTGGGGAAGGTAGCGGATGTGTAAAGATGTGTTTCTAGTGACATGATAGTCTCTAGTGCTGTCTTAAGTTGGTAATATTTGCTGTTCAAACATGGGCCACACATGTGCCACGCAAAAGCATGACGGGCCCGACCGTTATGCTTTTGAATCCGTGGTAACCGCTCTGTTACAACGTTCCGCGTTCTAATTTCTTCTCTCGTACTCAAAAGTTCCGGTTAAAAAAAACTATATCCCAATATTTATTCCCAAGCGCTCGCAATATTTGTGAAACAAAAATAAAAGAAGGCATTCCCACGCGCGGGTAGCGTGCCATGCACGTCATACCATGGCACGGTGGAGCAAATTGCTCTTTACATTGAATATATCTAAGAAACGTTTTTCTTGATTTCTGCGCATTGTTTTGCAGCGAACGATGTAAGCACGTTGACAGTCTTCAGATATGGATCTCATTTTAGATCATCTGCAAAACATCTGGTTATAATATCCGTTTAAAAGGATAGCCCTATGTCGACATCACATTGCGTGATGGCAACCGCATAGCCCGGGAGCACTCGCAAATTAGCCGTACACTGGATGCCTTCTGGGCTATGGTTGCTGTTGAAGTAAAAAAAGTTCATGGTTTAATAGCTATCATCATTGGAAGCATATCAATATGCACACATTGGGCGCAATATGACCAGAGCAGTCGAAGCGCCCGAAAGCCCAAATAACTAACGATATGCACACATCATAGTTTCATTTAATCCCGTTGCCCTATGCCTTCAATTTCAGCATGGAGTCCCAGGATCAGTACTTTGAAAGCGCTCTCTGAAAACATGGAGAAAATAAATGTGTGAAAGGAGTCGATGGAAGGAAGCATACGCTATTCAGATCTACACATGTTGTTTGTGCATGACTCAACCTGATTTCGTTGCAACCGTTTGTGCCACGACGAATTAGTCAGTTTCAAGCATGTCTAGGTGTTCAACACGTCGCGAGGCCAGCCATGCGACCTCATTGCTGTCGCTGCGCTGGCCGCCAGAAATTTGGAGGATGGGCTGAGCACCCCCCATAGCTGGATCCGGTGCTTCAAGTGCCTGCTCCACGTCAGCTACCGGAAGCCGGTGAAGAAGGAGCGGATGTCAGCTGAGGGTGGACCACAGTGTCAGCAGCGGAAGGAGGAAGTAAAGGTGGCGTTCAGGCAGAGGATGGACCTCCGGGTGGACGAGCCCAATTCCGGTGATAGCGGGAACTGTAATGACTGCAACATCGCCCGTCGTGCTTTCCGCTCACCAGTGGACTTCGCCGCCTGCACTGAGATCGACCAGCAACTGATCAAGGACATCTACATCACCCTGCGGGCCATCAACCGCTTCCACAAGGTTAACTCAGCAGCCCTGTCAGACTCCTGCCAGCGCACAGCTGAGCGCTATGCGGCTCTGTATAGGTGGTATCCCATATCCACTACCATCCAAAGGCTGCTGGCCCACTAAGCAGAAGTTGTCGAGTTGTGCCATCTCCTAACCGGCATGATGTCTGAAGAAGTCGCCGGTTCCGCCAATGAGCACGTCTGCCAATACAGGCTGCGGTACACTAGGAAGGACTCGCGCCTCCACACGATGTTCGACATGTTCGGCTACCTCATGGTAGCCATCGATCCCCTGCTGAGCATCCTGAACCGGCAGCGTCGACGAGGCATTTTCGCCAACCTCCAGGGGAAACTGCTGCCGGAGACCCCCGGCTCTGCCGACTGAGCCCCAACTGCCTGCCGCCGAGATGGACGCTGTTGGCTGCAAGCTTCCGCACCGCTATTGGCAGTGACGACAGAAACAGCGACGGCGACAGCAACACAGTGTCCTAAAATTACTTCACCATTAACTGTGTAGATGAAGAAAGAAGTTGCTTCGGAATAGTGAAAGATTGGAAGAAAATAAAGGATCGCCACTTAAGGATTAAAAAAGCGGGATGACTTTCACTCCAGTCAGATACATTTTACAGTATTTCGCAGTCGTGTGCATGATGACTGCCCATACATCATGTGGCAAACCCGTAAAACCTAAGACAAGGATGAAATAGCACAATTAAATTAACTGTGAATGTCCAGGTCACATCATCAATTACTTTACAATGCAGCAACAGCTATGAGTGAACAGCGAGTGTTTACTCTGGGCGCTGTATAACCTCTGCAGTTGATGCGCCCCAAAACCTCGGTAACAACAACAGCGAGTGTTTACTCTGCGTTTGGTTTTACACCTCTACTGCATTAAACATGCTATGTTTGTGCTGGTGAACTATACACGTAAAGTAAACCATATATGTGTACCTCATCAGCCTCATCAGCGCTAATAGCAAGCGCTGTGCCGGCACACCTGTGGCACATCTCAAATCACCCCGGCTGACCCGATTCGGTGACCTGTCATCAAAGAGGGTCAAAAGGGACCAGATCTGGCCAGTTAGCATACCTGGCTTTGGATCGCTCTCAATGTATTGCGTCTGAAATCACCTTAGCTTTGCATGCATGCTTGAAGGCGCTGAGCGGTATATGCACTCAATGTAATGAAGCTATGACCGATGTGGGAGTAAATTTTACTGCACTGCGCTTCAAACGCTCGCCTTCGCTCATTCAGCGCCCTTATAGGCGCCTTATAGTGGCCATTGTAGTGGGAACAGCGAGTTATGATCAATTGTGTATCATTTCCACTCAAAAGCAGGAAACGTTCAGCTGCAGTGGCTATTGGCGTCGTCATGGACGTTGGGTTAGAGGAGAGGGAGAACCATAGGTCTTCAAATCGATTCTTTCAATGCATCGCTACAGATGAGGATGTAATGCTCAACTTCACCAGAGTCTGAGTGGGACATGTTCCCTGTTCCCCGCTTTGGCGACTCCCACCATTGCGGCTAGCTTCGGTCTGACACGTGGCGTTGATCCTGCTACGGCTCACATGTGGCGTTGGTCCTGTTATTGGCCCGCACGAGGCGTTGGTTCTGCTGACGATTTCTCACGTGGCGTTGGTCCTGCTGTCGGCCCCTCACGTGGGGCTGACTGGGTCGTCGGCCCCACACGTGGCGTTGATTCAGACCGTCGGTATCGACCATCGATCGTGGGTCGTCCGGTCGCCGTGTACGGCCAGTGCGTGGGAGGTCAATTTCCGGTAGGAGACCAAGCTGCATTGGTGACCCGCCCCGTCGCCGCCCCGCCCCGTCGCCGCCCATAGGTGCGGAAAATCCATACCGGCTCCGTCGAAGCAGTCCCCACCGGAGCGGCGCCACCTGGGCAGATGCGCAGGCGTGGGTGGGTACACAGACATCGGGGGGGGGGGGGCTACACAGACGTGAACGGTATGCATGCTTTGGCGGGCACACAGGTGTGGGCTGAGACACAGGCGTGGGCTGATACACAGGTGTGGCTGATACGCAGACGGGGTCTGGTACACAGGCGTGGGTTGATACACGGACGTGGGCGGGTGGTCCACATATGTGGGCGGGCGGGGGCTGATCGGCAGGCATCACACTTGATAAACCTGTAGAAAGCTGGAGACATCCGGTTCATAAATGGATATGGATGGATGAATGGATATGCGGCTGCCAGATCGGTGCACAATTGTCAAGCGGATGGAGACGCACCTGTTCGGTAAGTGGGGGGGGGGACATATATTCAATAATCGACTGTCACCCCCTTTTCTACGATTCTTTGAAGACAAGATTATCTACACACGAGCTGAAATAGTATGGGGAGACTCATAAAGATGGAGGAGGTGAATGATAATATGGATAATACTAATGAGATTAATCATCATGAGAATACTAATAATGATGATCTGAACCATAAAGTGATCATAATTATCACGATTAATGGCTTTAGATAATAATGTTAGGTTATTGAGGCACACATTGCAGTATCTTATTTGACCTTCTTCTTCCGACGAATGAGACTGAAGGGAGCGTTGACGGGACCAGACAGAGTTGTGCGATGTGATGACGAGCCTGTGTGGTGCGCTCACACCAGACCAGACTGAAGTGTGTAATGTGATGACGAGCCTGTGTGGTGCGCTCACACCAGATCAGACTGAAGTGTGTGATGTGATACGAGCCTGTGTGGTGCGCTCACACCAGACCAGACTGAAGTGTGTAATGTATTATGTGATACGAGCCTGTGTGGTGCGCTCACACCAGACCAGACTGAAGTGTAATGTGATGACGAGCCTGTGTGGTGCGCTCACACCAGACCAGACTGAAGTGTGTAATGTGATGACGAGCCTGTGTGGTGCGCTCACACCAGACCAGACTGAAGTGTATGATGTGATCACGAGCCTGTGTGGTGCGCTCACACCAGACCAGACTGAAGTGTGTAATGTGATGACGAGCCTGTGTGGTGCGCTCACACCAGACCAGACTGAAGTGTGTAATGTGATGACGAGCCTGTGTGGTGCGCTCACACCAACAGACTGAAGTGTGTATTATACGAGCCTGTGTGGTGCGCTCACACCAGACCAGACTGAAGTGTGTGATGTGATGACGAGCCTGTGTGGTGCGCTCACACCAGACCAGACTGAAGTGTGTAATGTGATCACGAGCCTGTGTGGTGCGCTCACACCAGACCAGACTGAAGTGTGTAATGTGATGACGAGCCTGTGTGGTGCGCTCACACCAGACCAGACTGAAGTGTGTAATGTGATGACGAGCCTGTGTGGTGCGCTCACACCAGACCAGACTGAAGTGTATGATGTGATGACGAGCCTGTGTGGTGCGCTCACACCAGACCAGACTGAAGTGTGTAATGTGATCACGAGCCTGTGTGGTGCGCTAACCAGATCAGACTGAAGTGTGTAATGTGATCACGAGCCTGTGTGGTGCGCTCACACCAGATCAGACTGAAGTGTATGATGTGATGACGAGCCTGTGTGGTGCGCTCACACCAGACCAGACTGAAGTGTATGATGTGATCACGAGCCTGTGTGGTGCGCTCACACCAGACCAGACTGAAGTGTGTAATGTGATGACGAGCCTGTGTGGTGCGCTCACACCAGATCAGACTGAAGTGTATGATGTGATCACGAGCCTGTGTGGTGCGCTCAACCAGACCAGACTGAAGTGTGTAATGTGATCACGAGCCTTGTGGTGCGCTCACACCAGACCAGACTGAAGTGTATGATGTGATCACGAGCTGTGTGGTGCGCTCACACCAGACCAGACTGATCACCAGACCAGACTGAAGTGTGTAATGTGATGACGAGCCTGTGTGGTGCGCTCACACCAGACCAGACTGAAGTGTATGATGTGATGACGAGCCTGTGTGGTGCGCTCACACCAGACCAGACTGAAGTGTGTAATGTGATGACGAGCCTGTGCGGTGCGACTCACACCGTGCTGGTCTCCGCTTCACGAGACATCGCTGGGCGGGCCTGTAGACCGCCACTACGGCCGGGGACCATGTGACGCGGTCATGGTGCCGACCACCCGGCCGCCCACCCCTTCCCTGTTCTGCCCCGTCAAGCGGCCGGCGGTCGTGAGTCGCCGTGTTTGACGGTAGCCCGGCGCCTGTCGGCCAGGTGCATTCCCTGCCTGCCACCCGTTATGGTCGGCCGTCGAGGTGGTAACCAGCCGTTATGGTCGGCCGTCGAGGTGGTAACCAGCCGTTATGGTCGGCCGTCGAGGTGGTAACCACCGTTATGGTCGGCCGTCGAGGTGGTAACCACCGTTATGGTTCGGGTGGTAACCAGCCGTTATGGTCGGTGGTGGAACCACCGTTATGGTCGGTGGGGTGGTAACCACCTTTATGGTCGGCCGTCGAGGTGGTAACCACCGTTATGGTCGGCCGTCGAGGTGGTAACCAGCCGTTATGGTCGGCCGTCGAGGTGGTAACCACCGTTATGGTCGGCCGTCGAGGTGGTAACGGTGGTAACCAGCCGTTATGGTCGGCCGTCGAGGTGGTAACCAGCCGTTATGGTCGGCCGTCGAGGTGGTAACCACCGTTATGGTCGGCCGTCGAGGTGGTAACCAGCCGTTATGGTCGGCCGTCGAGGTGGTAACCAGCCGTTATGGTCGGCCGTCGAGGTGGTAACCAGCCGTTATGGTCGGTCGTCGAGGTGGTAACCAGCCGTTATGGTCGGCCGTCAGGTGGTAACCACCGTTATGGTCGGCCGTGGTTGGTGTTTGGTGGTTGGTCGGTTTGTGTGTGTTGTGTGTGGTAACCCCGTTATTCGCGTCAGGTGGTAACCAGCCGTTATGGTCGGCCGTCGAGGTGGTAACCAGCCGTTATGGTCGGCCGTCGAGGTGGTAACCACCGTTATGGTCGGCCGTCGAGGTGGTAACCAGCCGTTATGGTCGGCCGTCGAGGTGGTTGCCACCCGTTATGGTCGGTCGTCGAGGTGGCAGCCAACTATTACTGTCGTCTGTCGAAGTGACAGTCAACCTTTACGCTCGGCTGTCGAGGTGGCAGCCAGTCGGTGTGATCGGGTATCTGGATGGCTAGGTACCCCGTTTACCGTCGGTTACGATGAACCCTTTCAGGGCGACATCCACCAACATGGCAGTGGACGGTCCACACACCGTGAGCGGGACCTTTCTCGTGATCGGAGGTTTGCCGGTTCGAGTCTCGTTCACGCGAGCTTTCGGTTATGGCCTTCCGCATTCGGTGTGAAAAAGTGGTGAAGCGGTAAGGCAGCTCGGCTGAAGCGTTCAGAGAGAAGCCGCAGCTATTTCTCGAACAAGATAGCTTCTCATGTATTTCCAGCTGTAGTCCAAAGCTTGCGTATTGTGGGTGCGAACACAACTCGAATTCCCTGTTGTTAAAGCAGCTGTTTAATCCAGACAAGCCTTTACGCGTCTTAGCACGTATCGGGGGTCTTTTTACGCCCCCTGGGGTTTTCCGCGGATGGTGGAAAGAACGGCAAGCGGCAGTGCGCCGAAAGCTTCCATACATTTTCCCACATCAATGTGGCATGGTGTGTGAAAAACTTTGAGGTTAGGTCATCTATGGTCAACATGTTATTGAAGGTCAAGTGAGGTCACCTCCAAATAATTTCAACCAGTTGTGACACATTAGCAAATAAAGCTATTTCAATGAAACTCTCAGCGCTTGCGTATATTTAGAGATGCAGCGAAGCGTACCAGAGGAATATTGTTTTTCGTTTTTGATGACTTATTAGTTTTACATATTTTCCCATTGTGGCTAAAATCGAAGATTTTTGGCTGAATGTGTGTGTGTGGGTGAATTTAAGCAGTCTGCCACCGTGTGGTGATATCGGCTGGTATCACCACACGGTGGTGATACCAGCCGATAAGCAAGTAAGCATTTTTATGAGGACAAGTTGACTTCAAGCAACGTTTTGCGGTCTGCTATATCCATTAGGAAAAAAATATGGAAAATCAATCATCAAAATTTTGAGAATTTTCGCAAATTAAGTTACCGATTTTTGTGTTGGCAAAACTTTTAGGGCCATGCTCGATTGCACCTTCCTTTTCTGATTCCAAATAATGTTTGTTTTTAAAATCTCACCCAAAATGAACTCTGCAAAGCCAAATAATTGATATCAGTCGTGATCATGTGAACCCCTAGTGACGTCACTTTTGTTGATATACAATTTGGGGAGGGATTTCTGACGCTGCTCGTCGAGCGCTTTCCGATGACATCTCTCGTCGTGAGAAGCTTCATTCTGGTCGATGCGCCCTAAAGCCCAAATAACTAACTAACGAGAAGCTTAATTCGGAGATTAGATGGGGCATTTATCAACCACCCCCCAAGCCGGGGTGTGAGTATCTGACCGGAAAGACGGGTTAGTAGGGGCTAAAGACGGGCGGGTTAATGAAGCGGGTTTTGTGTGTTGTGCTGATGTGGCGGTGCGCCGGAAGCGGCACCCGAGAGCACCTGCACAGCCTACCGTTATTCTCGTTACTAATGGCTGTGCGAAATCCGGCTGCAAGTGGGAGTGCCGGTGTGGGACGCGGCCGGCCGCCTGTTTGTCACCTCTGCCTTCCCGCGCCCGCTCTGCCCGGTCGATCAAACTATAATGGTGGTGTGCGTTATCGGTGGTCGGTGTGATGCGGGGGCGCGGCGCGGCACGTTGGGTAAAGCCCGCTCCCCCTCCCCCCGATTACCCGGGTCGCTCCGGCCGGTCGTGCGCCACTACCAGTGCGTCCGGGAATCCACTCTTGTGTTCGTGGCAGCGGCAAGCTGGGCCAGATGATCCCCGCCGCCATCCTCGTTTTGTTTCGCTGTGCGGACAGGTGAGCAATCGAGGGGAGGCGACCAGCTCTCCGCAGCGCCACCGCAAGCCATACCTCCTCTGATAGCCGTTCTGACCGGTCTCCACCGCCAGATGGCGCCGCGGGCGATGTGGCCGATCGCAGCTCTGGAGTCGACCACTGCGACAGCCACCGGGACTCGAGCCTCCTCTCGGATCGAGTGTTGTCTCCGGGACCCGGTCCTCCTGTCGGATCCAGGTGTTTCGAACTCGAGCCCCCTCGGGCCCAGTGATGTCTCTGGGAGCTGGGGCCTCGTCTCTGACCCAGTGTCGTCTCCGGCACCGGCTGGCACCTGTGTTGACTACTAGCCTGCTGTTGCCTGCCCTGCCGTTGTCTGCCCTCACCGCGCTACCACTCCGCCGTTCTCGGAATGGGCGAGCTGAGCACAGTGGCGGCTCTGGGCGAAGCAGTCAGTTTTGATGCGGCCGTGTTCCTGGCTGGCCGGGCGGCTAGCAGGTGGTGTCCCAGGCTTATTACCGGGGATTAGTCGCGCTCGGTTTTGTCAGCAGCACTGCAGCGGCTGTGCAGGCGAGGAAAGCGACCTGTTCCCGGATCCCGCGACTGGGGCCTACCGGCTCGGGGTGTTGGTTCGGCTGGGATCTGCGGCGGCGGTGTCGCCAGCTGCCCCCTCTCCCCCCCCCCGCGGCCTGGCTCCCGGCAGTGCGGCGCGGTCCCAGGCTGTCGTCGTCAGGTGTTTTTCGAGTCACCGCCGCCGCAGAGCGTGGGCACTGGCCGCGGTCCCATCGCCCACGCCGAGGTGAAAGGTCCGCGCTATTTCAGTCAGCACAGAAGCCGTCGCCGGTCTTCCAGGCGGTGTGCACACGACGCCCGCTGACGATTTGTTGGTTGCCATTGTGAGGAGCTGCCGGCCGTGGCCGTCCATCCCGCTCCATGGAGCCGTGCAGTCACGTCGGTGCTGGTCGGCGTTACACGGGGATTACCGGAACGGCACCGGTGGGAAATCCTGTCCGTCAGTCACGACACTGGGGACGTCTGCATGGAGATTATCTCAGCAGCGGCTGTGTGAGGAGCTGGGTGTGCTCGACAGCGGGCATTACGTGGAGCTGTTCAACGTCCAGCTGGCTACCGGATCTTCAACACGAGGACGGCGGGCGTGTCTAGGGGCTTGTTCTTTTGTTTGTGAGCAGTTTGTTAGCTGGGTTGACAATGTACACGTGAGATAAGGATGAATAACATTTGTCATGTGATTTGATTGGGACTCTGTCGGCTCAGAGTACCACTTTAGTGTTCCGAAGCCTTGCCCACAGCATCTAAGGGTGCGGCGCTTGGGTCCAGCCGCCTGACGGCCCTGGTTTAAGGTGTGTCTGAGCACGAACACTGGATGGTGCAAGAATTGCTGGAATACCGGCAAGTGGAATCACGCAAATTACAACCTCTCTGGTTCTATTTTGCTCTTTCTTTTGAAGTGTTCCGAGGATTTCGTAATGCGTTTTGCATAGGCGCGGAATTACCGGCAGGAACATTGCGAGTAAAAATTGTCAGCAGTACCGAGGAGTCGGCTTCGCTGCTCTTGCTTTTAAGTGGTCCGCGCCTCTGTGTCCGACTGCGCTGCCATTTCCCAGTGCCTCCAGTCCGGGGCCGTGTTTCCCACCGTGTCGTCTGGTCGGTGTGGTCCCGACGTCCGTCTCCAACCCTGGGCCGTGTTTCCCACCGTGTCGTCTGGTCGGTGTGGTCCCGACGTCCGTCTCCAGCCCTGGGCCGTGTTTCCCACCGTGTCGTCTGGTCGGTGTGGTCCCGGCGTCCGTCTCCAGCCCGGGGCCGTGTTTCCCACCGTGTCGTCTGGTCGGTGTGGTCCCGACGTCCGTCTCCAGCCCGGGGCCGTGTTTCCCACCGTGTCGTCTGGTCGGTGTGGTCCCGACGTCCGTCTCCAGCCCTGGGCCGTGTTTCCCACCGTGTCGTCTGGTCGGTGTGGTCCCGGCGTTCGTCTCGAGCCCGGGGTCGTGTTTCCCACCGGGTCGTCTGGTCGGTGTGGTCCCGACGTCCGTCTCCAGCCCTGGGCCGTGTTTCCCACCGTGTCGTCTGGTCGGTATGGTCCCGGCGTCCGTCTCCGTGTGTCGCCGTGTCCGTCTCCGTGTGTCGCCGTGTCCGTCTCCGTGTGTCGCCGCACCGATGTCGACCTCACCACCCCGTCGGCCGTCGTCGGTGGCGAGGTGATGACGTCACGACGGCGCCAGACGGCCATTCATCACGACGGTAGAGAGCGGCGACTGGGCTCGCCGCCGACTCACCTGTTGATGGCTGATGCTGTGCGCCGGCCAGACACTGGGGTGGCCAGTCAGGTCCTGGGGTCGTCCTGCCAGACTTAGCCAGTCACATCCTGGGGGCTGCCGGCAAGAGCTTGGGGCAGCCAGTCAGAGCCTGGGGGCGACCAGTCAGAGCCTGGGGGCGACCAGTCGGATCCTGGGGCGGCCAACCAGAACTTCGGTACGATCAGCGTCCACTTGGTGATAATTGCCTGGTATTCGATGTGCTGCCCCATGCTCGGTGGGAGAACCTGTGCGGGAACGGCACCTGGTCCCCACGGTGAGAAAAGGTACGGATTATGAACGCGCGGAATGCTCCTGGGTGGATATGGCTGCGGGATGATTTTGTCATTTGATTTGGAACAGTATCGAACGTTAGCTGTTAATTTATTTGTTTGTTCGCTTGTTTACGGGTGGTTCTCGACGGACTATGCACGATCACGGCTGATGGCGCCACCCACACCGTTTCGCCGCTGGGCCGCGGGATTGGGAAATGTCTCGAGTGGTGTGAGTGTTGAACTCGGGGCCTTTAGTACCCGGAACTCAACACTTACCACTCTGCCATCCCCGCCCCTAGCTGTTAATTTGTACGTGTATCCTGGGGTACAATGGTTATTTTCGTCATCCTTATGGAAGGCGTTGTTTTTCGAGTCAGGTCACTCCTCCATATCGGAAAGATTCTGTCTATGGAGGGCGGTTCCTGCTCAAACTTTATTAAAGTCCGCCTCCCCGCGTGACCTTTGATGAAATGATGCGCCGTGCCGGGTACGATGGTAAAATATGTGAGATATCGGCAACCCATGATAATTCAGCCTCCAACCATTTTATATGCAGGACATGCCATAGTCATGCACTTTATAAGTCCAGTTGGTCATGACTGAGAATGTTAAAATTTGTACTAAAGCGACGGATTGGCTTTCTTGAAGGAATTGGTGGAGAAAAGCAGGTACATTTCGCAACCGGCCTTTTATTTTGATTGGCTTGTTAAATTAAATATATATGTGTGGCTTTCACCATGTTATTCTTTCGAATTGCATCTTTGATCCTTCCTATATTACTCCAAAGAGGCCCTTAGAACATCATTGGTGCCCGGCGAACACCTGTGAATAGCAATCTGCCTTCAACAGCCCTCCATTTGTTTATATTGTTGGATTATCTTGATGGGGAATTTCCGAGTTCGGTATGTTGCCAGGCTATGAGTATATATCAATTATATTTTGTCAAAGAGAATGTATTGTGATCCAGCGCGAAGCAGTTGGTTAGCGATAATCCATTGTCAGATTGTACAAGGTCTAGTTATTTATAAGAATGCCTCTGAAACCTGCTTCCCACGAGCTCCATGCGTGAGTGATAATTAATTTGGGATCCTCTGTGCCGCATGCACACCCAACTGGGAGTGATTGCCGGAATGAGCAGCACATGTGGCCTTGTGAAGCTACAACGCCGCGGCATGCGGTGTGCTTTCTCTGGCCAACCACGCGAGTCAGTTGTTGATGTCACCGTCAGGAATGTGGCTACTGGAACTGGGGAACAGCTGCAGACCTTAGAGCCTGTACGCCAGCCATGCCGGGCCGTGATAGGGACCAGCCGTATGTGGCTGTGGCATGGACCAGCCGCATCCGCCCGTGAGCTGGGTCAGCTATGTAGGGCCACGGTTTAGGCAATCTATGTAGGGCCGTCAGCTTGGTCAGCCATGCAGGACCGTGACCTGGGCCAGCCGTGTGTGGCCGTGGCCTGGGTCAGCCGTGTGTGGCCGTGACCTGGGCCAGCCGTGTGTGGCCGTGACCTGGGCCAGCCGTGTGAGGCCGTGACCTGGGTCAGCCGTGTGTGGCCGTGACCGGGACCAGCCGTGTGTGGCCGTGACCTGGGCCAGCCGTGTGTGGCCGTGATCTGGGCCAGCCGTGTGTGGCCGTGATCTGGGTCAGCCGTGTGTGGCCGTGATCTGGGCCAGCCGTGTGTGGCCGTGATCTGGGCCAGCCGTGTGTGGCCGTGGCCTGGGTCAGCCGTGTGTGGCCGTGATCTGGGCCAGCCGTGTGTGGCCGTGACCTGGGCCAGCCGTGTGTGGCCGTGACCTGGACCAGCCGTGTGTGGCCGTGACCTGGGCCAGCCGTGTGTGGCCGTGACCTGGGCCAGCCGTGTGTGGCCGTGGCCTGGGTCAGCCGTGTGAGGCCGTGACCTGGCTATGTAAGGCCATCACTTGAGTCAGCTATGTGGGACCGTGCGCTGGGCCAGCTGTGTAGGACAGTGAATTTGATCAGCTGTATAGGACAGTGAGCTGTGCGTGGCCATGTGAGAGACCCCACCCCGGGCGGCGGTCTGTATGGGCGTCGTGTTCGGGGCCGTGCAGCGTCGGCCGTGCCGTGTGTTGTCTGTCAGAGCCGGCAAGCAGCCAGCCTTGGCCGGCTGTGGCTGGACGCGCCGTGCTGCCGTCTCGGCTCGGCTGGAGTTACCGACTGCCAGTCGGGGGACTGCTCAGTGCCCAGTGCTCAACCGTTGGCCGCCAGATCTGCAGCGTCGGCGGCTGTCATGGGAAAACGGCGCCGGCCGGCCAGGTTCCCAGGCGGACCGGCCGGCCGGCGCTGAAAGTGGGCGACCTCGAGTCCGCTATCTGGCCGCAGCCGGGCCGAACCGGAGCTGGCGCAGCTACCGTACAGCCCGCACCCGGCGCTGGAAATTGCGACCTGTTGCGAAGCTCTGGTCCGGGACTGAAACAGTTACCTCTCAGCTCCTGTCTTCGACTTCCACACAGCCTGGATGGTCGTTACCATGGTACATTTGAAAGCAATGCATCCATGGCCACGCACGCACGCACACACGCACCCACGTGCACACGCACACATGTATATGCGTGTATATATATATATATATATATATGAATTTCCCCTCTCGAGCAAAAATAAATCCAACCTAAACTGAAGAAGAAAAAATGTTTTGGATGTTTTTTGTCGGTACATCCCATTGAATGCATTGTATTTAGATGAATTTGTCTTGCAAAGTAAATTTATTTCAGGGAGGCTCTCCATGAGGGTACCACGAACCCAGGATCGGTCCTGGCCCCACTCCGAAGTCCCATGGTTCCAGTATATGCTTCGCTCGTCCAGCGACCCAGATAGCGGCATTATGACGGTGACTTTGGCTGAGTGTGTAGGTCGCCGCGCCGACCTCTGTGACGGCGGCACTGCTGGGCAGACGGCGCCTTCCGTGGTGTCGGTGCCAGTCGCCGGCGGCCGACGGCCGACAGCCGACAGGGTGCTAGCCGACGCCCAGCCAGTCGGCCGGTCGGACCGTGTGACCTGCCGCTGATGATGCCCTCGGGCAGCCCGCCGACACCCTGACCGGCGACCCGGCGACCCGGCCAGCCACCTCCGCTGATCGACACGACTGACTGGATGTCCTGGTGTCTGTGTCCGCCACTAGAGGATGTCCTGGTGAAGGTGTCCGCCACTAGTGGATGTCCTGGTGTCGGTGTTCGCCACTGGAGGGTGTCCTGGTGTCGGTGTTCGCCACTGGAGGGTGTCCTGGTGAAGGTGTCCGCCACTAGTGGATGTCCTGGTGTCGGTGCCCGCCACTGGAGGATGTCCTGGTGTCGGTGTTCGCCACTGGAGGATGTCCTGGTGTCGGTGGTCGCCACTGGAGGGTGTCCTGGTGAAGGTGTCCGCCACTAGTGGATGTCCTGGTGTCGGTGTTGCCACTGAGGTGTCCTGGTGTCGGTTTCGCCACTGGAGGGTGTCCTGGTGAAGGTGTCCGCCACTAGTGGATGTCCTGGTGTCGGTGCCCGCCACTGGAGGATGTCCTGGTGTCGGTGTTCGCCACTGGAGGGTGTCCTGGTGAAGGTGTCCGCCACTAGTGGATGTCCTGGTGTCGGTGTTCGCCACTGGAGGGTGTCCTGGTGTCGGTGTTCGCCACTGGAGGGTGTCCTGGTGAAGGTGTCCGCCACTAGTGGATGTCCTGGTGTCGGTGCCCGCCACTGGAGGATGTCCTGGTGTCGGTGTCCGCCGCTGGAGGGTGTCCTGGTGAAGGTGTCCGCCACTAGCGGATGTCCTGGTGTCGGTGCCCGCCACTGGAGGATGTCCTGATGTCAATGTCCGCCGCTTGATGGTGTCCTGGTGTCGGTGTCTGCCACTGGAGGATATCCGGGTGTCGGTGTCCGCCGCTGGAGGATGTCATGGCGTCTGCGTCTGAGTCATGAGGATGTCCCGATATCGGTGTCCGAGGCGGAAGGATGTCCTGGTGTCGGTGTGCGCAGCTGGAGGATGTCCTGGTGTAGGTGTACCTCACAAGAGGATATCCTGGTGTCGGTGTCGATCACTAGAGGATATCCTGGCGTCGGCGTCGATCACTAGAGGATATCCTGGCGTCGGTGTCCTTCACTAGAGGATATCCTGGTGTCGGTGTCCCTCACCAGAGGATATCCTGGTGTCGGTGTCCCTCACTAGAGGATACCCTGGTGTCGGTGTCCCTCACTAGAGGATATCCTGGTGTCGGTGTCCCTCACTAGAGGATATCCTGGTGTCGGTGTCCCTCACCAGAGGATATCCTGGTGTTGGTGTCCCTCACCAGAGGATATCCTGGTGTCGGTGTCCCTCACTAGAGGATACCCTGGTGTCGGTGTCCACCGTGGTGCCCTGCCGGCGCGGGCCGACAGGACCACCAGTGGTGTGGCGATGCCCGGTGGTTTGCCGCTCGTCTGCTGCCGCCACCTGTTTATTTACGCCAGTGCGGCGGCCGCGTCGGCTGTACAGTGCGGGACTGCGCGGTTGTGTAGCTCTTTCCCACACGTCCTGCCCAGTCCTTCCACGTGTGCTCGTGGCGGTCGTGCATGGCGCCTACCTGCGCACCCCATCACCACCGCCGCATCGACACACGCGGGACAATAGAATCGAACTTCACTTGCTCCGATGGCTGCTGAAGCTGCGCTCGGAACTGTCTCTTCCTGACTTTTGTCCATCTTGAGTGACGAAATAGTTCTAGCAATTTACTAGGTCCTGGGTGAGTTTATATTTCGTGTATTATTCATCTATGGTTTAATTTCGTGCTTTATGGGATGCGGCCGTTTGCCCTCACGAATTTGTTTCCTAGTTGGTTTATATCAACCACCGGACGTCCTTCCCGCCCACGATCAATCGACCCGCCGCCAGCTGGCCGGCTGTGTGGGTGTCACCTAAGTTATGGATACATTTAAGCACATTCCACTATTCACCAATCTAAATAGAAGTTGGAACTGCAGACGAACGTCAGCGAAAAATAGAGTAAGCCTGACAAATCGCAGGAGCCGTGCGGCGGATGGGCAAGTCTGCCATCTCAGGGTGTCGGCTCGGGAGCCGTGCCGCACGAACCACCTGTCACCTGTAGGGTGGTGGGATCGGTGCGCGCCACGTGTCTCAAGTCACCAGGGAGAAGGTCTGTCAGCGGCTGATACGACTATCTGTGACCACGTCTGTCGCTGTGGCCGACCCCGCAGCGTTGTGAACGCTGGCCACGGCTGCAGGTGGTGGACGGCCGGCGGCAGTGTCTGCCGCGACTCGCTGCCCACTGCGGCGGTGGTGACCTCACTGGTGTGACCTCCAGTGACACCCTGGCGGCCGCCGTCCTGCGCTGCACGCGATCTGCTGTCGGCGAATGCAAAGCGAGCTGCTTTTTCCGGCCAAGTGCGATCCACGTCACTATGCTTGAAGCCGGCTGCCACCGTTGGCCAGGACAAGCGTTTGGCTGATGAGCAGGACGGTGTTTGGCTGAGGAGCAACACGAGTGTGTGGCCGGGGAGCAGGACCAGTGTCCGGTTGAAGAGCTGGACGAGTGTCTGGACGAGTGTCTGGCCGGGGAGCAGGTCGAGTGTCCGTCTGAGGAGCAGGACGAGTATCCGGGTGAGGAGCAGGGTGTGTCCCCGGTGTGGCCGGGGAGCAGGACGAGTGTCCGTCTGAGGAGCAGACGAGTGTCCGTCTGAGGAGCAGGACGAGTGTCTGGGCGGGGAGCAGGTTGAGTGTCCGTCTGAGGAGCAGGACGAGTGTCTGACAGGAGAGCGGGACGAGTGTCTGACAGGAGAGCAGGACGAGTGTCTGGCTGGTGAGCGGGATGAGTGTGTGACAGGAGAGCAGGACGAGAGTCTGGCTGGAGAGCGGGACGAGTGTCTGACAGGAGAGCAGGACGAGTGTCTGGCTGGTGAGCGCGACGAGTGTCTGCCGCGGTGAGTCTACAGAGTGCGCTGGCTGCGGCGGCCGAGCGTCGGACGGTGGTGGACTCTTCGGAACTCTCTGGTAACCACGATGTCGACGCCGTCGCCTGGTGACCGCGGTGACCAGCAGACGATGCCGGCCGACCAGGCGGTCCAACCTCCTGCTCAGTGTTGGTGGTATATGGTACCGACCGCCTCCTGCGGCTGTGTCCAGTACGCTCCGCCGTGCTGGACCCACGTCGAGCATTCAGGTGAGTGGCCTGATGGCCAAATGAATTTCGCATGGCAGGTGACCTAATATCTCAGCGAGTTCGACTGCCGGTGACCTGAAGCACCTCAGTCTGCCCTCGATGTGTTCTCTGGTGACTCACCGTGCTGAACTACCTCCCAGCGCCCGGTCGGTCCTTCCTCGGCTAGAGACCCCCTCCAGGCGCCGCGGTCTCCACATAAAACAGCAGGCCGGCGGAGCCACGAGCGGCGCCGGCAAGTCGCGGCGGCGGCCGTCTGACTGGACGGTGTGAGGTTACCGGGTCGGGAGCCACCCGGCCCTGACCCCTCCCCCCGCGGCCGGTAAGGCTGGGTTGTCCGGTCGGGCAGCAGGCCCTGCGCCCCTGACCGGTTATCGGGTCGGGGAGCTGTCTGGCCCTGTGCCCCTGTTTGCACGGTGTAACCGGGTTACCGAGTTGGACAGCTGCCCGGCCCTGCATCCCCGGCCGATCAGGCTGGGTTATCTGGTCGGGCAGCAGCCTGGCCCTGTGCCCCTGATCGGCATGACCGGGTTATCCAGTCGGAGAGCTGCATGACCCTGTGCCCCTGCTCGCACGGTGTGACCGGGAGTCACTGTCGAAGAACTCTGCTAGAGGTGCTGACCTTGGGTTGTCAGCGGGTTTGTGGCCGATTCCGCCAGCACTCACAACGGCTAGGGTAGTGTTCCGAAGATAAGTGATATCTTTGTGTTTGCAGTGTTGCTCACCGAAGCGAGTTATATCTTAGGAAAACCTGTATTTCTTGATGGGAATACGGCGCGCCCTTAAGCCCAAATAATCAATCAATTGATGGGTATACGGATACGGTCAGGCCCGGCCGGTCTGTAGATATTTACTGCCGCCGTTGCTCTTATTTTGCTGTTGCCCTAGCAGCTGGGCCTTGAACGCTGCAACCCTTTCACTGCATGTTGCCTTCCAGGTATTACTTCCATGACGGCAGCGTTATAATCCAGCCGACCCGTAGGCGGTGGGGTGGTACCGCGTCAGCTGAGATACAGCCGAAAATGTCCGGCGGTATCAGCGTCGTCAACCGGCGTTTGTGCCGGGAATGGCAGAGCATGGGAGTGGGGAGGAGATTAGACGGAAGGCTGTTCCACCCCCATGTCTTTGATGCGCACATGCACTAGTCCTGTGGGTTTTATGCGAATGTGACGAATTCGACATGGCATATGTCCCCTCCCATCATGCGCTCCCGGATAGTTCCAAATCCCTGGATGGAAATACGTTCTTGTACATCTTGACCCAGGAAAAACCAATGTAACGGTTGCATACGCACAATAACATACATATGTGTGCAAATATATATATATATATATATATATATATATATATATATATATATATATATATATATATATATATACACCTATATTCAGATATCTCTCGGTGTTAGTTACGTCAATATTACCTTGCGAAGACGCTTCTCTGTATTTCAAAGCTTAGGGCGTCGGTAGCTCAGTGATTAAGCTGAGCGTCTGGCACGCTAGAGGTACGGGGTTCGATTGATTCCCCACGATGCTCGCCCTTCCTGGCAAGGTGAGAGGCAGACGACATCATATGGTCTCAGCTGCTGAGTGCGACGTAAAACCACAATCCACAATCCAATATTTCAAAGCTTCGTCAATTTGAGAGAACGTCACCGCAATTACGTCTGACAAATATTTGATGTTAAAAGCGGACCAGACAAGACTTGTACGCCTTCGATACCATTGGACACACAACTATCACGATCGATGCTGCTTGCATTCCGTACATCCCCATTGCATCCTAATAAAACCTTTGAAATACGCGCAAATATATGAGCAGGCTGCACTATCCTCGTTGCTTCTCAACTGCGACAGCAATCGGGTTATCGCTTTTCGTATTTTCCCTGCCCTGGTCCATACCTATCCATAGTCAGGAGCACTCAACCCAGCGAGCATCCCAAGGTCGCCGTGAACGCCGTTTCCTAATTTATCCGAGCGTTGTTTTTGTGGAAAGCCGTCATCTATTGGTCGTCGTGCCGGACCATTAGTACCTGGCGCGTCCGTCCAGGGCGGACGTATCGCGCCATCTGTTCCCAGCGCACCACCGGCTGCCGCTTACTCGGGCTGATGTCTTTGTTGGGGCTGCGGCGTGACCCCAGCCATGGCAGTCACACCACTGTCAAGGTCGCCCCACCCCTCCCCTCCCCTCCTCCCCTCTCCCACATCCGGACCGTGCTCATGGCGGACGGGTGACGCAGGCGATGGAGTGTGTATTGTGCAGTGTGCAGTCCCAGACGATGTGTGCAGAGCTGGACACCACACTGCTCTACCGTCTGCCCACGCACGGCAACAGCCGGAGGTGCCTTGTCGCGGATGATGGGGTGTGCAGAGCTGGACACCGCACTGCTCTGCCGTCTGCCCGCGCACTGCTTTGCTGAAGTGCCGGTGGGTTGGTCCGAATTGCTGGTCTCGGGTGTGTTTCTCCTGTGTCGCGACGCACGGGGTAATTCCTCGGCGCTCGCGCACACTCGCTGTTGCTTTGTGTCTGCGAGGGTCGGGATGTAGCGTTTCAATTCGCTCTCGGACCGCCGTGCAGGACACAGCGTTGCCAGTATACGTGTCGAAGTGCATCAGCGCAGCCAAGCGGCCACAGAGTTTAAGGCCACCGCAGCTAAGCCGATTGGCGGCTGGCTATGTCAGCATTGATATACGGCCAGGCGGCTGGCTGGAACGGTGTCTGGGCCCCAGGTGCCGTCTAGCGGTGCCGGACCCGTTGGCAGATTACTGTGTGGTGGGCGGCCTGGACAGTGTATCTGGCCCCAGATGCCGTATGACGGGTGGCCTGGACGGTGTCGGGTCCCAGGTGCCGTGTGAAGGGTGGTCTGGACGGTGTCCGGTCCCAGGTGCCGTGTGGAGGATGGCCTGGACGGTGTCGGACCCCAGGTGCCGTGTGGAGGGTGACCGGGGCGGTGTCGGGTCCCAGGTGCCGTGTGGCGGGTGGCTGGAACGGTGTCGGGTCCCAGGTGCCGTGTGGCGGGTGGCTGGAACGGTGTCGGGTCCCAGGTGCCGTGTGGCGGGTGGCGGAATGGTGTCGGGTCCCAGGTGCCGTGTGCAGGGTGGCTGGAACGGTGTCGGGTCCCGTGTGGTGGGTGGCGGGTGGCTGGAACAGTGTCGGGTCCCGTGTGGTGGGTGGCGGGTGGCTGGAACGGTGTCGGGTCCCAGGTGCCGTGTGGCGGGTGGCTGGAACGGTGTCGGGTCTCGTGTGGTGGGTGGCGGGTGGCTGGAACGGTGTCGGGTCCCGTGTGGTGGGTGGCGGGTGGCTGGAACGGTGCGGGTCCCGTGTGGTGGGTGGCGGGTGGCTGGAACAGTGTCGGGTCCCGTGTGGTGGGTGGCGGGTGGCTGGAATGGTGTCGGGTCCCAGGTGCCGTGTGGCGGGTGGCTGGAACGGTGTCGGGTCCCGTGTGGTGGGTGGCGGGTGGCTGGAACAGTGTCGGGTCCCGTGTGGTGGGTGGCGGGTGGCTGGAACGGTGTCGGGTCCCAGGTGCCGTGTGGCGGGTGGCTGGAACGGTGTCGGGTCCCGTGTGGTGGGTGGCGGGTGGCTGGAACGGTGTCGGGTCCCGTGTGGTGGGTGGCGGGTGGCTGGAACGGTGTCGGGTCCCGTGTGGTGGGTGGCGGGTGGCTGGAACAGTGTCGGGTCCCGTGTGGTGGGTGGCGGGTGGCTGGAACGGTGTCGGGTCCCAGGTGCCGTGTGGCGGGTGGCTGGAACGGTGTCGGGTCCCGTGTGGTGGGTGGCGGGTGGCTGGAACGGTGTCGGGTCCCGTGTGGTGGGTGGCGGGTGGCTGGAACAGTGTCGGGTCCCGTGTGGTGGGTGGCGGGTGGCTGGAACGGTGTCGGGTCCCAGGTGCCGTGTGGAGGATGGCCTGGACGGTGTCGGGTCCCAGGTGCCGTGTGGCGGGTGGCTGGAACGGTGTCGGGTCCCAGGTGCCGTGTGGAGGGTGACCGGGGCGGTGTCGGACCCCAGGTGCCGTGTGGAGGGTGACCGGGGCGGTGTCGGGTCCCAGGTGCCGTGTGGAGGGTGACCGGGACGGTGTCGGACCCCAGGTGCCGTGTGGAGGATGGCCTGGACGGTGTCGGGTCCCAGGTGCCGTGTGGAGGATGGCCTGGACGGTGTCGGGTCCCAGGTGCCGTGTGGCGGGTGGCTGGAACGGTGTCGGGTCCCAGGTGGTGGGTGGCGGGTGGTTGGAACGGTGTCGGGTCCCGTGTGGTGGGTGGCGGGTGGCTGGAATGGTGTCGGGTCCCAGGTGCCGTGTGGCGGGTGGCTGGAACGGTGTCGGGTCCCGTGTGGTGGGTGGCGGGTGGTTGGAACGGTGTCGGGTCCCGTGTGGTGGGTGGCGGGTGGCTGGAATGGTGTCGGGTCCCAGGTGCCGTGTGGCGGGTGGCTGGAACGGTGTCGGGTCCCGTGTGGTGGGTGGCGGGTGGCTGGAACGGTGTCGGGTCCCAGGTGCCGTGTGGCGGGTGGCTGGAACGGTGTCGGGTCCCGTGTGGTGGGTGGCTGGTGGCTGGAACGGTGTCGGACACTCGGAAGCTCGATTAGCACTATTCTTTGATGGATTTTCCGGTGGGTGATGTTCCATGACAAGCGTCTGGAAACAGCCAACGAACGGCCAGCATGCACAACGTGCGTCGCACCGCCACAGAGCCACGGATGGCGTGCCCGGGCCCATGTGCACAGTACCGGTCAATATTGAATAATCATTGACGGTACTATCGATGGTTGGTGTCGGTAGTGCTGGAACAGTACTGCATATGCATTGCGACCCCATAACATCTCAAGTCATGTAATTGTTCTTTGAACACAAAAAGCAATCCCGAAACATGTCAAAACCTCATTAAATATACATCTTAGGTGCCAATAGGTTGTCAATGTGCGATTACGGTCTTTGTAGGGTTGGACAATGTGCAGCGGGTGACCATGGCCAGAATGTGGACCATCGGAAGGGAAAATACCGGGGATGTTATCTCACGTGAAATTGCCACCCTATTAGTCGCATGCTTTTCCTGCACATCGAAAAATTATTAAATTGTGGCAAGTTTTCCTTATGTCGAAATCACGGCGTACCGGCGTGGGTCGACCTGAGTCGTACTCAGCCCTCAGCCCGGGCTTGGAAAAATGGGCTGTTCCTGGTTTTCCCATCCAATGACTTATTTTCTCCAGAAAATGAACCTCTCCTTTGTCTTGCTGATGACGTGATTGGGGCTGTTTGATAATAGCTTGCGATTATAGTTATTAGTTTAGCGATTGTTGAAATTTCCAATACTCATCTCGAATTCCAAAATGTAATTTCTGATGTCACAAAGAAAAATAAAATGGTATCAAAGTTTGATGACAAATTCTTCCTCTCCATATATGTGGAGGGCCCCGAGATATAACTGACCTTGCCACAGTCAGGCCTGGAAGTGGTGTGTGGTGGAGATATCCAGCTACACCGTTCTCGCTCCCCAGACCGGCTCTCCGGCGGGAGAGTGGGATCAGCTCTGGGATAAGCTCGCGACGTGCCAGTACGACCCATCCGTGCCA
Source organism: Imbricaverruca yamaguchii (assembly GCA_034440575.1). NCBI lineage: Eukaryota > Metazoa > Arthropoda > Thecostraca > Neoverrucidae > Imbricaverruca > Imbricaverruca yamaguchii. The sequence continues at coordinate 353,954 of JAOTOL010001579.1, forward strand.
CAGTCGCCAGCAGCGGCTCGGCCCTCCGGCCGGTGCGGCTGCTGTTTCAATCTCGGCTGACTGACGGCCCATCGTGGCCGGAGGTGTTGACGCGCGTGCGGCGCGAGATGACGGCCACCCGATCCAGCACGCAGCTGGGCCAGCCGCGTCGCCGACAGACGGCCGCACGCCGAGGTCTGGACTGACGGCTGACTCAGGGCGGGGTGCGGGCTGACGGCTGACGCACGCCGAGGTCTTGACTGACGGCTGACTCAGGGCGAGATGTGGGCTGATGGCTGACGCACGCCGAGGTATGGCCTGACGGCTGACGCACGCCGAGGTATGGCCTGACGGCTGACGCAAGCCGAGATCTGGCCTGACGGCTGATGCACGCCGAGATCTGGCCTGACGGCTGATGCACGCCGAGGTCTGGCCTGACGGCTGACGCACGCCGAGGTCTGGCCTGACGGCTGATGCACGCCGAGGTCTGGCCTGACGGCTGACGCACGCCGAGGTATGGCCTGACGGCTGACGCACGCCGAGGTATGGCCTGACGGCTGACGCACGCCGAGATCTGGCCTGACGGCTGACGCACGCCGAGGTCTTGACTGACGGCTGACTCAGGGCGAGGTGTGGGCTGACGGCTGACGCAGGCCGAGGCGTGGACTGACGACCGCCAAATTTAGAAGCCAGCCGCGACCGGCGCCCTCATCATGTGGTCATGGTCATCCCACCTCAGCCGGCTTACGCTCGGCCCGGCCCGCCGCGGCCCTTCCAGCGTCTGTCTGTGTACTCCGTACAGGCTGAGGCGGTGTAGGTGCTGAACAGTTATCAATAGTCTATTGTCCGGGAACGTTAGTAATCGTTTGCTGGTCGGTGCTCGAGGGGGTATTTCGGGCTGTAATTACCCGCCTGTGCTGGTTTCGTGTTGAGTCAGCCGCCCTGGCAGCACGATCTTAGGGGGGACTTCGAAGCCGCTGTGACCTTGGCCATGCCTGCTATACGATTTACGCACCGGCGACCAGTGTACCAGTGGACCGTCCTCCACGCGGCCATGCTCGGCCGGCGGCTGGGAACTGAGGTCTGGTGCTGCCGACCGCCCACCATGACGATCGGCGGCCGGTGTACGACTGGACCGTCCTTCACACGGCCATGCTCGGCTAGGGACTCAGGTCTGGTGTCTGGTGCGGCCGACCACCCACCATCGGCACTTGGCGCTCGCTGGCTGTGGCAGAGGCCATCTCGTGCACGGAAAAGGAGCCGAGCCACAGTCTGATGGTGACATCGCCGAATCGGTCAGCACTGTGTCGGCACGGGTGTCAGTCCCGGTGTCAGTCCTGTGTCAGCCCCGGTGTCAGTCCTGTGTCAGCCCTGTATTGGTCTGGTGTCGACCCTTGTCTGCCCTGTGTCAATTCAGCGTCGGCCCAGCATTGGCTCGAGGTCGGTTCGGTGTCAGCTCCGTGTTGGCCCGGTGTGGGCCCTGTGCTGGGCCGGTGCCGGTCCGGCGTTGGCCCTGTGTCGTCGGCCTTTGTCTGCCCTGTGTCGACCCAGTGTCAGTCCAGTATTGGTCCGATGTCGGTCCTGTGCTGGCCCTGTGTTGGTCCAATGTTGGTCCGATGTCGGCATGCTAGCCTGCAGCACATAGTGGTGCGGTTGCCCATTGGACAAGGCCATGCCGTTCGTGCTGCAGTGCGGCTGCAGCAGTGGGACGGTGCACGCGGCGGCCACACACAGACGGGCCAAGCTCGACTGGCACGCCCGTGCGGCAGCATCCAGCTCCGGCTGCCGCCGTCAGCTCCTGTGGTGTACACTGTAGTCACCGTGACGGCGGTGGTCACAGCCCGGCATCCGCCGGACTCGCAGTGCTCAGGCACCGCCGAGTCGCCACTGGAACCGACGCTTGCGACCCGGGTCGCCATGTATCTGACCGGGGTCAGCATGTCCGTGACCCGAATCGCCATGTATCTGTCCTGACATGTGATGTCTGCGCTCCGGGTCGGTGTATCCATGGCCTGACACGTGATGTTTGTGGCCCGGGTCAGCGTATCTATGGCCAATCACGTGATGTTTGCGCCACGTGTCGATATGCCTGTGACCTGACACGTGATGTTTGGGACCCGGGTCAGCACTTCTGCGGCCTGGTGCGTCGTGTCTGTGTGCGAGCCGAACCGGCGCGGGCCGGTGCAGCCGCAGCGGGAGCCGACCGACAACTGGCCGACGGGCCGGCCAGCGCCGCTGTCCGGCTGAAATCCGGCCGGCCAGATAGTATCGGCATGCGCGCGCCGTCCCCCGAAGGCGGTGGTACAGTGACCGCCCGAGCGGGCCGGCCACGCCAGTGACAGTGTGTCGCTACACACCCGGCCACCCAGTCGGTGGTCGGGTCACGTCTGCCTCCGCACAATAAGTGGGAAATTCTCGGCGGCCATCTGCTGCCACTGCCGCTGCTCCCGGCGAGACTGCTGTTGCTCGGCTGTTGACTCGGCTGGCGGCTTGGCGGAACTGCTGCTGCTTGCCTGCTGACTCGGCTGGCGGCTCGGTGGGACTACTGTTACTTACCTGCTGACTCGGCTGGCGGCTCGGCGGAACTGCTGCTGCTTACCTGCTGGCTCGGCTGGCGGTTCGTTGGGACTGCTATTGTTTACCTGCTGACCCGGCTGGCGGCTCGGTGAAACTACTGTTGCCTGCCTACTGACTGCTGATAATTCTGCAGTCTGCATGACCCCAAGACGAGTCATGTTAGCCAGATGTGCTCCCTCAAACAATCGCCACCTGGCTACTTAGCTTAGATAGCCCACATTGCACTTACTGAAAGGATAAGCAGTCGATGCGCCCCTAAGCCCAAATAACCAACCACTTACTGAAAGGATGTTTTCGACGAAGGTGATCAAGTCCACGCTTCGTGAACATGTCGCGTGTGAAATTTAGCTGGACTCTGCCTAGAAGTTCCACCACATTCTTCATTCCTAGCGTTTTCACTTCCGTCGATAGTGAACGGTTTTGATGTGTTCATGAGCATATAGCTGTATTATTGACGATGGGATGTGTATTTTCAAGGATGCGTGAGTCCAACATGCCTTTGTAGGGTAAGATATTATTTGATGTGTGGTGTAACTAGTATGTGAAGTAAGTGGTGTTAAAATAACGATTTTTCGTTGAGTGTAATCTCGAAACGAATGTAGTAGAATGAAAAAAAATCGCCGTGATAGCATGTTGAAAATATCGTTGAAGTCCTTGAAGCTAAATATTTGCCCACCAGAATACTCATTAGAGTATGGCTTTTATTTTTGGGGGGGGGGAGGGGAGGAAGGGATATACCTAATGGTGATATAGTTATATCGCTATAGTTGCGGTATATATAACTATAACGACAACACCATCCTATCAACAAATGATATTGCATAGCAAGTAATCCCTTTGCCTAAACTTGTACTACGACATGTGTGCGCATCACAATCCGAAATGATAAGCATACATTTTCTCCAGCTGCGGATATATACATATGCATATTTCCTCAAAAGCAAGTATTGGTCGTGTATGTTCGCATACTCGCCCCGCATTACTTTGATGCACACGCATATTTTTCAATATGTTTTCTGACTCCCTAGACCCATGAAGAAAGATAAGACCATGCCGCGCAGATTCAACTGGGCTCCGACTCCACCCCTCAATGTTGAGATGAACGATTCACGACGATAGTGAGTTGCTATCGGAGTGTTGGAAGATATGAAAATCACCAACATCCATTGGAGCTAAATCAGTTGAAGAAGCATAATGCATGCGGACCCCTGCGGGATCAGACCTTTGTAAATCCTAGGCGGAATATGTTTTACGTTTCGTGGTGTGATCGCAAAACCCGATGGCACATTTGCATAAAAGTGTCTTGTGATGCATAGTGGAGGCGTTACAACGGTTGGGCAGAGGAGAGGAGAGGAAAGGAGAGGAGAGGAGAGGAGAGGAGAGGAGAGGAGAGGAGAGGAGAGGAGAGGAGAGGAGAGGAGAGGAGAGGAGAGGAGAGGAGAGGAGAGGAGAGGAGAGGAGAGGAGAGAAGAGAAGAGAAGAGAAGAGAAGAGAAGAGAAGAGAAGAGAAGAGAAGAGGAGAGGAGAGGAGAGGAGAGGAGAGGAGAGGAGAGGAGAGGAGAGAAGAGAAGAGAAGAGAGGAGAGAAGAGAAGAGAAGAGAAGAGAAGAGAAGAGAAGAGAAGAGAAGAGAGGAGAGGAGAGGAGAGGAGAGGAGAGGAGAGGAGAGGAGAGGAGAGGAGAGGAGAGGAGAGGAGAGGAGAGGAGAGGAGAGGGGATGGGGCCGTGTGCAGCTCGACGCTCAACGGCAATTTCTGAGCGTTAGTGTTTCTCCCTCGCGCATGCGCCTGATCCCACACGTACACAACAAATACGTGATATTGACGGATGGCAACACCCACATTCTGAACATTGTCAACACTTTGGTGTATAAGATGACGCGGGTGCTTCGCGCAGGCTCTCAGGAGGACTGCGGAAAGTTCTGGTGATGACGCGTCAGTCGGCTGTGTCAATGAGATGGATGCCTTCCACCATCCGTCCGTCGTCACTTGCTTATCTAACTCCAGTCTACCAGCGGCTCAAGCCGTGGACGGAAACTCTGTTGCTGTCGTTCACAACTCTGTTGCTGCCGATCGTCGCTGCTCTGTTGCTGCTGTGTTGCTGCCGGTCGTCGTTGCTGCTCCGTTGTTGCCGGTCGTTGCTGCTCTGTTGCTGCCGGTCGTCGCTGCTCTGCTGCTGCCCGACGTCGTTGCTGCTCTGTTGCTGCTGGTCGTCGCTGCTCTGTTGCTGCCAGACGTCGTTGCTGCTCTGTTTGTTTGTTTGTTTGTTTGTTTGTTTATTGGGTGGTTCACTACGCACTTTATGCATATGCACATGGCGCCGCTCACACGGTTCCGCCGGTGGGCCGCTCGATTGGGAAATATCCAGAGCGGCGCTAGCGTCGAACCCAGGACCCTCGGTATCCATAGCCAAACACCATAACCACTCGGCCATCCCCGCCCCGTTGCTGCTCTGTTGCTGCCGATCGTCGCTGCTCTGTTGCTGCCGGTCGTCGCTCCTCTGTTGCTGCCGGTCGTCGCTGCTCTGTTGCTGCCGGTCGTCGCTGCTGCTCTGTTGCTGCAGTTCGGCGCCTCTGCCAGTGCCAGCTCTGCAGCGTCTGTTGGGTGTGATCGGTCTGGCGGGGTGATCAGACGCGATGGTCGGCGCCGGCCGCTGTTGTGTTTACGCTCGTTGACGACGGCGGCACCGGCCGGCCCCGGACAGTCGGACTGGACTGCCGGCTCGAGCCAGCCTCTGCGCAGCCCACAGCCGCCCCGGCCTGCCCTGAGCGGCCGGCTCGTGTTTAGAGCTGCGTCGCGACATCCCGGCGGCCCGGCGGCACCCATTTGCGTCGCTGATGGGCGCCAGGAAAATCTGTCGCCACGAGCCGACACCGTTTCCTGTGGGCGCGTCTGCCGTCCCGCGCGGGCCGCTGCCGGCGCGCGCCGCGTGCGCCCACTAGCGCCGCATGGCGGCGGCGGCGGGCGACCGGCGCCGGCCGCAGTGTGACCGGGCAGTCTCCGGAGTGGTGTGGCCGGGGGCGCGCCGTGTGTCGTGTCATGTGCGCTGCGTGTCGGACGACATGATCACCACCATGACGCCGTCCGGTGCCGGAGTCAGTGGGCACGACGCGACCGGCGAGCAGTACCCGCCGCCGGCGCCCGGCTACGAGTTCTACCCGGAATACCACCGGTACATGGAGTACCCGCACCCGCATGTCTGTGAGGTGTACAACACCGAGTACGGTGAGTGGCGGCTGCCCTGCGGGCGCCCGCTGTTTTGATGGGCCAGACCCTGGCCGGCCGGCCGGCCGTCAGCGCCGCCCGTCCCCGTCCCGGCAGTAACGGTCAGCGCCATGAGGAATGCCGCCTGCCAAGGCCGCCGGACGCTGCGGCCACGCACCTGTGGGTCCGGACATGCCGCGGTCCTGATGACCGGATATTGGTCAGACGGCGCCGACTGGTCATGTGGATCGCTGTCTGGGTCAAACGACCTAGACTGGTCATGTGGATCGCTGTCGGGGTCAGACGACCTAGACTGGTCATGTGGATCGCTGTCGGGGTCAGACGACCTAGACTGGTCATGTGGATCGCTGTCTGGGTCAGACGACCTCGACTGGTCATATGGACCACTGTCTGGGTCAGACGACCTCGATTGGTCATATGGACCACTGTTTGGGTCAGACGGCGCTGAATAGTCATATGGACCACTGCCGGGGTCAGACTACCTCGGCGGGTCATATGGACCACTGTCGGGGTCAGACTGTGCCGACATCATATGAGCCACTGCTGAGATCGGACGACTGCTAACCGCTGGCCACAGTCGAAGTCGGCCCGTGGGCCAGATGCGAGCACAGTGCGGGTCCTGATTGTGCTGGCCGGGCATTGGTCAGACGACTGCTGGCCACAGTGATGACCTAAGGCCTCTGTCGCTGCCCGGTCAGCTCGTACCGGTCAGCTCGTGCCCGGTCAGCTCGCGGCCTCTGTCGCAGCTTTGGCAACGACGCGAGCACGCGCGTCGCTGCCAAGGCTGACAGCCTGTATCCGTGCCGGACAATCTGACGGTGCCCGACAATCTCGCTCCATGTCGGACCATTTGGCTCCGTGTAGGACAATCTGGCTCCATGCCGGACCATCTACCCCAGTTTTGGGCGGCGTCGCTCCGTGCTGGGTGACCTTTCTCCGCACTGGCCGGCCCTTCTCGGTACCGGGCGGTGTCAGCTGGTGCCGGATGTGTGGTGTTGGGGCGGCGGCCGGTGTGTCGGCCCGGTGCCGCCGGCCGGACGTGGTGCAGTCGGCTGTTGCTCACGGCTGGGGACGGCCGAGTGGCCCACTGTGCCTGGTGCCGCCGACCGTTGTTGGCCGGCGGAGCTGTCTTTCCCTGCGCGGTGCCCCAGTGTCCAACTAGTGTTAGAATGCTAAAATTGTGGACATTCCGGATCGGAGAGACAATTCTCTTCCTGTTGCCGACATATCAAGCTCATTTTTATACTTTTCAATTATTTTTGCATGTTTATCAAACAGCAATGAGTTTCCAGCCATTTTCGAACGGCTCCCTTTTGGCACGAAATGAGTGGATGATTTCCCGAACAGTAAATTGTTCCCCATGACGAACATCCAGGATAATACCACGTTTCCATCCTCTCAGTCGGTGGTGTACCACTGCCCGTGCAGCGACAACGGCCCTAGCTCCCACTTTCCCCCTCGCTCCCCACCCGGAACGCGGCACCGGCTGCAGGGCGAGAACAGCTAGCGCCTGTTGACAGTGTAGTCAATATACGGACCGGGCCGAGTGGTCTGATGTGCTTGACCGACTCGGGAAACCGACCGGAACTATGGATCGTGTGCGCTGCCCCAGACCCGAAGTTCGTTGATTTGCAGCCAAACTATGCTGTGAATAATCATGAAGATCCGGCGCGTCTGATCATGAAGAGTCCATATGTGCTCAGTCCGATGCCCGTGATGCTATGCGTGTTTGTTGTATGTATCCGGATGTGTTGCTGAAGTGCATTATCGGCGATCATCTCCGCGGCTGCACCTTTCTGTTGTGAAGGCTCGCGCTCAGCTTTACCCAATAAATCGCATGTAAGAGGCGATATCGTTAATAGAAAATAATGACTTAATTTTCCTTTGGTTCTGTACAATGGTGGCCCGGTGTGGCTGGACGTGCTAATGGTGCTCAACAAGGCTCGTGGTGGGCGCAATATGACCAGAATAGTCGAAGCGCCCGAAAGCCCAAATAACCAACCAAACAAGGCTCGTGACAAGTGCACCGTCGCGTGGACATTGAACCCACCACCTGTTGGGGAATTCCAGTCCAGCAGCATAATGCAGCTGGGTGTTGCCGGGGACGGTCAGTGCGTTGACACAGCCTAGTTGTGGACTCTCAGATGTCCTGTTTCCAGCCGGATTTGCAGCCGTCCAGCACACGGTGTCATGTGGGACTGGACTTCACAGCCGCTGCCGAGGGCGCCAGCCTGCCGGCCTGCTGTGGGAATGTCGTGACAGTGAGACGGGCTGGTCTGTCGTCTCCGGCAGCGGCCGGAATGTGGGTGTGTGATGCCTGCAGCGCCACCGATCGATGCCGACCTCTGTCCGGTGTTTAGTCTGGCAGTGGTCCTCGTCTCTCTGCGTGTCACGTGCTGGTCCGGCGCGGGTCTGATGCTGGCGCTGGTGACATTTTGTGTGCGCTAAATGGAGCGACTTCTCCCCAATCATTAGTTTGGCCACCCCAATCGTTGATTTGCCCCCCCCCCCAATCAGACCGAAGCTTCACTGTTGAGCTCATGGAGGCGCCCTTCCAGAACGCTCGGTTGCACCCACCCCACTGAATGAGTTTTTTAAAAGCCAATGGCGTCCCGCTCCTGGGAAGGATGCCATCAAAGAAATCACCCCCCCCCAATCAATTTTATAAAGCGACCCCATGCATGCTGGTGTTGTGGTGCTGCTGGTGCTGGCATGAGTTCGGCCTGGTAGGATTTTAAAAGTATTTCACACCTTTAACTAGGCACTCTGTGGTTGGAAAGTAGGTAGTACCATACGAAACATCGACTTCGTTGTTTTTGACAAGCTCATACATTTTTGGGTAAGACCGTTTTCGTCAAACACCACTCTTCCCAATACGCTTGACAGACCCTAGAAGCCATGGGGTTGGTTGCTATGACGACCCTGTCTATGAAGTCCGTCTTCCCCAGACAAAATGCACTTGCGAGTAACCTTGGCAGCAGCCGACGCCTAATTGCGAGCGTGGGTGAAGTCCTAGCGGGTCTACTCCCCAGTACCTATATGGCACAAATGTTCACCCGTGCGGGCCGGCGCCGTTCGGCCCGACCATCACAAAGTAACTCGTTTGATGCAGTATTTCGCGTTTGTTTCTTCATTTAATCAGATGTGCTTTTTGTATTTCGATGCTTCACCTTTATTATCCCATTGTTCTTCATGAAGTTTTTATATAAAATCTGTGTGCCAAATGAAAAGGAACTCTACGGTATTTTCGTTCGGGGCATCTTTCAACACTGTTCCACAGTGTAGTGCAGTATTTCAAGTTACTTTTGTCACTTGGAACCAGCGTGACTGGGCAGTGACTCCTGGTCCGCGCGACTGGTCAGTGACTCCTGGTCAGTGTGGCTCGACGGTTACTCCTGGTCGGAATGACTCGGCAGTGACTCCTGGCCAGCGTAACTGGGCAGTGACTCCCAGTCAGCGTAACTGGTCAGTGACTCATAGTCAGCGTAACTGGGCAGTGGCTACTGGTCAGCGTAACGTGGCAGTGGCTCTTGGTCAGCGTAACATGGCAGTGGCTCTTGGTCAGCGTAACATGGCAGTGGCTCCTGGTCAGCGTAACTGGGCAGTGGCTCCTGGTCAGCGTAACATGGCAGTGGCTCCTAGCCGGCGTGGCTTGGTAGCAGTGACTGCAGACGAGGGCGATGGTTCGTTCGATTGGCGTCTCGCCGACCGCGGCCCAGACTGGCGTGGCGGCAGCCGGCAGTCGTCTACGATAACCACTGTCTGGCTATTTATACTCGGCGGCCCGTCGCTGCCGCTGCCACAGCCGCAGCCGCAGCCGCTCTCCTGACCGTCTCCACCTGTAATGACTGTGGTTGGAGAGCGGAGAAGAGTACAGTCGTGCCAGCGGGAATATTGCCACCCTGCTCGTAAGATGACTGAATTATGAGGGAAATCCGGTGATTTTCTTCAGTTTTGCCCAGACAGTATTTGTTTCAACCGTCATTATTGGCGTACTATTCCGAAGTTTTTTTTCGGAATTAGGTGCATGTTTCAGCTCGATTTAACCGCTTCCTTGCTCCCTCTGGTGGTCCATTAGATTCGCCTCCGGCAGAGATGCGTCTTCACGTGTACTGACTGCGGCCGGGTGGTCGGTGGTCTGGCGCTGCAGGGAGGAGATCCGTGACGTGTGCCGTGACGTCAGGTGAGAGCTGGTGGCGCCGGCGCACCTCCGCCGACAGCCCCCACACTCACCAGCCGCTCCAGAACTCGCCGGCCGGGCCACGCCGCAGCCGCTTCCGGGTTGGTGCAGCCGAACCGGGCGGCTGGCCGGCTGGACGGCGGGACAGCGGCCGGGCGGCGGCCGTCCAGCCGTGACCCGGCCAAACTCCCCGGGCTATCGATCGCCGCTGGCTGGTCACCGGGTCACAGTCGGCCGGCGCTGCCTGCTGTGGCGCGCTGCTCTCGACGGCCGCGCTGCCGCCGGCGCCGTGTGCTGGCCACCGCCGGCGCCGTGTCGCGTCACGGCTCGCCGAGGATTCGTCGCCGGTCCGTTCTTGTGTCGGATCCGGAGTCCGTTTGGGATCGGTTAATTACTTCCAGCTTTTGTAGCGGCTTTTTCTGGTGACACGGGGTATTCCGTGACTTCGGAAATGGTTTTGCAGTCGTTTGAGGGTGGTGCCGACATTCCCTGCACAGGCCACTTGTCTGCACGTATCTCGGAGTCCACGCTAGGTCGGTTTTATGTCCCACTGGGACCATATATGCTCGACAGTTCGCATGGAATCTCCTAAGTTCAGTCACTAAGTCAACGTCTTGTGGACATCCCCATGCTTTCGCAGTTCTTTTGGAAACTCTCCCTCCCCAGTCAAAGACAAAGACGTATATGCAGGCCATGCACGATATGCTCGTGGCTATTACAGCCTACTGTCGAGTTTTAAAACAGATGTCACGGGGGGAAAAGAGCTGTCACAGGCACACATAAAAACATAAACAACTCATACCAGCGGCACGGAAAGAGTCGGCAAGTGCGGTAAGTATGCTAAGAAGTCAGCAAGTATGATAATAATTCAGCAAGTGTGATAATAATTAAGCAAGTATGATAAGAGGTCGAGATAAGAAGTCAGGAAGTGGATCAGATCAATCTCACCGTTCTCGAGCACAAATACCGCCTAAGACGGCGACCGGACGTGGCAGTTTCCCCAGTTCGAGTGGCAGTTCATTGTACAGAGCAGGACTTCTGAAACAAAAAGGACGTACAGGTCGCGGTCCTGGGACGTACAGGTCCCGGTCCTGATGGGTGTGACGGTCACGGTGCTCGGCGACTGTTGAGATGGTGCTGGCTAAGAAGCCGGCTCCCGCATTCGGCGCACCTTGTGAAGTAGGCACAGCGTGTGGTATGAGGCCAAGTTCTCAGCGCTCATCCAGCCAAGACGCTCTAACATATCCGTTACATTTTAAAATTTAGTTCGTCTGAAAATAACTTTTGCTCTATAGTTGATTTTTTAAAATCCGATACATTCTTTTGAGTCTTGAATACACCTTCCGATGCTTCCGAAAGGGGCTGAGTTAGGGGTTCCCACCTTTGGAGTTCTGCGGCACTGTTATTTGTGTTTCCGAACTGGTTCTATGCTCTTCCTGTGTGTCTCGTGCCGATCGTGACGTGTTCCTCTCGGCGGTTGCGACTGGGGAGGGGGCGACAGGTGGGCGGACGTGTGCTCCACCCGGGCCGGTGTAGCGGCGCCCGGCCGTCCCGTGGGTGGGCGTGTTTACCCGGCCGTGTTGCCGTGGCGACGGCCACAGGGGCCGGCAGGTGTGGGGCGCCGACAGGCCGTGGTGAGGTGGTGATTAAGACGCGCACCTTGCCGGCGACGCTGCTGGACGGAGGTGCGTGTGTCAACATGTTACGTGCCGCACCGTGGTGTCGAGCAGGACTGCGCGGCGTGAAGAGATGCGGGAATCACTTACGATTGGTGATTGCCACTCACAAATTCGTCAGATGTTACAAATTTCATCGCGCCGCCGATGGTGGCAATATGCAGCAGGGGCCTTTCGGTGTGTATGTCGTGAAATAGAAGAAATATCAGCAGATACGAGATCTTCTGTCGCATAATCTAGCCTACGCTAGTCTTATATTTGGTCTGAGTTAATTGATTTCAAGTACACATTTCCTAAACATTTCAGGCAATCACTATCTTAAACTGAATCCATCCCAGACAGCTGTGAGCTGTGTCAATTTCATTTGGCGAATGGTTCTCATGAGACGTGGACAGTAGCTAGGTAGGTAGGGAAATATGGGAAGTGACTTTCCATTAAAATGTCAAAGAACTACACTTGTTTTGCAAATGTTCAGAGGTTTTGCCCTGCGAATTCAGGAGTTCTAGATGTAATTGCAACTCTGTCCCAGAGTCCGGTACTCGATTATATCTCTTCCGCGAACTTAAGCAGATCATATACGTCTGACGAGACTGGTTGGGTCATCTCATCTGTCAAAGCCGACAGGGATTGGAGATGGAAACCCACCTCGACCTCGAATTAATGACCTGACATACACGACCTGGCTGACACGACCTCTACGACCTTACATACAAACAAATGTGTCGCATTCGACTGAGCGGACCATGACATCAGCCGACTTCGTGATCGGCCCAGTTGGCAGAAACACGACCGGTGCTTGAGGAAGTGGACCCAATATCCGTCTGGAGAAGCCTGCACTCATCTGTTTCAGCCACAGGGAGGTGACAGGCTTACAGCTGCGCGTAAAGCATATTATTTCAGTAAGTTGGAAATCGCGGTGTGATGCATGTATTATTTTGTCGCTGTGCAAGACCTGATGTGCTCAGACAGGCAGAGGTTGGAGCAGTCGCTGTGCAAGACCTGATGTGCTCAGACAGGCAGAGGTTGGAGCAGTCGTGCATGACCTGGCGTGCTGGGACAGGCAGAGGTTGGAGCAGTCGTGCATGACCTGACGTGCTGGGACAGGCAGAGGTTGGAGCAGTCGTGCATGACCTGACGTGCTGGGACAGACAGAGGTTGGAGCAGTCGTGCATGACCTGGCGTGCTGGGACAGGCAGAGGTTGGAGCAGTCGTGCATGACCTGACGTGCTGGAACAGGCAGAGGTTGGAGCAGTCGTGCATGACCTGGCGTGCTGGGACAGGCAGAGGTTGGAGCAGTCGCTGTGCATGACCTGACGTGCTGGAACAGGCAGAGGTTGGAGCAGTCGTGCATGACCTGACGTGCTGGGACAGGCAGAGGTTGGAGCAGTCGTGCATGACCTGGCGTGCTGGGACAGGCAGAGGTTGGAGCAGGACGTGGTGTTGTCGAGTTGACGCGGCGCCAGGTCCGTCTGACCGGGTCGCCACTCGTGGTGGTGACCAGTCAGGCTGGTGGCAAAGTGCAGTGACCGAGAGCGGCCGGGTCGCTCAGCCAACCTTGCCGGGTCACCGTCAGATCGATGGGGCTCGCTTCCGAGCCGGCGGAGGCTGCAGTCGCCCGGAGAGAATCGATGCGCAATCGATACTGGCGCGTGCTGCCTGCCGATGTTTGGCGCGCGCGCACACAGCTCAATGCTCACACTTGCGCGAACACACATACACACATGCACACGTGCACATGAACACTTACACTCGCACGTGTTCGTCCATACACGTACGCACATTCATACGCACATATGTACCCATTATATTCCGGACGGACGCTGCTCCCCTCGCTGCCGGTAGAAGGAAATTATGGTGCTGATTGAGAAAAGTCGGTTTCCAATTGTTTCTGCTTGGTATCCGGAAGAGCCCAAGGTGCTATGAACGGCTTCTGGTTGGATTATCTTTTGTCACAGATCGGAGTCGGGGGATTTCGTGCGTCGCGCCACGGTGGCATTTGCTGGGTGGGAAGCTCTGAAAAAAGCAGCGTTCACCAGTGGGCAGGGACCACATGATTGTTTTGTGTCTGGGTTGTTTGCCGAGGGTGCTTGGTGGTCGTGGACAGTGGTATCCCGGAGGTCGTCTGGTGGCAGTGGAGGGTGGTGACCGCCGAGGGCATTTGGTGACCACTGAGGGTGTCTGGTGGCCGTGTAGAATGGTGACCACCGAGGGCGTTTGATGACAACTGAGGGTGTCTGGTGGCAGTGTATGGTGGTGACTGCCGAGGACGTTTGGTGACCACTGAGGGTGTCTGGTGGCCGTGTAGAATGGTGACCGCCGAGGGCGTTTGGTGACCACTGAGGGTGTCTGGTGGCAGTGGAGGGTGGTGACCACTGAGGGCGTTTGGTGACCACTGAGGGTGTCTGGTGGCCGTGAGGGGTGTCTGGTGACGGCAGTGTCTGGTGGCTGTGGAAGGTGCCTGGTGGCCTTAGAGGACGTCTGGTGTCCGCCTACGGTATCTGGTGGCCGTGAGGAGTGTGGTGGTTGTGTAAAGTACTCGGTGGCCGCGGAGGGTGTCTCCGTGTAGCACTGAACAAGCGGCCAGTCGCCGGATGCAGCCGTATGGTGGTGTCACTCGACAGGACATGACGTCATTTCCGAGCTGCTTTTACATCTGTGGTCGGCGCGTATCTCCAGACACCAAGTGCACCAAGTGTCTTGCATGATATTAGGAAATTGTTTCCCGTAACATGTGACATTCGCTACGCGCCATAGCTGTCCCAATTTCATTGAAAAAGACTGCCGTGTCAAACGCCATCCAGCACTGTGTACGTCACAAGCACGAGGTATGCCGTGGCCAAGCCTACTATCCAGATGACCCATTCACGCCACCGATTGTGACCGGTCATGACCGCCCATGGCCCATCGAGGCACTCTGTGCGACCTCGACGAGTGCTGGTAGACAGGCAACTTGGAACCTGGGTCTGTCCGGCTTCGGAAATAGTGCACCAGCGGGGTTTATGCGGCTGGTTCCACCCGTCAGTCTTTTTGTCCTGCAATACCGGTCGGTGATTGACGCGTTGCGTTACACTGCGTGTTATCCGAGCCGAGGCTGCCAACCGCTGACCACGCGGCGCCCATTTGTTTTTAGTACAGGTATGTAGGAAAAAAGAATTCGCGCTTGCGCGCTAGGGACGCCTTCAGCTATTTTTTTATCATTTCAGACATTAACACGGTCAAATGAATTTCCCTTTAGCATATAACTTCCATTTTACCCATGAGCTGGTTACCTATGGTTATATTACGAGCCGACACATTCGAGCACGCAAGACACGATCTTATGGGTCACGGACCATTGCGGCCCCGAAGGGGGCCCAGATATAGGTCACGAACACGGGGCAGCGGGAGTGGAAGCTGCAGCCGGAGCAGTAGCTGAAGCTGGCACCGGGGACAATGTTGGAGTTAGAGCTGGAACTGGAGTGGGGGACAAAGTTAGAGCTGGAGTGGGATACAAAATTGGAGCTGGAGGCAGAACTGGTGGTGGAGCGAGAGCTGCAGCTGGCGCCGGAGACAAAGTTTGCGATAGAGCTGGAGCTGGCAGGCGGCAGCCGCCCAGCTCCACCACCTGCCGGCCCACGGCCACATTCAGAGCGTGAACGGGCGGCCAGCGGCGGCGAGTTTCACTGGTCGGCCGGCACGCTGGCCCAAGGTGCGCCCCGCAGCTCGGCCGCATGGACGGCGACGGGAGCAGCGCGTGCAGCGTCAGCTGAGTGGACGGCCGTCGGAGACGACGTGCACGGCCGTGACGTGACGGGCGGTGACCCGCATGTGCGGCGCGCCCTGTCGGGGGCGGCGCCGGCGGGTGCCAATGACCGGCACGATGGAGCGGAACGGTGGTCGATTGTGCCGCTGCCGGCCGGATACGCGGCGGCCGCCACTGCCGCCGCCGCCACCGCCGTTTGAATGAGTGATGTCACACGACAGAACCGGCGCGCTCGCGGCACGTGACCGGCCCTACCCGCCGGTGCAAACGTGACCCGACGGCGGCCGACGTTTTTCCACGCTCTTTTTTGCCGACTGGCCGGCGGAAAAAGACCGCGCGTCGCAGGGAGGCTATTAGGGAAGACTTTTTACTGCGGCGCAGACGTTGATGTGTCCCAGATACGTGCTCCCGCTAGCTGGCGATCTCCTGCCATCGCTCCGCTGCCGCCGCATCGGCGGGAACATCACCCCTCCCATCCCCCCTCTGATGGCAGTGGGCGATGACCCGGTCCCGAGAGCACTGCGTCGCGCGGCCGCTCAAATGATTTTTAACGTGGCTGTCGACATTTGTCGGATAGTTGCGGTTTTGTCCGAGCCGGAAGTGGTGCAGATAGGTTGGCGGCTTTTTGCCGCGTGTTTGTATGGCGGGCCGACCTGACACTGGACGGCGGGGCGGCTGGTTTGTGTGCGCAGCCGGCTGTTTGTTGGACCAGAAGCCGGCTAGCCGGCCAGCTGTCTGTCGGATCAGAAGCCTGCTAGTCGGCCGACTGTTTATATGATGGCACGCCTAGTACGCCGCGTGAAAACGGGACTGGACGGCCGGCCGTCGGTGGCTCGAAAGTGCGACGTGGCCGCCGACGACGTGTTGTGACGGTGACGCTGTGTTGTGGCTGCATCCGGTGACAGGCCGCACTTTCACCGGCCGGCCGGTCGGCAGGTCGGTCGGCAGGTCGACGGCTGGCGAAAGCCCGCTGCTGGAGGTCGACGGCCACAGTGACAGCAGCCCGAGCCGAGCCGAGCCGAGCCGAGCCGAGCCGAGCCGAGCCGAGCCGAGCCGAGCCGAGCCGAGCCGAGCCGAGCCGAGCCGAGCCGAGCCGAGCCGAGCCGAGCCGAGCCGAGCCGAGCCGAGCCGAGCCAAACGGAACTGAGCCAGCCAGGCATAATTCAGCGCTGTCCAGGTTCGACTAGTCCAGTCCAGTCCAGCCCACCCTGGCCGCCGCGACACCAGCAGGATGTACACGGTCCACTGACAGTCGGGAAAGCGCGCACACCGCTTTCCCGGCGGCTTGTTTTCCGTGATGCCGGTCCAGATGAGGAATGTGGCAGCTTGGCGTTCCGGGTGGCGCGGCATTGGGCCGGGCCGCCGAGGTCACCGCTGCACACCGGTGGACACTGTCCGGCCGTCGGGCGGCAGAGCACCAGCCTGGTGACCGTCGGGTCAGCGGTAGACGGTGCACACGTGTGGCACGCACACGGTGGTGGGACGGTTGGGAGTGCCGGCGGGAAGGTTGATGGTCTGTCCGTCAGCTGGCGCTATCCGTGCAGGAGCTGCAAGGTGGTGTTCCCCTGGCCATCCCAAATCCAGCGGGTTGTTAATACAGACTGCTGATATCAGCCGAATTGCCTGGTTATGTTCTGCAGCCGCCTCCCCCTCCCCAACGCGATTGAACATGCACGCAACCCGGCATACTATGTATGTATGTATGTATGTATGCATGTGTGTATATATTATATATATATATATATATATATATATATATATATATATATATATATATATATATATATATATATATAGTTTCCGAAATACAATTAATCATTCAGCAAAGTTAATGAATAACTGGGATTTTCCCCGTGTATCGCTTCTACTTGCCGACATGACGGGCCTTCCCATTCCATCGCATAACCGGTCTTTCATCTCAGTCGACCGCCGCTTTCACATGCCATGGTTTTCAGCCGTGTTTTTGTATCCGCTGCAGCGTTGGCGGTCACAATTTCTATGCGCGTCAGGGCCTTCGATGCTGGCGTTCTGGGAGCTGGCGGGGTGGTGCGGTGCTGCCGAGCTGTGGTGCGGCTGGTCAGCGGCGGCCGGCCGCTGCCGGTGTTTCTGATCACGGCGCCGCTTTATCGCCGGCGGACTGATGCGGCGACGCGTGTCTGATGCCGGCGTCCGTCCCGGTGGGCGTGTGGCATGTGCGCGTGCGGGGCTTGGCGGTGCTGCCACAGCCTCCGCTGGCGACGTATCTGCTGTCCGGGCCGCCGCCGCCGCCGCCGCCGCCGCCGCCGCCGCCGCCGCCGCCGCCGCCGCCGCCGCCGCCGCCGCCGCCGCCGCCGCCGCCGCCGCCGCCGCCGCCGCCGCCGCCGCCGCCGCCGCCGCCGCCGCCGCCGCCGCCGCCGCCGCCGCCGCCGCCGCCGCCGCCGCCGCCGCCGCCGCCGCCGCCGCCGCCGCCGCCGCCGCCGCCGCCGCCGCCGCCGCCGCCGCCGCCGCCGCCGCCGCCGCCGCCGCCGCCGCCGCCGCCGCCGCCGCCGCCGCCGCCGCCGCCGCCGCCGCCGCCGCCGCCGCCGCCGCCGCCGCCGCCGCCGCCGCCGCCGCCGCCGCCGCCGCCGCCGCCGCCGCCGCCGCCGCCGCCGCCGCCGCCGCCGCCGCCGCCGCCGCCGCCGCCGCCGCCGCCGCCGCCGCCGAACGGTTCACGGCCAGTCCAAACTAGGCCACTCCCGGCAGCCAGCCAGATGGCCGCGCGACGTCCCAGTGATGCACCTGGCCGTCTGCCGGCCACCACGCTGAGACCCATTCCGGTCCGGTCCGCTCTGTCTGGACTGGTCTGATCTGGCCCGCTCCGGCGTGATCTGATCTGGCTTGTTCTGGTCTGATCTGATTTGGTTTGATCTGATCTGATTTGATTTGGTTTGATCTGATCTGATTTGGTTTGATCTGATCTGATCTGGTCAGTTGTATTCTGGTCCCATCCGGTTCGGTCCGGTTTGTTCCGTTCTGTTCTGATCTGATCTGATCTGATCTGACTTGGTCCGGTCCGGTCGGTTCCGTTCCGGTCTGGTGTGGTGTGCTCGGTCTGCGTGGTGTGGAGACTCGACGTAGCTCGGCCCGAGCGGCACGGACGGTGTGCGGTGTGTGCCTGTTCTGTACGGTGTCCCTGTTCGACTCGGCTCTGGCGGTTGGTACGGTGTGAATGGTGTGTCCGTTCCGTTCTGTGGGGATCAGGTGGTGCGGCCAGCGTCGACCCTGCTGTCTCTGCTGCCAGTTGACGCTCTTGCGCAAGGCGGATCAAGTTCGCTGATTATTATTCGAGCCTTCAGAGTTCGATATTAATGGTGACGTTGTTCGCATGCTGCTGATGAACGTGCACACTTTGTGTGATGTGCATTCTGACTGGTCATTCTTATCCGCGGCAAAGCACAGCATGCCAAAACGAGAGCATTTTTCTGCCGCCACGTAGATGCGACCCGGTCGCGTTTCCATCACCATACCATCCAGTAGGACGGGCGGTGATGTTCGGCGTTGTGCGATGTTGGTTCGTAGTTGGCGGCGAATAAGTGGGGGTCGCGCTGCCGTCACCACACCATCCAATAGGATGGACCGCGATGATTTGGTGTTGTTTGGTGTTGGTTTGGTGTTGGTTGTGGTAGTGTAGCCAGCCGTGGGTGTACATGGGCCCAGCGACGGACAGTATTTAATTATTGCTGGGCTCTTCGGCGCGCACGGCGCAGACGCCCCGCCGTGAGATGGAGGGTGAGGGAGTGCCCACGGCCACTGGAGTCGGCCCTCCGGTGACCCGGCTAACCCTGCTGCCCCCTCCCACAGGCCGGGCCCGGACCGCCGGTCTCATGACAGATGTTACATAATGTGCTGACAACCGGTCGTCGTTTTGTTAGCTCAGTTCCCAGCGCAGGTGCAAATTGGCCATCTCCGCCTCCGTTTCACTTTTTGCGTTCGTGTTCGGCGGTCAGCTGACTCGGCAGTAAATGGTTGAACCGGTGGCGCGGGAGCTGGGCGTTCGTGGCCATGTACTTAAATGTTTTGCTGTCATCATATTCCCCTCGAAAAAGCTGTCAATTTCTATCGCGCGACAGTGTTTCAGTGCTGTGGTGGGGGTGGGGTTGGGGATGGGTGGGTCTGAGCACTGCTATGCCAAATGTGTTTAACTGAACCACATCGGGGTTTTTGCTCCTGCTGACGAACAGTGCGTCCCATGCGTATGCAACCTTGGACGCTTCTCTGCAGTGTTTCGACCCTGTGTCTGAGTCAGCAAAACATGTTGGTTGGACGTCGTAATTAGCCAACTTCCGGCCAAATGATTGCATCATTATTTCTGTTGTTGACGTCATGAACGGCGTACCTGCTGGCCGCCACCCACCCCCGCCCGCTGTAGTGTCAGCAATGTCAGCAGTGCCAGCGATCTCACAGCGGTGCTAGCAGTGTCGGCGGCGTCAGCAGTGTCGGCGGCGTCAGCAGCAACAGTAATGCTAGAGATGTCAGCGGCGCCATCAGCAACAGCAATGTCATCAATGTCAGCAGTGTATTTGATATCGACGGCGGCAGCGGCAGCGGCAGCAGCAGCAGCAGCAGCAGCAGCAGCAGCAGCAGCAGCAGCAGCAGCAGCAGCAGCAGCGGCAGCGGCAGCGGCAGCGGCAGCGGCAGCGGCAGCGGCAGCGGCAGCGGCAGCGGCAGCGGCAGCGGCAGCGGCAGCGGCAGCGGCAGCGGCAGCGGCAGCGGCAGCGGCAGCGGCAGCAGCAGCAACAGCAGCATCAGCAGCAGCAGCAGCAGCAGCAGCAGCGGCGCCATCAGCAACAGCAATGTCATCAATGTCAGCAGTGTATTTTATGGCGGTAGCGGCAGCGGCAGCGGCAGCGGCAGCGGCAGCGGCAGCGGCAGCGGCAGCGGCAGCGGCAGCGGCAGCGGCAGCGGCAGCGGCAGCGGCAGCGGCAGCAGCAGCAGCAGCAGCAGCAGCAGCAGCGGCAGCAGCAGCGGCACCTGTTGGCCGTCGGATGCCGTGTCGGCGTGCGGAGCTTTTTATCCGGTCGCCCGTTATGCCGTGTTCAATGGCGGCCCAAGGTTACCGCGCCATCGATGGCGGCGCGCGATAAGGCTAACGGTGCTGCGGCGCCACTCGCCTGTCGGCACCGACGCCGGCAGCAGCCGACAGAGGCGGGGTGAGCGACCTGTCGGCCGGCCTCTTTGATGCGCCGGCTGTGCGTGAAGACGGCGGCTGCACGTGGCGTGGCCAGGCCACTGAGCCAGCTCGGCGGCCTGCCTAGGTGTCGAAGTGTCGCTCCCAGGGTAATGGCACGGCCGACCACACGCCTAAATAGGAATGCATGAGGTGGAAAGGCGGAATCTTGTCGCCAGGCCACCCCGAATGCTCCACATGTATGCAGTTCGGATGATTATTCCATCTCCCGTAGTATATTTTTAGAACATTGATCAGCATTTGTCACCTGTGCTCTGACAAGACAGGATGTGAATCGATTTGTGCGCTCTCACTGAGCGCCAGACGATCGGGACAGCTGGCAACTGGCTTGATGGGGTTGGGGACGTGGCAACAAGACGGTTGTGTCGGAGCGCTCACCACACTGCACTGTATTAAAATGCTGCGGTTTAGTCTAAATTCCACTGACCGGTCGCGAGGTACGTTCAGCGTTTTAGTAGAAAGCCCGGCCTGGTGTTGGTGCCGGAGCACCATCCCAAAGGCGCTAGGCGATATGATTATTTGTTTCAGACATCAATATCCAGTACGATGTAGCCCATGTGATCGTATATGAGGTGGACATGACGTATATCGATTCTACAAGTTAATGTGATTGTCTGATGCCTTAGTTTCGTACGCAACAATAATGGTGTTGTTTTCATGCAGAAGCAAAACAGTCGATCGTCATCTAGAATGAAAGGTTGACATCATAGCATGATGACTCGGTACAGGGATTATTCCGGACAGGGAATAACAAATTTCAGATCTACTCTTCAAGGACCCAACGTGGTCAAAGCTGCAGAACCGGTGCATCGCTGATCCCCGCATAACCTTGTCATTTGTGAGAGGGGCGACATTCAGCTGGTCTCGGTGAAAGTGAGGATCCGTTCAGATGCGCAACGGCACCCTGCGCCGCGCTCTGATCACATACGCGTCGGTCACGGCGAGCGAAGTCGGCCTGTCGCTACGCCTGACATTTCCCACCGTGTCAGGATATTTTTTCATGACTGGGTGGGACGTAAAATCCGGACAAATTTTACGTCCCCTGCAATTTTCCATTGTTGTTGATAAATGCGTGTGGTTACCTCAGTATAGGTGCCCCTTTTGTCGATCTGCGCACCCAGTGTACTCACTATAAAGAAGAACGGTCTGCGCCGTGTGGTGGCTGGGTCGGCGTGGTTTTCCTGGACGCGGGAGGCGCTGCTATGTTGGCTGGCTGTGCGAATGTGTCGGCTGGCCCAGTTGGTGACTGACTGGCACGGCGGCAGCGGCTGGACAGGGTCGTGGCACATCAAGCCTTCGTCCGGCCGGCTGCGGACAGCGCGAGCGCTCGTGGCGCCCGGCACGGTCGGCACTCGGCCCGCCGCGACGGCTCGCTTGTGGCGGCCATGGACGGCGCTCAGGCCGACTCCACCCCACACCACACGACCTGGGCCGTCGGCCGTCGACGCTGCATGGTCGCGGAGGACGTCGATGCTTCCTGTGCTGATCGCGTGCCGTTGATCGGACGATCACTGTCGACTGGGGCGGCGACCGTCGTTGCGGGGTGGTGTTGTGTCGGCGGAGAGCGCTGGCCAGGCGCCGTTCCAGACACCCGCTGTCGCTCTGTACGGCCCCAGCCCCAGCCCGGCTGACCGACTCAGCCGCAACCCAGACAACGAACTGGCGTGGTTGAGGTCCGCCTCCACGTCCCTGGTGGGCAGACCTACTTCGCTCGCAGAAATAGCCTTACTCTGCCGGAATAGCGAAGAAGACGCCACCAACTAAGCTGCTCTGGAGTCTTCCAAATGTCGTGTTTGCTATCAACGCACGGACACGACGCAAAGTAATCTAGTACTAGACGTGACCGAAAGCTCTGTGACGGGTCAGGTCTCTTCGCACCGCTACTTAACCCTAGCCTTAGACTTACACACGTAGCCTACCGGGTACATGTCTGGAATGGCTGCCGGCGGGCCCGTCTTAGGCCGAACACTGTGCCGTTTAGCTGGACACGTGGCCACGGCTCGCGCCGTCCCGCCTGGCGCGGCGGAAGTGCTGACATTGTGCAGACGGCTCACATCTGCGTCTACGCTGGCGTGACGTCATCAGCTACAGATATGTGGCAGTGGACTCCCACACTGTGTACGGAGTGGTGCGAATGTCTCTGCAGCTGGCTACCAGCCACACTCTGCCTCGGCGAGACGGCGGTAAGACCTGGTTTGCCTGGTGTCCCGGGGATAAACGGATCCCGTGGTCTTCTTTAACCAGGACAACCTGTTGTAGCCGGAGCGGACTCAGCGCCCTGTTCGGGTGGGGCAGATTCTGGAGTAGACTCAGCGCCCTGATTGGATGGGGCGGATTAGTTGCTCCCTTGTGATCAGAGTTTTGCTGTCTCCAGGGCTGATAGCAGCCGCGCTGAAATAGTTACAGCTATCGAATGGTAGCACCAAAATGACACACTCATCGTCGCCATACTGGCATCCAAACTGGATGTGAACGGTGAAAAAGCGGCATACACGTAAGTTGGTCCAAACTGATAGCAAATGCTACCATCCAGGATATATTCTGTTCCCATTGATTGAAAATAAACCAAGTGCAGATGAAAACAAACGTTGAATAAAAGGGAGTAGTTATGAGACCTGCATCATGTAGAATGTTTCCCAATGCAGGGCGCCGCTAGGACGCTGTGGGAATGAAGGCAGAGGTCGGACCGCGTGGATCCCTTGTTATGAGCACGGGATTCGGCGCTATGTCGTTGCGGCAAAGAACTTGCCATGTTTACCCCCGGGCTACCCGTTGGGCCAATATTGAGCCATTGGACATTATGTCGTTACGGCAGAGAGCTTGTGGATCAGCCATGTTTACCCCTCCCCCAGGGCTACCCGTGCAGCCAATGTCCAATCATTTTATGTCGTGCGGCGTATTGTGCTGGTTCTCGAGATATGAGCTACATCAATTACACTTCGTAAAAATGACGACCAGTTCGAAATAAATGTTATCGTGCGAGGTGAAAAGTGGAGATTTCAAGAGTAGTCTTAGTTGCTAGTGAAGGTAACAGGACTTGAAATGTTGCAGCAAAATAATAGTGCAGGTTCAAAGGCGTGACAGTCCGGACAGGTCGGGTCGATCGTTCTTAGAAGGTGGATCTGGCAGATTTGCCCTGATTGTTACCAACATGTAAACTATGTGTGCAGTAGAAATGTCATGGTGTCTGTCTTGGCGTCTTGCAAAGTCGTGATTTGGGAACCGCATTGTAGATATTCATCAACATCTTTAGGAACTGTGAAGCTAGTATTATATATATATATATATATTGAGGACTATTGGGAATACTGGTATACTACCGATGTATGTTACTGGAAAATTACTGGTATATTACTGGTGTATTGAGGAAGCGAATGCCATCCGATTTGACGTTAGAATAACAAACTTCATGACCACAGTTTATGTGTAGTTCGATTTTTGCAGTGCGCGCCAAAATCCAGAGTTTAATAGCCAACGTGAACTTGTTTCGCTGGTATAGCGATGTGCCCGAGCAACACAGCACCCAGAGTGTTGGGAGTCCAGTCGGAAGGCGGCGCTCTGGGCGATGGGCCGGATGTTGCCGTACATCCGCGCACGCCGACAGTCGACTGGCGTGGAACGGATCTCCGTGCCGAGCGGACGTGACTCACGCGTCACGCGGCCAGTCTCCGTTGGTCATATGCCACTGATGTCACTGTTGTCACTGCTGATTCGTCAGCCTGTTTTTTCACCCAGCAGTAGCTAACCCAATAGAGGGGCCGCGTGAAAACACCCACACCTCACAGCCTGAGAGCTCGGGGCTCCCTTTGGGGCTGTGAACATCAGCCCATGGCTCATGGGCGCCTGGTATACCTCTGTAACCCGCCGTCGTCTGGGGCTCAGAAGCTTTTGCTAGGGGCGTACCAGGTGCCTTTGTTTCTTCCCGGGGCTCAAATCATAGGAAGGGGCTCCTTTAGTAGCTAGGAAGAGCCAGGTCACGTGTACTTCTTAGTTTCTTTCAGGCTGGGAGGCTCGCGATACACCCATTGCGGTCTGGAAGGGCCTATGAACCATATCAGCGTCTTGTACATTGGGTGTGAGATAGTACATTGGGAAGCGCAGGTTTTAAATACTCGCTGTGCGTTCATGGGTCTTTGCTTTCTAGGTTGTTGCATTGTGCTGCCTTTCTGGAATATGGGAAGATTATCTAAATCGCGGAGAAGCCATGCAATGTGCGGTTCTCTGTCACAACTGAATCTCCATGTCAGACGATCAAGTCGGGCTTTAGGGCGCTTCTGAGTTAGTTAGGTGGTTAGTTGGTTAGTTAGTAGGTTAGTTAGTTAGTTAGTTAGTTTGTTAGTTAGTTAGTTAGTTAGTTATGTGGGTTTTGTCAATGAATAAAGTGTGCCCCAAAACGGTCAACGTAATCGGATCTAAGTCGTTAGAGTTCCCTTTGAAACAGCCCCGCTTAATTCTGACAGGACTCCCCTGAAACTTGAAATGACCCCCTGCGACACCGTTGCAGCACTCCTCTGAATTACCGGTGGTGACTTCCATGTGCTGCGAAACTCCCGTGCGGAACTAAAGGTGCACCCTTTGCACGGAAGCCGGTTCAGAGATTCACGAAGGTGTTTCTAACCCGAGAGCCACGCCATTCTGACATGCGATGTGATGGAGCTGTGATTATGTTCCGGTATGTTCATGTCTGTATGGCCGGACGCGGCTGATGCAGGCCTATGTTCCGTAGTGTTCCCATCTGCATGGTGGGACGCGGCCGATGCAGTCCGCCGGCGGTGGAGACTGGCCAACTGCATCAAACAATCCGGGCGGTCCAAATAATCCAATGTCAGGATCTGTATCAAACAAACACAAATCAAAATTATGTGCATACCTGGCAACGCTACGAATGAATTCCAACCCCCGCCGCCTCCTCCATATCCCGTATTAGTATGAAATGTTGTGCAAATGTTCGGTTACCTTTGTACGGCCCTTTTGTGGATTGAACCTCGGGTCTCGTGTCTCCTTAGCGACGAAATCTTACCCATCTGCATTCGTTTCCGGGCAGGATTTGTTTTGTGTTGTTCCGGTTATTGGATTTATCTCGACAGCGGACTGCCATTAGCCGCCAATGTATTGTAGTCCTGATGGAAGGATTTAGTACCTGGAGAGTCAAGTTTGTACAATAAACAGGTATGTCTGGAGAGAATGCAAGACTAATGCATTGTGAGTGACCCTGCGCCACTGTGACACGCTGTGTGTGTGTGTGTGTGTGTTTGTGTGCGTGCGTACCCAAGCGTGACGTGAGCCGCCCTGTTGGCAGGTCCGGCCACTGTGCAGATGGTGTCCACCAACCCGTCGCCGCCGATGCCGTATCCGGTGCAGGTGCCGCCCGGCCACATGATGCAGCAGGTGGTGGACGGCATGGGCACCCTGCGGCACGTGATCCTCAGCCAGGAGCCGCGCGGCATGCCCCACATGCCACCCTACGTGAGTTCATGCCACCAGCCTCCCACCGCGTCAACCTGGCTCCGGCAATCGGGCCGCCTCTGGCCGACTGCCGGGCGTGTAGCAGGCCTCTGGTGCAGTATAGCTGGTCAGGGTCGCAGGCGCAGCGTAACACGCAACACCACATTCAAGAGCCGGGAGAAACGACGAAAATTGAATTCGTGCCATATTACACCATTGCTCGAACGGATATTTGGGCGGGATGCCGCGTCTGGCCGGTGCCACGTGCCCGGTGGCGGTTTCTGTCCGCGTCTGACCATCGCCAAGCGTGGTCTGTTCGCTTCCAGGCGTGGTCGTCTCTGAATGAGTGGCCGTGTCTGGATCATGGGTGCAGCGCAGTCTTGCCGAGTCTCGGCGGCCATGGCCCCCGGCGCTTCCAGGCTGGCCTAGAAGCTTCCGAGAGTCATGACATGAGCTATATGTCGTACGTTGCACAGGCGCATCATACGAATGATCTCGTTGCTGGGAAGTTGAGACATTTTTTTTCTTGTTAAAGCCCCGCCCGTGTTCCGACTATGTCTGGTTGATTCTGGCTGTGACCGGCCATTGCACCAGCGTCTGCCGGATAGCTATCTACGGGTCTGGCTGTGTGTCTGTGTCTGTAGCTGTTGACAGTCGTGTCGAGCCGTGTCTGGCTGACTTGGATGTCACTCACCAGATCCACTTTCGTAAGATCTACGCTCGCAGCCCGTGTTCGAGGAGGTCCCGTGAACATGAGCAAACTTTACACAGATTTTGAACATTTGCATCGGCCAGTAGAGCATTCCGTGGGCATTCTCGTCCAGATTTTGTGACAGTGTTCTTCTCCAAACAGACATTCTGCAAAGTGTGCAACCTCGCAATGGGTCTTATGAACGTCTGGTTCTTATAATGAATCTTATGAACGTCTGGTCTGGTTCTTATATCGTGCATGAATTTCTCTCCCAGAGTACATCTTTTGAAAGTGAGCATTCAGAAGTGTATGTGTATGTTGACGCAGTTTTCTCCCGCCGTATCTTGAGACTTTTTTCCAATGGGCAGAACCAGAGTGCATTACCATTTTGTACCCGGATGCAGAACCTGTTTAAAAATAGTAGAATGAGAGTGCGCCGAGTGATGAGAGTACAAAAATACCGATACCACCCTGAAACTGATTTCCCTCAAATTGACGTGTCGCTATCAGACATGCGCAAAGGAGATATCCCGGCAGCACTGTGTCGGATGAGAACGATGGGCACCTGGACTCTTACCGAGGCCACACATATTTTTACTGATGGCTCCAAGAGTACCACAGGGGCAGGGTGTGCTTTTGTGTGTGGTACTGCTGTACGTTCGTTCACCCTACCTGCGTATGTCTCTGTGTATAGCTCCGAGCTTATTGCGATCGTGAAAGCATTGTCATTTATAGAGGTTTCTCAGGACGTTAGCTATGTGATTCTATCGGATTCCCTTAGCAGCCTCTTGGCACTGACTACATTTTATCCGTCGGACCCCCTTCTACTCGACATTCTCATACGAATTACTACGTTGGAAAGACGAGGAACAATCGTTCGCTTATGCTGGATCCCAAGCCACGTCGGGGTGTGGGGAAACGAGCGCGCGGACACTGCGGCGAAGTGGGCGGCTCGGAACCCCCGCCCACGTATATGCCTACTTCCTGCTAGGGACCACTTTCACAATCACCAATTTCTACTTACTAAATGGCAAAGATCGTGGGATAGATTAAACAACAATAAGTTGCATAAGTAGCCACGTCTAGGACCTGGGAGTCGTGCCTTCGTAGGTCCAGACGAAGAGGTCACACTTTGCAGGATGCGCATCGGCCACACATACTCTACCCATCACTACCTTTTGTGTGGGGGAGGAGAGACCGCGGTGCCCACGCTGTCCGGAAATACTGACTGTGCGTCACGTACTTCTCACATGTAAGTATTTTGCATCAGAACGCCGATTGTTCTTTGGAAGAGACGTGGATCGGTTGACTTACGAAGATATCCTGGGAATTCATCAAACTCGTACACTCTGGGAACTTGTTCCGCTACTTAGCGCGATTAACTTCAAACTACGTCACACCAGGTATACTTGCCCCAACCGTGAAGCACTAGGATAAACGTTTGGGCGCGAATGATCAACCCTGGTCGTGGCCCTAAAGCCCAATACTATAACAGAAGTGTATGTTGCAGGGGTGTAGGATTGCAAGATCAGTTGTGGGGGGGGGGGGGACTCAGCATGGGTCGATCAACCTAGGGCGCCCCGAAATACCAATTTCTCCACGGATTTGGCCCACTTTATTTTGCCATCTTGAAAAAAATGTAATCAATGTTATTTTACTATTTTACAGTTTTCCATTAACTTGGCCTATCCGCGTACAAAATAATCAGGTAACTTTTAATCGAAAACCACTACCGAATATGGCGAATCCACTTAGTGCAGAAACGACTTCCTCCCCTTTCGCTTCGCACTGTGTCTAACTCCATTATTGTTTTAATGCTGACTGTGTGTGCTTCCTCAAATTTCAGGCGATCAAAACGGATTAAAAATAGCACGAAAGGAAACAGCATGTAACCAACATAGCAAACTCCACATTGTGATCAGTGCTAAATGACCAGTGCGATCATCTGTTTGAGAAAACTTAAATGAAATATACAAATACAAAATATAATTGCCTGTATTATTTCAATTTATAAAAGAGGACAGTCGCCATGAATACTAATGAATATTTAGAAGTGCCTGAAGAATATCTTCACCAGTAATTATATATTGTAGGCAATATTGCACCTGCCTGGGTTGACACAATTAGTACATCGCACTCGCCATTTATGCAGCATTGCTTTACTTTTTCATGGGGTTGACTTCCAAAGTTGGGAGAGGCTGAAGCCCTCTCAACTGAATGTGAGCATGCTCCTTTCAAGGTTGATCTTGCACAAGCATTCATCGTTGGGTAGGTATTGTGAACACTTAAGCTGTATGCATATGTCATAGACATATGTGATTTTGAAGTAGTTCTTATCAACCTTTCAAGGAGGTCCTGTGAGCATGTATCGTACTCGTTGGTCTTGCGGAAGTACATTTTCTAGACTGGGTAATGTGAAAATAGGTTTTGTTACAGTAGATCTTGCGAGCTTTCCCGTGTTTGACTGGTATTTATCGTGGCGACTATGGCTGTGCCTCTGCTGGTCGCCCCACCAGCCGAGAGCGGGGCGCATCCCAGTCCGCCCAAATCTGAATTCCGGGTTTCGGACGGCGATTTTTCCGAGGGCCATCTTGGCCATCCATCACGCGTCTCTCCAATTTCCTGATGAGACTGCCGTGGTCCGATTTGACACCAGTCAGTTTTGTGACAGTCGTGAGACGGGACACTCGGCGAGCGCCGCGAGCTGTCCTAAGATGCAGCCTCAGGGCGCCCCCGTGCCATGCTCCCCTGGCGTGCAGTAGGACTCCGGGGGTCCGGTGTTCGCCATTGGGCGAGCGCCGCGCGTTGTGCCGAAATGTATCCTCGGATCGCCCCCGAGACATGCGCCCCTGGCGTGTGGTCGGAGCCCAGGTATTTTATAATATCTCCGGGAAGAACAGTGTTCAAATGACGTTCCGAGAAGGGACGTGAAGTAGAAATATTATTCGTTGTTTAGCACGCTGCAACTTCCTCTTTCACTGGGTCCTTCCCCAGTGTCTTCGTGTAAAACACAGTTTCATAAAATGGACATGCTAATGACACGATACACTACGCTGCGCATTATGGTTCTCGGTCTTGAGTAGAGGTGAGTTAGGCACAAGAGATTTAACTGAACTAGCTTAGTTTTCTAGCTGGTACTTCGTGAAAAGTCTCATTTTCTCATAGATGTAATGTTCTGGAAGTTCTACGTACTTCTCTTCCCAGGATAAGCCAGTACGTCGAGCACGTCCCCAGAAGGAGGTCCGGGCAGTGTTCATTCATGAACAGGTATTGCGTGAGGTCGTTGCTCATGAATCAGCACTGTGCAAAGCTCGCCTGCCATGAAGATACGATGTGTAGAGTTGATTTCCGTCGGCGTACTTCGTGCAGAACGCCGACGTGCGGCGCCGTAACTCGCAGCTGCTTCGTAACCGAACCGCCCCACTTCCACACGAGGCCGTTCCGGCCGCGCGTCATCAGCAATATTGGGACGGCGTTTACACCGTGATAATACATTCACCACAACGTCGACAGTGCGGGTGCAGTCGCCACGAGCGGGCCGCTACCGGAACGGTACCCACGGCAGCCACGGTCCAGCCCGGCTCCAACACCGGCGGCACGTTTTGCAGCGGACGTGATTCACGATTGCGTCACGACACACAGCGTGCCGTTCCGGCCTGTTTGGCCGACTCACAAGGTCTCCCATGACGTGTTGAAGGCGGGCCGGCGCCGTCGCGAGCTGCCGTCGCGTCGACGCCGGCGCTCTGACACTGCAGCTTCTGGCGCACCGCGCGTCGTCCCCGTGCCTGTCCAACACACCGGGCCTGGCTGTAGTCGAGACGCCGTGTGGACACTGGCTACGCCATCACGTGCTGTGCTACGTTGAAGATGTTTATTCTACGACAGTGCCTGAAAATACCTCGCGCAACATCAGCACGCATAATGCGGCGAAGGCGCCGTGTTTGCTTTATCCTGGCAACGTGAATGAGGATCGGCACCGTTATGGGAGAGCCGTCCCACAGCAAGGCTTTCTGGCGCCACATCGGGGTTTCTGGCGTCGCATCAGACTTTCTGACGCCACATCAGACTTTATGGCGCCATGCCCTGTGGTGCTGTGCTGCTGACACATTTCCGAGTATTTTGCTGTTAGCAGGCTGCGTGTGCGCCGGCGTGTCTGCATGCTCGTACATTTTCAGTTTTATGTTTCGTGCACATCAGCTAGACAGACTGAAATGATGTTATGGGGCGCTTTTGGATGCTGTGGGATCCTGTCACTAGGCATACTTCACGAATGCGACTATTGTGTTATGGGATACGTTAAATCAATTCCATGATAATCACACGTTTTTATGAGCATCGCATCTTTATTCCAGAAACCGCTTGTAATATAACTTAGCCGTGGGTCGATGCACCCTGATATCGCAATAACTAACCAGCATCTCAGAGTTCACTTGCTAGACTGAAACCCACGACGAATGCCCAAGTTGTGTTCGGATAAGTCTGCTGACAAAACAGCGAGCGATCGTTTCTGAATGTACGGGAAGGTGTCGACACTGCCGGAACGACATGACACGGAGGCTGACCCGATGAGCTCCGCCAAATGTCATCTCCTGTACCATGCGCGCCAATTCTTATCTGCCTGCCGGCACGTCGTGCATCTCACAGGTCCGTTTTAATAGAGTGGGAAGATCCGACCTGCTAGGAGTGATATGGCATTCGGCGTGTATCGGTGTGTCCGTTTTAGCCGCGTGAAGCTGTCCGTTTTAATGGAGTGAGAATGCCTGCCCTCCGACTTGTTAGCAGTAATAGGATTTTCGGCGTGCGTCGGTGTGTCCGATTTAGCAGCCATGGAGCTGTCGGCTGTTGCGTCAGCCGGGCTGGTAGTTCCGCAATCTACACGCTGCCCGGGGCATCCATCTGACACAGCCCGATGTATGTCGGCCCGGCGGAGGGTGCAGTGTCTGGCCCGCACGCTTCCCGACGTCGGGCTATTTCGGTCGTGATCCAGTCGGCGGGGCGAATTGAACTATTTCTGGTCGGCGCCGTCGTCTAGGTGACTATTTACGCCGACAGTGGGTCACGTAGTAGCCGGTGGGTGCGACACGCACGCTCCGCGCTCCATGTGGGACCGCGCTGTGTCGCCTGCCTGGGCGCGTGCTCCCACCGCCGCCCCGTCTGCGTCTGCTAACGACGACCTGTTCCTGGAACACCAGCAGCGTCAATCTTCACCGCTGCCGTGAAGGTCTCAGTTGCACGAGGCCAAAGGGCTCGGCGCATGCGTATATAGTCATCATCCGACCGTCATTCGAACGGGTTGTTACCCAGCCGGAAGTGTGCCAATATGGTAGGCAAAGGGAGGAGAAGGGAGGCTGACAGACCATGTGGATACCAGTAACGCTGTATTCCTCAGTCATTTTCCATTTCATGTATGATCTCGCCATAGAGAGTCTACATTAAATGTCGCTGGCGATGCATGTGTTCCGCTAAGGCTCTTTTTCCTTCTGGAATTGCCGGCTGGTCTGTTGGCGCGTGTTTTGCTCCCCGCTCTCATTTGCTTACAACGTGCTTTGACTAGATTGGAAAAACAGCTTGATGTTGGCTCGTGCGATCCGGTACGCGCTAACGGTTGTTTCAGTTATAAATTATTCGTGAAATAGGGTGGAATGTACCACTTCCTGAACACTGAATGAACATCCCTTCAAAGAAGTATTGGCATCGTGCTTCTTAATAAGTCTGTATGTCTCCATATCTAATTTCTAGCAGTATCCCGCTTCATCTCTGTCATGTTTCATCAAGTAGCATGCTTATGCTCACAATTGCGGACCACGCTACACGAACACCTCTTCACAAAATTCCAGGGAAATAGATGACTGATGATGTAGTCTGTTTACAATATCAGTTGTTAAGTATGGATATTTTGTATCGTGATCGTTGTAATAGTCGCCCCTAAATTAGGCATCTGACAACAAACGAAAAAGGTACACGTTAAGTACGCTGTTGAATCAAAATTGTGCTAGAATAACTTATACGTCTTATAAGAACGACATCGCTGTCATGGCAAGTTTCGATATCCTACTGTACTCCTTTCGACATCTCGCACCAACCAAAGAAGCAATATTTCAACACTGTCTTCCAGCTGCTTAGACCGATCTTTGCATTCCATCGTTCTCATGCACATATGAACTGTGACTTGTTCGTCTGTTGCCTCCTTTCTCATCCCATTCCTACATAGTATGATCTCATGTTCGCCTGCACCTCTCCATTTCGAATTCCATTGGCGGACAGTATAACTTGTTGATGGATTATGCAAACGTCGACGCTCTGTTTCTTATAAAAGTGTGGTTCCATTTTCTCTGGTCGAATGTGCAACAGAGATTCGGTGCGACTGAGCACTGCGACTGACCTGGGAGGCCGTGGGAGCTGGTGGAGTGGACTGACCTGGGAGGCCGTTGGAGCTGATGGAGTGGACTGACCTGAGAGGCCATGGGTGATGCTGAAGTGGATGGACCTGGGAGGCTGTAGGTGGTGAAGCGGACTCTGGAGGCTGTGGACACTGGTGGAGTGGACGAACTCGAGAGGCCATAGGGCCCGCTACGCTGACCAATACTGGTGCTGCGTGAGGAATATTGAGCTTGGGCGCAACAGAGTCAGATGATGATCTTTTCTTGATCCTTTCTTTGCTTGATTGCATGATCTTGTCTTTGCTTTTATTTTAATTCCTCTCAATGATTTTGGTCCACAGTTTTGTCATCATCAGGTGTCGTAACTCTCCTGATCGCCAGCTCATTGCTGCAACTGCAGTGCAAGAGCAGTGGCATAGCGTTGATAGTATATAACGTAGCCATACCATATATAGGCAACCTATCAAACACTCATTGTTTTTCTTTCTAAATTGGGACATACATTTAAGCTTGCTCCTTCCAACTTGCTCAGAGGTCGCGAATGATCAGTGCATCCAATGAATTCGTTTCGGGGGCGAAGTGCATGAAGTGTCGGATCATCATTTAACACAATGCAGAGGTTTGGCCGGTCACAATCGTATGAACCGATTATAGTTCACAAACATGTTACATCTGGAGCAACTAGACTCAAACGTAGCAGGAAAAGTTCAGTGTAGGTCATCAACGTGCATTGCAGTCCTTTGGACGGTGCTGAATCCAGTACACGGCAACCCTGATCGAGTCGGGCTCCCGATCCGGCTGGATGTCGAAAGTTCGAAGCGCTAGCCGTCTGGCCAGATAATACGCCCGGAGCAGATGTGGGTGCATCCCTAACAAGGGAATCTGGGCGCTGTCATCAACATTTTTTTCTTCAGATTTTCAAATTTTGATCAAATTTCCCCCTAGTTTTCTTGAGTGGGTATATAATGTATTATTACCGAAATAGGGACCGAATTTGGTCCTACGAGTTTGCATATTTGTATCATGCTATCAAGTAGCGAACGCTTGTTGTCAAATGACGCTATTCAGCCTTACTGGGAGGAAATGAGAGTATGTTACGACTGTTTTGACAACCGGATGCTGTTATCGCCTCGACTGGCTTGCACTGGTGTCCAAAGACTGACCATATCTGTCCTCTGACGAGGATCTGCAGGAGTGCACAAACTGTCACATCTGTCGCCTACATGGTATGAAATCGTGTAGACCGTCCCATTTTGACGTGTCTTAGAATATGTCCGCATCTCGTTCACGATTCTGACATTTGATATTTCTAAAAATGTTCGAAGCGTTTGACTTACAGACTCACTGAGTTGTGTTTGTCTCAGCCACTTCCGATTCGTTTCATCCTGCCTGCATCCTAACCAGTCTATCTCAGGAGGAAAAACTGAAGAAATGGGGCTGACACCCTACGTGGTGCGCGTAGCGCGTAAGCAGCGCCTAAAGAAGGGAGCCATTGTGGTCGTAGACATGGTCCAGTGCTACTAAAACGCATTGCATGCAAACAGTGTTTTTAGAATGATTGCAAGTCAATTTCGTTGTAAAATGAAAACCGAGACCAATTATAATTCCATTAAATTTCATTTTCCACCCATAAAATGAAAAGCTTTGTTTAAGTTAAAATATGTAACGTCTTTGGCATCGGCATCTGTCTCACTAATTTTTCCTCGAAACTGAAATCTATCGCCTACATTGTAGCCAAGAAGGCAACTTGGTGCACCACTGGGCGCTTGCCGACGGCCAGCGGCGGCGCCCCCCCGTCCGGCTCCACTGGGCATCTGCCGACGGCCAGCGGCGGCGGCCCCCGTCCGGCTCCACTGGGCACCTGCCGACGGCCCCCGTCCGGCTCCACTGGGCATCTGCCGACGGCCCCCCGTCCGGCTCCACTGGGCACCTGCCGACGGCCCCCCGCCCGGCTCCACTGGGCACCTGCCGACGGCCCCCCGCCCGGCTCCACTGGGCACCTGCCGACGGCCCCCGCCCGGCTCCACTGGGCACCTGCCGACGGCCCCCGCCCGGCTCCACTGGGCACCTGCCGACGACCAGCGGCGGCAGCTCCCCGTCCGGCTCCACTGGGCACCTACCGACGGCCCCCCCGCCCGGCTCCACTGGGCACCTGCCGACGCCCCGCCCGGCTCCACTGGGCACCTGCCGACGGCCCCGCCCGGCTCCACTGGGCACCCAGCCTGCCGACGGCCAGCGGCGGCCCCCGGACGGGGGGTCCCGTCCGGCTCCACTGGGCACCTACCGACGGCCCCCGCCCGGCTCCACTGGGCACCTGCCGACGGCCCCCGCCCGGCTCCACTGGGCACCTGCCGACGGCCCCCGCCCGGCTCCACTGGGCATCTGCCGACGGCCAGCGGCGGCGGCCCCCCGTCCGGCTCCACTGGGCACCTGCCGACGGCCCCCGCCCGGCTCCACTGGGCACCTGCCGACGGCCCCCGCCCGGCTCCACTGGGCACCTGCCGACGGCCCCCGCCCGGCTCCACTGGGCATCTGCCGACGGCCAGCGGCGGCGGCCCCCCGTCCGGCTCCACTGGGCACCTGCCGACGGCCCCCGCCCGGCTCCACTGGGCACCTGCCGACGACCAGCGGCGGCAGCTCCCTCGCCCGGCGCCGACATTTACGTTGTGTTGCCTTCGTGCATTGTGTTGGGCCGCATTGTTGCCGGCGCGGCGCGGCCACAATGGTGAGCGGACAGCAGCCATGTCGAGAAGGACGAGCCGGCCACCACTGTGCCGTCGTTTCCGGTCTGTGCCGAGCAGCGGTCACGGTGAGGGCCGGCTCGGCCGTACCGGCTGCACCCAGCTGCCCCTCACCGCACAGGCACGCTCGCTGCACAATGACAGCCGGACTCGGCCGGCTTATACCATCGCAGCTTGGACCATGTTTCGGACTTGGACAACACGGAGTAGCGTATTTGTTCTAATCACATTTATATGAAGTGATCAAGATTTTCAGCTGGCAAGGCATCTTCGGTCTTTTTGCTGAAGGGTGCGATGCAGGTTTAGTGATCGGTGATTATGAATGCTTGCAATTTTGAGTCGGTATATACTGTTACCAGGGATGTTGTAAAATCATCAGTATAACAGTAAGTGCACTCTGTTTGTAAGTTTGTATGCCGCGTATGTTTATGAAGTCATCGCAAAATGGTAAGTAATTAAATCCATTCCAAGAGGGACCTTGGGACACGGTTCCATCCATAATCCCAAAGTTAATCGCATCCATACGCAGATTTTGTGAAGCCCTGAGTATATTCCATCAAGTATATTCCACTTCCTTAAAAATAGCTCTCAGATTATCGCAAGACTCAACTTCAACATGATCCGGCACACCTTAAATATCTGATCAGGCGTGTGTAATTGTAATGTTTTGCCACACGTCTTTGTTGAAACAAATGTCCGCGACACATAGACACTTTCTGAAACGTGGTTAGGTGAACATTTGAAGAATTTCGATGCGTTAGTTGATTTTCAGCCCTCAATGCAGCATAGTGTACAATTTCTGGAGGTATAGTGTTCTCCATTAGAGAGGCAGCATTTCGATGTTGCAATCGGAAGGCAGCAGTGATCTCGAAACCTTCGCCCGAGTGTCTGTGGTAGTCTGTGGACGCTTGTGAGCTAGACTATGGGACAGGGCGATTCATTTCACTTGCTGCTGGATCTTGGAGGACGGAATACTGGAGGTATATCCTGGATGAATGGTGGCTTCTGAGCTCGGTTGGGACAGTAGACGTCAGTCTGCATATGAAGAGGTGTGCCGTCTGTGTTGACCTGTGTGGACTGTGGTATGCTGGCGGGGCTGGCCAGTTCCACGAACGGTGGACACCCACGCCGTGTTCGGCTGGCTGGGGTGGAAGTTGCAACCCGTGGACCTGCCGGTGCTTAGCCAGTGGCGGATCCAGGGACGCTGACGGGGTCATGCCGCCTCCCCCTTCAAGAGGCCGATTTTTTTTGTCGAAATATGCACTAACATTGCATTTTCTTAAAATTACGAACATTCTATTGCATAAATTTTGTCTGCAATGTTAGCTGTTCAAATCTGCTCAGCATTTCGAAATCGAACGTTTTTCAGTCCCCCCAAGCCAGGCTTCTGAATCCGCCTTGGCGGAGACAATTGCTGTCTCGTCTAGATGGCGACCCTCGCCACTCGGCGGTCGCCGACGGGTATCACCGGATCACGGGAGGCCGACCGGCTCCGGCTCCGGCTCCTGCTGTCTGTGGAAACCGGAGCGTGGCCAGAGGTCGGGTGGGTAATGTCATGCTGCAAGACGAAACCAAGTCCATGTAGTGAGTCCGTAACGAGCGGTGCGTCGTGAATCCGAGCCGGGGTCGCGCCGCAAGTCGCCAAACAGGGCGGCCATAGCTGGCGTGCGGCGCCGGTCTGAACTGTCTGGCTGCACCGTCCGAATTGTCTGGCGGCGCCGGTCTGAGCCGTTTGGCGGCGCGGTCCGAGCTGTCTGGCGGCGCTGGCCCGGGCCGTTTGATGGCGCCGGTCTGAACTGTCTGGCTGCGCCGTCCGAATTGTCTGGCGGCGCCGGTCTGAGCCGTTTGGCGGGGCCGGTCTGAACTGTCTGGCGGCGCCGGTCTGAGCCGTTTGGCGGAGCCGGACGAACTGCCTGGCTGAGCCGGCCCGAGCTTCCCTGACTGCTGGTAGCAGCGCGAACCTGTAGCGACAGGTTCCGGTCCGGTCCGGTCCGCCCAGGCCAGGCCAGACCAGGCCAGGTGAGTCAGCGCAACCACTGCCGGCCCGGCTCCGGTCGACGACGCTGCCCTGAGCGCACCGGCCGACCGTAGTCCACGGTCTCCCGCACTCGGCCGTTACCGTGTGATCGGACAGGACCGCTGTCGTGACGTCAGAGGGTTGGTTGGCAGGGGACAGGTGTGGCGTCCGAGGGTGGGTTTGCAGGGGACAGGTGTAACGTCCGAGGGTGGGTTTGGAGGGGACAGGTGTCGTGACGTCCGAGGGCGGAATGGCAGAGGACAGGTGCCGTGACGCCCAAGGGTGGGTTGGCAGGGGACAGGTGTGACCTCCGAGGGTGGGTTGGCAGGGGACAGGTGTCGCGACGTCCAAGGGCGGGTTGGCAGGGGGCAGATGTGACGTCCAAGGGCGGGCTGGCAGGGACAGGTGTCGTGACGTCCGAGGGTGGGTTGGGAGAGGACCACGGTGACGTCTGGTGGTGGATTAGGCAGAGACCGCTGTGGCGTCTGAGGGTAGGTTGGAAGAGGACCGAGGACCACTGTGGTTCCCGAGGGTAGGTTGGGATATGATCGCGGTAACGTCCGAAGGTGGATTAGGCGGAGACCGCTGTGGCGTCCGAGGGTGAGTTGAGAAAGTACACCATGAAGTGTGTGGCACAGACGACGTGCGGTGCGGACAGGGTGTCATTGTTACCGTTCTGCCTCGCTTATCCGTTCGAGGATCGGTTACGCACGTTGTATTTGCGACGGGCTGCCACCACCACCAAACGCCAACACGATTCAGTTCACCGCACTGCTCATGGAATCTGTACTGGCGCATTCCTTCCATCGCCCAACACGAATTTGGTAGACCAAATTCGGTAAGCCGAGCGTGACCGGACAACTCCATGGGAGCTGACATCGCCGATGGTGGATGTCGCCTGTCACGCGTCGTCAAGGTGTTGCCACGGGGGAGTTCCGAGCGATTACCTTGGAACACTTCAGGCCCTCCAGGGTCACACAGCCACTCATATGGTCAGTTTTCACACAGAAGTGAGTGTATGGAGCACCTTTGTCAGTGGTGCTGCGATCCGATTATTTTATTCACTTTCCCGTGTGTCTGTGTTCTTGTGGGAACTTGTCGCAATTAATTAAGCTTCATGTTATATTCAGGTCCTAGACGAAACATCCCACTTTGTTTTAACTGACTCTGAGCACTCTTCTGTCTCTGGAAGCTTTCGAGCCCCTATCCCCTTTTACGGGGTTTCATCATGTCTTAACGCCGTGCATCAGGCATATAATGCAAAGCTGTGGCTCTGTATCGGATTCCGAGGCACGTGGGCATCTTGGGAAACGAATTGGCGGATGCAGCGACGGAGCGTGCTGGACAGGCTCCGTGCACGCTGTCACTTCCCCTTCCTGTCAGCGACTGCTACCCACCCATCTCAGATTATTTGTTCAACATCTGGCAATCCAGCTGGGATCCCCTCGCTTGTAGTAGACTAAAAAGAATCAAGCGTCACCTCGCTCTCTGGTCCTGATCTCGGAGGAATGGGTGAGGAGAGGTCACCATGTATCACTTGCGTCTCGGACACACCTGTACTAGATGCTATCTATGCTTCTTTCTGATTTATGTTGTACGTACAGGTATATGAGGAATTAAATGGCATGTAGTATAGTGAGTATAATGATAGTAACTCTGGGATGGGCTGTCTGACGTACTGTCGGTTGGTAGCTGTCGGTGATGTCCAATGGGCCGCCCCGGTAACTGTCGGAGATGGCTGCTGATGGGCCGCCCTGGTAGCTGTCGGAGATGAGCTGTCCGACTGGAGCTCTCTGACTGGCTGGGATGAGCTGTTCGACGGGCTGCCGTGGTAGCTGACGGTGACGGCTGCTGATGGGTTGTCCTGGTAACTGTGGGATTTGCTCTCCTGTTTAATGTCTGGAGAGTCCAACCGGATGTTTGATTGAGAGATCGGTGAGAGTGACAGGGCGTCGAGTTCACCGCTGCCGCACGTGTCGGGACCCTCTCATTAAAGCATGCAAATGTCTTCAATATAGTCCGTTTATCCCCGTTGCGCTGCAGTTTCCGGGCCACCCAAACACCGCGCGATCTTCGCCGGCCGACCATAGGGCGGCCACGCCACAACCTCGTGGACGGTCGCACATGTGTGTCGCTCAATTCTGTCGCGGGCGTGTGTCTGTGGTCAGAGGTCCGGGTGTGCTCCAGCTCTGGCCATGTATCTCACCCGTGTCCCCGGGGAGAGTCCCGAGCGGCGTGACGAGCGCGCCACCGCCGCCCGGTCCGCTCCTCGCTCCGGGTGTGCTCCGGCTCTGACCATGTGTTCCCGTGTCCCCGGGGAGAGTCCCGGGCGGCGTGACGACCGCCACCGCCGCCCGGTCCGCTCCTCGCCCCGGGTGTGCTCCGGCTCTGACCATGTGTGTCTGTGTTCCCGGGGCTAGTCTCGAGCGACGTGACGAGCGCCACCGCCGCCCGGTCCGCTCCTCGCCCCGGGTGTGCTCCGGCTCTGACCATGTGTTCCCGTGTCCCGGGGCTAGTTTCGAGCGGCGTGACGACCGCCACCGCCGGCCGGTCCGCTCCTCGCCCCGGCTGTGCTCCGGCTCTGACCATGTGTGTCTGTGTGTGCCCGTGCGCCGGGTCCGGTTCGTCGGTACCGACGCTGGCCTCACGGTGACTGCTCGCTCTTTGACTTGTTGTGCTCTTGGCTGTGGGGAACAGGCGTGACTTTTCCTCAGGCTTACCTGGCTTGCGGCTGGTTTTTTCGGTTAAGCTCACTGGATGTGAGCTGTTGGACTAATTCCATTACTATTTATGTCGACTATTTCTGGACTGGGCGCACCTGACTGACAATAATCAGTTCTTTTGCCTCTCGGATAAGATCACTAATCTCCTAAGGAATGTCTGGTTTCAGCTGATTGGCGGCGGTCTATACGTTTTCCTGTCTTTCGCCTTCTTTTTCCTCAGGTGGCCAGCGCTTTTTCTCATGATCAGGCTAATGTGTGCGATCTCATTCGTACTGTGATGCTCACACTTTCCACGTTATCTGGAGCAGGTGGGCACATGGGTGCAATATAGCCGAGGAAGCTGATGTGATCTGGATCACATAAACACATGTGCGCAACATAGACTAGAAAGCTGATCACGTGACCTGGAGCAGATAAACACGTGGATGCAACGTAGCCGAGGAAGCTGACGCGCGAAAATCTGAACTGTACACAACAGCAGGCAATCCGCCAAAATCGTCCGATATGGGAATGATGTGCTGACATCTCGTGGCACTAAGATGAACTTGGCGGTGTTGGTGGCGTCTTCGACATCGCTCACAGGCGTATGTCTAACAATGCCGCATTTGTTTGCGTTAACTTTCGCACATGCTGTATTTTGCATTTGCACGTTGTGACCAGTGAAGCGTCCTTCAGACGCCTGGAAGCGTCTTTTGACCGGCTTAAGCCTCATAGGATTGAGTTAGTGCACTCTTTTGGGGCAAGGTGGATGCCGTAAAGATAGTGACACTGGTAAGCTATATAAATGGTGATGGAATGGAAGCCTTGGATGCTGACAAGAATTGTTCGTGTCCGCTGTCCTGGTTAGCTTACTCGCTTTTTTGTTATTATTTTCCAGCGCATAAGTCGTGCGGTTGGAAGGGGGCTCGGGCGAGAACTAAATCTTGGCGGGATTAGTACATGACTAAGTTAAATGGAAGGGATTTTTGGAAGGCGTTGCGCACCTGAATGAGCAAAGGTACCATGGACCGATTACGCAACAAAAGGGCCAAATGTTTTGCGGAGCTTTCTCACGATAGGGAATAATGGGAAGTTCGTATGTTAGGATACAAGATGTGCTTTTCGGACTTGTGTGTTACACTGCCGAGATTCTCCATTCGTGTGAAAAGGCGATAACACTAGGGAAGATCAGTTGGACAGGATTATGGCTGTTATTCAGTGGATGATTTGTATGTAGGCCAGGGTATAATTGTACACGCTGATACAGCAGCAGTATTCCAATGCGCTGAGCTTCCTACACTGGCGGACGAGTACATAAATATCGCACGTATTCCAAGGGCGTTTATCTCTGCGAAGACTAAAGGCTATCGGGTTATTAGTTATGTTTGTTGTACTACTGACTTCATGGTTTCCTCCTGTTTTGAATTTTGTGAGATTCAATGTTATGACATAGGCAGTGTATCCAAATTCGGGAATGTAAGTAGGTCCGACACTCAACCGGGACACATCTACATTCTCCGTCGAACAATTTGCTGCCTATTGACGTCTTTCCTGGCCCATTCCAGTTTATTACCCAAGGGAATGTTGCAATGGCATCCAACCAGGAATTAACGAGTGGTAAATCGGACAGAGGGTGCGCTGGTTCTCCAGCTCGTATTGCCGCTGCTTCCATCCATCATCGCCGCCTGAAGCACTCATCATATGACTCGGCTCTGTCACCGGATCGTCCCCGTCTATTCGTTTCACCCGATAGATGTACGACCCCGTTGCACACCTGTCCCGTCCGACCCGAGATAGCCGCCACCGCCGGGCCTCGTCAGCATCGGGGCTGACGGATCCACGGCCGACGTCATATGTCGCCCGACCCCCGACAGGTCCCGTAGATCCACGGCCGACGGCATATGTCGCCCGACCCCCGACAGGTCCCGTAGATCCACGGCCGACGGCATATGTCGCCCGACCCCCGACAGGTCCCGTAGATCCACGGCCGACGGCATATGTCGCCCGACCCCCGACAGGTCCCGTAGATCCACGGCCAACGTCATCAGTAACCTCCACCGCCGGGCTTATGGATCCACGGCTGACGTCATCTGTCGCGCGACCCCCGTCCGGTCCTGGCCCGGAGCGCACCTCTGGAGTGGTGTGACGGGCGCTGTCGCGCGACCCCCGTCCGGACCTGGCCTGGAGCGCACCTCTGGAGTGGTGTGACGGGCGCTGTCGCGCGACCCCCGTCCGGACCTGGCCTGGAGCGCACCTCTGGAGTGGTGTGACGGGCACTGTCGTGCGACCCCCGCCCGGTCCTGGCCCGGAGCGCACCTCTGGAGTGGTGTGACGGGCACTGTCGTGCGACCCCCGCCCGGTCCTGGCCCGGAGCGCACCTCTGGAGTGGTGTGACGGGCGCTGTCGCGCGACCCCCGCCCGGTCCTGGCCCGGAGCGCACCTCTGGAGTGGTGTGACGGGCGCTGTCGCGCGACCCCCGCCCGGTCCTGGCCCGGGGCGCACCTCTGGAGTGGTGTGACGGGCGC
Organism: Imbricaverruca yamaguchii; assembly: GCA_034440575.1. Classification (NCBI taxonomy): domain Eukaryota; kingdom Metazoa; phylum Arthropoda; class Thecostraca; family Neoverrucidae; genus Imbricaverruca; species Imbricaverruca yamaguchii. The sequence continues at coordinate 397,037 of JAOTOL010001579.1, forward strand.
TGTCGCGCGACCCCCGTCCGGTCCTGGCCCGGAGCGCACCTCTGGAGTGGTGTGACGGGCGCTGTCGCGCGACCCCCGCCCGGTCCTGGCCCGGAGCGCACCTCTGGAGTGGTGTGACGGGCGCTGTCGCGCGACCCCCGCCCGGTCCTGGCCCGGGGCGCACCTCTGGAGTGGTGTGACGGGCGCTGTCGCGCGACCCCCGCCCGGTCCTGGCCCGGAGCGCACCTCTGGAGTGGTGTGACGGGCGCTGTCGCGCGACCCCCGTCCGGTCCTGGCCCGGAGCGCACCTGTGACTGTCGCGCAGGCCGCCGCCGCTGCCGTGTTGTGGCCTGGTGGCGGACGTTAGGAGGCGGCGCAGCCGGCTGGCCGGCAGCCGCGCCACCAGGCAGACACCAAACTGAGCGTAGTGCACACGAAGTGGTGGGAGCTCGTGCTTCACTTGGTCGTTTCATTGGCTGGAGGCGAGGTGATTGCGAGCTGGTCTGTACAGTGGATGATGTTGCGCGGTGCGAAACGGCACGTTCTTCTGGGAATGCTTCAGTTGTTGCCGACATTGTAGTTCTGTATGTAGTTGACTAGTTCCGTTACACGGCATCGGTGTGAACTGAAGTTGATTTCGTTTGGCGACTAATGTTTGTTTTCCTTTGCTGCTTGTGCGGTACAGCCAAACGGTTTAGTTCATCTGCAGTAGTGCCTGGAAGCCGCCCTTTTCCCCGAAGCAGATGCACGTTACGGGATTGTAGCGGTCCCTCGTCCCATCTGTACGATCATCTGACCCCTCCTGCTCACCACATGTTGAGGGCGTCTTCATGATAATTTCAAGGTCCATCAATGTGACTTAGGAGGGTTTTGTGAATAATGAGCAGCGGGATCACAAACGGCATTTTTGAAATGTAATTTTTTTCCAAGACTTAGAAACTGAAAATGATTTCCTTGCGTCGGAAGTCGGATCCCCCCCCCGTGTCGAAGTCAAAAGCACACCGTGGGCAGCCATGATCGACAAAAGTTATTGCATTTCAAGCTGTCTTGGCTGTTTTTTTACCAAGTGATCGTCTTGACTGGGTCTCAAAGCTCCTTTCAGACCATCGTGCCACCTTTCGTCGGCACCAGTTGTGTTGTGCTGGAAAAGATCGAACACTTGCCGAGCTTCCTACAGGCTGACTGGCGACGTTTCTGCCTGAATCAGCAATGGCGCAGCTATAATTTTCCTATGGGGCCCGACCCAAAAGTCACGGAACAGAGAACATTTTCGACGCTCGATGCTCGCCGAATGTTTGCTAATTTAAGTGGCAAAAATATCAATTTCTTGTTTCATCTGGTGTATTTTTTATTGTTGTTGGGGGCGACCCCCCTTGGCTGCGCCTCTGCTAAGTATCCATGCTAGTCAGTAAAATCAAGAAGAGACCAGGTAATGCGGTGTAAATTTGCATGGCTATAGTGAAGTGGTTGCGGAAGTGTTCTTGATGAAGTTAATCGTCAATGAAGCTCATAATTAGGATTGATATCCCGTTCTTAGCCCATCGCGTGGTCACCTTGAGGATGCTTTGCATCATCTGGTGGTCACGTCTCGCCTATGAATTTGTCTTTGGTTCGAATAATTTGCAAGTCATTATGCTGTAAAAAAAATTAATCTGGATCTTGGTGAGTTACGCCGCATTGATCCTGGGACCTTGGTGGTCGACAATGCGGAGGTCAATGCTGGTGGCTTTGAGAAAAATCGTGCCGACCGGTCCAAAAATGGGCGTCGAGAGGCGGCAGCAACACCACGCGACGCAGCGCCAGACGAGAGGCGAGCGAGCGCAAACCGTGCTTGTTGGCCCTGAATCCGCCGCCGACTCTGTCCGCGGTCGGCGGCGTGACGTTTTTACACGTCAGAGCACCACTGCTGATTTGTCGCAACCTGATTGGTCGTCTCGTCTCAACAGCTGTTCATGGTCGTCGGGCGTCAGCGGGTGTACAGTGAAGTGGTGTACAGAGGTATATGGTGTTAACGTGGCCGCGGAAACTCCTCCGCGGTCGCCTTCCCCCAAAGTGCCTCCTGTGACGCGAGCGCACTGCAGAGGTATCGCTTTGTGGGGCGCGAGCGCCGTCGGTAAGTGTACCATTTCATAGCTGCCCCATGCCGACAACCGACCTTCGGTCGCCCGATAGCCGGCCGATTGTGAGAGGAGGCCGCTGTGTGGCCACACTTTGGCGTGCTATGTTGTCTTGTCTCGTCCAGCACGTGACACGTGTGTGAGGTGATCAATGCGCGTGTATGTTTCAGAGCACGAGCCAGCCGCCGCCGCCCTACTACCCGCCGCCGCCGCCGCAGGGGTTTGCTCCGCAGTTCCCGCCGCACGCCATGTACAGCCCGACACCGAGCGGTGTGATGCCGGCGGGCACCGCCATGCCGCAAGGTACGTCCGCCCGGCCTGCCAGCGCCGAGCCCGACCTGACCAGCTGCTGCTTCAGTCCGGGCGTTAGCTCGCCTGGCCTGTCACTGCCGAGCCCGAGCTGAACAGCTGCTGCTTCAGGCCGGGCGCTAGCTCGCCTGGCCTGCCACTGCCGAGCCCGAGCTGACCAGCTGCTGCTTCAGGCCGGGCGTTAGCTCGCCTGGCCTGCCACTGCCGAGCCCGAGCTGAACAGCTGCTGCTTCAGGCCGGGCGTTAGCTCGCCTGGCCTGTCACTGCCGAGCCCGAGCTGAACAGCTGCTGCTTCAGGCCGGGCGCTAGCTCGCCTGGCCTGCCACTGCCGAGCCCGAGCTGAGCAACTGCTGCTCTAGGCCGGGTGCACGTTGCACTGTTGAGATGGCTGACGTATTGGAACATATCGAGGCAGCAGCATGTCCACAGGCGGACTGAAATTCAACAAACAGGTGCACACGCAAGCTTCCTCTTAGAAATAAAATACCTGTGTTCTCTCATGCAGGTGCTCCGATTCTCGAACAAAACATACTCCAACATGACCCTTTGGAGCACACCCTTGCAAATATCTGGTTGCGCTTCAGCCTAATATCACCGCCCAGTTGCTGTATCAAGGCAAAACAAGGTGACCATTAATACTACGCTGTGCATCCGCTGGCGAGTGTTTTCTTATCCGGTGAAAATTCTTATCTGAACCACATGAAGCACGCGATTGGCGTCTGGAAGCGTTACGAAAATCTCGTGGATCCCGTCGCATCCGATTCTGGCTTTGCGAGAGTATCTCATCGAGCAAGACATAAAAGTAATTGAAATATCAAAGTGAGCAGATTAGCTCCATCGTGGACTTCCCGATGAACATACGGGATGGTGTCTACCGAGAAGCCAAGGTGTACAGAGCAAAGCAACATTGTAGCACTGACCGGTCGTCACAGTCTCCATGAAGTCCTAAGTTTATGCGGAAATCAAGAACAAGCACATGTTTGTTTTAACCTCCAAGAACATGATTTTGACCTAAACTGACGTCGTGAACTTCGGCTGCATTGGACTTCGTTAATGAACCGTCTTTTTACACTAATCTATTTATGCACATGTTGACAGTCCTATGACAGCGAAGATGTCATCGACTCCTATTTTTCTTATTTATACAGGCACATTTTGTATTTAATTTCGCTGTTGCACTTTTTGTGTAACATTGCTGACGCCTTTCGACGCCATAGGTGGTTTTGGCGTGTTGGGCTCATACCCTCCACTCTCCCGAAAGCAGATTTCCGGCCACTGCACCAGACCTCGTGTGGCCGGCTCTGACCGACTGTGTCGTGACGCCAGCTCAGAGGGATAACCGCAACTGACCTTCATCAAGGACTGCCCGAGGCGCCACCGAAAGGTCACTTCTGCGCCTGGCTCTCAGTTGGCGATCAGGCTGTCGTCGCGGGTGTTTGCTTCTTTTAATACTGCTGCTGGTGATCGGTGACTGACTGTTTATTTAGTTGGTTGTGTTTAAGTGGCGAGAAATAGACTTTCTCCCGGGCCGGATATGTCGAGCACGTGGCTACTTATGTAGCGCACATGGTGGACACGTGCCATGTGTGCGAGCTTCCCAGCGAGGTTCTGCAGCGGCACGTTCCAGAGACAGACAGGCACCTCGGGTCGAATTGTCCATTAGCTTCCACTGCAGACACCGTCGTAGAAAGATGTCCCGTGCCGCCGTCTTTGCGCGCGCATCTGGGGGCCGTGCCGGTACTGCCGGCCGTGCCGTTAAAGTGGTCGGTTGAAAGTGATCCATATCACAGCGACCACTCCCCTGTTTACTCCCATTTCATGAATCGAGCCCCAGTTGGGCAACGACCTTCAAAGTGGCTATTTTACCGAGCCGACTGGAGGCTTTCCAAGCTAACCTTGAAAGCACCCTCCGCGACCACTGTGATGAATCCCCCATCTCCGTGGAAACATTCCCTTCGGCGACCTTGCAGAGTGCCCAGCGGCACATCCACAGATCATCGGGAACGTCCATTCGAGCACCAGTCCCATGGTGGTCCGATAAGTGTCTGGAGGCTATCCGTGCTAGGAAGAGGGCATTCCGTATATTTAATAATAGCTGCACGTACAATTTAATAGCTTTTCAAAAAGCACGAGCGCTCGCGCGACGTATTATTGCCGAGGCGAAACGAGACTCGTGGAAAGCCTATGTAAGCACGTTAAATCGTTCTACGTCACTGTCTACTGTATGGTCCCGCATAAAGCGTTTCTCTGGGAAACACGCCCCGGTTCCTCTCCCTGTCTTGCACATAGCAGGACAGGACATCATCGACCCGGAAGAAGTGGCCGACAAGATTGGATATGCTTGGTCCGCACGCTCGGAAAACACATGTAACGAACAATTTTTTAGATACAAGGATCGGTGCGAGGCACGTCCTCTTGATTTTTCCACCACAGACGTCCTCCATTACAATATACCATTCTCCATTTCTGAATTAACCGCAGCAATCGGCACACTCAAGAGTGTGGCAGAGGGTCCCGACACTTTGCATAATGATATCATAAAACGTTTACCAGCTGCTGCTTTAGACACACTTTTGGAAGCCCTAAATGCAATGTGGACATCGGGCACATTTCCGCCTTCATGGCGTGAGGCAATTATAGTCCCCATACGTAAACCATATATATCTGGCACGGATCCATTACATTACCGTCCCATCTCCCTGACCTGCTCCCTGTGTAAACTGTTTGAAAAAATGGGAAATGTCCGATTGATGTGGTTTTTAGAACATAACAATCTCCTTACTGTAATACAGAGTGGGTATCGAAAACACCGTAGCACACTTGGCCACATTTTAACACTCGACTCAGTTGTGCGCTCTGGTTTCATGCAATCCCACCACACAGCAGTAATATTTGTTTACATTGACGGCGCATATGACACGGCATGGCGTCACAGCATCCTGATGAAGCTGCACAATATGGGAATCCGAGGTCCCATGGGTGTCTTCTTGTCCAATTTTCTGTCTTCCAGAAAGTTTCGCGTTAGAATAGGAAACTATATCCGGGACTTTTTCACAAGTTAACGGAGTTCCGCAGGGGAGCGTACTGAGCGTTGCGTTGATTGCCATTTCAATTAATGACGTGGGTACATTGCCGCCAACTTCCGAAGGGAGAGCGCTTTTCGTGGATGATTTCGCCATATGGTCCTCTTCACGCTCTGTGCGTACGGTTGAGATACAACTCCAGATGGCTGTTCGGAAGGTGCAGGATTGGTGCAACAAAACCGGTTTCGTTATGTCCACATCGAAAATCACCGCTATCCACTTCTGCCGCAAACGCTCTTGTACTGATCCCGTGATTATTATCAATGGACGCCATATACCATTCAAGCCAGCTGCCAAGTTTCTGGGTGTGTGGATGGATCGTCGACTGACATACACCACTCACATCAACGATCTTGCACAGAAATGTGCAAAGCGACTACAGGTAATGCGTACAGTTTCTAGATGCTCGTATGGAGCAGATAGATCTATCCTTCTTCTGATGTACCGATCGCTCGTGCGTTCTAAAATTGACTATGGATGTTTTATTTATGACGGAGCGTGTGCCACAACCAAGCGTCGCCTTGACGTGATCCACAATGCAGCTCTTCGCATCGCTACTGGAACCTTTCGCACCTCACCGGCTGCTAGTGTAATGGTAGAAGTAGATGAGCCACCCCTTGCACTACGCCGTAAGTTATTGGGCGCGAGATACGCATGTAATGTTGCTCAAAACCGGAACAATCCAGCCTATCGGTGGATATTCTCAGGGACATCAAGTGCACGTCACAGTGCTCAGCGTGGATTACCGTTTTCAACTCGTATGTCCTCGATTCTTCGAGAATGTAATATCCGGCCGCGTACCATAGCACGTGTAATCACACCGAGCACTCCCCATTGGCAGGCTGTCCCAGTGAAGACGGACATGACTATAACCTGCTCAAAGAAAAGACAGATAAACCCAGAGGAACTTCGCATGTTAGCATTGGAAAAGATACATGAATATCACGACTTGTCGCGCATTTACACAGACGGCTCAAAGTCGGTCTCTGGTGTCGGGTGTGCTTACGTAAGTCGGCAAGGTGTTCGATCTTTTTGTTTTCCGATGCAAGCTTCGATTTTTACTGCCGAACTGTATGCCATTCTGCAAGCCCTCTATTTTATACAGAAAGACCGGTCCACAAAGCATGTGGTTTTCACAGACTCTTTGAGCAGTCTCCAGGTACTGAACATCTTTAACCAGGATAACCGGCTTGTTCGGAGGATTATGAAAATAGCACAATCCTCACATGACATCGGAAGAAATATCGTGTTCTGCTGGATTCCTAGCCATGTTTGACTCGCGGGAAACGAAGCTGCTGACATAAACGCCAAAGACGCCATTAGCAATGGCCGTGTGGTCCATCTACGGCTCCCTCCAAGAGATATATACCCTACTATATTGTCAAGTATACAGTCAGAATGGCAACGATCCTGGAATTCGAAGTGTAGTAAGCTCAGGGTTTTAAAACCGACATTAGGAAAATGGCTATCCTCTCACCGAACCAAGCGTCGGGAAGAAGTAATACTCTGTCGATTGAGAATATGCCATACCTTTGCAACACATAGCTATATGTTGACCGGTAATGACCGCGCTGTTCTAACCCGCTTACCGTGCACCATGTTTTAGTTGGCTGTACACTGCTAGATCTTCTACGACGCCAGATTTTAGGACGGTTTAATGCCGACTCTTCTTTACGTATGCTTATAGGGAACGACTCCGAGGCCGTGGCGTCTGGGAATATTTTTATGTTCATCCGACAAGCTCGCCTTGACGTGATATACCCCCACCCGTGAAGATGGATAGTGAGCTATGATAGCAGCACCGTAGATTGATTACAATTTAGTCATGGGCGCAAAATGACCCTAGATGTCGACGCGCCCCTAAACTCCAATCCAATCTCTCTCTCTCTCTCTCTCTCTCTCTCTCTCTCTCTCTCTCTCTCTCTCTCTCTCTCTCTCTCTCTCTCTCTCTCTCTCTCTCTCTCTCTCTCTCTCTCTCTCTCTCTCTCTCTCTCTCTCTCTCTCTCTCTCTCTCTCTCTCTCTCTCTCTCTCTCTCTCTCTTTCTCTCTGTCTCTGTCTCTGTCTCTCTCTCTCTCTCTGTCTCTGTCTCTGTCTCTGTCTCTGTCTCTGTCTGTCTCTCTGTCTCTGTCTCTGTCTCTCTGTCTCTGTCTCTGTCTCTGTCTCTGTCTCTGTCTCTCTGTCTCTGTCTCTGTCTCTCTGTCTCTGTCTCTGTCTCTGTCTCTGTCCTCTGTCTCTGTCTCTGTCTCTGTCTCTGTCTCTGTCTTCCTGTCTCTGTCTCTGTCTCGTCTCTGTCTCTGTCGTCCCTGTCTCCTTCGTCTCTCCGTCTCGTCCGTCTCTGTCTCTGTCTCCTGTCTCTGTCTCGTCCTCTGTCCCGTCCCGTCCGTCGTCCGTCCCGTCCCGTCCCGTCCCGTGAGCTCTCAGGTGCAGGGGTCGTGCAGGTTGCCAGAGTGTCGCCGACTAAGCCTTCATTACGTCTCCAGTGGGGAACATGGAAAACTATCGTGCATTCCTTGGCATGGTGGTATTGAAAGAAGACATGGTGGTATTGGCTCCTGATTAGCTCAAAACTGTCGCGTATAACATTGCCAGTACAATGCCATCTCTGCCGTCTTGCGTTTTTATTTTTTTGCCATTGTCGGGGGCATTGATGGCTGGAAGTAATACGCATAGAAACATGTATCGAACATACAACACACAACGCGTGAATATTTCAGCAGTTATGGCAGTGCTACCGCTATCAGCAACAATGCATCTCTTACAGATTTGTATGTCATTCTGATCTGAGCTTTTCGTCGTCCAGAACATTATTCTATCCAGAAAATTAGCATCTACTTCTCACGGGAAGTTCAGTGATGGTGTGCTGGACAATGAGTGCAATCTATTTCCTTTTTTGGAATATGCATGTCTAGAGCTCACTGAAAACTGCAGCAGGAACCTTCTGACGTCACAAGCCGAAGCAGAATTACTAGTTTTCCAGGATTTACGTCCTCTGCCCAGGTGACTATGTCGGCAGCTGCAGCCACCAAAACGGTACTCTGAACCCAGTTCAATATAGCTTGTGTCGTCGAACGTGGCTGCGTTTAGACCGACGATGTAACCGCAGAACGCTCCCGAGCGGCCAGTTCTAGAGCTCGAACAATTCGGTGCCTGCCGCCAATCAGAAAGTAGGCTAGCTTGGGCGGCGGCTAGTTTACGATACTCTGTGGCCAGCGTGCCAGTGGCCGCCTCGGTGGCCTGCGGTCTCTGTGGTGGAGCCGGCTCCTCGTCACTCGTTACTCGTCACCATCAGCACCGGCCTACCGTTGCACTGCGGGAGGCGACTGCTGCCGTCCTGCGACGTGCAGCGACCTGGTGCCGCTGGTCTGCCTAGACGGACCGGCTGCTCCTCACCCCCCCCACCCCCCCCCCCCCGCACCGACAGGGGCCCTTCTTCCCCCCTTCGTCCTGCGACGTGCAGCGACCTGGCGATGACGTCGTGCCGCTGGCCGCCTGGCGAGAGCGGCGGCCGTTTTGGGATGTGTCGGCTGAGTCGAGATGGCCCATCACGACCCGGGCGGGCGATCCTCGCGAGTGGCCGAGTGGTGCGCCGACGTGTCACAAAGGCAACAGCCAGCTGGGTCGTGTTCAGCCGGCGCGCGCTTGTCGCCCCAGCCGGAAGAGGCTCGTGAGCCGCCCTGTGGCGCGTGCGCCGCCGTTGACGGGCCGCAAGGTCACGCCGGGTCGGCGTGCGTGGCTGAGTCACTGACCTGGCTGCAAACCGGGGCCACGCGGCCTCCGGTGGCCTGCAGTGGCGGCCGGGCGCACACTGCGACAGGCTGATTTAGCCAGTCAGCGCTGCGACGCCGCGTGCGCCGCTCCGCACAGCGCTCGGTGGAGTCCCGAGCGGGCGGGCGGGCCGGCCGGCTCGGTCTGTTGGCACAGTGCTGGTGCACTGGGCTAGCACGGGCCTGCTGGCGTTCTGCCGGTGTAGTGCTGATATCCTGCAGGTTGGCACCGATCTGTCTGCGTAGTGTTTGCTACGGTGTGGGTATACACCGGTGTACTCCGGTCTGTCGGCATGGTGCCCTCTGATGGACCCGTGAAAATCTAGCCAAATCCAGCTAGGACGCCTCGGCAGGGCAGGACCTTCTGCCGCCAGATTCGCCGTTGCGGGCACTGTTCGATTACCGCGCAGACTCGTAGCTGAGTTCGTCGGCGTGTCAGACGAGAATAAATAGGGGCCCGGTGAGGTGGTCATTGAGCGTCATCCTTTCCACGCCAGCGAAAACATGTTTTCCACGTAGTGAAAAGAGGGCCCGGCCGATTTCCAAGTTTGCATCTTCTTCCCCTTCCCCGCCCCCGGCCCGGCTGTCTGGGCGTCTGGGGCCGGTTGGCGTGGGCTCAGCTGACGTCAGGCTGACCGGCGTGTGGGCCGTTAGTGGCCGACGGCGGCCAGGCGGCTGTGTCCGGTGCCGACTCAGCGCCGGCTGGTGTCTGTTCTTGGCTCACTGCTCACCTATTGTGGTCCGGTCCGCACCACCTATGGCCGCCTCTCCGGCTCACTGGTCACCTGCTGAGGTCCGTCCCGCACCACCTCTCCGGCTCACTGGTCACCTGGTGAGGTCCGTCACATGACCTCTGGCCGCCTCTCCGGCTTACTGGTCACCTGCTGAGGTCCGTCCCGCATCACCTCTGGCCGCCTCTCCGGCTCACTGGTAACCTGCTGAGGTCCGTCCCGCATCACCTCTGGCCACCTCTCCGGCTCACTGGTCACCTGCTGAGGTCCGTCCCGCACCACCTCTGGCCGCCTCTCCGGCTCACTGGTCACCTGCTGAGGTCCGTCCCGCACCACCTCTGGCCGCCTCTCCGGCTCACTGGTCACCTGCTGAGGTCCGTCCCGCACCACCTCTGGCCGCCTCTCCGGCTCACTGGTCACCTGCTGAGGTCCGTCCCGCATCACCTCTGGCCGCCTCTCCGGCTCACTGGTCACCTGCTGAGGTCCGGCACACACCACCTCTGGCCGCCTCTCCGGCTCACTGGTCACCTCCGTCACACATCACCTCTGGCCGCCTCTCCCGCTTTCTGGGCTCCCGCTGAGGTCCGTCCCGCACCACCTCTGGCCGCCTCTCCGGCTCACTGGTCACCTGCTGAGGTCCGTCCCGCACCACCTCTGGCGCCCTCCGGCTCGCTGGTCACCTGCTGAGGCCGCACCACCTCTGGCCACCTCTCCGGCTCACTGGTCACCTGCTGAGGTCCGTCCCGCACCACCTCTGGACGCCTCTCCGGCTCACTGGTCACCTGCTGAGGTCCGTCCCGCACCGCCTCTGGCCGCCTCTCCGGCTCACTGGTCACCTGCTGAGGTCCGTCCCGCACCACCTCTGGCCTCTCCGGCTCACTGGTCACCTGTTGAGGTCCGTCCACACGACCTCTGGCCACCTCTCCGGCTCACTGGTCACCTGCTGAGGTCCGCCCCCCCCCCTTGGCCGCCTCTCCGGCTCACTGGTCACCTGCTGAGGTCCCGCACCTCCCCCCTGGCCGCCTCTCCGGCTCACTGGTCACCTGCTGAGGTCCGTCCCGCACCACCTCTGGCCGCCTCTCCGGCTCACTGGTCACCTGCTGAGGTCCGTCCCGCACCACCTCTGGCCGCCTCTCCGGCTCACTGGTCACCTGCTGAGGTCCGTCACATGACCTCTGGCCGCCTCTCCGGCTCACTGGTCACCTGCTGAGGTCCGTCCCGCACCACCTCTGGCCGCCTCTCCGGCTCACTGGTCACCTGCTGAGGTCCGTCCCGCACCACCTCTGGCCGCCTCTCCGGCTCACTGGTCACCTGCTGAGGTCCGTCCCGCATCACCTCTGGCCGCCTCTCCGGCTCACTGGTCACCTGCTGAGGTCCGTCACACATCACCTCTGGCCGCCTCTCCGGCTCACTGGTCACCTGCTGAGGTCCGTCCCGCACCACCTCTGGCCGCCTCTCCGGCTCACTGGTCACCTGCTGAGGTCCGTCCCGCACCACCTCTGGCCGCCTCTCCGGCTCACTGGTCACCTGCTGAGGTCCGTCCCGCACCACCTCTGGCCGCCTCTCCGGCTCACTGGTCACCTGCTGAGGTCCGTCCCGCACCACCTCTGGCCGCCTCTCCGGCTCACTGGTCGCCTGCTGAGGTCTGGCCCGCATCACCTCTGGCCGCCTCTCCGGCTCACTGGTCGCCTGCTGAGAGCTCACTGGTCGCCTGGCCCGCACCACAACTGACCTACCTCATAGTCAAAGATACCACCTGTGTTCCATCTGCCTCACCCCCGATTGAACTGTGGCATCCCTGAGTAAAGTGTCAAGTTCTACACCCGTCATTAAACGGCGACCCTAAACCCAAATAACCAACCAACCCGTCACTGAACAGCGACACCTCTGGCCAATTCCTCTACTTACACACCCGAAATTCAACTGCCACACTTGTCCACAGTGTCGGGCCCGGTTTCTCATCGCTCTATCCTGCATAACCATGTAATTTGCAACTTTGTATTATTTACTGGTATATCTGATTGTGCTTAGCATGGTAGAGCAACCAGAGGTGGGTGCAAATAGTTACCGGAATACTGCTGCCTGTGTCGACTGTTCAATACCCTGACTCTGTTCGGAGGAAAGGAAAGACCTGCTAAATGCAGCGCCCAATAATATAGCTGGAGCTGTTGTACCGTGAGCAGAGGTATGTTCAATGCTCATGTTTGCAGTTGGAGGCGTTTTTTTTTCTAGATTTAAATGTCTGGCTTTTCGCCAATCTCATTGCTTCGTCTGTCGGCGTTTTAAATCCGTCGTCCGACGTGACCGCAATCTGCAGACTATGAAGGCGCAATGCCAACTCATCATTATCCGACATTATTTAGCCAAAGCCATGAATGGTTTTATGTTTGCACTGCCATTTTACTCCGCTCCATGTGTGCCGGTTTAAAGCATGATCACACAGCTTGACTGTGTGTGGGCACGGTCGTCGGCTTTCTTTGTTTTCGGTCCAGCATATGTCCTTGGCAGCAGGATACGCGCGCGCGCGCGCTCGCCTCATGGTGGTGATCTGGTCCATCCGGCCCCACCGGAAGCCACACGATCTCCAGGCGCCCAACATTCCACAACGCAGATTTATTTATTTATGTTCTGACGGAATTGTATAATCGGGCTTCATATTCAACCGAGCGTGCTTTCGCTGGAATTTCTGCCTTGTAATCGCTCAATCAAACCGATGTGGCGTCCTTCGCGAGGGACTGCCTCTGCCCAGAGGTGTCCGGTTGTCAACCTTGCAGTGCAAGTCACGACTGTCCCTCTCCCAGTCTCTTTCTCGATCTCTATTAGCTCTGTCTCTGTCATCGCTATCTTTACCATCGCTATCTTTTTCATCTCCATCTCTATCATAAAGATAGAGATAATGCAAAGAGGTTTCCATTATCTCTATCTTTATCATCTCTATGTCGATCTTTGCTGTCTCTAGCCTTATCAGCTCTACCTCTGCCAGTCATCAGGTGGACAACACGTCAAGAGAGGCGGACGAGCCCGGCGGCCACCTCGGCGGCCCGCGTGTTGGCCGCCAGCGGCCCGTGACCGGCCGTCAAGCACGCCATTCATTCGGTCGTTATCGCTGCTCGCGGGTGCATTGTCCGCGCGCGTGCGACCCGGCCTCGGCGACCCGCGGCCCGACGGCGGCCGGAGCTGGCCGCGTCGTCGCAGCACCTCCACTAGGCGTGCAGCCACCGGTCGGCTGGTGATGAGTCCTTGGGAAGACAGTGAGCGGGGGGAGGAGCTCATAAGATCTACGTTCAGAGGATCGATTTTCACAAAATATACTCTGGTCTGAATGTTCAGAAAACCTACTCTCAATTCTGAATGTTCAGTAGATCTACAAATAGGCCTCAAATGTTCAGAAGATGTACTCTCCAATGCAAATGTTCAGAAGATTTACTGATAGCTGAAAATGTTCAGAAGATCTACTGATGGCCGGAAGTGTTCAGAAGATCTACTAGGAGGAAAATGTTCACAAGATTTACTCTCGAGACTGGATTATTCAGAAGATCGACATGAAGACTAAAGTATTCACAGTATCTATTTTCAGGTCTGAATGTCCAGAATATTTACATGTTCAGAAGATCTACTCTTTGTCCGTAATGTTCAGATCTACTCTGTTAGGTTAGGTTAGAACATCCCGGAACAAGAGCAGATCTTCTGAACATTCAGTCCCGAGAGTAGATCTGGTGAACACTTCCATCCTCTGAGTAGATCTTCTGATCATTTCCAGCAGTAGATCTTCTCAACATTTCCAGTTGTAGATCTTCTGAAAACTTAAGGTCTATTTGTAAATCTTCTGAATATTCATACCTGGGAGTAGGCTTTGTGAGCAACTCCAAGTATTAGATCTTGCAAACATTCGTCTTCTGGTGGATCTTCGGAGCAATTCAGACCTGGGATTAGATCTTGTGAACATTTCGGGCTATCAGTAGATTTTCTGAACATTTGCATTGAGGAGTAGATGTTCTGAGCACTTCAGGCCTATTTGTAGATTTTCTGAACATTCAGACCTGGGAGTAAATCTTGTGAGCATCTCCAAGTATTAGTATATATTGTGAACATTTCCTCCTCCAAGTAGATCTTGTGAACATAGACTTTCTGAAAGTAGGTCTTCTGAAAATAGATCTCCTGAACGCAGATCTCCCTAATGTACATCTTCTGAAAATAGATCTTCTGAAAGTAGATCTTATGAGACTCACCCGACAGAGGGATTCACACCTGTCACCAGCTCTGCAACGGTCAAACAGGCGGACAACAGGGGTCTGCGGGGGAGGGGCGAGCGCTGTCGTGACTGACGCTGGTACCGGTGGTTGCAGATGCAGACACTACTGGTACCAGTGGTAGCTGGCTGGATCAGTAGCCGTACTGAAATAACTAGTGAGGACTGTGCCGACAGACGTGTCACACCACTGCCACCTGCAATGTGTCCAGGCCCAGCGCTGGTGGTGTCTGACATGTGCCTCTGCCGGGCAGTAGTGGTGTCTGTTATGTGCCTCTGCCGGGCAGTAGTGGTGTCTGATATGTGCATCCGCCAGGCAGCAGTGGTGTCTGATATGTGCCGCCGCCGGCAGTGTGTCTCCGGCCAGCAGTGGTGTCTAGTGTGTGCCGGGGCCAGCAGTGGTGTCTGGTGTGTGCCGGGGCCGGCAGTGGTGTCTGGTGTGTGCCGGGGCCGGCAGTGGTGTCTAGTGTGTGCCGCCGGAAATGTGTCGCCGGTCGGCGGTAATGTTTGATGTTTACCGCCGGGTGGCTGACCGGCGTGACCGTCTCCTCCGGTGGCAGTCTGACGCTCAGCCTCGGCGACAGCGCGGTGGCAGCGGCCTCGTGTTGCGGCCGTCGACTGTGCACGGGCCGGATGTGTGCCCTCCTTCAGTGGCGCCGTCGCGCCGGCCCACCATTGCAGCTGCGCAACTGTCGGCGGCCGGCACGCCGTGAAAGCGTGTCGTGATGGCCGCGCTGCGCCGTGACTGTCCCGACCGCGCCGTGACTGTCCCGACCGCGCCGTGACTGTCCCGACCGCGCCGTGACTGTCCCGAGCGCGCCATGACTCCCTGCCGCACCGTGACCATCTCTGGCGCGCCGTGACCGTCCCGGCCGCGCCGTGACTATCTCGGGCGCACCGTGACTGTTCCTGCCGCGCCGTGACTCCCTGCCGCGCCGTGTCCCCTGCCGCGCCGTGACTATCTCTGGCGCCCGGCGCGCCGTGACTATCTCGGGCGCACCGTGACTGTCGCCGCGCCGTGACCGTCCCGGCCGCGCCGTGACCGTCCCGGCCGCGCCGTGACCGTCCCGGCCGCGCCGTGACCGTGACCACCGTCCTGGCCGCGCCGTGACTGTCCTGGCCGCGCCGTGACTGTCCTGGCCGCGCCGTGACTATCTCGGGCGCACCGTGACTGTTCCTGGCCGCGCCGTGACAATAACCGTTATGGCCGCGCCGTGACTGTCCTGGCCGCGCCGTGACTGTCCCGGCCGCGCCGTGACTGACATCCTGGGCGCGCCGTGACTGTTCCTGGCCGCGCCGTGACAATAACCGTTATGGCCGCGCCGTGACTGTCCTGGCCGCGCCGTGACTGTCCCGGCCGCGCCGTGACAATAACCGTTATGGCCGCGCCGTGCCCGTCCTGACCGCACCATGGCCGTCCCGTCCTCGCCGGTCGTCTTCTGGACGCCCACAGCGGCGCTGTGAAAGCTCGGCCGCGCCGCCAGTGTCACGGCGCGGCGCGACGACCGGTTGCGCAATGCAGTGTGGAGCGGGGGCTCTGACCGGCCGTGCTGCGTAGATCGCCGGCCGCGAATTGGTCAGCGGATGGGGTCGGAGAAATTTGAGATTTATCATCACGCCGAATTGTGAACACGGCTTCGCCGAACCGATGACATCACCCCGTTTTGGCGGCCAGCGCCGTCATGACTGAATCACCTCAGACTTCTTTACGACTCCACCTCCATGCTGCGCCGGCCATCCTGCGGTCAGTTAACTACAAACCAGATCTTGCCCAGCGGCCGATGACCGTCAGTCCAGCCGAGGTCTGGCTCGCACGTGAATGTGCGTGACCGACCGGCTGTGCTGATGCATGCCACCTCCAGCGCAGCAGGAGGGGGGGCTCAACCGCTCCGCGCTGGGATGTTGCGAGGTTGCCAGCAGCCGGCTCAGATGCCAAGTTGTGTCTGTCTGGCTAGTCGGTTACGAACATGGCGCGCCGTCGGCTGTCTGGCGGGAGAGAGCGCGCTCCGTCTGGCGGCCAGAGAGAGCGCGCTCGGTCTGGCGGCGGCCGTCGCCGCCGCCGCTTCTCTCACGCTGGTGACGGCTCACTGTCTGGAGGTCGGCCGGCGGCGGCCGGTGCCGGCGCGTTCCCCGCTTGTCTCTAGGTCGTGCGGACGCGACGCGCCGCGGGGTGGGGGGAGGGGGGGGACTCTGCGATCGAGCCGCGACGGCTCGACGCCGTCGGCCGCGCCCGCGCCTCTAGATACAGCCACATGTGGACGCCATCGGCGGTCCAACGGTCGCCCAAGCCTAGCATTGTGTGCCGATGGTGCAAGTCTGCCCTGGCCGGGCCGGTGGTGGTGGTTTACTGCGTCCGTGGCGCGTCGCCAGCTGTCCCACCATCGCTGATGGAAGGTGTCGTAGCAGACGCGGTGATGTCGGGTGCATGGAAACAGCGTGGAGAATGGCGCCGAGCAACGCTGAAGTCCGGTACAGTCCACAGCTCGATGTAACCACCATACGTAGGAGACAGGGAGGTGGGGACAAGGTGCACGGAGAAAACATACGCAAGCCACTGCTCTGATGGCGAGACAGACTGCCTGCCATCTGGGGGGGGGGGGGGGGCGATAGTGCTTCCCGACTCGAGCACATACCACAGCAGCCTGCGTGGTCCATTCCTATCAGGTCGCAACGTTTTCCTATTCTTGGCGTTTCCCGTCGCGTCGACCGGGTTCCGTACTGGGCCGAGCCATGCACTTCGAATGTTGAACAGCCGATTGAGTGGTAGAGAGGGATAAAGGAAGATACTGGCGACCCCAGCGGTACTACGGGGACCTTGGGTCGTGTCAGTGGTGCTCATCAGCCACTTCCTAAGGGAACCGTCTCGCCGTCGTACTCACCGTGCTCCGGTGTCTTGTGGTGGCAGTGATAAATTATTCTAGGACCGGTGTGAAATGTACCACTTCCTGAACATTGAATAGACATCCTTCCCAAAGAAGTATCGACATCGTGCTGCTTTTTATATCCATTTATGAAGTCTGCATGCCTCGTTTCTAACAGCATCTCGAGCGTAAGTGTTGTGATTATTATCGCCATTACGGATTATGACACACAGACATATCGTGATACGATTATAGATAAAGGGACTATATATGACGTGGAGGGACGATAAAAGGCCTACAAATGGCTGTTATAATATGCATTGTTGTCGTTACCGTTAATATAGGTATATAATGCATTAGGTTTCCCAGAAAATTAACGAAAAGCGCACACATATGCGCACGCGTGATTGGTGACCACCGTGATTGAGTGTACTGTGGTGGTATATATTCGGTGTTCTGTGGTGGTGTACCGGTCCACCGTGATCCGGTGTCCTGTGGTGGTGTACCGGTCCACCGTGATCCGGTGTCCTGTGGTGGTATATTTGTTCACCCGGCTGACAGCCGCTTGCTGTTTGGCAGGTCCGTCGCCGCCGCCACCGGCCCACCACAGCTACGGCAAAGACCAGCGCTCACACGTGCGCGTCAAGCGCATGCAACGTAAACTGAACGAACGCCAGCGGCAGCGGCAGCCGGCGGCCGGCTCGCGTACCTCGCCCTCCCAGTCGCCGTCTCCAGGTAGGGGAGCCAGACGAGCTGGCGGTCAGCTCCGCGGTTGTCTGATGGTAACGGCGCTGTGCTGACAAGCCGTATGTCTCGGCTCTCTCACAATGCTTAGGGTTTGCTTGCTGTGCAGGTAAGCATACATGTGGCGAGATATATCGAAGAGCCGGTAGCGAAGTGGGTAGCGTGCTTATACTGCAGCCGTGTGGTCCATGTTTCAAATCTTGGTATACCCTCCGTACCCGAGACTGTCGAACTGATGGTGGCATGTGATGGGTAGCATATGCAGTTGGCGAGTCTTGAAGAAGCCTGGGAACAACTGGGCGCAGTGTCCAACGTAATCGACGCACCCTAAACACAATCTGCCACCACCATGACTAAGAGCAATGATTTACCTCTGTCAACCTTGTTGGCCTTTGGGCTTGTGCTGAGATGTGGATCGGCTCAGTCACACCGCTCGTATATTGACGATAAGCGTTGTGTGCGTTTGGCGTTGTTGCCTGTCGCCTTGTGAGTGTGCTTCGTATCAGAGCATCAAAGCGGGTGGTGCGCTTCAGGCGAGCACAAGAACGGCGTGGCTGGTCGACGGCCCGCGTCGGAGCCGGAGGAGAATGGCGAGCCCAGCGGTGGCAGCACCAGCAGCGTCTGCAGTCAGATGGAGGAAGACGAGCGCCTCACCGCCGAGTTTCTCTCCAAGCTGAAGCCGCCACAGGTGAGGCCCCGCAATCTCAGTCCAGTTGCTCTTCAGGCCCTGCAATCTCAGTCCGGTTGCTCTTCAGACCCCGCAACCTCTGCAGCTTCTCATCAGACCCCGTAACCTCCGTCCAGCTTCTCTTCAAGGCCCGCAACCTCTGTTCAGTTGGTCTCGGACCTGGCAACCTCTGTCCGTCTTGTCTAGGCTGAGGCCCCACGCGCATCTGCCCAGCTCTTCTTTAACCCTCTCAACTTCTGTCCGGTTGTTCTTCAGGTCCCCCCACTTCTACCGAGTTCTTCAACGGCATGACCTTGAAGGTCCACTGGAAGCTTCGTGAATACATTTTGCTGGAAACTAAGTGATGTTTAGGTCGTTCCTTTCCTTAGAGCGTCATAGACATGATGTTAAATGTCAAATGTCCAATTCCAAATGTCAAATGATGTCAATGATGTCAAATAGTTTACTAGCCGTGCATTTCATGGTGCAGGTACCAGTGATGAATCTTCTTGTTGTCCTACATCTCAACAGACTGAAACTGCCACAAAGGAGGCCGAATCGTCCGCACTCGGCCACCTCACTAATCTTCGTTGGTATAGAGTTAGACCAGCTAAATGTCGTAAGGCTCGACTTGCCTGCAGTGATGGTATATACCCATATCTCCGTTAAAGCCAGTCTCCTCAAGGAAGACAACGTTATCCACGTTGACCGCTTCAGTCTTATCGGTCGTACAACTGCTTCTGGCAATATTGGTGCTCGTGGACCAACGGTGGCGTTGTGGTGTGGCCGTTGTGACGGCACCGCCTGGTGGCGATAACGTCACCGTCTGTCTGCAGGTGAGCGAGCTGACGGCCGGCAGCGCGCTCGTCACCTGGGCGCACCCGGACGTCACTGTCGACCAGCTCAGCATCCCGCCCGACCAGCTGAGCTACGAGCTGAGCCTGGCCGAGGTGCGCGCGCCCGGCTCTGCGGCGGCGCCGCCGCGACCTCCGCCGCTGGCCGCCTACCGGCGCGTGTTTGCCGACCGGGCGGTCTCCACCCAGCTGAACCAGCTGCGGCCCGGCACTGCCTACAGCATCATGTGAGTCGCCCTCCGTCCAACGTGAGACGTCTGGTGTGTCATGTGAGTAATGTGCCGCCTCTTGTTAGTCGCCTGTCGCCTCATGTGGGTCGCCCTCCGCCCAATGTGAGACGAGTAGTCTAGGGGTAAGTTGCCCGTCCCACTATCGAGAGATTGTGGGTTCGAGCCTCACCTGTCGCTACTCTTCGTCCGCTGCCAATCGGCGTGAGAGATTGGGGACGCTACATGACTCAGTGGTCGAGATGTCTTAGAACCAATAACAACCACCACCGCCCTTCGCCCGATGTGAGTCACCCTCCGCCCAACGTGAGGCATTTGATGTCATGTGAGTAATGTGCCACCATTTGTTTGTCGTCTGCCACCTCATGCGAGACGCCTTCCGCCTCATCTGACACCTACATTCTTACATGATACATCTGTCGTTTCATATGAGTGAAGTGAGAACTGTATTATCTATCTGGGAGCAGGAATTTCTGCCACACTTGACTATATTTTCAGTTTTCATGGGAATAATTGGTTGCCTAGGAGTATTGATTATATTCGTATGATGAGCGGTACAACACACCGACCCGTGTGCCACAATAACTTCAGAACCAAGCCACGCCCGCCACATGCGAGCTTCCTAGCAAATGTTTAGGGTGTGCCGCAGATTCCTATCAGTTAACAAACCATTCCATCAACAACTGCCCAGCTGACAGCTTGCTGGTCGGTGTGCAGCTGTTTACGATTGGATCGCTGTCTCGTGGGACACATGCACAACAGCGGGGGAGAATGCTTGCACGATTCAGTAATTTACTGGTGTGAGAAATGTGTGTGATTGCCTTTGACCCCGCTTTCCCCCTTTTGCATGTTTTGCGATGGCACATTTTTTCGCGGGTTTCTCGGACCTTCCATCTACTATAATGATAGACTCCGTCGTCATCTACCCTCTGAAATGGCGCTGTATGACCAGCGCGGTCGTTCTTAATACCCCCCCCCCCCCCCCACCACAAAAAGCAGCCATCTACCTTCTCTCTCTCTCCTCTTCCCATCCCAGTTAATTTGTATTGCATTTTCAGCCACCAACTGTGCCCAACCAACTGCAAGTTTTGTTTTGTTCTGACCTTCCCCAGAAGTAGCGGACCAGACCACCTTCCCACCCTGTTACCCGCTGACTGGTGCACCATCCATTGTATGTCCTTTCCCTCTGGGAAATGTAGTATTCCGGCCCTGCCTTGCCGTCAGGTTTCTCTTTCTGTCGACTCGACCCATATCGATGCATCTAGGCCCAGCCTTCCTTGTGTGTTGACTTAGGTTTCTACCTTTACCTCTATTTCTGGATCACTCTTCTCTCCTCCTCCACCAGCCTGTAGCTCCCCTCCAATATCGATATCCGCTGCCGTAAGCTATCTATCCGCTTCCGCGCCTCCCCGACCCGACCCAAGCCGATCAGACTTGACCAGACCTGATATGGCCCGACCCGACCCGACCTGACCTGACACAGTCGGTGGCGTGCTCCAGCCTGCAGGGCAGCCTGGGAACAGTGCAGGGCAGTCGCTGTCCGCCGGTCACCTTCACCACTCTCGCGGCCGCCCCCAACCAGCCGCTGCCTCCCACTATGCAGAACAAGACGAAGACAAGTCTACACGTCAGGTGAGACTGCGAAGTGGCCGAGGACGTCGCACTGCTACGGCGTCTATTTCGTTACGTCCGGCAACGGGCTGTAACGGTCGGTGGGTCCCTTGACCGACCGCTGGTTGATATTTTGGTTACCATTCGCAGTATTACGCAGCAGGATTTATATTGTACCGAGGGTCTCTTCAAAAGTGCACGGATTTTCCTGTCGAAGAAGGACCCAGAAATAGAACAGTGATAGAATAGGAGAAGGAAAATCAAACGCGTTGTTTCTGAAAGTGAGTTAAATGTTACTTCCTTTCGTTGCTATGTCATTCATAAAGCACGATGTGGCCGTACACAGTAGACGAAAAATCGATATCTTGAAACTAAATCAGTTTTTACAGTACTGAAAAAGTGCAAGCGTCAGTTTGGTTGCTGATGGACGGCCCCAAAAGCGCCGTCCATCAGCACAATTTTCCCCGTGTCCAGAAGTTTTTCGAAAAGCGTAATCTCGATAATCTAACTGATCAGGTTTATTCACATGAGCGAACCAAAAAGACCACAACTAAGACCGCAAAGGCACGCGAGATCCTGCTGCCAGCCACCACAAGTATCTCCGTCGACTAGATGCGGGCACCATCTGCAGCGAGATGACTGCGTTCAGATTGGCATGGGAAGAGCCGAAGCTGTTCTCACATGGTGCCGACAAGTGACCTTGCATCAGACTCTCCCGCGAGCCGATTGTAGCTTTCACATGCGCAGCCATGTGCCTGCTTCTCACGCCAATGCTACTCCAAGCCATCTCATCGATCATTTGGTAATCAGCGACGAGGCGCATTTTCAGGTAGACTGTGAAGATAATGGTCATAGCTACAATTTTTGGTATGCTGAAACTCCAGATCAGGTCCGTGAGGGACCACTGTACAGTGAAAGGTGGAAGGTCTGGTGCGCCACCAACAGCTGGTGCGTGCTAAGTTCCGCCTGGTTCCAAGTCATTTAGCGGGCTGCAGTGGCAGTCGGACGGTACAAGGCCACACTTACCTGGTCTTGGGCAGCTCTGTAGGAAGCCCGCGGTGAAGATGTGCCACGCCAATGGTTCTAACAAGACGGCACAACAGCACATCAGAAAAAGAGGCCGGCAAGTAGCTCAAGGGATGATTTAGATCGAGAATTATCTCATTCAAAATATCAATAGCTGGTCGGCATACTCCCCGAGTTCAGCCCTCAAGCTTTGTTTTCGGTGGGAATATTCAAAATCCCAAGTCTACTCAAAAACCCAAAAACATACCGGACCTGGAATGGCGGCGATGTCTATGAAATCACAGACGTGCGATGCCATCTTGTTCGCAACAAATAGTCCGGCGACAGAGGGCCTGAAGCGAATTGTGTCATATGGAGCACGTGCTGTGCCATTCTAGACAAACGAGATACGAATAGCCGAGTAGTCGGAGACAAAATTGGATTAGACACTCCTCACTTAGATTTATCTTTCGAGTTTCTATGAATAGATGTTTGAAATGCAGGCGTTTTAAATTCGTCTGCTTTTCCAGTCGAAAATCCGTCCGTACCCGTCGACAATCTAGCTGTTCCCAGTTTGTACGGTACTGACCGCGGCGGTGTTGTGACTGCTGGCTGAGGTAGGGAGCGACAGCCAGTGTATGGCGAGACTGGCCGTGACAGTGCTCTGGCTGCTTCGTTGTATTAAAAATATATCACCTATGCTCTGTGGGGACACTTTAGTAGCAAGTTTCTGAACCACTTCATTCAGGACGTCGATATTGTTGGAGATTCCCCGAACCGCGATGTATTTAACCTAGCTGTTTTTATCAGGGCTTTTGGTTGATCGCCCCATGGTTTTCGCGCTTTCCCCAAACTTTTCGTACTTCAAGTCGTGACTGCCGTTAGATTGATGCAGCGATTTTGTGACGAGTATGTGACGACTGTGTGACGGATTTGACGTCGGCAGGTGGTCTGCGCCGCACGATAACGGTGCACGCATCACGCAGTACGTGCTCGAGTGCGACTCGGGCGACGGGTACAGCGAAGCGTTCCGCGGCCGCAGTAAACAGCACAACGTCACACACCTGCAGGCGGCCACCTCCTACCGACTGCGGGTCAGCGCCATCAACGAGGCCGGTCAGAGGTCAGTATCGGCCGCTGGACCACGGGTCACGCCCAGCCCAGGTGTGGTGGCCCGTGTCGGTATGGCGGGCTGGCAATGTCGTTGTGGCGGCGATAAGGGTCTGGCACGGTACTGACATCACCTGGCGCAAAAATGGAGCCGCTAGTCCGCAGGTCGACTGACGTCGCGTCGCCTAGCCTGTCACAGTTTATCCGCTGAGCGCTGCTACGACTGACCAATGGCTCCGCTGAGCGCTGCTACGACTGACCAGTGGCTCCGCTGAGCGCTGTTACGACTGACCAGTGGCTCCGCTGAGCGCTGTTACGACTGACCAGTGGCTGCTACGACTGACCAGTGGCTGCTACGACTGACCAGTGGCTCCGGTGAGCGCTGCTACGACTGACCAGTGGCTGCTACGACTGACCAGTGGCTGCTACGACTCACCAGTGGCTCCGCTGAGCGCTGTTACGACTGACCAGTGGCTCCGCTGAGCGCTGTTACGACTGACCAGTGGCTCCGCTGAGCGCTGTTACGACTGACCAGTGGCTCTACGACTGACCAGTGGCTGCTACGACTGACCAGTGGCCCCGCTGAGCGCTGCTACGAGTGGCCAGTGGCTCCGCTGAGCGCTGTTACGACTGACCAGTGGCTCCGCTGAGCGCTGCTACGAGTGGCCAGTGGCTCCGCTGAGCGCTGTTACGACTGACCAGTGGCTCTACGACTGACCAGTGGCTGCTACGACTGACCAGTGGCTCCGCTGAGCGCTGTTACGACTGACCAGTGGCTCTACGACTGACCAGTGGCTGCTACGACTGACCAGTGGCCCCGCTGAGCGCTGCTACGAGTGACCAGTGGCTCCGCTGAGCGCTGCTACGAGTGACCAGTGGCTCCGCTGAGCGCTGCTACGACTGACCAGTGGCTCCGCTGAGCGCTGCTACGACTGACCAGTGACGATCCCGTGTGGAATGTGAAGGGCGATGCTGGCCGGTCATTGGTGCTCTCCGGCACCTGGCGGAGGGGCTGACTACACGGGAGTGTGTGTGTGTGTGTGTGTGGCCAAGCGCACTGCAGCTGCGCTCCGAAGCACCAATAATTAGTCGAGACAGCATGAGTGGTGAGTCCGACCGGTGCGCCGTGGCTGTCGGCACGGGCGGTACTCTGTGATCGGTGCTGATTGGTGGTGACAAGAGTGGTGGGTGTGACCGATGAGCCGTGGCTGTCGGCACGAGCGGTGCTCTGTGGTCGGTGCTGAGAGGTGGTGACACGAGTGGTGGGTGTGACCGGTGAGCCGTGGCTGTCGGCACGAGCGGTGTTCTGTGGTCGGTGCTGACTGGTGGTGACACACTGGTGGCGACACGAGTGATGGGTGTGACCCGTGGGCCGTGGCTATCGGCACGAGCCGTGTTCTGTGGTCGGTGCTGACTGGCCGCCCGGCCGCAGCGCACCCTCCGAGCCGGTGGCGCTGCAGACGTCCGGCTGCGCGCCGCCGCCGCCGACGCCGCCGCAGCTGACCGAGGCGTTGGCCACGGCGCTGACGCTCAGCTGGCAGCGGCGCGCCTCGGACGACTCGTTCGCGCTGCACATGGAGGAGGAGCGCTCCCAGTACGGCTTCCTGGCGCTCTACAGCGGAGTCGACTGTAGTTACCAGGCGTCCGGCCTGCGCCGCAACACCCGCTACAAGTTCAAGGTAGGCGAGCGCCGACACTCCTCAGACACCCACTGTGTACATGGTAGGTGGGCACCAGCACCCGGCACTAGCACTCGTTACAAGTTAGGGAAGCTATGAAGTAGCATCCGGAAAAGTTTGATATGATGGTGTAGGTATTGTTATGGGTTCATAGATCACTACTGTTACGTCACCAGGCAGGACGTCTGGCTGCCTTGCCGTCCTCTGCACACATCACTGTCACAAGCCTCCACTATATTTCGGTCATGGCGTGACGTTCTGCTCAGCACCACGGTAGGCAAGGATAATGCCAGCGTTTATGATTTGGCTATGTATCAGAGTGGCCCCTCGACGTGTGCACCAGTAAGCCGATTGTTGTGTGGCGCCATCCTGGCGGAAGGCACACGCTGAGATCTGCAGCCGCGGTCGTGCAGCTTGGCCGCCGTACCGGACTTGCCGTACAGCTGTCGTGCATGTCACAGTTGTCGGTGTTGCCATGCCAGGCGCCGGGATATTATGTGGGTCATCTGCCATCCGAGCGGCGCGTTGTGTCTGGTCTGTCCGGGAGCCGGTGTGCCATGGACAGCCGGCTGTGCGTTTATGGCTGCTATTGCTATTCCTGCACCGCCATTCCGAGACCGATTCTCAGAAAACTAATCGTAGTCTGCTGAAGTTTCAGGTATAAAGCGCTGCCTCTAATTTAGTCTCGTATCATTTATATGTATTACCAGTGCAGTTGCTGCCCGTTTGTATATATATATATATATATATATATATATATATATATATATATATATATATATAATATATTGATTTGCATATCCACCGGGTCTGCGAGAAGCACCGCTCACCGCGCCCTGTGTCGGCAGCTGCGCGCTATCAACGAGGAAGGCTGCTCGCGCTGGTCGGAGCCGGTCAGCTACCGGACCGGCTGCGAGCCACCCCAGCCGCCGTCCAAGCCGGTGGTGCGCGGCCGCATCCACGCGCACCACTTCCGGCTGCGCTGGGAGCCGCCGCACGACACGGGCGGCGCCGCCGTCGCCGCCTTCCGGCTGGAGCTCGACAAGGGCGCCGGCATGCAGGAAATCTACGCCGGAGCCGACCAGGAGCGAACCGTCGAGGGTCTTGAGCCGGGCACCACCTACCAGCTGCAGGTGAGCCGACACCGCAGCACCACTTTCCAGCTACAGTTAAGCTAACACTGAAGGTTGGGCCACGTCTGCACTGGTAGGATGCTGTGAATGGGTCGCCTGGTGTTGGTAATTTGCCCACCGGCAGCCATCTGTGATGTGGGACCTTTCCCATGTAATATCCAGACCGTAACGTCTCATTTTTGCTTCGACTTAAACTGGGTGTGATGTATGGCCACGCGGCTGAAGCTACAAATCCTGAAAAGATTTCGTTTTGCGCCAGCAATATTAAATTCCCTGGTCGTGCTTCACGTGCATATCGCGTGAATTATGCTGTGGTGCATGCGGAGGCTAGTTTGGCATTCCGTGTCCATAGTCTGGCTACCTTGTCCCTGATCTGGCCAAGTAGCTCCGGCACCTGTGATTTCCTGACGTGACGAACGCATGTCTGGTGTGACCGGCTGACTTGTGTGCCCTGTTTGGCACGGATTTTGATGGCATTCTCCAACACACGCCACTGCGCGAACTCTGCCCTACACTGTTCATCGCCTGTATGCGTTTCTCAGCAACGGCGCTGGCACAGCATCATTCATACATGCCTCGCAAAGCATGCTACGTAGCATACATAGCATGCTGTATAGCATACATAGCGTATAATATCAGCATGATCTCAGCGCATGCATTGGGCATCATAATATCACATATGTCATGCTCTAACATCAGCATCGTATATGCAGTGCATCACAACACGTCATAGTAAAGTGTCGACATGGAAACGACACGGCTGATTCGGCGGCAAGATGGCCACCGGTGAGCCTTGTACCCACATACTTCCCCTTCCTGCTGCAAATCTCAACCAGGCCACTAACGCATTCTTCTAACTTAAATGGCAGAATGCATGGGACTCCATTGCTAATAACAAGCCCAAAACATTGAAAAACTGCCTAGTGTTATGGAAATAGTCAGTGGGAAAATCCCACGGGCAAGAAGTGAGAAGTGAGTGAGAAAATCCCGCAGCTATTGTCTAGGCTGAGGATAGGGCACACATACGTCACCCATGTTTGTTTGCTGATGAATGGCTGATCTGCGACCATTGTGATGTACCCCTCACAGTGAGTCATATCCTGTGTCATGTCCCCGCTTTCGAGTGCAGCGAAGACGGCATTTTGGACGACTCGCTTACACTTACTGACATTTTAGGGGACGGTTCGCCTCTTATCCACACTGGGCAAATTATTCGAATATATCTCCGATATCAAGCTCCATGTCATCTGTCCATCACTGTAATGTGCTTTTATCGTTCATGTATACTTAAGGGTGTAAACTTAGGCGTGTATATGTGTACTTGAGAAGAAAACTTGATCATTTTTAGCAGGTAGCAAACTATTAGTTGTGAGCGTTAAATGACGGAATCCGGTTGATGCGCCCTAAAACTCAATAGCCAACCAACCAACTAGTGTCGCCACCAATATAGAAATGTCAATTTCGCATGCGTAGGTGATATTTTTGGGAACGGTGGTGACATTGATGGCCCGATGTAGTGTCTGGCCTGGGTGACGTATCCACAGTCATGTTGGCATTTCCTGATCACGCACGGACCACTTGGCATAACGCCATGATGTGGTGCTTGGCAAATATGATGTGTCGTGGTTCGAGCAGCCAGACGTGCTCCGTGTGTGACAAGTTCGCTGTGATTGTAAGAACGGTGGCAGCGCCCTGCCTACTGAACTCGACCCGACCCGACCTGACCTGGCCTGACCCCTGTGTATCAGGTTCGCTTCGCTGTGGAGGCGATGGCGGTGTGAACGGTCTTTCTGACCTGACCTGACCCGACCCGACCCGACCTGCTGTGCTCACGGTGCGACAGGTTCGTTGTGAGGGTGATGGTGGTGTCAGCGACCCATCTGAGCCTGCCACCGTCACCACGGAGCCTGTGTGTCCGGGCCGCTGCGCTGCACCCCGTCTGCACGGCAAGCCACGCGCCAACTCGTGCCACGTCAAGTGGGGTGAGTGGCGTCAACTTTCGCCTCAGGAACCGCTGATTCCCGTCAGAAAAGCCGCCAACTCCTGCCTTATGTATCGACAGTCCCGCCGCAGTTATCGCCAGCCCAATACCACGGCTGTTGCTAGCTTATGCCACAGTTGCTGTCAACTCTCACTACGTTTTCCGCCAGCCCCCGTCATAGCTATTGCCAGTCTCCGTCATAGTGAGTACGAAACTACATTGCATTTACTGCCAACTTCCACTATCGTTACCGCCAGCCCTACGACAGTTGCCGCTAAACCAGCTTCCCCTCTCCACCAAAAAAAATGCCAGTGAACCATTCATGATGAACAGTCAGCCCCTACCATCGCAGCTTTGGGGTTGGCACCGCCCACTCCTGCTTTGCGGAATGATTGACTTAATACTTGACACGTCAATTGAGCAGAGCTCCTGGGCACTCCTGAGATTCTGTTCTCAGGAGTGCCCGGGTGGCATAGCCAGCGTAACGGTAGGTTCGTGCGGGCAATCTCCGAATGTTTTGTATTATTCATGCACAGAATCCATGCGGGTTACCATGTAATGCCAACAGGTTGTTTGGGCGCTCATATTTGAAAGCAGCGACCCTGTTGGAAGCACCTTTCTTCAACCCTCGATCATCTGCTGTGAACGTCCGTATGCGTTTGTGTTGGGATGATGGGCGCGAAGTGACCTTGTAGTCTGTGTGTCCTTAAGCTCAAAGAAACAGTCAATTTGTGTTGGGATGCGTTGGTAGCGGGTGCTGTCTGTGTCGGCAGGTTTCCCCGAGTACTCTGGCGGCTCGTTGGGTTCGCTTGTCACCAAGTTCGAGCTGGACCTGACCCTGCCGGACTCCACCACCAGCCGAGCGTACAGCGGCCACGATACGGAGTGCACCGTCTCCTCTCTGCTGCCTGGACGACCTTACCTAATCCAGGTGAGTCAGACGTCAGGTCAACCGTCTCCTCCCTACTGCCTGGCTAATTATACCTGCTCCAGGTGAAGCAGACACCAGGCCAGTCGTCTTTTCCCTGCTGCCCGCCCGGCCGACATTACCTGGTCTGGGTGACACGGACGCATGGCAAACGCCGGATCGCGTGTCCATCTCCCACGTCCCCCGAGTTCGGATCATGCAAGCGAATGTTCGACGCTCGCCGGTCGTGATGAACTCGCTACCCCGCTTCTTCCACGGTGTCTGTGACATGGCCTCAGAGGGGTCGATGACGGGAGATGGATAGCTACACAGTGGATATTTCAACACCAGTTTCCATTGTTGTCCGGTGACTGTATGTCTGTGTACTGGGCGCAATATGATCACAGCAGTCGGCGCGCCCTAAAGCCCTAATAACTAACTATGTCTGTGTACATGAGCCGTGTACTTGGCCGGCGGCGGCCGGTGCAGATTCACGGTCGGCCCGAGTGTGCTGTGGCCGCCCCGGCGGCCGGGCGATGTGCAGCCAGTCATGGTGTCGGGACATGGCGGCCGCCGAGTGGCGTCTCCGGCCGGCACCGGTACGGCGCGGTGCTGGCCAGGCGCCGGCCGGGTGTTGACGCGTGTGGTGTGTGGCAGGTACGGGCGGTGAACCGCGTCGGCGCCGGCCAGTGGTCGGAGCCGCTGCGGCTGACCAGCGGCGCCGGGCCGCCCGACGCGCCCGCCGCGCCAGATGTGACGGCACGCTCGCCGCACGTGCTGCTGGTGCGCTGGCGCGAGCCGGCTACCAACGGCGCCTCCATTGCCGAGTACCGGCTCGAGTGTTCTTCCGGCGGCGCCACGCCGTTCCAACCCATCTACACGGCTGCCGGCACGCAGTACGAGGCGCGCGGCCTGCAACCGGCCACCGCCTACCGGTTCCGCGTGAGCGCCGCGAACGCAACCGGCACCGGGCCGCCGTCTGAGCCGACGGTGGCAGTGACGCCGGCCGCGTCGCCGGCGGCCGTGACCGTGGTGGACGCCGAGCCGACGGCCACCAGCATGGCCATCACCTGGGAGCCGCCGGCCGACCACGGCGCCGAGATCCTCCACTACACTGTGGAGCTGTCTGACCGGCTGTACAGCACGACTGGGCCGCAGACGCAGCTGACTGTGGCCGACCTGACGCCCGACATTGTCTACAGGTGAGACCCCTCCGCCGACACTGCGCACAGGTCAGGTCCTGACATTGTCTACAGGTGGGACACCCTCCGCCGACACTGCACACATCATGTCCTGACATTGTCTACAGGTGAGACCCCTCCGCCGACACTGCACACATCGTGTCCTGACATTGTCTGCAGGTGAGACCCCTCCGCCGACACTGCGCACAGGTCAGGTCCTGACATTGTCTACAGGTGGGACACCCTCCGCCGACACTGCACACATCATGTCCTGACATTGTCTACAGGTGAGACCCCTCCGCCACACTGCAACATTGAATTGTCTCAGGTGGACCCCTCCGCCGACACTACACATATTGTCCTGACATTGTCTGCAGGTGAGACCCCTCCGCCGACACTGCGCACAGGTCAGGTCCTGACATTGTCTACAGGTGGGACACCCTCCGCCGACACTGCACACATCATGTCCTGACATTGTCTGCAGGTGAGATCCCTCCACCGACACTGGGCACAGGTCAGGTCCTGACATTGTCTGCAGGTTAGATCCCTCCACGACATTGCACACCGGTCAGGTCCTGACATTGTCTGCAGGTTAGATCCCTCCACGACATTGCACACGGTCAGGTCCTGACATTGTCTACATGCGAGTCCCCCTCCGCCGACACTGCGCACAGGTCAGGTCCTGACACTGTCTACAGACTAGGCCACACTGTCCCCCTGATCACTGTCTACAGGTCAGATCACGACACTATTTACAGGTGGAACCTCGACACGCAACAGGCAAGGCCATTCACCTGATATTATGCCACCTGACATCAGGTGATTGATGCCAGCTGGAACTTACCATGCCCGAACAGTCGAGGTGAAAGACTACTCTTGACGCCATTGTTATTCCGTCGGATATGTTGGTGGATCGACACGATCCCCGAAGCCCAGGACTCGTTCGAGCGTGCTGCCACCATCCGCAGGATACGCGTGCAGGCGGTGAACAACGTGGGTCCAGGCCCGTTCAGCGGCGTGCACAGATGGAGCACGCTGAGTCTGCCGCCGCCGCCGCCGCCGCTGGAGGTGACGCACACGGCGCACAACTTCGTCCGGCTGCGCTGGGGCGACGCCAAACAGCAGACCGACCGGATCGTCTACTCGCTCGAGTGCGAGGCCAAGAACGGAGAGTGAGTAGTGTGCAGGGAGCTTGACGTTGACACTGAGACGCGTATTACGGGCGTATGCTGAGTGAGTAAACTGACGTGACGTGTGGTGTACGCTCGGTGCGTGAGCTGTGAGAGATGGTGCAAGTTCGGTGGGAGGAGGGGCCTCTAGCGTCCTCCGGTGGTAGGGTTGGAAGTATTTGCTGATGTTCGCTGCCTGGGCAAGGAGGAGCCTGTTGAGTCGCCAAAGACTGGAAGGTGACACACTCAGTGGACGAAAAATTGGACGGATGTGACGTGTTCGGAAAAGTTTTTGAATGGACTAGATGGTGTCGGGAACCAGGGGAATTTGAGAGACGAACGCCTGCAAGGGCTGGAGTTCGCGAGGCGTTCATGAAGCATATGGGGTGTAGATAGAAAGTATCTTGGTTTTCATCACACCTCGTATACGTGCGCTTACCTTGCGCTTACCTTGAATAGTCGGCGCGACCTCAAGCACCAAGCTACCACAACCACCAATACCAGGCCGCGCTGGTTTATCTGACCCAACAAGGGCTGAAGAGACGGGGAATATCCTCGAGTGGTTGGTTTGCGCCGGGGACTAAACACGCTGCGCCCCACCACGGAAACTGTACACGGCGCACTGGTAGCGCAGCCCGCCAGATGTACGTGGTTTGACAACGGCTCGACCCGGCAGGTTTTACGTGGTGTACGAGGGGAGCGGCACTCAGTTCAAGATGGCGCGTCTGGCCGAGGATACAGAATATCGGTTCCGGATCTGCGCGGCCAACGAGGCCGGCGACGGGCCCTACTCTAACGTGCTGAGCTCGCGCACCACCCAGCCGCCGCCACCCACCGTGCGCGGTAAGTGAGCCGGCCTCGCTGTACCTGCATATCCACCTGTGGGCATCACACGCTATATGCACATGTATGTGAGGAGCCTGCACAGCGGAGCTTTCCGACGTCCTTCCCTGTCGCAGAAGCTGCCTGTGGCGCCGATTCCTGGTCGTAGGTATTGTGCGAGCTGACATGTGCAGGTGTTTCTTGCGTTTTTTCTCACCGGATCTGTTTATACGTGCATTTCTGATGATGTACTTTGGTTCCATCCAGGTGCCTCAGAGCACTAGCGTGGGCCCCTGCTGGTAACGCGTCTGATCGAGTGTGTTGCGCAGGTCTAGCGTGTGCCCGTGCTGGTAACGCGTCTGATCGAGTGTGTTGCGCAGGTCTAGCGTGGGCCCGTGCTGGTAACGCGTCTGATCGAGTGTGTTGCGCAGGTCTAGCGTGGGCCCGTGCTGGTAACGCGTCTGATCGAGTGTGTTGCGCAGGTCTAGCGTGGGCCCGTGCTGGTAACGCGTCTGATCGAGTGTGTTGCGCAGGTCTAGCGTGGGCCCGTGCTGGTAACGCGTCTGATCGAGTGTGTTGCGCAGGTCTGCGCGTCGGAGAGCGAACGGAGCGCAGCTGTGCGCTGGAGTGGCTGCCGGCCAAGCTGTCGTCCGGGCAGCCGGCTGATGGCCTCTCCTACCAGTTGCAGCTGCTCGCCCCGCACCGCGACGCCGAGTTCCACATGGTGAGTCGACAGGCGAGCAGCTGCCCAAGGCAGTTGACGTCTGGGCTGCACATGAAACCCACAGTTATGCTCATCTTGCTGACTGGCTTCCCTTACAAGAATATATCACTGAAGAGTAGTGCAGCCTAGCTGCACGATCATTTCACCTTCCATGCTAAAAAGTTATATTAATGTATAGAGGCCACATGTATGATGAGGGGCACCCCTGTGTACTTATTAATGAGTGTGACACTAAAAAGGCAACTCATCAACCAATTGGAGCTGCTGATATATTGGCAGCTTGTACATGCTCTCTGAATTACATAAGAACAGCCATTTTTGTTTTAGTTTAAGTTTTCCAAGTGTAACACGAGGGCCTGATTGTCAAAAGTGGAACAGTTGTGGTCAAATTGGTCTGGTGGGATGGGATGATTACCACTCACAGTAATCTTGTCTTTGGATAAATGAATGAACCCACGACTTCTCTGCTGGTGACGCTAGTGTGTGGTGTGGAAAGTAAATGATTCAGATCAGGGGCGACACGTACCACAGAGGGAGGCGTCTTGGTTTGTGCTGTCTCAGGATGGGCACCAAGTGCCCTCGTTCTCCGTGCGCCCGTAAGCCCAAATAGTCGATCGGTGCTATCTCATGATAGAAAAGTGGGCAAGTGTCAGTTACTCCGCTCCGTGTTCACGCATGGCAAGTGTGTATTCTGGTGATGGTCAGGACGGGCACAGGTGACGTCTGGCCCGAGGTGACGTCGCTCTGTCTGTGTGTGTGCGACAGGTGTACTCTGGCCCGGACGTGACGTACCGGGTGACGGCGCTGGAGCCGCAGCACGACTACCAGGCTCGCGTCTGCTGCCAGACGGCCGACGGTGTGCGCGGCCCGTTCACGGCCGTGCAGCGGTTCAGTACGCCGGCGCCGCCGGCAGTGCCGGCCGTCACCCGCGCCAACAGCCAGCACACGCACCGAGTACGCGGCCGTCCGCTCACTGGCCCGCCCAGTGGCATTCTTGTGATCTTCTCCTGCTCTGTGCATCTTTCATAGTCATTTGTCGTGCATATTTATGTTCAGTCTTGCAAGAGTGCAAATGAGGCTTCACCGATCTTCGTAGCTCGAGTAATTCGCATGATGACTATAATGTCGCTTGAAGCACCATTCTTGAACCGTGACATTAGTTCGACCTCCTTGCTGGTTATATGTAATATTCCCTATATTTTATAAACAAGTCCTCTAGCTATCAATTTTTTTTTTTTGGTCTTGTCGCATCATTTTCGTCAGCATTTGCGAACATGGTTCCGGGACAGGCGAAGATTGTTTTTGTCTGGTTGCATCATTTTTTTCCGTCTCAAGATGTCATGAGGCCTCTGAATCCCTCCCCACTCCCTACTCTAGTACGACTAAGTTGAGAACGTCTGTGGTGTCTGTGTCCCCCTCATGCCCCGACTGTTGGTCGTTTTCCGTGCGACTGAGGCGGACGTAGCGACGTGAGTTGACGCTCGGCACGACCAACTGACCGCACTCTCGCCCGTCGCCAGGTGTCTGAGAAGAAGCCGTGGACGGAGCAGCAGTGGGCGGTGGCGATCCTGGGTGCGTTCGGGGTGGTCGCGCTGCTGCTGGCCGTGCTCGTGCAGCAGGTGATGGTGCTGCTGTCGTAAGCGTGGCGGCCCGCCTCCGGCCCTTCCCCAGATACGGTCTATTTTATTACGTGGTTGTACGCTGCCTGCCTGTGTGCGTGTGTGTGTGTGTGTGTGTGTCGATTTTAGCTGGTCGCCGGCCAGGCCGGCCACCTAATCGTGTCTCTGTCCATATCGTGGCGCGGCCGGGACGCGCGCTGCAGGTTCCGTGCGGTGCCGCGGCCCGCCACAGGCGTACAGCCATCTTCCTCGACCGCACCGGCAGCCAACGTGGCGCCGCCATCTCTTCCCCCCCCCCCTATTTATGACGCCTACGCGGAAGCCGACCTAAACATATAGGATATACTTATATAACACACTGCGCCACACGCGTGTGTATGCGTGTGCGCGCTGCCGGGACAGCGTTCGGCGCTGGTGCCGCGTGCCTGTATATATGTGTATGTTATGGCGCGTTATCTTCGGGCGCGTGTGGTGGGTGCGGGATCTGTTTTCCATTGTTCTGTAGGCGTGGCCGGAAGACAATCGACCGATACTGGTGGCGCCTGCTCTCTGTGTGTGTACAAATTGAACTCTGCATTTAGCGCCGCCTCGTCCGCCATTGAGCGTGGCTTTCGGTTTTATTTTATTCAGGGTTTTGTACGGCTGGTTAACGCTTGTCGGGCGGGCGTGTGTTGGTGTGGCTGGAGCCACGGTGGTGTCGGCCTCGCCTGCTGCCGTCATAGCCTTCTTGCTCCGTGTACCGTTAGTTTTATTTTGTTCGTCTCTCTGCCGGAGTCATGGACGCATGCAGCCATTCCACGCAAAGCACCAAATCGTGCTTCGAAGGCAAATTTCCGTTATGAACTAGCTTTACCGGAGGGATTGTTTATCAAGCGTTATACTGCAATGGAATATATATTTCTTGTTATAGCACTGCTCGAAGACTGTGTGGCGGAGGTTGTTTTGTTTGCTGACAATCTTGCCGGCTGTCGGGCGCCGCTATGAGTGAACGACTGCCTCGGCGGCGCCAGTTGGCGACCGTCCGACGCTCTCCGACGTCCACTGACTGCACGCCCGCGCTGCCGGCCGTGTTCGCACCAAGTATTACGTAGCTGGCGGGGGCTGGCGGTACCCAAACACACATACATACACACACGCACACACACACACACACACACAGGCACACGCATACACGCGCGCACACACAAACACGGACACATACACACAGGTACACATAGATCGGCTATATTCTGCTGTCTTGATGCATTCCAAAATAAACGAGCTATGTTGGACTGTGTTTCAGAACAGTGTCGTGGTATGCCCGATGCTAGTGGGTCAAGTGGCAGCGCCACGAAATATCGCAGAGGAAAGGGGCAGCACGGGTACCTTAACGCTCTATAGCTTCGAACACGAGGAATGGCTGAATCTATTCAAGGTGCTGTGCTATGTTATGGCCCGCTGCGGTCGATGCGCCCTTGGACCCCAATCAAGGTGTTGTACCTTCACAATACAATTTAGAACGTCCACTCTCATCGTTCACCACATTTAGCCATCGACATAGTTATGAAGCAAGCTCAGACAATGGGCGCGAACAAGTCTGTGCGTTTTTAACCGTTCGGGGCGCATCGCTTAGTTTTTGCGGCGCGGCATAGGAAAGAATGCTTCGCGTACTCTGTACAGACACGAGGCTAACTGAATGTAAGATGCGGATCGGCAGCGCCGTTGGTAAGTGGCGTGCTTGTAGGACGCGGCCCATGCCTAGGATCGCTGGGTGAAGTCTCGCAGGTGAGTAACCTGTGGATGACAATGCTGTCCCTTCGATGAGCTGCTCCACATGGCCAGTGGAGTTGACGTAACACTGAGGCGATGTGGTCAGGCCTGTCAGCTTGGCAGCGCCGTCGATGACTCGCTGCAGTTTGTGCTTCATAGCGGAGGTGTAGCTTCCCCGTACGGTCGTGGACTAGGTGATGCAGGAATAGACCATGCATTCAACAAACATTTTAGTGACTCCTTCTGACAGGGCTGTTGAGTACTTCGACAGAGAAATCAGGGTGCCGTAGCATTTCCTGCAGGTTCCACTGGTCGCATCGACAGATTTTCCCAGACAATGCTGGAGTCCACGGTGACGACCAGGAGCTTGGTGTTTTTATCCGGCCGTAGCACCACTCCGGCTCGTAGTGGTGGTGAAACCAATGGGCGGCCGTCGTTTAGCGGAATTGACCAGGAGCAGATCTCTTCTTCGGGTTCAGCTTGAGCTGGTTCCGGTGGAACAACTGCACATCTGGTGAACGTCTGGAACAACGAAGACCCCAAAACGGATTTCCGTACCACCCCGTGGGTGCCCGCCAGCTGCCGGACAGCCAGTCGGCGAACCAGCGCTGCCCCTTCACACCCAGCCAGCCCACCTCGTTTGGAAGGCGAGCACGCGTTGGCTGGTTGGCTATTGGGTTTTGCGGCACGCCGACCGTTGAGTCATGTGGCGCCGCCAATTCCTCACGCCAATTGTCCGCGGGAGAAGAGTATAGGCAGGTGACGCTCAAACCCACAATCTCTCTCTATTATATAACCGGCAACGTCTACTGGATACATCCTGCCGTTCTCGATCTGTGAGGTTAGGTGGCCGGCCACCTCCAGTATGGTCGTATCGGTACTATGGCCCCCTCTAAACCCATGTCGCTCTTGTCCCGGGGCAATGACGCTCCAGGTACTTGCCTAGCTGGCTGCAGACAACACGTCCGCGAAGTTTCTCGACCGTAGACAATGGCCTGGACAGTCTGGATCGACAAAGTTCTCACATTCCCAGCTGTTGTGTTCGCATTTAATTGTGTCCATCCTATACGCCGCAACCAGTAACAAATAGCGCGGGTTGGTCCAGCTGCTCCGGCCGGGTCGAAACACTCCGATCATCCCGGACGATGTTTTTATTTAGCGAGCGTAAGCTACAGTGCAAGTTGGGGAGCACACATGTGTTACAACAACGCTGGGCTTCAGCGTAAAATTGGGTGCGGTCATCCGGCCGACCGACAAATCTTTGGTGACAAATCTATGCCAGCCGCGCGGACACCTTAACGCTACGTGGGTGGATCACTCGCACACCGCTGCTCCGCGGTCTGCCCGCGGGGAGCATGGCCCTAGGACCATGGGACCGCCGCGCAGAGGACTACCTGGGTGAGTGAAGGGGAGTGTACTCTGGAATGGGTGTATAAATCGAAAGTATGAATCAGATCAAATGTTTAAATCAAATTAAATCAGATCAAATGTGACGAACCAAGCTAACAATATCACACATGGCATGTAGCGGTGCGCACGTCTTCACGGCGTCTGCCTCGTGCAAATAACTGACGTCTCGACTGCTACGGCGAATCGTAACAGTGGTCCGATGACAGGGCGGCACTTTCACACCGTGCCGTCCATACTCAGGGCAGCACGTGCTATCCACGCATCAGCTGCCACTCTGAGCAGCACGTGCCGTCGGCGCTCCCGGCACAGGCCTCTGATAACGGTGAACGGTCGACACAACCACCGAAAGCGCCTTTGTGGAGTGAAGCCGACACATAACCAGGCGGTCAAAAGCCGTCAGTTTGTACGCTACAGGGTGGTGATATGCTGGACACTACAAAGGGACACAAAGCCATAACGGTGCAAAGAAAATTATTTCGCAGCATGTCAGATTTGGGCATTAAAGAAACGCGCAGAGGTCAGAAACGATTTCCTTTCTAACCGAACCGGCACCGCAGCAGGAATCCACTCGAACTTCAAACAGCTCACGGATACAATAGGCTATTTCTGGCCCATCAGAAACCCACCGACTCCCGGCGTCTACCCAACTAATATTTCAACACGGACAACACTATCTTAACAAGTAACGTCCTTTGAATTGAGTAAACAGCACAGAGGCGCTTCATATCGGTGCATGAATACGTCGGACATCTATGGGCACCTAGGCGAGATACAATGCCGGCCTGCAATGCTGGCGGCCGTGTGTTCGGCTCGAGGGGCCGGGGCGGGAGATGCATGCCGGCCGTCTACTCCAGGTCGGCCATGTTGACGATGTTGTACTGGATGACGCCGTGCCCGCCGAACACTGCATACTGCGCGCCCTTCTCCGCCTCCGCCTCCGCAGAGCGCTTGATGACTGAAATCACGCATTGCTGGTCACGACTGTTGACGAGCCGCAGGTGGTCTCTTAGAACAGTGGCATTGAGGTCCCACCGTCCAGGAGGATTAAGTTAGATGCTCAATCCATGATACCGTCAACATACCGACAAAGAAGTGAAACACGGGCTACTCATGATCCCTACAACACCGCTCTAGCTTCTGGCTTATTGCAGCGCCTTCACAGTCTATTATTGGATACCCTGGTGACACGGCCCAGGGAAAGTAGAGCCGACGTCTGACCAGTTGGTCAAAATTCACCCAAGTCCACCGATTGGCACCGCTCTACACAGGTTCATCGATATTTAAGTCATACCAAGATACATTGGCTACTGTATCTGAGTCAATCTAACTTGAACTCGATGGCACCGTTGGCCGGCGGTGCTAGCGACACCCGCCCGTCACTGACACCGTGCACTCGACGCCGGGCTTCTGTCGAGGCCCGGCGTCGAGTGCACGGTGTCAGAGTTCCCATCCCGCCAATCGTGCAGCAATTACACGGTGAATTGTCGCATTTAACGACGCACAGGCGATGTGCGACCGTACGCGACGATAGATAGCCCGAGCCTATTGCCCAAAGTGCGAATATATCCTGTCGCCCATACGTATCCGTCCATGTCCACGCCTCCACTCGGCGGCGGATCGTTTCGCTGCCGTTTACTCACATGTCAGCTGGTGGCCGTGTTTCGACGCGCGATCACTCTTCCAACACTTACTGGTGCGCTCCTCGAGCATGAACATGGCCAGTTCGGCGCACGCGCTCCTGATGAACGGACTGATGTGTCTGGTGTCGTTGAGCGCCGGCATACGAGCCCTCAGCAGCATCCGCACCACGTCCAGCGGCTCCATAGACTCGTCCAGTCCTTCACCAGCCCGAGGTCAGTGACAGCGTTCACATCACACCGGCTTCAACATCTGCACTGGAGCAGTTACAGCACCCGCGCCAGCTCAGACCCAGCCCTGGCACCACGTCAGTTGCAGCCCGGGCCACAGAGTGAGGGGAGGGGTCGCGAATAAGCTGAAACACTGGCACCAAAATGGGCTGCCATGTCTTACCAAGCCGTACACAACGCTTGCCTCGCGAGTGATGGCTGACAAGAATGCACTGGACGCCATTGCGCCGTGAGTGACTCACCGTCCTCCATCACGACGACGCGCATCGACAGGGCAGCCGGGTTCAGGAAGATGTTTCTGTCTAGCTCCACCACCAGGCATCGCGAGCCGCTCGTTGGCATGATAGCCGTCTGGCCCTGGGGGTCAGCCTGGACGTGAACCACCTCACCCCTGACATCTGCGCTCACCGACATGCGACACCCAGTGCATACGAAACGTGCATCACTATCTGATCTTAACATGTCAGCTTCGTCAGGACGTTTCGACGTATCTTGACTACTCTCTATCTTGTTCGCACTCCATCTCGACAGCGCTCCATACTGATCAAGCTGCTGTACAAGCTGGGCGTTTTAGTCACGACCCATACACGACTGAAGTCTGATATACGAGTACCGCAGGATTGACGGCATATATGCGAAATATGTTGGCTTCAACTT
Organism: Imbricaverruca yamaguchii; assembly: GCA_034440575.1. Lineage (NCBI taxonomy): Eukaryota > Metazoa > Arthropoda > Thecostraca > Neoverrucidae > Imbricaverruca > Imbricaverruca yamaguchii. The sequence goes on from JAOTOL010001579.1 coordinate 437,248, forward strand.
GAAGTCTCCAATTTATGAAGCAGTTTCACCGAGGGTCTTGGCAAAGCCATCGTGCTGCATGGTATATTTTGATTCAACATGAAAGACTGCGGTTCACATTCATCTTGATTCACTAGCAACATTGTGGCCCAACATTCGTGACCAGAATGCTGGCGGTCGCCGGACGTCGGATCCGGAACTGGAGTACTGGTGGTCACGGATTGGAACAGGGACAATGCATTGATATAGACATCGGCAACCGGAAAACGTCCACTTGGGTGTGCCGACTATTCCTATGTCGTTGCAATCACCTGAACACCTTAAAATTAAGAAAAAGTAACCGCCCAGTTCTATTGACGTTCCATGGGAAAATACGGGCATTCTCAACGCATAGAGATGACGCAATGCTAACGGACTAGGTGAAACCCCAATCACTTCACATATCCGCGTACAAATGTCCCTGCACTGGAGTTTGTTGGTGCATGATCATGTTGTACATCTACCATTGTCAATAATCGATATTCAAGTTCCCCATGTGGTTGTTGATTCTTCTCATTGCACACAATATTTGGAGAGCGTGCACCTGATAAATCACATCGCATTTGCTATGCAACCGTCTTGCAATTTGTTTTCTCAAAATATAACGTTCATTGGATTTTTCGCGCGGATACTTTCTTTGAACATGTCGCTTTTTATTTGAAAAACGATAATTTTAGTCGTGATTCAAAAGTAAAATTAAGATCTTATAGTCTACTGGCCAACACGTAGCAGGAACATCCGGCACTGGAAGGCATTTCTAAAAATTGAAGCATATTCCGGAAGGATGAAAAGCCTAAGCACCATCCCTTGAAGGCTGACTCTCTTCAAGCCTGACATTGAAGCCTGAATTATCTTGTAGTCACTCGTCATATAAGCCAGACCCAGCAGGTCACCAGTCGTGGGAGCCAGACTCAGCAGTTCGTGAGTCGTGGAAACCGGACTCAGCAGGTCGTGAGTCGTGGAAACCGGACTCAGCAGGTCGTGAGTCGTGGAAACCGGACTCAGGGCACCAGTCGTGAGAGCCGGACTCAGCAGGTCGCCAGTCCTGGGGGCCGGGATTCTGGAGGTTGCCGGCCACGGAGTTCGACAGGCTGGTGGCGTAGTGTCGCCGGACTCGGCCGGCTCCGTGACTGACACACAACACACTCACAAAGTTGAAGTCGTTCAGGAAGCTGGCGCTCTGGCCCCACTCGAATTGCGGCACGAACATGGACTCGGTGTTGTCGACGATGTTGATGTCGAACTCCTCGTGAAAGACGGGCACCTCTTGTTTCTGGTTGGCGCGATCTGGGGCCGCCTGCTGCAGCTGCCGAGGGGGGGAGTCAGAGGAGAGCCATGGTGACCAGGCAACACACTCCGGTCACCGCTGCCCTGCAGTCACCACCTACTGCGGCTGCATAGCACGACCCACATCGACAGACGGCATGGCCGTGTAGATATGCCCGCCACGTTGGTGCCGACATGTAAGCGCCAAGAAACATTACACACCCTCCCGAACTGCTCACAAACAGACACATACAGAGTATCGGAAACGGGAGGCTTTCTGGATTCGACAACGAAAAGTCACACAATCCCAATAAAAATGCAACTGTTTCCCACGGCGAGTATTTAATTAATGGTGATTGCCAGCAGCATGACTTAAACTAAATAACCTATTGAGCTTATATGATTTTATAGGAAGCAAAACACCACATGTCCTCTTTTGATACTATTTGAGACATCCCAGCCACAAATTCAGCACGATAATTCAGCCCCGCCCCTGTATGCCCTGATGCAGTGGCATCACCTTTGACTGGAAGTTGGTAACTTGGTTGGAGATGTCAGACAGCAGGTCTTCATTATTGGTGCTGCCCTGGTACGGGATACTGCACCAGGCGTGCAGACGCTCGTTCTGTAAACAATGATGTTCAGCACTTCCACTGTTCATTTTGTGATCCCTCTTTTCTTTATATATTTCTTCACCATTTATACTTGCACTATTTGGGATACCGCACCCAAGACACTGGGAATATACTGTGTTACAACGCCACTGCGCTAATTCGGTATGCATTAGCTTTTCTCCATGAGAATGGAGTATTTTAATTATTCCACGTGTATGTATCAGATGGAAAATGGCTTAGGATATCGGCTGGATCATTCGCATACCTTTTTCCAACGCGAAGCACACATTACTGGCAATTAACAATGCAAATAGTCTATTGACTATGTAAGAATTCTACTTAAGTGCTGGTATAATGAAACTGCAAAATGATAGATATCCAAAACAGTGGAACTTCATCATTGGGAAACGTTGTTTGGGTGAGAACATGTCAAGGATAATGTCACAATGTGGCTGTCATCCTCATCATATGGATGGATGGATCACAATGCAGTAGTCATCCTCGTCATCTTTTAATAACTTTATGACATAATGTAGTCATCATACATACCAATGCTTAAGTTATTGTTTTGGATTGTTCATACTTTTCTCTTTCTATAGTTAATTAGTTTTGTTAATTTGCCACATATGTGTGTATGGATGTGCGTATTTGCTGTTGCTTTCTGCCAGTCACATTAGGTCGATCTGTTGTACTTGCATTCTACTGAGATTTTTGTGTCTATTGCTATCCTGGCCAAAATATACTGCCATGTCTCTTTATTAAACAATCTTGGTTTTAAATGGGAATGCTGTTGGCGTCGCTATGGAATGATGCTGGCGTATTCATCAGTGGCATTCCTAGTTCTTCTTAGCCTAACGAAATATTTGCTCGTGGCCTGTCAAGCAAGCAAAACAAAACCTAACAGGTATCCTCAGGGAAACATTGCTTGGCCCATCGTCGCCCTTCAGTTTTTAAATGGCTAACACACACAAGCATCTGATGTGGTGTGGTGTAAATAATAATCTGTGCATTTGTATTCAATAGAGGAATTTTGTGACCGTACGATCGGAAAATACACTGATATTAAGCCCAGATATAATTTTCAACACAAAGCACATGCATCTCTATTGGACCCAGTGTAGGATTTACTTTTTTTCTTGGTAGTGGAGAACAAAATTTTTAGCTGGAGTACGATTTTTTTAGCTGGATTCCAAAAAATAGCTATGCACTTGCTGACAATTAACCTTGTTTTAGTGTGACTGAAAACCAATGTTAGTATTTTTGTAAGCATAAACATCTTGGCAAACTAAGCCATGTCAATAACTTTGCTGCACTAAAAAAAATTTTTTTTAATGCACTAAAAAACTGCATGTGCCCTCCTTTCTCTGTCCTTACCACCACTAGGATTAGTTCTCTGCCATGTCAATTGCAGGCACCTGACCAAGAAACGTTAAAATGAGGCCAAGATATCCTGGTCCGCCATCAATTAGGATATTCATCACAAGGTCTTTGCCTTTTATCCTTCACGTTTGCGCGTTTGCTGCCCATTGCCTATTGAATTCAGGAGTAAGGAGAAGGGCCCTGAAAATAAACTTGCTCCCAGGTAGCTCGGTGGTCGTCGGCACCCGCCTTGTGTGTCTGGCGATAGTAGAACAGTCCGCAGAACAACGAGAGTGAGGAGATGAGCAGGATAGCGGTCAGCATACAGATGCTGGAGCCGTTGATCCGGCGGGCGCGCTGGGACAGCACCATGTACCGCACGGCGTTGGCGTCCACCTCGTCCTCCTCCGCCTGAGTGAACAGGTGGTCACATATCATCGGCGTCTACCTTACTCCTCTGTCCGAGGGCACACCTCGACGCACGGTAATACACAGCGTCGGCATCTATCTTATCCTTGCACTTGGGAGCACACCCCAATACACGGTCACAAAGAGCCAGCGATTATCTTACTCCTCTGTCTGAGGGCACACCCCGACACACGGTAACACAGCGTCGGCGTCTATCTTATCCCTGGATTGGGAGCACACCCCGACACACGGTCACACAGCGTCGGCATCTGTCTTATCCCTGGACTGGGAGCACACCCCGACACACGGTCACACAGCGTCGGCGTCTATCTTATCCATGCACTCAGGGCACACTCAAACACAATGTCCCTATACCGACGATGTTCCAATTGCAGATAACATGATCATACTGTCACTCTGGAAGGTTTGTGAACCACTACCGGAAATTTTAATGCAATGACTTCACAGCTCAGGAGCCATCTGAGACCCCAGTCTGCAGCTCAGGAGCCCTATGAATCCCAACTCTGCAGTTCAAGATCCCTCTGAGACCTGGCACTGCAGATCAGCCCAAACAAACCCAGATATGACCAACTGGAACTTCACTTCATCAGCGATAACAGGTCTTCAAAATTCAGACAGTAAAATCTTGTTTTTAAGTTCTCATTTCTGGTCGATGGGGTGAGATTTGCGCTAGGTGGGTGTGCATGGTACGGGCCCCTATAAGTAGGCATGGATGTGTTTTGAGAGTTGTTGGTAGGGCATTCGATCCATATGTGTTGAGGGAGATCAGGGGAATAGGGCTGGATAGCTAGGGTAGATAGGCATTAAAAGGTATGTCAGCTGTTGGCGGATGGTTTCCTCAGGATGTAGTGATGGTTGGGGTGGGTCTTTTACCAGGCTTATCATATATTCCATTTACAGACTTAACTGGATGGGCCCTTGTGGTTCTAAACACTATGTCTTGATGACTTTATTCCCTTATAAGCTGATTCCCATAGCATACTTGCCAATGTGACAAATAGATGCTGACTGACCCACTAAAGCTTCCAATATGGCCACTGACACACCAGATCATATGAATACAGCCACTGACCTGATAAAGGGCACACACTCATGCTGATGTCCGTGAAAGCTGCACAAATACAACCACTGACACAGATGAAGCTAATGCACATGACCCCAGCACAGATGAATGCAGCAAACACTGCCTGCTTGAAATAGCATGAATATCGTGCATCAACTATCTGAGTCACATGCATTGTTGCTGTCCCACTTGGTTGGTTATTTGGGCTTTCGGGCGCATCGACTGCGTTGGTCATACAGCGCCCATTGCTGTCCCACTTGAAATCCACACAGGCATAAATAATCCAACTTCATTAAGTCAATGACATATCACACACAGGCATACACAACTGTGTAGAATAAATCAGTAGGTCAATCTGTGACATTAGGTTGACCTATGTAGCATAGTAGACATTTCCATGAAGTTCAGGAGTATGATGATAAATTTCATCAGCATACAAAACAAACCCCAAATAGCAGAACAAATAATACAACTAATGAAACAATCCATCAAAGAAGCCTTGCAGTGCATTTCTCATGCCAAATTACATTAAATAAATGCACAGCATTGGCAGATGAGGGTCCTATGCAATGATTATGGGTGTAAATACATCCAGGCTATTACACCTATACATTTTGAATATGCCACTCTAATTATATATAATTTTTAGGTCAATTATAGAAATGGAATAACACTCCTGGCTAATCCACAAGGCAGCACAACTCTACATTAGCATTTAAATGAATTTGTGCATCCTTTTGCAAAGGACTAAGCTTGAGAAGGGTTGCAAGATGAGCTTCATAGTGAATTCTAGCCAAAGCAAACTTCAAATTTAGCTCATACAACAGTCCAATATCAGTGCTTACACCATGTTCATAAATTGGTATGGAATGTTCCAGAGAATTAACATTTGTTCCCACATGCAGTCCTGATGAAGTCATTGCCCATGTTAGGTACTTCACATATAAATTAAAGTTGACAAGCTGCAAACTGCAACATAGCTGCAACCAAGATAAGACTCTCTCATTGCACAGGCATGAGGCATGCCAGGAACAACTCACCATTCTCTCCACATCCTCAGGGGCATTTCCTCCAACTAGGTGTGTCTGGGCTGGCTCATCTTCTTTCTTGCTCACCTTCACTTTTGTTAGCACAGTCATTTCAGAGCCTGTGTTGCAAATAAGCAACTAAAATAGTGATATGTATGACTTTTGCTTAACCCTCTGGAATAACAACACATTATTTAAGTTGTCATCTGATCAAACTATACTGTATCAATCTCCATCTCTATCAATATGTTGTTTGCCAGTTATATTATAAGCAATGATGTAGCACACTATATGTATCAGTATATGTATCATTTCAATATTTGTTCTTGGTAGTGGAATAGAAAATGTTTTGCTAGAGTATGATTTTTTAGCTGGATTCCAAAAAATAGCTATGCACCTGCTGACAATTAACCTTGTTTTAGTGGGGCTGAAAACCAATGTTAGCGCCTCTGTATGCATAAACAGCTTGGCAAACTAAGCCAAGTCCAAAATTTTGCTGCACTAAAAAAAATGAGTTGTCCATAACCAGGTAGTATTGCTTTAATGGAATTAAAAATAAATGTTAGCATTTCATGCTGTATGTACCATACAAACATATATGTACATTTAGCTAACTGCTAAGTCAGCAATATGACACCAAGCTAAGTCATGAATAGGCACACTTGTGCCAAGGAATGCATCCAGTGGGAAATCCCCTCAGTAGCCCACATATAGCTAACTGTTCAGTCAGCAATATATGTCAGCAAGCTAAGTCATGATTAAATGCAATTGTGCCAAGGAATGCATCTAGTGGGAAATGGCCTCAGTAGCCAAAGTACTCCCAAAAATATACCCATGTCATATGCAAATTGGATAGATATTGCCTGAGTGTAGGTGGGTGATATATTCCCAGTTTACAAACAAATATTTATGATGAATAGGCATGATGTGATGTGAATACACCAATAACCTTTCTGCTGGCACAGCTCAGGATGAATCACACTCAATCTCATCTTGGGCAGACCACACCACCAGGATCATCCTTCAACAAATACTTCTCTGAAGTACTAGTCCCACATCTAATGAGCTGAGTTCACCCACAATTCATTGGAATTATTGCTTCTGTTGTTGTCTTTTGACAGGTTGGTGGTCAAGGTCTCAAGAACTCCCAAAATGTATTTCATGGCCAGTCAACCTTTACACCATTCCGAGTTTGTGCACACCATTTGCCACCAACACATAATAGGCTGCTCTGTCTCAGACCTCAAAATTGGCTGTAGGTAAATTATTAGTGAAGGATGAGGTTATAAGCCAACTTCATGAGCAATGGTAGAAAAAATATTATAACAAAAGTATACTTAACTTATGTCAACCAAGTTCACAAATGCATACCCAACACTCACAATGCACACCAAATATTCACAACAAACCCTACATGATTATTGGGAGATAGGTTTCAGAATATAAAATGGTTTAATGGAAATTATACTAAAACAATCCATCTAAAATAATTTTATTCTCACCACCAAGAAAGTGATTTTGCACAAAAAAGCTGAGAAAATTGATCAAAACAAATTCTGATTAATATTAAAAGTTGCTTGATGTACTTGTTTAGTTGTTTAGTTATGTCTGGAATGTTTAGTTGAAGAAAGAATCAACTTGGATGGACCAAAGCTGCTAGACGGGAGAGAAAATTGCTGCTGTAAAACCATTAATAGTCAGCTTAAATAGAGCTGGCTAAATAGAGCTGGTCAGATTCGCTCACACCAGTGCAAGAAGTACAACTGATCACCGGGCCTGCAAACATCAGATGGCTCGGAGTAAAATTGGAGCAAGTATTACGGACCCTTCACTGACACTGATAAACCCCAAATGCAGTTATATTTAAAGGTGCATGATTTATCTTTGCACACATTTACAACAAATTATGTGACAGTCATGCATAAGTGCACAACTAGCATGGGCTTCTTGGTGTAATTGCCTCAGAGAACTTGCTTGATCTGGGCCACTTTTATGAAATTTGAAGTTTTTTTAAAGACATAAAAGATTAGTGCAACTATGAGCCACAAGGGCCCTTCTTGGTTGCACTCTGTACACCAAACTAGTTGCCCACCAAATCTGTCAATCTGCCCTCCCTGTAATACTGAAAAGCAAGCCCTCTATTCTTATGATTGTCTATGCTGTTTTTAAAGATGTTCAATGTGCTGTTACTGACAATGTTTTCTGGCAGCTGGTTCCAGTGTTCTACTACCCTGTTGGTGAAGAAAGTCTGCCTTAACCTTGTTCTGCTGTGGTTAACTTTAATTTTGAATTTATGACCTCCAATTGCATCAATTCTGTTCAATTCAAACATTTCCTCAAGATATCCCCTCTCCAGACCATGGACAAATTTCAAGACCTTGATGAGATATCCTCTCAGCCTTCTATATCTAAGTGAAAACATATTCAATGTCTTCAATCTTTCCTCATATGCCAGGTTGCTTATGCCATTAACCATTTGTGTAGCCCTCTTTTGTACTCTCTCTAAAAGCCAACAATCTTTTTCACAGCTAGGGGACCAAGCTTGGATGCAGTATTCCAAATGTGGCCTAACATATGCACAGTAAAGATTCCTGATCACTTCCTCACTTCTGTATGATACATTCCTATTTATTTACCCGAGCATTCTCAGTGCCTTCTTCCTGGCTTCCTTGGTCTGTTCTGATGCCCCCAGTTTTGTGTTTAGAATAACACCTAAATCCTTCTCCTGTTGAGTGACTGATAGCACTTGGCCACCCATCAAGTATGGAGCCATCATATGCTGCTTACCTACATGCATGATTTTGCACTTATCAAACTTAAATTTAATTTGCCATTCTTCAGACCACTTCACAAGTTTGTCTAAGTCTTTTTGCAGCACACCTTGACCTGTTATTGCCATAAAGACCTTCAAATCATCTGCAAATTTCAAAACTTTACTGCTTAGGCCACTTTCAATGTTATTTACAAATATAATGAATGGTAGTGGCCCCAGTACTGACCCCTGGGGGACTCCACTAAGAACATTTTGCCATGATGACTTTGTACCATTTAGCATCACTCCTTGCTGTTTATCTGAAAGGCACAACTCTATCCATTTTAATATGCTTCCTGCAATACCATGGGACTGAAGCTGTATCATTAACCGTTTATGGGGTACCTTGTCAAAGACCTCACTAAAGTCAAGATATGCTACATCAACCTGATTTCCCTGATCAAATTGTTCTGTGGTGAAGTTAAAAAAGTCCAAGAGATTTGTGAGACATGATCGTCCTTTTCTAAACTCATGTTGAGTATCTTGAATCAATCTGCTACCTTCCAGATAACTAACTATTCTATCCTTGATAACTAATTCCAGTACCTTGCAGATTAGGCATGTGAGACTTACTGGCCTATAGCTTTCAACTTACTGGCCTATAGTTTTGCACTGAATGGGCTCATTGTGTCTAAAAAAGTTGTCTCTAACAAAATGGCCTTTGATTGCACATTCGAAGCACCTAATTGGCCAAACAAGCCTTCAAGTATTCACTCTGACGATACCAAGTACCCCCAGATTTGCCAACTGGGGATTTCTGGTACTTCTTGGCAAACACTCCAGCACAAGTATCTAACAATAAATATTGAATAGATATTGATTAATCTAAATATCATATATAAGAATAAATACTGATGAATATTGAATCAACAGTGAATAAATATTGAAGATCTTAAATTAATGATCGACCATATTGACACAGTGTCTTGTCACATGCATCTTCTCTATGGCGTCTTCTCACATGACTTCACACTCCCTATTTGTGAGGTGCAGATGTTTTTGCTGCATAAATGGAGATAAAAACCAACAAACAACACTGACACCAACAGATCCTAATGTTATCTAGTTCTGTTGTGGTCACTGACAGGTCGGCAATTTGGTACTGCTCCAACTGCTATTTGCTTTCAGTTATGGACTTTGAGTGGTAGCACTTGACCAAACAATGTTGTTCTTCCTTTTCCCTTCTGGAGTACAAAATACTTCATTTAATCTAGTCATAATCCTGGAGTACAAAATGTATGCATGACACCAACACCAACACAAATCATGCACAAATCATTGGTGTCATGCACACAAAATGGTGTGCATGACACCAACAAATGCCAGCTTTTCCAACACTGATACGTATCAGCACATACTGAATGTTACTCCATGTTAAGTGGTGCACAATGCTACCCAATAATGTTACAAAAACACATACATACAGTATATATACACAAATATTGGGATAAAAGGGCAATCTTCAAATCAACCAATGCTTTGTTATGATCATGTAATGGTGTATTATGTAGGAATTCACTAGTTAGAACCTGTATATCTACCAATGGCATGTTGGTTGAATCAAACACATTTCACATATGCTTAGTCCTTAACTGTTACTGCATCCCATGGCCCAACACAATGGACACAACTTTAACTGAGGATATAAATGTTTTTGTTAACATAGGTAGTTGATTGAGGTAGTAGGTAATTGAGGTAGTACCTACTTGGTATGAACTTTGATTCATGCACATCTCACTAGCCACTGCATTCTGCACTTCAACAATACTACATATTACTTCACTCATTATTTTTTCCATGGGACAGGCAAATATCCATTGAGGTGTTCCTAGGTAGGTAGGAAGGTAGGCACCTAGGTAGGACCTACCTAGTTAGTTAGCTTTTTGTGTTTTGGGGCACATTAACTGCACTAGTTGCATAGTGCCCACTATGAACATGACTACTAACTTATCATTACTAACTTATTAGTCTTTAACAAATAAGCAATTGAATCACCATGGCTTTGTGAGAGATGTCCAGACCGGTGCGAAATGCGATTTTATGGAGAAAAGAACACAATATAGGTAGGTATGTAGGTACCTACCTACCTATCTACCTACTCAAAACGATGCTCCCCTACTATAAGTAAGCATGTGATAACAAGTCACAGCCACAGCACTGCCATAACTACCCAATCAAGCAATACGTTAAGGGCCTTGGGCAAGGGTTGCCACAATACACACCTACGGGAGGATCTGAGCAATCACGCCAATAAAATGGTATATATCGCCTTGGATACAACCAAGGCGATATATACGAGGTGGCGTCATCCCTACTGTGCAGCTTTCTGCGCAGGTCCTTATATGACGTCATCTGGGGTACCACTTAATACGGGCCGAGCCGCCAACACGCTGTTGAATATACGCAGCGTATGCATAGTACGGGGGATAAATGAGGATTTAAGAGGTGCAGGTGCAAAACTTAGAGCGTCATAGTCCCGGAATGGATCTCCAATACCTTTCATACACATATTTTAACCGGAAGAACGTACAAAGCGAGGTAGGACAGGTCAAATATGGCAGAGAATTAGCATCTTACCGCGGCGAAATGCAGTAAGGACGTATCTGAAGTGTGGTCGTCGCCATGATAGAATAAGGTGGGGAAGGGGTCGAGTCCCTTAATGTACATCAAATTTAGCATTGGGCTTATGATGCTGCATGCCCAAATTAATTGACCAAAAGGCCTTTTAACCCCTCTATATGCGGCAGTGCCCATGATACAGGAGGCAAGGAAGGGGACAATCGTTTCTTTTTACGATCGACAAGACCATAGGGAGCACGTGAAAGGGAGACATTCCTTTTATGGGAGCATCTGTGAACCTCCGTACCAGCTCAGAAACATGGGTAGAACTTCCAGAAAACGATTTGGGAGACACAATGTCTGGAGGTAACAGGAAGGCCTATGGATTGCGGGAGGTGGGCTCACGCCAGTCGGAAGCGGGGGTTGACCCATCCAAAAAGTATGTAAAATTGCACTCTAATTCGAAGGTTACATTCGGCGGATGGACTGGAAAGCGGTTAGACATGGGGTGCTAAAAGCGGTCAGGCATGTATTGGCGGCATTCCCTAACAATGCGTTCAGAACTAGATCTGGATGATTCAAAACACTCCTACATGTCCGCATAGTCGACCTAGTCGGCTTATGTGCTGTTTCCGATTCAGAGCATGAATGAAGGATCACAATCGAAGTTCGTGGAGCAGAGACTTTGCACATCGTTCTTTCAAATCAATGATCATAGGCCTCATGAGCAACAATGAAATGGCATACGCCACACCTGTTTCATAGCAGTACCAGAGCCGGTAGCAATGTCAAGTGCCGCGAGGACGGGCGCAGCTTGTCTGCCCCTGGTCACAGCGGCAGCAGCAAAACACGCTAACAGGACAGTGGGACCCGGGGTTACGACGGCAGAGTTAAGTGCCGCCAGGACGGGCCGACACAGGGACCGCCGCCAACCCGTCAGTGGTCACAGTGGCAGGAGCAAAACACGCCAACAAAACGGCAGGATCGGGCGGCATGAAACCAATGCAAAGTGCCGCCAGAAAGGGCAACACACGAGGCGCCGCCAGTCCGCCCCTGGTCACGGTGGCAACAACAAACACGGTTACAAAGGGCAGAACTGAGCGACACGACACGACACACAACAGAGACGGTGACACATGCCGGCAGTGTGAGGGTGGACATCCTATCGCTGCCTGGTGACATGATGGCGGACCTGCCTAGATGCCCGCCCCTGCGCTCTCACGAGCAGAGTTCTTTCGTAACCAGCTGATGCGCACATGCAGACTAACTCGAGTCAGCCTCCGTCTCACACAACTAGCCGCACTCCTAGCTTCGACTGCCGGCTACTAATGACGCCCACCCCGGGTCTCACGATGCTGGTGTCGCCTGTGCAGGTTGAGTCCATGATGAAGCAGACATCAGAATTGAACTGGTTTGGCATCGCCCTCTCCCGCGTATGTGGCATGCAGCGCCCACCGCGACCGATGGTGATTAACCAAGAGCTGGACACAACGGCCAGGAGCGCCTCCGGTGCTTCAGACGTCGGACATCCAAGCGATGTATTGACGCCTCATTTTGTAGGCGACGAAGCCGGCAACGACGGCAAGGCCGTCCTGCTCCAGTACCAGTTTGCTGATGATGGTAGTGTCAAAATTAATGTGAATAGAAGTGGCATCAAACTAATTGAACTGGTTCTTTATTTAGCTATACAAAGATAATATATGAAGATAAGGTAAGCAACATATGCAGGCTTCATATTTGATGGGGGTGGCCAAGTTCTATTTATTTATTTATTTATTTATTTAACAATACATGCCCTCCACGTGCAGTGGCTATTACGGACAGTCTGGGTCACAGATATTTACAAAGAAAGGATAGATTTGTGGTCAGTAGTGGGAGCAGATGCGCAACAACATTCGTACACCAACATAATACAATACCCATATCACTCTCTGCACTACAAACACCGTGCTTGCAATACTAGCTATAAACGAGTGGTTTGTAGAAGTGATAGGAAAGCGATCTGCCAACCCTGGCGCCGCGCCTGCCCCGGCGTGTGTTCTTGGTGGGCGTTGTCACGGCGACGGCGACGCTCCCCTCGTCTGGTTTCTCGCTTGGGAGGGGTGTCGACTGGCGGGGGCGTCCAAGGTCGAGGCTTTGATGGCGTCACAGTGATGCGGGCGCTCGACGTCGCGGCCCTGTTCGGCTGCGTGCACGTTGATTATGGGGGGACGTGATGGTATTTGGCCAAGGCGATGGTTAGCAGATCCGTATGTATGGTAGAGCTGAAGATGGAAACCTGGTAGACCTGAAGCTAGACGATAGGAGGTAGACGACCACTGTCGTTGAAGACACAGGAATTCCGAGCGGCACCAGTCGTCAGTGAGATAATTTCCTTCTCAGCCGCAGTGCAGGAAAGAAGACGGGCAGTAGCTGATGCTTGATGGAAGGGAAGTCACTATGGAGAAAGACGCTGTCGCTTCTGCACTCACTCAGTTTTTCCGGCGTCCATTCACTGCTCTGTAAAATAGTAGAGTAATAACCAGCAGAAAAGTCCACTGAGTCCAGTCACTTCGCACACGTGTAGCGTATAAGTACGCCGGTTTTGTTCAATGGTTCACTTTTTCTTCCTTTTTTTTCCTCGTGCACTGTTCACTTGTTCTGTTCACTTCTCACTCACACCTTGCAGTTTTACACACCTTGCATACAGAGGCAACAAAGAGGGAAAGGGAAAAGGTTGGGCGAGCGGCCGAGACGCGTCTGCTCGCGGCGCCGCGCTCAAGCCAACTGATTGCGCTCTATCGGTGATTCAGCAGAAGGACTTTGGTGTTATTCTGAACACAAGATTGTGGGCATCAGAACAGACGAAAGAATCCAGGAAGAAGGCACTGAGAATGCTTTGGGAATATATAGGAATGTATCATGCATAAGTGAGGAAGTCATCAGGAAGCTTTACTGTGCATGTCAGGCCACATTTGGAATACTGTGTCCAAGCTTTGGCTCCTAGTAATGAAAAATATTGTTCGCTTTTAGAGAGTACAAAATATGGCTACAAAAATGGTTAATGACATAAGCAACCTGGCATATGAGGAAAGATTGAAGAAATTGAACATGTTGTCACTTAGATATAGAAAGTTGAGAGGAGCACTCATTGAGGTCTTTAAATTTGTTCATGGTCAGGAAGATGGATATATTAGGTAAATATTTGAATCTAACAGAAATGATGTACTTCAAGGTCATCAATTCAAAATTAACGTTAACTACAGCAGGACAAGGTCAAGACAGTCTTTCTTCACCAACAGGGTAATAGAACACTGGGACCAGATGCCAAAAACCATTGTCAGTAGCAGCACATTGAACATCTTTAAAACCACCATAGGCAATTATTATAAGAATGGAGGGCTTGCTTTTCAGTAGGCCAGGGAGGGCTGATCGACGGATTTGGTAGGCAACTGGTTGAGTGTTCAGAGTGCAGCCAAGAAGGGCCCTCGTGGCTCATAGTCACACTGCTCTTTTGTGTCTTGATGTCTAAGATGTTCAAAAATGCAGCAAGCATTCCAGACAAGCATGATGCAACACACCATACCATACAGATCTGATAGGTAGGTTAATTCATGGAATGACACCAGAAAAGCCAGGTGTTGACACTGACATCATTTTCAGCGGCATCCGTGGCCAGGATCATGATCATCAGAGGTAAAGTGGTTGGAACAAATGGATGGGCTGGTTGGATGAACTCCATCAGCTCTTTTTCACTGTCAGCCAGGTCTTATATGCATTTTCATCTCTTGGAACAACATAAGCATGTTGGTTGACAATCTCTTCTTTTCATATCTTTCTTCCAGATGATAAACGACACACCACAACAGAACACTATACAATAAAACTACAACTAAAACGCACGTGCACGGAGCACAAGGTGTGACAGACATAAAACCAAGCATAAAACAACCTACGACGAAGCTATGTAAACAGCTGCGCTATTTATGACTTAACTGCGCCATCTAAGAATTTGAGGAAATGAGTGCCCCTAAAACGCTGCATTCGTGATGGTCGTCGCCTAATTCGCAGCCTAACTGAGAATGATAAAATAACAGCTCAATACGATTCCAAAAGCACAGACGTGATATTATAGGATTTAGAAAGTGAGTTGAAGTGAAAATATTTCCATTTTAAAATGCATGAAACCATTAAAACGGCCAAAAGTTGTACCCCAGATGACGTCATTTGTACCATTCGACCCGACACGCAGGAAGGCATGGGGATGACAGGGGCCTGGATACAACGAAGGGTACCTTTAACACTAAGTACAATACATATTCGGCGTGATATTTTCTATATATCAATACAGATTTGACTACTCAGATTCCTTCCAAATTTGTACATAGGTAACATTCGGCGTGTTTATCATTATATGTGTAAAAGCTAGGAGGGGCGTCAATGAACAACTTAGTTAATCGAGGTTGAATGTTAGAGGTCATCGAGGTCGGGCAACGTACTCGGATTTGTCTAAACGGTATATATGGCCTTGGTCTAAAAATTGATGCGCAGGCAATACCGGTAGCACCTGCTGTGCAGATCATCGTGGTGACAAAAGCTAAGAAGACGCTCATAAACAGTGGCTTTTGAGATCAAAGATCAGAGGTCACCGACGTCGGATTACTCATATTTCCTTAGAAATTGGCAAGCGTGTTTCGGGATGTGCTGATTATCATGCCCATAAGCCAAGGGAGGCGCTTAGCTGTTTTCGAGGTCAAGTCAATGGTCACCATGTTGAGGATCAAATTAGGCCTATGCGGCGGCGATGCTTTCAAGTTCAGGCTTTAGAAGACGCTTGCGGGGTGGTTTATAGTCACCTGGAGCCATTAACACCTCTTTGTGAAGCGCGTCCAAAAGATACCTGAACAATTTCGAACAGTCTTGCTGACTGACTGCCTCGAACCAGGGCGGCAGTGCGGAGCGTGTAGAGGCGGACGGGGCCGCTCCGAGAACATCAAGAACGCGAAAGTCCTCTGGAACTGACTGGACCGTGACGTTATTACTTCATGGCTGAACTCCTCTCAGTGGAAGAGCGCCTGCAGTCTGCAGACTGCAGGCGCAGTCACCAACTGGGATATCGAGACCACCGTTGAGATGGCCTCAGCCCGCAGCATACATCGCATGGCGAGGATTATTTGGCTTCATTTAGCTTCATCTGGCTCCAGACACGCGTATGAAACCAGGCGGGAAGGGCGTGTCACGGATATGCCTGAGAGCAGGGGTCAGTTAACGGTCCGGCATTAATTTAATGAATTAGTTAATTCAAACTATTCAATTTATTTTAAATAATAGCTTAACTAAATTGGAGATGCATGGATATTTTTGGCGCCAGTGTATCGTGACTCGTTTTAAGGTGTCTAAAGCCGCATATAATTTAAACATGAGCCTGTTCACGTTCAAGGCACGTGCTGGGATGAGAATGTTGGCTATCTGAGCCTCAGTGTTATGTTACAGAAGCACTCGAACTCGCGATGTCAAAGGTTAAAGAGAAATGGCAAAACTCCTAATTGTGGTGATAGGCGACATATAAGTTATAGGTACTTCGCGATTAATTATAAGGAGAGAGAAGCAAACACAGCACATAATTCACATTATGATGACCGAGAAACCTTTCGCACGTCAATTTATTGCATCTTGGAAAAAAATGCCAGTGCAATGAAATATCAAGAAGGGCGCACACATCGGGTGGTGTCGTGTTTGGGTGCCCAGTTCTGGCTGACCGTGCTGCATGTGAAGCAAGGTAATTTATGAGGGTGTCGGACGCAAACAAGGTGAAAGCAAGGAGACGTATCATAACCTCCACAGGTCGTAACCTCCACAGGTCACAACCTCCACAAATTCAACACATCGCAGCGGTCGTAACCTCCACAGGTCATAACCTCCACAAGTCCGCAGCGGTCATAACCTCCACAGGTCGTAACCTCCACAGGTCGTAACCTCCACAACTCCGAAGCGGTCATAACCTCCACAGGTCATAACCTCCACAGGTCGTAATCCCCACAGGTTGCAACCTCCACAAGTACGGAGCGGTCATAACCTCCACAGGTCATAACCTCCACAACTCCGAAGCGGTCGTAACCTCCACAGATTCAAGAACTACATAATTTTATAGAAGCATCATTTCGGATAGCTATCGCTAGGTAGCAGCACGGTCTAGGTATTATAGCAACGGATATTGAATGAATGCCATGCGATTGAACGTTGAAGCATAGATAACAATATTTCTCACTAGATGGCAGGATGTGTCGCTGAATACGCTTTTTCTGTGTGCGCACATTGTTAACTTTTCAGACGTCGGGAACCGGCCGTCACCCCGTGGGAAGCTGATATGCGGCGCAGTGGCGGATGCAGAGTACAAACACCCTGCTCAGACCTGTTTGTATCAGATTTGATGGCTACCTAATGTTGAATACATTGTGATTCTCGCGCAATATTTGCATTGTCCGCCCTGAATATGCCGACTAGTCGTACCCTGGTGACGCCATTGATCAGCTGTCTTGGGATGGAACGGAGAAAGCGCAGCGTCTGTGGCGCGAAAGTGGACGGTTCGCGTCGCGAACCAGTCGCGGTGTCGCTGATGAAAAGTTAGGGAAGCCTAAGTGGGTGATTAGGAGTCGACTTGGCGCTTTTGCCCGGAGTGGGTGATTCGGAGTTTGGTTTGGAAAATGGCTGACCGATTTTTTTCCCTGAATATGGGATCAGGGGTCGTGGGCCACTTAGAAATTCTCACAGTTTTGGGAATTTTTTCCCCATTTGTTTTCTTCCAAAAATTGTGATTTCTGCTGAGTCGGTGAAGTAGGGTGATTTGACGGTATTTTCTTACCTTCTGAGTGGTTGCGATGCCCATTATAATACCATAAGCATGTAATTCAAGCCGGTTATTCGGAGTTCGCCTCTCGGAAACAACATTTTGCCATAGCAAATATTGATATTAATATCCAAATATCCAAAAATACCGGCGGAGAAAGCCCCCATGTCGCATCTTTTGTGCAACTTTTGAAACTTTTTGTTGAAAACTTTGCTTTCAGATTAGCAATTGTATTAAAATAACGTAGGTAATTGTAGAGTGTACTGGACGAATGTAGATCATTCAAAAGTACATATTTTCTTCATTTTTTATTATGGTATGCACAGCTCCCGTGGCAACACATTTTGTCTAAGTGGAAACTTCATCTTGAGTACAAACCTATCCGCTGTAGTGTTTCCGCTATAATTGTATGTTTCTGTGGGTGTTTTGCTTTAAAATCCGCTGGCAGCCGAATGTTTGTTGGACCAGAATTTCCTCCGATAAAGCATTTTTTCTTTCGATTAAAATCCGATGATTGTTCGCATCGCGAAACCGTCACGGTGTCGCTGGTGAAAATGTGCATTAACCTGCGAGAACGGGTTACCCATAGTTCATTATAGCCTCCTGCCTCTTGTGCACTCGAGGTGCATTACGAGTTGGCTCTCTTTTACTTCCACGGTGTTGGAATTTTTTATGTCGCAATAGCGCTTGCTGGACGAAGCAACTGCTTTTTGTAGGTAAGCGACCACCAGGCTAGACCACCGTTCCAAATCCTCAAGGAAAGAATTACTCATGTATTACTCATCATGTACGAATGTATTTGCGTACATCTAAAGCACCTCGGCTTAATCAGTTAAACGGTGGTAAAGTTCTACAGAATGCACCGACACTGTATATCTTGTTAAAATTTATGCGATGAAGTGAAAAGCTCCGGGCTATTTTTGTATAGCATCATTTGATTTTGCGGTTGGAAATTGCAGCTGAATTTCAGATTTCTCCTGTCTTAATCTTGTCTTATAGTTATGTTATCGGAACATACGTGTGTGATTCGGTAAGAATTTGGCTAATTCCTTCTGTGTTTTCTAGCTCTTCCAAACAGCTACTGTTCCGTTTAGAAGCAGAATGGAAGATTCCAACCATCACATAATTGGTCGGTATGCGTTGTATCGCAAAGTGTGTGCAAGTTTTTCAGCAGCTGGCATGTGTTCGCAGCCTTCATTTTGTTCCAACCGACCTCTGGCGATTCTATTCCCGTTCAAGAAATAAAACATCACAGCGTCCGATGCGCAGTCAATTATGCGAAAAATGCAGACTTCCTAAATCTGTTACTTCAAATTTGTGTCCATGAATTCCAACGACTTCCGAATGGCCATATAATTCTCCCGAATGTAATGATAAGAAAATACATATTCACTAAATCATTGAAATAGATCTCAATCCCCCCAAAAAAATGACGGTGTGCATAATCGTGATATGCCGTACCATTGGTTGCCATGATCTCCCAGCATGCTATGAAACGGGTCTGTCTAGGCCCAATGCGCCCTCATGTAGTATCCATCCCCGGCGTGTGACATATGAAATGTCCGCTAAGCTTTAGATTGTGATATCTTGCAAACGTAATAGAATCGGGCCCTCTGGATCGGCCAATCGAGCTAAAAACTCCATGACGTGCAACAGTGCATGACCAGATTCTCTTTTTTGGAAAGCTGAATGTTTTCAGCTTCATGTTTTCACACCCAGAAACAGAGATCACGGACCCAGCAGACAGCATTTATTTCCAACCTTCCCACCACTCCTGGGATCTCCGGCAGTGCACTGAACTGCACATTGTATACTGATGAATGTAGGGAACACTCGGGGGGGGGGGACGGGGCAAGAACAGGAGAAAGCCACTCTGTAGACGTCTCTGGGTTCAGCAACAGAGATGGGATAATATCGGCTACTTTAGCAGTTCTATGCTAACTCCACTGTCATAGAACGTCTTTTATGCGAGGGATTCGAAAACTGTTTGCTGGGCGCGAGATAGGCTGTGTTATGCAAGCCAGGGTTTTATGTTGTTAACTGTAAAGAACATGCCTAGGAAATCTATCGTCCCTCTTCTCCCAAAACAACTTTCGACTTCCCAATCATAGACAGGCCTAGGAAAAGGAAAAGATGAGACATTCGCCCCCCACCCCAGGTTGTGAGGGCCAATAAAGCGTCATATTATGAAGGTGGCAGGCCGATATCATATGTATGGCGCAGGAATGATTGTGTCTGACCCCGTATTGGTAGGGATTTGTCACCTCTTCCCTGCTGAGTGTTTGTTTTTGTTGTTGTTTCGACACTCATGTTCCCAAGCACCGAATGTTGTACATGCACTGCGAGTCACCTGATGATCCCGGAAAGTGCGCCCGCCGAATCAGTTTGTGTGAATGTGCTGTACTTCATTGGCTTCGCGTACTTTGACGTATACGCATGCCAATTGTGCGCACACTCAAGTCTACGTAAGCACGAAAGCACACATGCGCAAAGGTAAGTGAGCGCAAATGTATGGAGGCCAAAGTTGCGTATATGAATATAGGTCAGCGCAAATGTACGTGAATATGCGGAAATGTACATACACGGATGCAAGGGAACTTACCCATGTTTGCATGCACAAGCGTACTTCGGAGTAGCTCCACGTAAGCAACCATACGTTAGAGCACAGGCATGCTCAGAATATTTGTAAAATGTAGTTGTATTAAGAAGACCAGAGGTGTCGGTGGATTTATTACATTTACTAAAGTGGGGCTCGTTTAGGCCTGAATCTATGGGGTGGATCCCCCCCCCCCCATCTACCCCCTCCATCTCGAAATCTATTGGACACATATCGAAACTGGACAGCTCAGGTTCCTCTAATATACACTTTAAGAATGTCGAAATGTCAACCTTCCCAGTGGAGAGCTCAGGAGGTAAAACGATTGGTGGATTGCTAAAGGCTATTTGGGCTTGCGTTTAAATTTTACGTCGACAAAATTGTCCTAGCTCGGAACAAATGATTTTTAATGGTGTAAAGCACTAGATGTCCGTACATGCACATGCAAAACATCTAATGGTGCAGCCAGAAGCCTGAGGAAGGGAAGGCATCATTCGTTCCTTGCTGCTGATCTTCACAGTCAGTGCCACAAACTTGGACGTAGCTAAGAGGGTGACTGGATCGGTCACCCCATTCTTGGGATTCTACGGGTCCATGACACGGCCCGAGGACCATGCTAGTGGCCCATTCGCACTCCTCTACGCTATTGTCTTGGAGGAGACAGAAAATTCAACATAACTTTTTTAGGTGTTGTTTGGAGCCTAAGAACGCCTCCAACCCCTTGCAAATAATAACGGGCCCTTTGAGATGTCTACGATGTACACAAGTGGTGGGGAAGGAGGTAGATTGGGACGCTGGAATCCCCCCCACACATCTATGATTATCTACAATTAGTTATGGAAACATGAATAGGGAACAATTATTGAATCAGCAACACATCCCTGACATCGAAACTATTCCTTTTATAAGCAACTGTATTCGTGATCCATGCTTCTGCAACAGTATTTTGGCCAGTTGGCCAACAGTTGGACTTCTCATACTCGCACAAAAAAACAATGAAATCAAAACATAAATAAACCCAAATGTAAACCTAGACGAGATCATTGTTTTCGAACAAAGTCTCTTGTCGAAACCCAGCGTATTCAGATACAATCGCTTCAGTCAATATGGAAGATGGCTCATAAAATGGCCATACAAGAGATATCGAACGAGAGCCATGCGGGGAGCAGCAGTATCGTGGAGGCGGCTGACAGCTTCAGTGTGTACTGACATTCGGTTGTGAACACATAGCAAATATTCATCAGCAAATATACATGGCTTTGTATTATCGGGGATCGATATGGCATGTACATTATGGCACCAACCCCGCCGGTCGGGTTCAGTGTGACCCGGCGAAGTAGCTGATGACTAGCGATTGCAATAGAATCCCACAACTTGTGGTCGACCACGAGTCGCTAAAGTCACGGCACCAGCCTACCCCAAGGCTCCGTGCCGTCTGGAGCGAGCCGTTCCGTGGCGGCGGCACCTAGTGGTAGACGTGGTCAGCCAATATACTGACACGCACATGACGGCGCACACGTGGCCGGCTGGACCTAGCTGCCGACGTGGTCAGCCAACACACTGACACGCACATGACGGCGTACACGTGGCCGGCTGGACCTAGCTGCCGACGTGGTCAGCCAACATTCTGACACGCACATGACGGCACACACGTGGCTGGCTGGACATAACAAAACTTTGGATTTCAGCCACTTCCTTTTCAATGCCATTTTCAGACACTTCAATTCATTTCAATTCCAGTGTATTTCAATTTTTCAGATTTACCATTGCTAAAAATGAAATTTTGGTGACTTGTGTTGGACCTGATTCACCATCACCATAGTGAATCAGGTCCAACAATGTTACAATATATTGGCCATGAAATTTCCACACAATAGAGTTCACTATCGTACCCATCTACCCTGCGAATTTCGTTTCACTAGCTTTAATAGGAACCGTGAACTTAAGGGCGGAATCCGCCCCCTCCAGTGCGTGTAATTTTCAGACGCTCTCCAGGGCGCATGTTAAATTAATTTTGACCTTGGGGTTTGATCTGACATTCCCCAGATTGAAATGCTACTCCAGAGTTTCCCACAGGCTATCTCTTGATACCAAGCATGGGTAGCTTTTGGAGAAAACGAAGGAACGTTGGGCGACAGAAGAAATTAGTTCGACCTTTGACTTTGAAAATTAAAGTGATTTCTGAACAGTTTGATGGAGTACGACACGACACGTTGAGTCACTCTACTGCATGAGAATTGAAGACATAGCGACGAGGCGCGAGGACGTCGAACCATTTAAACTAACCTTCGGTCTTGTGCTTTGACATTGACATTGATCCGGTTTGAAATATTGCTTGAGGTGCACCACGGGCTATTGCTTGGTATCAGATGCGAGTAGGTTAGGGCGAAGAAGAAAATGCGAGGCGACTAAGGAAATCGGTTTGACCTTTGACCTTAGAAATTAGTTGTATTTGGTAGCATTATGATACGGCACAAGCCACGTCGAGTGACACCCACTTGGTGCAAATTGAACCCATAGCGACGAATCGCGAGGACTTGGAAAAATTAAAACTAGCCTTTGAGCTTTAGGATTGATCTTGCCACATCCTGGTTTAAAAATGTTACTCGAGGGTTCACCATGGGCTGTCGATTGATAGTGGATCTGGGTAGGCTTGGGCGAAAACCACAAAAAAATATGAGGCAACCGAAGAAATCAGCTTGAATTTTGAGCCGTCAAGACTATTTCTAAATTTAAACTTTCTGAAAATGCACAACAAGACAACACGAGTGACACAATACGAATGACATCCATTTTCTGCAAATTGAAGCAATAACGACGAAACGCGAGGACATCGAAGAACTGAATCAAACCTTTGACCTTGACCTGTCCCGGTTTGAAATGTTACTCGAGTGTTCACCACTGATTATTGCCTGATGTCAGATTTGGATAGGTTTGACATAAAAAGAAGAAAATAGGCGATCGAAGGATCAGCTTGGCCTTTTCTCTTGAAAAATAGATAGCTTAGCTTTCTGATACTGCATAGCAAGCCACATTGAATGATCCTCATTTGATGCAAATTGAGGCGAATGCAACCGATTCTCCCGTTCGGTCAATATGACTTCAATGTCACCATCTAATAAATCAAGCTAACATTTGACCTAGAAGTTTGACCTTGACATGTGCCGATTTGAAATGTTGCACGACGGTTCACCACAGGCTATTGCTTGATACCAGATGTGGGCAGGTGTGGGTGAAACAAATTGGAGACGACCGAAGAAACCGGTTTGCGTTGCACCTTGACCGTTAAAGTTGTATTGTGAGACCTATGTAGTTCCTTCCGGTGTGTTCAGTACAGGCAGAAGCATTCGTGGCAATTGATTCGAACGATCTTAAAACCGTCGCGGAATGCGGATGCCATTACAAATACGCCTCTGGCGAACTCGTCATTGAATACGAATACGAATACGACATTAACTAGACATACGTGCTTACGGCTCCCCATGACTTCCCTCAATAGTCTCGAAAGTACCCAAGAACACCTAGAGTCACATTTGTTCAAAATATATCAATGTATGAGCAGGTGAATGCAACCTAAGACGTATAAAGCCCTGCGATAATGCAAATTTCTTGCCTAGCAGAGCACAATTTTCTACCCAAGTGAAAAGAGAAGATGGTCAAGGTTCATGTTCTTCAAGAATTGGCTGGAAGCAAGAAAACGTTTCCTGATTTATAATTCGGATATTTTGCAACTACAGATAGCTTGTGAAGCTCGTTGATTGCCTAGGTCGGCTTTTAGTATTGTTGGTGATTCTCTGACATACATATTTTCACTTCATAAATGACTAAGAAGAATTTTGCAGAGATGATACTCAAGTAGGGGACACGGCAAAATTGAGGGGGCAAATCGTCACTTCTCAGAAATTGAGGGACATGTCCCCTCTCCAGCCCCCCTCAATGGTTACATCCATGCAGCACACCAATAGTTCATCCCTGATTCCGAAGCAGGGGGGGGGGGCAATTACAAACGAAATGTCATCATAGATAAGGAATCAAATTGTGAGGCACCAAAGTGTGTAAACACTTGCATTCGTA
This sequence comes from Imbricaverruca yamaguchii, assembly GCA_034440575.1. Classification (NCBI taxonomy): domain Eukaryota; kingdom Metazoa; phylum Arthropoda; class Thecostraca; family Neoverrucidae; genus Imbricaverruca; species Imbricaverruca yamaguchii. The sequence continues at coordinate 461,892 of JAOTOL010001579.1, forward strand.
GCGGAGTACAATCTAAGCATACATGGGAGGAATATACAACTTGCAATGTCTTCATAGCTATGAAAAGGTTCTTAAAATGAATGACTATTATTTCAAGAAATTACCAACATTTCGGATTTGATACTCAATTGCTGAAATATGGTGATCAAGTCCGAAGCACAAAACGTCGGTAATGTAGTGAAACAATATAACTTTTCAATGTACTGTCCCAAAAGATTGAGGACGAGGAGGACATTAATACCTTGCGGGGTGATAGTACATGTCATCCCTTTCCCAAAATATGCACCATACGACTGCTAATCGACAAGAACGTAGCTTATAAACGTCTATGAAACCTAAAGTGATCTGCCCTAAACTTTACTTCAATGACTCCTAGTTCCTCAGTTGAACACGGGTCATGTTTGCGTTGGTAGACGCACACCAGCAGATGTTACGCCACACGTTCAGCAATGAAACCAACATTGGAGGGCCTTGAGCCTTAAGCCCTCAGTCGGCGCGATTTTTGGTCAGGTGCATCGATTTGTAAGCCTCAATGCAATTTGTTTTAAACTCTATTCGATATTTTGAAGGTCCCTTGTTTTTTATGTAAACTGAACCATTCCGGAACCATGTGGAAGCTTTCAGGCCACGGTGCACTTTTTCAAGATCCATCTCGATTTTTTTTCTCGGGAGGATGGAGTCCAACGATTTTGTGGACTCTGATACGATTTTCTTAGGCCGCGGCGCGATTGTTATGGAGCCCAGCAAGGTTTGTTTGAGCACTATCGCCGTTGTAGTGTCTGGCGATATTTTTTTAAGTTATATCCAGCGGCTTTGTTTTGAGATGAATGGCTCACTCAATCTAACTACAAGATACCGTCCCAGTCTCCGTAACACCGAGCCCTACACCCAGCCGGTTTGATCTTTTATCACAATATTTTGCAATGTCCTTTATGCAGCGTTTTGGGAGCAAATATGATGGCTATGATTATGTAAGCACTGATGTCAGAGGATCCAAATGGCACAGTCCAGGTAACAGCTTGCGAGGTTGCCATGCAAACACATTAAATAGCCGTGAAAAATAGGAGTATGGAGACCGGGTCTAGTTGATACACGGGATGGTTAATACAACAGCATTTTCTCCAAAAGCATGAAGCCGGTTGCCATGGCTACTGTTGCACATATTGCTACTGACACCCTCTTCTCACGTAAAAATCAAGCCCAAGTACTTTTGACCCGAGACTACAGAATGGTAAAGATGTGACACATTTTTGGACCGAAAGTGCCTTTGCTTTGCCCTAAATTTCTAATCTGTCGCCTACTTGCTAACTTTTAAGTGTCAGCTCATTACCATGTTCTCTCAACTTTGCGACTGTGAAATGTGTTTAAATTCGTACTTAATATGCAGCCTGTTCCAACGTTTTATGGATTGGAAATGGAACAAAATAACCATACAATTGCCTACTTTTATTAAGGCGTCTGCTAAAACTGTATCAAGATATCTATGGAATGAACGTTTGATCATTCCATAAATTGCATAAACCATTAGCTATGGTTAGTCAAGACTCACAACAGTATTGTTACTGAAAGCGTGAAATATGAACCTTTCAAAAGGAGCAAACTAGTACCATCTATATTCATAACATAGTTTGCTTAACCTACATTACATCAACTTTACCCATCATCAGCAACAATTTAACCTTATTGCGGGGTAAGTTGATGAACAGATAGTTGCGCCATGATTTCCTCTCTGGTGGAAAGCCCAGAGGACTAGTGAGGTTAGGAAATGCGTGGGCTGCGGCGGGAACCACTCCTCCCGGGACGGGGCTTGCCCTCGGTGGAGGAAGGAGAAGATCATCCTCCGACTCATCCACATCGAGGGCGTGGCCCCGTCGTGGGCACGGGAGTGGGGTGACGAGCAGTACCCGATGCTCACCGCCCGGCCCACGCAGACACACACTGACCCTACAGCCACCCCTCAGGAAACCCAGACGGACCCTACAATTGTCATTCGGCCAGAACCCACAACAAAACTTACGGCACAAGCACAGGCACCTCCCCTCTTACCACACCGCGAAGCATACAATCCACCACGCCTATCACTCCCCCCAGACCCACCCCAAGCACGCAAGGAGGAGTTTTTTCAGACTCCCCCTTCACCACAGACCACCCACAGACTCAGAGGAAGAAGACGTTAGCTCAGATAGCGCAGGAACCACTCTGCAAACCACCCAAGCACCGACAACACGACCAACCAACAAACCAAGCACTACATCCACGAACAAACCAACCACAACACCCATGAAAACGAGAACACGTTATAAACCTACTCGACACTAGACAGCATAGGAACAAACATCCGAACAACTCCTCAACCCAGTCTCTCCCAACTCTGCCCATGACATGTGTTTATATTTTTTTTAATCGAAGGAAGCTGGTGCCAGACCGACATCAGAACCTCAAACAAACGTAAAAAGGAATGTGGAAAAAAACAAACAAAAAACAAAACAAAACTAAAACTAAAACTAAAACAAAAAAACAAAAAGAAAGGAAAAAAGTACAAAAATAACCGAAAAAAACAACAACAAAGAACTAGATAAAAGAAAAAAAAGAATGTAAGAGACAACTAACAGTGTATGACCATGTATGTTTGCAATGTTAATACCAAAGGCGATGACCCCCAATCCCCTCCACCAACTACTACCAGGCACCGTCCGGACCACCACCTCCAACCGACTTCAAAGTCGTAAACAGCCGAAATCACCACACGGTGGCAGGCTGTTATAGTTCACTTACACACACGCACACACCTAGCTGGATGCTGCATGCGAGTAGAATGATTTCAAGGTTAAAAAGCCATACATTTGACATATCGTTCAACACCTTGCACTATGCATATGTGTATCGACCTTAAACCAGTCAACCACGTCGGCCATTGAATAAGCCAGACCGTCCGCTGGTGTCAGTTCCCTGTAGCCCTGCCCCAAGCCTGGGTTGGAAAACCACGCATCAACTACCCCTCCCCTCCCCCCAGACGACCGCACGATGTAGTGCCTCACCCTCGCCGTATCCAGTGACATGTGCAAGTTGCCAGTGGCGTCTTCAGCTTGATCTCCAAGGATACCTCCACATGACTGACAGGGAAAAGATGATACGCCAACAGCACAATAGCATATAAATCTGAAGATACTGTACATGTTGACAAAATGATGAATAGTTCAACAACTGTGTCCGCCACTGCAGTCGTCAGATTCCCAGCCTGCGTGGCTGGGCTCTCGACGCCGCAGCCCGGCTCGGATTTCCCCGAAGAGGCGAGCTGGCCGCGATCTGAACGCCAGTCTGCTTCTAAAGCAGAGCTGATCTAGAAGCGGCTAACTAATGGCGAACTTGCAATTTCTAATGGAGCACTGAATCGGTAAAAAGTAAATGAGAGTACTCCATATAGGCTCACAATTACCTCTGGTATTCTCTTCCTCAATCAACAAACATAAAGATATGTCATTTGTGAAGGTATTACTGAAGAAAAAAAACACTAGGTGGTCATGAATATTGCGGAGGATCGAGGAGGGACGCTCTGACTTATTTATGTCTCCTGGTAGATCTAGAGAACCAGGGGATAAGCAGCATATTTTGTGCCGTCGCAACAGACTAGATGACAGCCTGCCCTAGCTCTGCTGTTAACGGACCAATAGGTGACTGAGCCACAGCCGAGCTCGGCACCTAGTAATATGCAGCGTGAGTGTAAAGGTGTGTGTGTATGTGGGTGTGTAGGTATGTGTGTATGTATGTGTGTGTGTATATTTGTGTGTATGTGCATTTGTGTGTTTGTGGCAGGAGGTGGCTTGATCACTAGAAGTCACTATGATCACTAGCTACCCGCTCTTCGGCGAGGGGTGACGTCGCGAAGCACGAGTCTGTGGGATGGCTGCCGGGCTTCCAGCGCTGAAACAAACGCTTGCGAGTCCTGCAAAACTATCGTGAATTTAACGTCGGCGAACACAAGGCACAAGAACAACTGAAGGCGCGGCATATACCTAATCTATATATCTATATCTAAATACAGGTCCATGTCTTCATCTACAGATATATATATATATGCATACATACATTGATATCTATATCCATATATTCCTCTCCCTCTCTCCCTTCTCCATTACTCTTTTCATCTCTTGATCTTTGTATCTCTTGATCTCTATATCTCTTGATCCCTGCATCTCTTGATCTCTGTATCCCTTGATCTATATATCTCTTGATCTCTGCACATCTGTATCTCTGCATACATATTTGTATCTAAGCCTCTCTGCATCTCTGTATCTCTCTTTCTCTCTATCTCTCTATCTATATCTCTCTCTCTTTCTCTTTCTCTTTCTCTTTCTCTCTCTCTCTCTCTCTCTCTCTCTCTCTCTCTCTCTCTCTCTCTCTCTCTCTCTCTCTCTCTCTCTCTCTCTCTCTCTCTCTCTCTCTCTCTCTCTCTCTCTCTCTCTCTCTCTCTCTATCTCTCTCTCTCTTTCTGCATTTTCGAAGTGGTGTCCTTCGGACATGGCCGCCGTGTGACAATGTCTGGGTCTGCACCTGGCCAAAATAGAATGCAATTCTTAAAAAGTTAACTTCATACTATGCACTATTTCATTCAGTGATTCAATCTTGCTATTCGGGGCAGCATCGTGACTAGGGACTGTCTAAAGTAGAAGAGCGGGCATCTGAAGTCGAAGAAGTGGTAGGTTATAGAGGGTTCATCTAAGGTCAGAGTGACGACCTAGCGGTGACATCGGACGTAAATGAGCAGACTTCATTTGAACACGGTCACCCAGAGGTACCATCGAACGAACTATGAAACATCATGCGAACCTCAACACATCTCCGCATTATATCACCCAGAAGCCAATAGACGGCACGATACTAAGTATGACTAACCTTGGGTGTAGCCCTTAAAATACTTATTTCCATAATGTATTATGGTAGCATAGGTACAATAATGAAGTCTACACCTTACTACATCAACTTCAAGTGCGGGAATGCCACAAAAATTGCGTCAAAGACCCCAAACAGATGTCGGGCCCCGGAAGGAAGTGCGTTTGAGCACGGAAAAAATGCACCAGGAGCCCGAAGAATCGCACCGGGGCTCACAAATCTCGCACAGGAGGCTAACAAAAATAGAAGTCGATCCCAATAAATCACAAAGGGATTCTATCGAGTTCACCCGAGCACCGGACAATTCAGAAGAGGTCACGAAAGGAAATTATCCTGAGGGCCTTTCTACTCTGAATGGTGCCATCCGCTGGAGAAAAAAAAACTCGTTGAGCAGCTGCAGTGGCATGCTAAAGAGGAAAATCTCCCTCCGTCCTAGCAAGGCGGGCTCCGAAGAACCCAAGAATCGCGCCGGGGTCCACAAAAAGGTTCTAGGGCAAGATACATTCGCTTCGGGCCCCCATAATTAATGGTTTTAAATAAATACAGCGGACACCAAAAAAACTTGCTTCGGGCTCTAACATTTGCGCCGGGGAACGTTAAAATTAGTCTGAGCCTGGGGTCGGATTAGCACAACGCGACTTGTGAACTGGCGCCAACACCCCCACCCACAAATGTCGCGCATGGGACCCAAAATTCCCGTCGGTAGTCGCGTAAGTTCTGGCCGAGGCATCAATAATTCCCTCGGGGCTCACAAAAATTGGCGTTGATGTCCCCAAATAAGCACAGCGTGGTCCCAAAGTCGCAACGCAACCCGACAAGAATTAAGCCAGAACCCTAAAAAATAAAGGGAGGTACCGAAAAATAAATGTTCCGACCAGAAAAATAACCCCTTAGTCCAAACATACTACGAGATGCCTTAACAAATCGCATACGACACCGAAAAATATTCCGGAGCTCGACAAATCCCGGCGGGACATAAAAATACAGAAATGTCGCCGAGGGCCTGAAAAATCAGGCCTTGGCTGGGACTTTACATCATTCAGAATCAGTCATTAAAAACTGTCAAGCCCAGAAAAGTGACGTCGGATTCTGCCGGAACCACGCGACTGGGCCAGAAACGTCGAGACCGGATCCAAAGAAATTATACCGGGCCCTTAATATTGTGCTGAAGTCCCACAAACATGAGGAAAAAACACAGCGGGACTCAAAGAGCATAACTGGAGGACGCAAATGCGCCGAGCGCTTCAAAGCTTTCCGAGTCTGGAAAGAAGCGGCATTGCCTTAAGACATTCTGCTGCTCTAAGTATACACACCGGAGCTAAAAATCAAGACACAACGGTCCCTCAAATCACAGCGTGGTTTGATACAGTATGCATACTGTATCAAACCCCGCTGTTTTAGAGGCCCCATGGGGCCTCAAAAACAGGCTAGGTCCCTAAAAAATCGACATGGTCCTAGAAAAGGAATGAAAAGACAGTGCACTAAATGAACACTGCGGGGCCTACGAAAACGCACCGATGCTTACAAATGATCGTCAGTACACAAAAATAAGTAACAAAACTTTACTTTTGTTTAAAAAGCCGGTATCGCATACACGTGTCGAGCCCCAAGCAAAAAATTGCTGGTGCCTTAAAACACATCCGGAGACAAAGAAAATCGGAAAGGTTAAAAAGAACACCTAACTGGAGTCTCAGTTCGGTACCCAATCTGGAAGCGTTGTTATTTAATCAGAAATGAGGTGCGTCAAAGCTAAGCGGTTATCCGGATTTCTTAGCCACTAGAAAACATGGGAAGGAGAGAGCTAGTCATCGAAGTGAATTCAGGATGGGCCCTTGCGGCCCTAAGTCTGAACACGTTATGACTTTATGAGGTGTTGTGTGTTGTCACCTATCAGCTGTTTTGCACTGCTTTGTTGGTTCTCAACATATGCGCTTTCATTCCGCTTCAGCCGGGTGTCACGTGATGCAGTTGTAGCATTTCGTTTCAAGTGGCAAATATTATAAAGTGCACGATGTGCACTACACAAATGTTTGAGGTGACTGATGAGGCCCTAAGGACGAACACAATACCATATGTTATTATTTATAGAGCTTTTGTTTTCCCCATTCTGTCAGCTTGCCAATCATGGCCTCCCACAAACCGGATCAAAGCATCTTCAACCAGCGATCACCCGTCTTTCCTTTTCTCATCATCTCCAGCAATAATCAAGATAATTTCTTCATCGGCCAGCAAGTAGGCTTAGTTCTTACTAGCAGCCAGTGCAAACTTGTAAGGTGAACACTGCCTTAGAAACGTCTGTGGGCCAATAAGTACTAAGTATAGCTATATCTGGCAATGCTAATAAAATCAAACCCTTTCTCACCTTCACATTCAAGTAACTTGCCATGAAAATATGAACGTGTGAAGAATGTCTAAGGGGAAAAACTCAACTCAATGAACAACAATCTGAATTGTGGAAAAGCATAGATCGGTGAACTCATAATGACCCCCTGCAGCTTTTGGCCATTTCAAAATATTCGTCTACGGGATAATTTGGACTGGCGTTCTATTCTTTCTCCCCATGAACATCGGTGAACAACGGATGTTCTTTAGCGGTCCCCATCTTAGTGGTAAAAGTTGTGTGTTTACAATTAAAATTATCGGGTTATCAACCCAAAAGTGCTCAACCATGGTATTTTGCGAAATGCCTTGATGCGTCCCTGTTGTTCACCCTGGCCCACTCACTTTTGGGGACGTTCCTACGCCTGACCAGGCCAAGAAAAGGCATCGTTGCATTTCATAGCCTGGTCATTGTATGGCATATTGCAGACGGATAACATGCAAATGTCTTGCCATCATCCGCCACTGCGTGTCGCATTATTTTCCCACGCGTCGACGCATTGCAGGCGAAAATCGTGTGAATGTTATACGATCATCGGCCACTGCGCAACGCCTTACTTTCCCACGCGTCGATGCGCGGGCTACCGAGCTCTCTAACAATAGGACAGCTGCACGTAAAGAGCACGTACTCAATTGTATCATCCTGCCATCTGGCGAGAAATATTGTTACCTATGATTCAGCATTCAATCTCATGAGTGTAATACGTAGACCGTGCTGCTACCTAGCGATAGCTATCTGAAATGATGCTTCTGGAAAATTTAAAAAGTTCTTGAATCTGTGGAGGTTGCAACCTGTGGAGGTTACGACCGCTGCTGAGTTGTGGAGGTTATGACCGCTTCGTACTTGTGGAGGTTGCAACCTGTGGGGATTACGACCTGTGGAGGTTATGACCTGTGGAGGTTATGACCGCTGCGGACTTGTGGAGGTTACGACCTGTGGAGGTTATGACCGCTGCGTACTTGTGGAGGTTGTGACCTGTGGAGGTTATGACCTGTGGAGGTTACGACCGCTGCGATGTGTTGAATTTGTGGAGGTTGTGACCTGTGGAGGTTATGAACTGTGGAGGTTATGATACGCTGTCGAAAGCAAAGCTATTTTATGAGTCTGACCAGAATAGCCACATATGTATAGGCAAGGCTGACTGTGCGACAGGCTGATGGGACCAAAGGTATAGTTCAGAAAAAGTTTGTTTTGGAGAACTTGTGTGAGACGTTTTATCTATACAAGCAGGACCCTGAAAACCCTCGCACCGGCTTTTTAACCTTTGCTGTCCTTCGTCCGAAGTGTTGCGTCTTGGCAGGAAGCAGTGGGACGTACTCAGTGTATGTGTGCACTTCATCATCATCAAAACCTAAAACAACTCATCTCCCCTCCCGGCCTTCCCGGTCTCAAAGACCGTGATCTCCTCGATCACGTTGTGTATGGCACGGAAAATCGTGATTGCATTGTGCAGAACTGTGAGGACTATCCTGGTGAAGATAGGGTTGTAGCGGATGCGGATCCGCCGGCCATCTGGCGGCCAGCTGGTAACTCGTAGCCGCTGGTGAGCGCGCGCCCGCCATCTAGTGTCTCAACTTGTAGTTCGCTCTATTGACGCTAGAGGGCAGTGTTGTTAATTATGCATCCAGGCCCGTTTCATCTCATTTCTCCGCTCATCTACAATGCTCTATGTCCAGTAGACATCTGACATAATAGCCTTCCACTTCACTGAGCCGACTTACCTGTATACTTAACTCGCTTGCATTTACCTCTCCAAAGCTGCGCACATTAGTGTCTTTACTAGTACACTGTATGTTCTAGTCAGCGTGAATTGCCGCTATGTCGTCGTGTCAATACAGAGTTCTCGTACCCAGACCCAGCGAGTGGTTTTACTGGGCGCTGGCGATGCGACTCCGGCAGAGGTGGCGACGCGACTCCGCAGCGGCAGCGTAGGTATCCCCATGAGACGCCCGTCCGCACTGAGAGGCCTGTATAGCACTGCTGTGCACGGTCTAGGTGTCAATTGGTAAAGGCGTCTCTCCCAGATCACCATACTCCTATCCACACATCCACACGCACCCCTAGGCGCTACATTGGTGACCCCGACGTGATCTGGGAGCCACTGTGTGTCTCTCTCTCCACTCGGCGCACGCCCCGCCCGGTCCTGTCCCTTTTCTCTCCCTCTCCCTCTCGCCGGAGGCCTGATGGCACCACCCGGACACAGAGGGACCGCCCGTCTCGCCGCTGCGTCGCCCCATCTGCGTACGCCCAGCTGGCCGTCGCCAACCACCGGATACCGACGCTCCGTCAGCAACTGCACACAAGGTGAGGTCTCTGCTGGCGGATTTCCAGCAGAGATCACTTCTGTGGCCCACTGATGACGTCACGGACGCCGACGCCGACACCAGCTGACGTCACAGCCGACGCACTGGCTGACGTCACAGTTCCGGCCGGCTCACCGTCGTCACATCAGCCCGCTCACCGAAGTCGACATCGCTGTGTCAGCCGACTCACCGCTGACATCGCATCATCCGCTGGCGCGCCGTCCAACGTCCTGGCTGACGTTAAGGCATCTGTCAGCTCACCAACGTCGACGCCGCATCATCTGCTCGCCCAACGATGTCGACGTCACGGTATCAGCCGGTACACAAGCTGACGTCACAGCCGACTCACTGGCTGACGTCCCAGCACCAACCGGCTCACCGTCTGACGTCGCACCATCTACCCGCTGAACGATGTCGGCGTCACGGTACCAGCCGGTACGCCAGCTGATGTCACAGCCGACTCACTGGCTGACATCCCAGCACCGACCGGCTCACCGTCGGACGCCGCATCATCAGCCTGCTCAACGAAGTCTCTACGTCACGGTGTCAGCTGGCGCACCGTCTGACGTCACAGCCGACTCATTGGCTGCCGTCACGGTATCGACCGGCTCACCGTCTGACGTCGCATCACCAGCCGACCCACTGGCTGGCGTCGCTCACCGTCTAACGTCCTGGCCGACGTTACAGCATCAACCGGCTCACCCTCTGGCGTCCGGATTGACGTCACGGTATCAGCCGTATCACCGTCGCACCGCAACACAGCCAACTCACTGGCTTCTTCAGCGCGACCTCAGCCGACCCACCGGCTGACTGCAGCCGACTCACTGGCTTCCTCAGCTACCTCGGCAGACCCACTTGCTGAGTTCTCGACCTCAACCGACCCACCGGCTGACTTCGCAGCCGACTCGCTGACGATCAGCAACTCATCGCGTGACGTCATGTCGGACTCGACGGCCGCACGTAGCCGACACCGTCCGGCTCGACCGCCGCTCGATGCCTCCCGCTCGGTGCCGCTGCTCGCGGCATACTCGACTTCTGCAGTGTTCGATCGCATTTGCCCACTCCTCGCCGCGTGAGTGCTCCCCGAGTGCTCTCCATCGACCGCGTCAAACCTGCCTACTTGGACCCGCCGTCCGGCACCGCAACCGCGAACGGATCGTCGTCTGTCCCAACCACAACCACGTTCACCATGGATGGACCACGACTCCTGCTGCACCCGTCGACCGCCCGTCCGCAGCGCTCGTCTCCGCAGCTTGTGCAGCGCTCGTCCGCTCCTGAACAACCCCCGCCGCGTGACGGTAGTCCCGAGTGCCTGCCACCACGTCCGGCTGGTCCAGAGTGCCCTCCGCTGCGCTCCGCTCTGCGCACCCGCTCAGGTCGCGTGGTAGTACCCCCGGCACGTTTTCGTCACGTCACCTTTAGCCAATGACGTGTCTGGGGAGGAGGTGATGTAGCGGATGCGGATCCGCCGGCCATCTGGCGGCCAGCTGGTAACTCGTAGCCGCTGGTGAGCGCGCGCCCGCCATCTAGTGTCTCAACTTGTAGTTCGCTCTATTGACGCTAGAGGGCAGTGTTGTTAATTATGCATCCAGGCCCGTTTCATCTCATTTCTCCGCTCATCTACAATGCTCTATGTCCAGTAGACATCTGACATAATAGCCTTCCACTTCACTGAGCCGACTTACCTGTATACTTAACTCGCTTGCATTTACCTCTCCAAAGCTGCGCACATTAGTGTCTTTACTAGTACACTGTATGTTCTAGTCAGCGTGAATTGCCGCTATGTCGTCGTGTCAATACAGAGTTCTCGTACCCAGACCCAGCGAGTGGTTTTACTGGGCGCTGGCGATGCGACTCCGGCAGAGGTGGCGACGCGACTCCGCAGCGGCAGCGTAGGTATCCCCATGAGACGCCCGTCCGCACTGAGAGGCCTGTATAGCACTGCTGTGCACGGTCTAGGTGTCAATTGGTAAAGGCGTCTCTCCCAGATCACCATACTCCTATCCACACATCCACACGCACCCCTAGGCGCTACAGGGTGATGAACTTTGTTATGATTATCCTCACGGACAAATCAGGAGAAGAAAGTGAAGGTAAATTGGCCACAAATTATTATATGGATAATGAGATTAAGTGCAAGCAGTGGATGAGCATGCATCGCTGTACACTCGTAGACATAGTATAGACCAAAGAGGAACGTATGACGTATGTTAGCCAGCAAACCGTGAAGCTAACTGGACACCACTTTGTGGCTGACAAACAATGTCCACTTCACCTACGCAAAGGCTACTGCCAAGGAGGGCGAAGTGATTGTCCAGCGCGATTTCACTGATAATTATTCATTTGTCGTGCAGGACGCGGCTCGAGGCTTTCACTGAGACTCGCCACGGTGTACGGTGCGCCCGTTTGTAGTTTACTGGCGTGAGGGTAAGGTACTATGCCACTGCCATCAGGGCTACTGCTGTATCTCAGGCGGCACACAGGGTGTGCATGCGTTTCTGCAACGGTTTATCCCATAAATTCGGACAGATGTACTTGGCCCCAAAAGACATATGCTTAAGAGACGGCAGTGCTGCACCGGGAAGGGGAGGTGGATTTGTTTATTTTTGGTTTCAAAGGGGAGGGGACGCCCCCCTTTGCTGTTCCTCTAGCAGGCTTCCCAGACCGGTTCACTCACGTTGGACTGTGATATGTGCTGTCGGCCATGCCCATACCTTCGTACCTTGTTCTTTCGATGCTTTAGTTAGTTGTATTTGGGCTAGCGGACTCCTCCGCAACACCTGACCGGCCAAAGGAAAGGTCCCTGGGGCGAACCCGGGGGAAGGAAAAACCCGGGGTGAAGGGAACGAAAGAAAGGGAAAAATACACCAGCGTGGGAAAAGTGGTTCGCTGACCTGGAGTCGGAGATTAAAAAATTTGTATCGGAGCCCTCCAAGAAAAAGAAGATATTCCTGTCCATGGAGTCGGAGAATAAAAAAAAATGGCCTCAGACCCCACCCCCCCTAAAAAACCAGAAAGCTACTGGTGTCGGAGCCCCTCAAAAAAAGATGATTGCTGAAAAGCGTACAAGCCGCTTACTTACAAGCATACTTACACCCCTTTACTGGACCCTAAGTCACTTCAATTACGCCCACTTAATTCACTCGCACTTACTAGGTTTTTCTCCGGAAAGCTCTCAAAACTTTGTCTCAACCCGAGTATACCCAACCAATCGAGACAAAGATCTTCGCGCCAAGGGAAGGAGACAAAGCAGCGAGGCGAAACGCGCGGTCAAAGTGTGGTCGCTGTGTAAACATGACTGCAATATTTACACAATTTCAAGACCGCTGCTTGACCTCAATTCCTGTCGCCTTTAATAGGAATTCATACGTCAATACGGTGTTACCTTTTTTCTTCAGTTATATAGGAATCAATACACTGAAGATATATGTTTCTAATCATGAAATTACGTTGTCTTTATCCTAGATCAAAACATGAATCGGGCGAGACCGTCCCAATAATTTGTTAATTCTCCTACTCTAGTACGGATATTGTCCTGTCCTAACGGCGACGTATCCAAGGGTGGTCAAATGATGAAATGATAGATTTTTCGTAACTATTTTAAATGACGTCTAATTGTGACCATAAATGGCCCGGAGAACGTAATAACTCCGTACATGCACAGTTACTGCAGTTGCTGAAGTGATAAAACTACTATTCAGATGCTTTTCTCTTGATGGGTTACTGTAGTTTTGCGAATTGAGGTGGAATTCATACCAAAGTAACCCAAGGTCTTTTGCATTTTTTAAAGCATTTACATGGCTCCCAAAAATAGGTCTTCTGCCATCAATGAAGTTCGCTAGCTGGTGCTATTTTATGCATTTCAATTCGAAATTGAATGCTCTATTTCATGAAATTAACAGAATTACTGAAAACTGTCTGAGATGTCCAGAATGACGTTCTCCGGTAGTCTCCGATTGGAATTCGGCTGGAGAACAGGACCTCGGGTCCGATATGCGAGTATATGACGTCGTTGTGCATATTTCGAGTTCCACTATGGTCGCAAGATATGGCAGCAAGACGAGAGGTTTCGTAATGGATATTTTTTGGTGTAACGCCAGTATTTCCCGGAATTATGAAGAAGAATCGTGGTATATTCCAATATTTCCTTCTGAAGCGTCATTTCGACAGAATTCTGAAGACATACGAAAACCTAATCCCTCATATCTTTGTTATTTAGAATGAGACGAGATTGGCGCAAGCCGAATGACGATTCATCTGTGGTTACGGAGTGATTGTGCTGGGCCGCCGTCCTGCCAGTGTGAAAATATCCTGGAGAGTAATTGGCTGAGGTAATAACTAGTTCCGAAATTTACATTATTTTGTTCTCTATTGTTTCTATGCTATGTCGATGCTTTTGTTTCGTTCGGATTTGGAGGCATCGTGCACACCAACGATTACCTGAGTAACCCCCGCGAGTTCGGCCTTGATTGGGGCTTAGACTGAGCCAGGACATAGTTTGTTTGACACATGCACAATGCAATCGAAACAACCACCACAAACTTGTAGGTATTCTGATATAACATGATATGATTCCTGGCCAATTAACTGCAACCTGCATTTCATGCCTTATGACCTGCTATGCCATACTCTTCTGTTCTGTTGTCCAGGCTTCTAATTTTTATGATGGACTGGAAACTGCAACTGCATTGTTGGAGCTGTACTGAGATCCTGGAAGCAAAATGTCATCCATAAATTGGCACGTTTCATTCGGAGAATAAAAAAGTTCAACATTTGCAGTCACAATCCTGGAGAATAAAATGTCCTTAGGTCTCCATACTCCAGGAGAGGCCCAAAATTCCCACCCTGCTTCCACATCATGTTCAGCACATAAATAGCAAAAAGATGGTAGTATTCATAAATGATGGACCTGTCTGCAAAAATATGGAGGCCTGAGCACATAGTTCTACCTATTCATTATGTATGGAGTTAGCAAAGTTCACAGGCACCATATTTTAGGCTTCCAAGAGCAATTTGCTTTAGGAAACCATGAGGAAGTAACGTTAAGCATTTTGTGCAATTATTCCAGCATTTTCAGTGGCCACTGATGGCCTGTACCACAACAGCTACAGTGAGGTAATCCAGCACAACATTTTCATGTTCAGAATATGACACACAACTACAAAATAATTATATGTTCTAAAGTTGCTCTTTGAAAGTTGTTACAAGGATTTTCATTGAAAGGAACTGTTTTAATATGGATAGCCTGTTCCTGTTCGTGTTCTGTAAACATAGTACAATTACTGGTTAAGCCATGCAGAAGCAGCAGTAGAGCTATTTGTTCCATAATGCCTGAAGTGTTTAGAAACCCTCACTTTCCCTATCTCCCGTTCGGAATTAAGGAAAAGTGTTCCAAACTTCTCAACCCCGTGGACCGTTCCAGTGTTAATCGGAAGATAAAGCAAAAACTGCTGCTTACCTTTCGCTCATTTGACTTTAAAAAATATTCCTCTCACTGTTAAAAGGCTACTATTCCTCAGCGCCGTCGTACGCCGTACCGCTGCCTTCCGTTGACAACTCAGTTTTTATTCTGAGCCATCAATTATTTGTTTTCATTTTATGTAACAAAAGAGTCAGTTTCACTTACATTCGGAACTCGGTGTGATCAATCGGTGCTTTAACTAATACACTATATACAGACTAAATCGCTGATCTTGTACTATTTTGTGGGTAACTCAAGTAGCTATTTTTATAAGTATGCATACCTAATTATCTCAATCATCTAGGTTCTATATGTGTCATATGCAAAAATGCACATATGTCAATATTTGCCAAGTAGGTACGTGCTGCTGAATGGGCAAAATAGCCATAAATAGTTTAATTAAAGGTATTCAATGCATATTAATTGAATTTATGCGTGCGAAATAGGCGAAAGAGCCAGACGATGAGGGAAATATGCGAGATATGCGAAAGAGCCAGACGATGAGGGAATACTACTTTGTGAATAGTTATACGCTCCAAAGCCAAATAATTTCTAGACCCCTAGCTGAAGTTGTATAAGTCATACTCTTTTTATTTTAGTGCTATTTTGGGGAAAGAAATCCAAAAGACATGGGATATGTAATGGATATGAGCAGTCACCTATGTTTTATGGCATCAACTACACAACTGTCTCCAATGCACTTCGGGAGCATCCGATGTCCAAGTGGAAATTGGAAATGGCCGTTTGAAATTTGATGGGCAAATTGTAGGTTCAGACATGCATGTCAATTTGCATGCCTTTGAGGGGGCATGCTTACTGGTATGCATCTGTAGCGCCTAGGGGTGCGTGTGGATGTGTGGATAGGAGTAAGGGATCTGGGAGAACCACAGGGAGACGCCTTTACCAATTAACACCTAGACCGTGCACAGCAGCGCTGTACCGGCCTCTCAGTGCGGACCGGCGCCTCATGGGGATACATACGCTGCCGCTGCGGAGTCGCGTCGCCACCTCTGCCGAAGTCTCGTCGCCAGCGCCCAGTAAAACCACTCGCTGGGTCTGGGTACGAGAACTCTGTATTGACACGACGACATAGCGGCAATTCACGCTGACTAGAACATACAGTATGTACTAGTAAAGACACTAAAGTGCGCAGCTATGGAGAGGTAAATGCAAGCAAGTTAAGTATACAGGTAAGTCGGCTCAGTGAAGTGGAAGGCTATTATGTCAGATGTCTACTGGACATAGAGCATTGCAGATGAGCGGAGAAATGAGATGAAACGGACCTGGATGAGTACAGTCACGACACCGACATCTAGCGTCAAGAGAGCGAACGACAGGTCGAGACGCTAGATGGCGGGCGCGCGCTCACCAGTGGCTCCGAGCTATCAGTTGGCCGCCAGATGGCCGGCGGATGGGCATCCGCTACACATCCATGCTTTTTCTTTGCATGTATGTATCAGTGGCTTATGGAGGAGCTCCGTGTGCCCCCACATGGGAAGGTGGTTTCCCTCTGACACACGGGCTTTGCACATTTATTTTAAATTATTTGGAGGGGCATGTGAAGGCAATGGGCAAGTAAAACTGGATTGGAGGTTACACTCCATAGATCCGAATGCTAACAATTAAAATTATTGTGGGAGGTAAAACAAACATTAGTTGGCACTTGCCCACTCAAATATATATATATATATATATATATATACCAACACCCCTGCTCAAACGGGTCAAGTAATGGGCGCTGCATGACCGATGTAGTCGATGCGCCCCTAAACTCCAATAACCAACTAACCAAACGGGTCAAGTACACCGTACTATTCGAATGTCCCTCACTAAACGGTCTTTCGTCCCAAGGTGTCCCCCCCCCTCGGGGCACTTTATGGCTCAATGCTCCAAAGGGCTCAATGTTTTAATTATTTGAGGATGGAAAACCAACATTAATTGGCACTTACTCATTAAAAAAAAATGGATAAAGCAACACGGTAACCTGTCAATTACATTGTACTGCTCAAACGGGTAACTCGTCAAGTACACTGTACTACTGAAAATCCCCTCGCAAAACAGACTTTCATCTCGAGGTGCCCTCCTCAGAGTAAAATACGCTCATTCAGTATGCTCCAATGCAGTCCCCTTTCCTCGCTTAATGAATATTGTACTAAACGAGAGCGTCGAGGGATCACCGCAACAGCGCCCTTCTGAAGAAATGGACCCCTCCAGACGAGTAACTACCTACCCAGCAATTGAAAATGTCTGGATCTCCCCCTGAGATACATGATTTTGGAGCTCTGGAAGCAGCACAAACCATTGTGATCCACTGTGCGTCAGCTTCCCGGTCGAAGTCAGGATCAGAAAACATAGCTTGTAGCGTGTTTTATTCATCCTCGAATAGCTACCGTACAATGGGATTCATCCGGCTTTTGCAACACCAAACAAGTATATCAATCAATAAAAACATGGACACCCCTACGTGCAAGATCGGAGCAAGCGACCGAGAATGCCACCGATCTGCACATATGCGCCAAATAACACTACAACCATATCAACGCCAACAGCTGATTAAAGGAAAAAACTCTGCCGGTCGTTCCAGCGCCCCGACCTGGAAGAACTCTTCTGGCCGAAGGTCAGCCTGTTCCGGATGAGGTCGCCCGGACAGACCCAGAATTGTGTCCTTTAATCAGCTGTTGGCGGTGATATGGTTGTAGTGTTGTTTGACGCATATGTGTAAATCGGTGGCATTATCGTTCGCCTGCTCCGATCTTGTGCGTAGCAGTGCCAATATTTTGTATTGATGTACCTACTTGCTGTTGTGAAAGCCCGATGAATCCCATTGTGCAGCAGATATTGGAGGATGAATAAAACACGCTGCAAGCTGTTTTTGATTTCGCCTCCGATCGGGAAGCTGACGCACAGTGGATGACGATGGCTTGTGCTGCTTCCGGAGCTCCAAAAGCATTTATTTCAGAGGCGGAGATCCAGACATTTTGCAATGCTCGATAGGCAGGTACTTGTCCGGAGGGTACGGTATCATTTCTTCAGAAGGGCGCTGTTACGGTAGTCCCTCGATGCTCTCGTTTAGTACAATATTCATTCATTCATTTTAAGCAATGACACCGAGTGCGGACATCTTCACAGACCCGCTGAGTGCATTTAAGACACAGGTGGTGAGATACTGTGCTACGTCACACGCTCACACCTGAGACGCGGAGCCATTGGACATCGACGAGTTCTGACAGCCGTTTGCCTTTTTGAACTGAAAACTATCTAACTAACCACCTCGTCATCTCGCTGGTGCGCTTCTTGTTCGAGCGTGGCGCGATACGCACGCCGCAAGGTGCTGACCCGGATGGATGGAAGTGGGTGCCGGTGCGAGACGGGTCGGCCCCCCAATTCCAATTGTACGCAACGGCGGTACACTGCGGCGGCCTAGAAGAACCGTGGCGGCGGCTAACTGGACGCCAACCACTACTGCTGCGTGCGCGGCTGTACAACGCCACCGGCGCGCCGTCCATCTGGTGTCGTTTCGAGAACTATGTCACGCCACTGGACACCGAGCACCTGGACACCTGGACCAGGGGTGATGTTTTGCATGATTCAAATGCCCCTGAATGTTGGCTTTGCCACGTCCCCCAATATTTTCATCTTTAACATAGGACTCTATGACATATGCTTCTCCCTTAATCCATTTGGTCTGGTCCGTTGCCTTCATGCACTTTGCTCCCCTATCACAATAAAAATAATTAGAAAGAAACTCCCGCTCCTGGGGCTACGGAGCGGGCGAGACACCCACGCGGCCTGCATGATCGTCTTGCAGAGGTGCGACGGCCACGGTCGCGACACGAGCAGCTGCCGCTGCGGCTCGAGGTGAAGGACGACAGCAGGATGCACCGGCTGGACGGCCGTCCGGTGGTCGGTGACTGCTGGATGACCGGTGAGCCCCGTGACCCGGCCACCTCAGTCGAGTGGCTGCGGCGGCGGTCAGAGTGTCTCCGCACCGAACATTGTGTGCTGACGCGGCTGGGCCGCCGCTGGGTCAGACACCCGCCGAATGTGATGCATGTGTCGCTCCTGGCTTCGATATGCGCAGCCACTGTATGCGTGTTGTGGGGCCTTGTAGTTCTGCATCGCCTGTATCGCCTTGTTTTTGCTGGTTTATCCCCTGAAGATGCATGATTTTCACTCACTGAAGAAAAAAGATAGCCACCATAACGAATTAATTTGCGTTGACAGCGAAGTAGTCGCTTCAGTCTTCTGCAATATCCGAGATTAGCACATCTGGTATTTACTCTTGCGGCTATGATATTTGGTCAACCCTGGTAGTGCAGATAGCAGAATCAGTTGGATCCTCCTCAGGTTGTTCCATGGACTCAGTACATATATTTGAATTGGGGTAAGGGCCAATATTCGTCTTGAAAATTTGCACACCATAGCACTAAGGTAACCAAAGCCGTAGTTTTTAATCATATTATGGGTAAGTTTATGTTTCAGGTTAAATCAAAGTAACCAATGGTCCAATGGTAGTCACAATTAATTCTGACCGCACATATTACAAGGTTAGGACCCGAGACAATTGTGCGTGCCGGCCCAGCACAAAAACAAAAACAATCCTCGTCGTGCGGAGGGAGGAGCTCTCAAGAGGAGGAGGAGGAGAGGAGCTCAAGAGGAGCTCTCAAGAGGGAGGAGCTCATCCATCAAATGTTGCGGGGTAGCGACCGAATGATTAGACAACCTGAGAAACACGAGACATTCAGTACTTTCGTATGCAACTCCTTTGCACATCTCGTGCAAGCTTCAGGTCAAGGGCGTCGAAGACAATTGACCTGGGACGGGTTAAAAGGAGGCATGTTCAAAGATCTTCAAAGTGTCAATTTTCAGAGTAGTTCCAACATATTAGCACCAAACTCAGATCATGCTGTTCTTTCATCAAGACGAACAAATCTGCTAACTGAAAATTATAATGTAGGTGAAGTTATATATTTTATATCAGGTAATTTCCGTGTTCTTGCCGTCATAAATGGGGAAATTTTAATTTGGCGACATTTTCATGCCGCCGAAAATGATGAAGAAGAGATCTCAGGGACGTAAGAACAGGCCAAGTATCATGAATATTTTGCATGATGCCATCATGCATGCCGGTGCTGTTCCTCGTGAAGACATATCTTAATTCAATTTCAGCATCGTCGTCAACATGACAATGGATGGCCAACCTGGTGAATTGACCTCGTGCGATCTGCCCTTATTTGACCTGATTTAACCTTACGATTAAATTATTTTCCAAGCAGTGTGCACTGGAGCAAATCCTGAAGTGAGGGTTTTATCAGTCTATATATTGTTACAGTACGATCTAATGTCAGATCACGATGTCAGAAGCTGGCCAGTTTGTAAAGATGTTTCTGTATCATGAGCTCTTCTTAGAAACAAAATTGCAATACTGTAAAAGTGCTGTGTCGGGGTATTCAAACTTGAACTTACCTGACATGTCCATACGGCGTAACCTGACATGTTATTACGTTTTTTTTGGTATCAAAGAGATGTACACATTTTGCTTCATTGATTCTATTGAAGGGACCTGAAGCATACAAGTTCAGATTCTCCACGCCAGTCTTCAAGATAAACCTGCCGGGGTGCAATTGCCTCGTGGCTACGCCACTTCATACTATATCACAACTAGAAAATCAATCAAATCACTTCCAATGTACATCACTTGTATTTTGGCACACGATTCATAGACTTAACACACGTACAATTGGCCTGATAATGTGTGACATAACACATCTGTCCACATGATCAAAAGCCAAACACCTTGCAAATATCGTTGAATTCAGGCGTGTTCAAAAGAAATAACTACTCCACGACACGCTCGCCATAGTAGTCGAGCACCTGCAGCTGTGCGAGGCTGTCGCCGATCTCGTCCGGCCAGCGCTCCATCTCCTCAGGCCTGGGCACGACACGGTCGCCGTAGTAGTCGAGCGCCTGCAGCTGCGGCCGCCGCCGCACAACGCGCTCTACCACCACGTTCTTGATGTCGGTGCACTGTTCCAGGTTGAGGAAGCGCAGCTCCGGCAGACACTCGGGGATGTGGCGCAGACACGCGCCAGTGATGCGCACCACGCCGATCAGCTCCAGCTCGCGCATGAAGCGCAGCCGCGCCACGATCGCCTCCAGACCGGCCTCGGTCACGTCACAGCACCAGTTGAGCGCCAGGAAGGTGAGCAGCGGGCAGTTGGCGGTGATCGCGTCCACGGTGGCGTCATCCAGGTTGGAGCACTCGCTGAGGTCGAGGTATAGCAGCAGCGGCAGGCCGGCCCCGGCGAACAGCGCCCACAGCTGGGCGCTGCTCAGCTGCTGGCCGCGCTTGATCTCGAGCCGCAGCAGGCCGCCGAGCTGGCGCAGCGCCGACAGGCCAGTGTCGGTCATGCAGTCGGCAAACGAGACGCTGAGCACCTGCAGGTGGCGGCATCGCGCTACGGCCACGAACGTCGTGTCCGTCAGATGCTCGCCGTCCAGCACCAGCGACGTCAGCCGACTGGAGGCCAGATCGACCAGCCGCAGCACCGCCGCGTCGGTCACGAACCCGATGCCGTCCACGTTGAGCTCCTCCAGGTGGCGGCAGCGCACCGCCAGCTCCACCAGCTCGGCGTCCTCCAGGCGAGCACAGTGCGACACGTTGAGCGCGCGCAGTCGGCTGAGCCCAGCCAATGCCGACGTGCAGCCGGCGTCCTCGAAGCGCGAACCCTCCAGGTTCACCCGCTCCACCAGAGGACAGTGCTTGACGATCACCTCCAGCACCAGCGAGCTGAGGCCGTCGCAAAACTTGGCCGTCAGCGCGCGCAGATGTTTGCACGTGTCGGCTACCTGGGACAAAGCCGTAGTTAAAATTATGCCCGCTCATACCGCGACCTCCTACTAGAATACTGAGGGGACGAGTAGATTAGGGGTACGTTGCCAGTCTCACAATTGAAAGATTGTTCGATACATTTCGATACTAGCCTAGACTATTATAATTACACAACTCGCACAATAGTAGCCGTCGGCCATCAAGTTACATCAGCCCCGGCTAGCGAACGTCATGACTGCCCAATAACTCGCTGGCATTGCGATCTTACCATGCCACGCACATCTAAATGGTTCTACTCCAAATCTAAGTGAATGACTGTGACTAACCTCATCATGTAACCATTTAATCTTGCAGCTTGAGGCATGTGGTGACTGTCATACTGACCTGGAAGAGGATCTTGTCGGCATGTCGGTGGCCCTCCAGCCGGAGCGACTTCAGCAGGTGACTGTAGGAAAGTATATGCACCACGTTCCTGCAGGAGACCGAACTACTCGTCTCAAAGGACAGGTGCTGCCACAGCAGAGCGTCCTTAGCCAGCATTGACCACTGGCGGCACACCAGCACCACCGTGTTGCACAGCTCGCGCGGAGACAGGAACGACAGCACGTGCAGCTGGATCTCGGCCGGCAGCTGTTCGAAGGGGAACGGCGCGGCCGGCTGCGACAGCGGCGCCGGCGGCACCATGCGCTGCAGCTGCTGCACCAGCTGGCGCATCTCTTGCTCCGAGGCACCGTCCATCTTCATCATGTCGACAGTGTGCTGGCAGAGCCACTTCAGCTGCAGGTCGGCAGCGGTCGGCTGGGTGGACGGCTCCACTCGGGTGCGCGCAGCACACACGGTACATCTGCAGACGGGCCGGCAGACGGACACCTCGCCCTCCTCGGCCTGACGATCCACACTCACGTCCTCGCCCACGCTGTGCTCGCCCAGACTCAGCTGACTCACCTGTTCGCCAACACTCAGGTGACTGGTCGACACGTGTGCCCCACTGCCGGAGGGCTCCTGGCCGCTGCCAGAGGCCTGTGGACGGCCTCCAGACGCTCCCTGGCGGCTACCAGAGGCCTCCTGGTGGCTGGCAGAGGGACCCGGACTGCGCCCTTCCTGCCAGAGACCTCCTGACTGCTACCAGCGGCCTCCTGACGGCCACCAGAGGCCCTCTGGCGGCTACAAAGAGGCCCCCGTGCGGCTGCCAGAGGCCTCCTGACGGCTGGTGGAGGCCTCCTGACGGCCACCAGAGGCCCCCTGGTCACTCCCAGTGGTCTCCTGGCGGATACTAGAGGCCTTCTGGTGGTTACTGGAGGCCTCCTGACCACTACCTGGGGTGCTGTGACTGCTCCCAGAGGCATTGCCGCTGCCCAAGGCTCCCTGTTCACTGCGGGAGGTGCTGCAGTCGCTGCCTGAGGTGTGTCGGACGGCGGCGTCAGCGCGAGACCGCCCGCCGACCGTGTCGACAGCGGCGGGAGCAGCCCTGGGCCAGTCGCCTGCAGCCACATCCCTGAGCAGGGGCAGACTCAGTCGGGTGCCCAGCTGAGCACGATCGGTGGCCGGTCCATCGAGGCTCGGCGGGTCCTGTCTGGCCGCGCCCGTCGGGGCACTCCTACTCATAATGCCATCGCCGCTGCACCGTCCTGAAACATGTCACCGCTGCACCTCAACCAGCCACATCGCTACAGCGACCAGAGTTACAGATGACAATGCATGCATCGTGCGAGCCAAACTGGGGATTCACTCTGTGGCCGTTTTCAATGGTGGGCACGCCGTTTACCAGTTGCCCATTCACGATCACCATTTTTACCAGTTGAATATGAATGGTGGAGTATATTTCTTTACACATGCACTGATGTCCAGGAATTTATGGTAACCAGAACACATTGCTGCACTTGCAAACTGCTGTTGCAGCTCCATCGCCTGAGCTGAGTCACACCAAATTCAACCCCAATGCCAAATGAGAGGCAAAGCAGGCCACCATAACAATGTGGCAGGCAAAGGTAGGCCATATGGAGAATGCTAACAATAGGCAAATATTTGTTTTTCAGTGTCAAATAAAAACAGCTATTGCTAGTCTGCAGCTACAGCTATTGTCTAGTCTGATGTGATGTTGCAAGTGGAAGGAATGACCGCCACAACTGGGGGATAAAAACATACCTCATTAAACACCCATGCAGCTGCTATGCAACAGAACAAAGGATACACTAGTGAAAACTGGGCTCTGCACACTATTTAACGTGGTGGCAACTGGGAGATGGTCCCATATACGATAGGTTGAGTTTATCTCCTGAACAAACTGTACATCTTAAAAGTTGCACTTGCAATAAATCACTCATAACTGATTACCACAGGCTGCAATTTTGATTACATGTACATGTATATATATATATACATACATACATATATATATATATATATATATATATATATATATATATATATATATATATAATATATATATATATATATATATATATATATATATATATATATAAAATATACATATACATAAGACAAGGGAGAAGAGAAGAGACAGGTAAGACTCAAGCATGCAATCTTTCAATTTTGAGATGGGAACTTACCCCTAGACTACTCATCCCACACTTGTGGAAGTGATGTCAACTGATCATACTGCATCAGCAAGTCTGCAAAGTATGGCAAGCTCAAAATCTTGTCCGGAGGTTGGTTGGCTATTTGGGCTTATGGGTGCATCAACTGTGTTGGGCATACAGCATCTATATCTTGTCTGGTGTCTGCTCTTTGTACAACAGAAACTGAGCATGCAGTGGTTGGCCACAAACTGAAAAGTAAGCATTTGCAAAAATAATAAATGGCCACATCATCTTGGTGACATTATGGAATGTACAAATAAGTACTTTTTCCATAAAATGTTGCATTGGAATTCAGTGTAGGATTTACATATTTTTTTCTTGGTAGTGGAGTACAAAATTTTTAGCTGGAGTACGAATTTTTTAGTTGGATTCCAAAAAATAGCTATGCACTTGGTGACAATTAGCCTTGTTTTAGTGGGAACGAAAACCAATGTTAGCATTTTTGCATGCACAAACATCTTGGAAAACTAAGCAATGTCAAAAACTTTGCTGAAAGAAAAAAAATGAGTTGTCAATAACCAGATAGTATTGCTTTAATGGAATTCAAAATAAATGTTAGCATTTCATGCTGCATGTACCATACAAATATATATGTACATATAGGTAACTGCTAAGTAGCAATATGTTAGCAAGCTAAGTCATGGATAGGTGCATTGTGCCAGGAATGCAACCTAGTGGGAATGCCCTAGTAGACAAAGTACTAAAAAAATATACCAATGATATCTGCAAAGTGTATAGATATTGCCTCAATGTAGGTGGGTGATGCATTCCCAAAGTTCACAAACAAATATTTATGATACATAGGCATGATGTAATGTGAATACACCAATAACATTTCTCCGGCAGAGCTCAGGATGAATGCACTCACTCATCTTGGGCGGACCACACCACAGGGATCATCCTTCAAAACACTTTTCCAAGGCCTAGTCCCACAATTAATGAGCCGAGTTCACCTGCGATTAATTTGAATTATTGCTAACTTCCGTTGTTGTCCAAAATCTCAAGCACCCAAAATGCATTTCATGACCCGGTCAACCTTTGAGCTATTCCGAGTTTGTGCGTATGATTTGCCACCAACACATAATACACAGCTCTGCCTCAGACCCCAAAATTGGCTGTGGTTAATTATTAGTGAAGGACGGGTTATAAGCCAACTTCATGAGCAATGGTAGAGAAAATGGTAACAAAAGTATACTTAATTCGATGCGAAGTTCACAAACTCACACCCGACAACCAAGCCGGCTCACAACGCACACCATTGTGAGCCGGCCTTGTGCCACCTGGCATAGCAAAACCACGTGATGTGGATATGGATGGACTATTGTTTTGGAATACATGATGGTAACCATCATGCATTAAATTAGCGAAGGATGAGGTTATAAACAAACTTCAGGCGCAATGATAGAAAATAATAACAAAAGCATACTTAATCCATGTTGACCAAGTCAATAAATATGGGTTTCGGAATATAGAATGGTTTAATGAAAATTATACTAAAACAGTCCGGCTAAAATAGTTTTATTCTCATCACCAAGAAGGATATTTTGCATGAAAAGCTGAGGGAAGGAATTCAAACCCATTCTTATTCTCATTATAAGTTCCTTCATGTACTTGTTTAGTTCATGTCTGGAATGTTTAGTTGAGGCAAGGATCGAGTTAGGAGTATCTAGAGCTGCCAGACGGGAGTATCTTTAAGCCTCCACGGTCGGTTTATTTTTCTTCTTAGATAGGCTGGTCGGTTCGCTACTCAGCCCGGAAGTACAACTCCTCATGGGGCGGGAACGGGATGGGTCGGGTAATTTCGGAACATGTATTCGGACCCTTCTGACACTGATGAACCCAAAATGTGGTTATATCTCAGGCGCATGTTTATCTTCGACACATTTACAAAAAATATGCGACAGTCTGCAAAGTGCACACTGACATTGGTTTCTTGGTGTTTCGGCCTCGTAGAACTTGCTTGCTCGGGGCGGATTTTAGGAAATTTGAAGTGATTTTCTTGCATTGAACGGGCTCATTGTGTCTAAAAAGTTGTCCCTTTAACAAAACTACCTTCGATTGCGCATTTAAAGCATTTACTGGCGAAACCAGGCTTCAACTTATACTCCGATTACACCAGTACCCTGGTTTTCCACTAGGATTTCTGGTGCTTCTTGGCGAGTACTCCGCGCAGGCTATGGAACACCTCTAGGCACCGGCAGTTTCCCAGAGTATTATGGAATAGATATTCATTAATCTAAGTATGTTATATCAATAAAATATTGATAAATATTGAACAATATTGAATATATATTGAATTAATTATTGACTTTATTGACACTAATATATCGTTTTCTCAAATAAAGACGCGGCGTTTTGCGTTGCCGTTTTAGAAAGTTTCTTTTTAATTTTTTACCTAAGGCCCAGGCCCTTAAATCGTTTTTTTTTTTTTTTCCTTCTTTTTAAAATATATTTGGCCGTTGGGGGGCCGGGGGCCCGGGAACCCGGTAATGTTTTTGTTATAGATTTTTTATTTTTGAAAAATACACCAAAAAAAATTTTTTTTTTTTTTCTTCCCTTTAAAATTATTAAATTTTTTTTTTTTTAACCAACAAAAAATAAATGTAATAATAATACCAAAAAAAAAAAAATTTTTCCAACATATTAATTTAAAAAAGAAAAGAAAAAAAAAATAATTTAATTTAAATTTTTTTTTTTATTTTTATTTTTTCTTTTTTTATTTTACTTTAAAATTATAAATTTTAAATAAATAAATAAAACACCAAAAAAAAAATTAAAGAAATATAAAAAATAAATTTAAAAAAAAAAAAAAAAAAAAAAAAAAAAAAAAAAAAAAAAAAAAAAAAATAAAACAAAAAAACAAAAAAAAAAAAAAAAAAAAAAAAAAAAAAAAAAATTTTTAAAAAAACAAAAATAAAAAAAAAAAAATAAAACCACCAAAAAAACCAAACAAAAAAAAAAAAATATAGAAAATACAAACAAAAAAAAAAAAAAAAAAAAAAAAAAAAAAAAAAAAAAAAAAAAAAAAAAATAGAAGTAATTTACAGCGTGGGAAAAGTGGTTCGCTGACCTGGAGTCGGAGATTAAAAAATTTGTATCGGAGCCCTCCAAGAAAAAGAAGATATTCCTGTCCATGGAGTCGGAGAATAAAAAAAAATGGCCTCAGACCCCCCCCCTAAAAAAACAGAAAGCTACTGGTGTCGGAGCCCCTCAAAAAAAAGATGATTGCTGAAAAGCGTACAAGCCGCTTACTTACAAGCATACTTACACCCCTTTACTGGACCCTAAGTCACTTCAATTACGCCCACTTAATTCACTCGCACTTACTAGGTTTTTCTCCGGAAAGCTCTCAAAACTTTGTCTCAACCCGAGTATACCCAACCAATCGAGACAAAGATCTTCGCGCCAAGGGAAGGAGACAAAGCAGCGAGGCGAAACGCGCGGTCAAAGTGTGGTCGCTGTGTAAACATGACTGCAATATTTACACAATTTCAAGACCGCTGCTTGACCTCAATTCCTGTCGCCTTTAATAGGAATTCATACGTCAATACGGTGTTACCTTTTTTCTTCAGTTATATAGGAATCAATACACTGAAGATATATGTTTCTAATCATGAAATTACGTTGTCTTTATCCTAGATCAAAACATGAATCGGGCGAGACCGTCCCAATAATTTGTTAATTCTCCTACTCTAGTACGGATATTGTCCTGTCCTAACGGCGACGTATCCAAGGGTGGTCAAATGATGAAATGATAGATTTTTCGTAACTATTTTAAATGACGTCTAATTGTGACCATAAATGGCCCGGAGAACGTAATAACTCCGTACATGCACAGTTACTGCAGTTGCTGAAGTGATAAAACTACTATTCAGATGCTTTTCTCTTGATGGGTTACTGTAGTTTTGCGAATTGAGGTGGAATTCATACCAAAGTAACCCAAGGTCTTTTGCATTTTTTAAAGCATTTACATGGCTCCCAAAAATAGGTCTTCTGCCATCAATGAAGTTCGCTAGCTGGTGCTATTTTATGCATTTCAATTCGAAATTGAATGCTCTATTTCATGAAATTAACAGAATTACTGAAAACTGTCTGAGATGTCCAGAATGACGTTCTCCGGTAGTCTCCGATTGGAATTCGGCTGGAGAACAGGACCTCGGGTCCGATATGCGAGTATATGACGTCGTTGTGCATATTTCGAGTTCCACTATGGTCGCAAGATATGGCAGCAAGACGAGAGGTTTCGTAATGGATATTTTTTGGTGTAACGCCAGTATTTCCCGGAATTATGAAGAAGAATCGTGGTATATTCCAATATTTCCTTCTGAAGCGTCATTTCGACAGAATTCTGAAGACATACGAAAACCTAATCCCTCATATCTTTGTTATTTAGAATGAGACGAGATTGGCGCAAGCCGAATGACGATTCATCTGTGGTTACGGAGTGATTGTGCTGGGCCGCCGTCCTGCCAGTGTGAAAATATCCTGGAGAGTAATTGGCTGAGGTAATAACTAGTTCCGAAATTTACATTATTTTGTTCTCTATTGTTTCTATGCTATGTCGATGCTTTTGTTTCGTTCGGATTTGGAGGCATCGTGCACACCAACGATTACCTGAGTAACCCCCGCGAGTTCGGCCTTGATTGGGGCTTAGACTGAGCCAGGACATAGTTTGTTTGACACATGCACAATGCAATCGAAACAACCACCACAAACTTGTAGGTATTCTGATATAACATGATATGATTCCTGGCCAATTAACTGCAACCTGCATTTCATGCCTTATGACCTGCTATGCCATACTCTTCTGTTCTGTTGTCCAGGCTTCTAATTTTTATGATGGACTGGAAACTGCAACTGCATTGTTGGAGCTGTACTGAGATCCTGGAAGCAAAATGTCATCCATAAATTGGCACGTTTCATTCGGAGAATAAAAAAGTTCAACATTTGCAGTCACAATCCTGGAGAATAAAATGTCCTTAGGTCTCCATACTCCAGGAGAGGCCCAAAATTCCCACCCTGTGATACACCCCGGGTGGAGACTGCTCGTTTACATAGCTTTTTCTTTCGGAGAAAGTTTCGCTGGTGCAGGATTCACGTCCGCCTCGAACCCTCACCGGTCGCCCGGAATGTCCAATTTCCTGTACGTTTCTTTTTAGTTGGTTAGTTAGTTAGTATTTGGGCTTTAGGGCGCTTCGACCCGAGTTCACGATAGATGGGAAGTATTACCTTGGTGCTCACGTAGTTTGGAACCAAATCGCTCCTGAGTAGCGGAACAAGTTTCCAGAATGTACAAATTTTTATGAATTTCCCAGGGATATCTGCATATGCCAAACGTTCCGCGTCTCTTCCACATAACAATCGGAGCTCTGATGCAAAGTGCTGGCACATCAGAGGCACGTGACGTACGGTCAGTGTTTCCGGACAGCGGGAACATCGCGGTCTTTCTTCCCCACACAGGAAGTAGCGATGGGTAAAGTAAGTGTGCCCGATGCGCACCCTGCATTGTGACCTCCTCTTGTCTTGACCTACGAAGGCACGACTCCCAAGGTCCTAGATGTGGCTTGACTGCATGCAACTTATTGTTGTTTTCTCTATCCCATAATCATTGCCACTTAGCAAGTATGAAATTGGCAATCATTGAGAAGTGGAAGTGTGAAATGCGTGGACTGCTGCCTTCTGAGCTGCCCACTTCGCAGCAATGCCCGCGCACTCGTTCCCCCAAACCTCGATGTTGCTTGGGGTCCAGCATAAGCGGACGATTTTTCCCTCCTTTTCCAACGTAGTAATTCGTATGAGAAAGTCAAATAGTGGGGGGTCCGACGGATAAAATGCAGTCAGTGCCAAAAGGCCGCTTAGGGAGTCGGATAGGATCACATACATAACATCCTGAGAAACCCTATAAAGGACAATCCCTTCACAATCGCATTAAGTCCAGAACTATACACAGAGACATACGTACTATGCGTATACTATACGTAGGGTGAACGAACGTACAGCAGTACCGCATACAAAAGCACACCCTGCTCCTGTGGTACTCCTGTTCGTCTCGTCACGGCATTGTTGACACACAAGGTATCCAACGGCCTCATTGTCGCCTTTCGGAGCCTAAGGGGCCCATGAGAACCCCTCTGGATCTGCCACTATTTACGGTTAACGATGACACTAAGCGGTCTACATACTTGAATTGCTGTGCAGATGCAGCCAAAATGTGAACTTCTGGTAGAGGTATACAGCACTCAGCTTGAATGTTCCGCCATATAACGATGCCAGATGTACCGCAGAAAGTGCCAAACTGAGATGGGCAAAATCAGGCTACATATCTTGTACGTGGACGGCGAAGCCAGGTCGTGGATACTACGAGGAATGGTACGATGCTCGCAGCGCTTGAGGGAGGTCGAAGGCAGAGCCGTCCGTCTACAGTTGATGTTGTCCCACTGCGACATTACCGGCGATGAGAACGCCACCTCTCCGGCCGGGGAGACCTCCCGCCTGCCGCGGGGAGACGCCGCGATCGATGTCAGGACGGCGAGTCGTGGCGGCGGCCGCTCCGGTCCAGTGAACCCGGGCCTGACCGAAGGCCGGCGCGATAGCATCGCCTTCACACCAGGCGACTGCGCTCGCCGATCCCGTCAATGGGCAGGTGGGGGGCGACGGATGCCTACTAGTCTGGCTCGACCCAGTACCCGCACTGTGCCGGTGGACAGCCGTCGCGAACATGCGGTCAGTGTCATCTCCTGACTGCGACAGAGCAGTGCCTACTCTGCTAAAAAGACGTAGCCTACCAGACACGTTATTTCCCCGGTGCCCGGCTCTCCCGGGTGTCCGCTTCGGTGGCATAGACTCCATCAACCCAGAGCGGCTATTAGCGGACCCGGCGGCCAGGAGGTTCCTTTGACTACATCATAGTGATGGACGGACGGACTGGGGGATCATACTGCGAACATTGTGCGCAAGGTACACTGACAGTAGCTTTGATAAAATGACATTTTGTTATAATTTGAATTACACCTTCAAAATCATGCTTGTGCTTCCAGAGTATTTTCGCTGTGCACGGTGTCATGGTCGAAGCCGTGTAGAAAATGTATGATCAATGGCGTGGCCGTAAGAAGGAAACAGGAGGGGCTGGTTTCTCCGCTATTGGTTGTGGGAGTTCCACCGCTAATAAAACACTGAGCAATTATAAATACAATTTATTACAATACCCCAACGTAAAGAGAACTAATACAGTCAACGGTCACACCGTAAGTGGTCGAGAAACACCACATAAGGTCACCTACACGGAGTCACCGGTAACCGCATTGGCTGACACTTGAGTGCTACTGCACCATGTCATACACGTGCCCCACCCAGACGTCGCCAGTGTACTGGCACGGACTTGGCCGACGCCTGGTCGGACACGCCCGCTGTTGTGCGTGCTGACCGGGACGGCGGCCGTCCTACTTGGTGCCGGTGGAGAGCAGCGCCAGCAGTCCGGCGCCAGAGCCCACAGACAGCACGTAGTTGAGCGTCGGCGCAAACGAGCGCAGCGCGTAGAAGCTGGCCACGATCACGATGGCCAGAAAGAGAGCGTTGTTGTAGAAAATCGAGAAGGTGGTCGCCTCGTAGTCGGCCACCTCGTTCTTCTTCCACAGCGTCCTGCGGAAGAAGCAAGGAAGGTGTCGGAATCTGGCTGTGCCACTCCGGAGGATAATGCGACACTGCACCGCCCGGGCGATATATATGGCTGTTGCAGACGGATGCTCACAGACTAGGTTGGTGGCATCAATGCTGTAGTCGTAAGATCGAGTTCCATACATTGTAGTAGAGTTCCATATATTGAGTAGTTAATGATCGACATGTTTCACCAATCACCAGTATATCTGCACAGCCCAGTTTATAATTATTCAGATTACATTTTCTGGTTGTTTTAGAATTGAATCTTATTCCTGTATAATTTTTAACCAAATTTTCACGAATTCGAACTGAAAAACTACCGAGTCAATTTGCCCGCAGAAAACAATAAGCGATTCGCCTCGTCGAGAACCACACCTACATGAGAGAATATTCCGAAAGTATCAGTCATGGAACATGTTTGCCACAACCTGAATGGACAGCAACACACTCAGTAAAATCCATGTTTATAATTTGGAAATTCATAAACGCTTGCAGGGAATCACGAAATCACTTTTGGAAGCCAGATTTTCATACTGCATGAAACCAGCTCCCACAGCTGGCATTGGTCAAGATGTAACTTCAAAGCATAACATTATTAAAACACATGTGAAAGGTGCCAGTGACATACAAAAGAAGGAAGTGCCATGCAATTTTTGGGATAATGCTGTTGTAACTAACGTCGATATGATCATTCACACCGAATTGTCAGCTTTGTTCAATCACTTCCTTTATCTCATGAAATAAGCGATTTCATCATAGATGAACCCAAGAAGACACTATTACATTTATAGATTGAGGTAGTGTGAAACATCCTTTCAGTTTATTGTTTTTTACCCATCATGTCTCGAGCGGTCTTCAACCGCCCACTCAGGTTTTTCGCGGATAGCGGACGAACGACGCGCGACAGCGCGCCCAAATTTGGCATACCCTTTCCCACATCAATTTGGCATTCTGATTCAACATTTTTAGGTCAGGTCGTCTAGGGTCAACGAGTTAGTCAAGGTCAAGCCAGGACACCTCCAAAAAAGTTCAACCAGTCGTCACGCATTAACGGATATATATATTTTAATGAAACTTTCAGCGTTTGCTTATCTTTACGGATGCAATAGAACTTACGAGTGGTATTTATTTTCGTTTTTGATTACACATAGATTTTGCGTATTAGCCAAATTGCAGTTCGAATACAGGATTCTGGCTAAAGCAAGCATTTTTATCGGGGCAAGTTGACTTCCAACAACGTTTCTTGGTCTGCTCTGCCCATTGGAAAAGGAAAATTAAAGAAAACTTGAAAACTCAAAACTTTGAAATTAACAAAAACTTTTTTTTTGGTGTGGGGGGGGCAAACAAAATTTATAGCCCTGGCCGCTTTGCTGTCCTTTTCTCATTCCAAATAAATGTTTTTTTTTTCTCATGTATACCCCAAAATGAACTCCCAAGAGTCAAAAACATAATGTAAGTCGTGAAAATCTAGCCCCCCTGGTGACGTCACTTTTGGGGAAATTGTTTTGAAGGGTGGACTCGGGCCCTACTCGTCGAACGCTTTCCGATGACACCTGTTTAGTTTTCGTGCGATGCTTAGTTTTGATTTTAGAGGGGGTCTTCAACCCCTGCCCCCTGAGACGGGGTGTTGGGATTTGACCGGAAAGGGTTAATGCCAGGGATATAATCAAGGTGGCTAAAAGGGACCAAGAGAAGTGCAATACGCATGATTTCAGCAATCTGTATGTGCATTTTGCCAAATATTATCATATATTCTCTTCCATCTTGCTGTCATTCTCTCTACCTCTTGTTGCTGTCCCTGTCCCCTCTCCGTCCGTCCGTCCGTCCGTCCGTCCCCTCTCCGTCCGTCCGTCCCCTCTCCGTCCGTCCCCGTCCCCCTCTCCGTCCTTCCGTCCGTCCGTCCCCGTCCCCGTCCTCCTCTCCGTCTCCGTCTCTCTCACTCTCTCTCTCTTTTGCTGTTTTCACTTCTGCCGAAATCATCTGCTGAACTGCTGCGTCTTAGCCACCACAATGCATCGTGCCATCATCGGTTGTGTATATATCTTGAGTACCCTAGAAGTGCTTCGTTGTGGTCGTCACGTTATGCGTAAAAAATTAAAATGTGAACATGATGCCATTTTGAACCTTACCGAAATACCTTGAACTGATGACGACCCGAAAACGGGATTGAAACCGGCTTTCATAAAAAAACTTTTTTTTTTACTACGCGCTTCAACTAACTGTGATCACAATTGATATATACACCGTAGTCACAAACATTAATATGAATGAGTCTGAGCAACTCATCAGATTAATCAGACGTTTAGTCCAGGACTTTCTGCGCAAACGTTTATTGTCAATAGTATTCATGACAGTAATCGGATGTGCCTTCTGGCGCGATTCCTCGCGGCTCGGGGCTGGTACACTGGCCATGTGGGGGCTGGTACACTGGCCGTGTGGGGGCTGGTACACTGGCCGTGTGGGGGCTGGTACACTGGCCGTGTGGGGGCTGGTACACTGGCCATGTGGTGGCTGGTACACTGGCCGTGTGGGGGCTGGTACACTGGCCGTGTGGGGGGCTGGTATACTGGCCATGTGGGGGGCTGGCACACTGGCCGTGTGGGGGGCTGGTACACTGGCCGTGTGGGGGCTGGTACACTGGCCGTGTGGGGGCTGGTATACTGGCCGTGTGGGGGCTGGTACACTGGCCATGTGGGGGCTGGTATATTGGTCATGTGGGGGCTGGTACACTGGCCGTGTGGGGGCTGGTACACTGGCCGTGTGGGGGCTGGTACACTGGCAAAGTGGTGGCTGGTATACTGGCCGTGTGGGGGGCTGGTATACTGGCTGTGTGGGGGCTGGTACACTGGCCATGTGGTGGCTGGTATACTGGCCGTGTGGGGGCTGGTACACTGGCCGTGTGGGGGCTGGTACACTGGCCATGTGGGGGGCTGGTACACTGGCCGTGCGGGGGGCTGGTATACTGGCCATGTGGGGGCTGGTACACTGGCCGTGTGGGGGGCTGGTGCACTGGCCGTGTGGGGGCTGGTACACTGGCCGTGTGGGGGCTGGTACCCTGGCCATGTGGGGGCTGGTACACTGGCCATGTGGGGGCTGGTACACTGGCCGTGTGGGGGCTGGTACACTGGCCGTGTGGGGGCTGGTACACTGGCCATGTGGGGGCTGGTACACTGGCCATGTGGGGGCTGGTACACTGGCCGTGTGGGGGCTGGTATACTGACCATGTGGGGGCTGGTACACTGGCCGTGTGGGGGGCTGGTACACTGGCTGTGTGGGGGCTGGTACACTGGCCATGTGGGGGCTGATATACTAGCCATGTGGGGGCTGGTACACTGGCCGTGTGGGGGCTGGTACACTGGCCATGTGGGGGCTGGTACACTGGCCGTGTGGGGGCTGGTACACTGGCCGTGTGGGGGCTGGTATACTGGCCATGTGGGGGCTGGTACACTGGCTGTGTGGGGGCTGGTACACTGGCCATGTGGTGGCTGGTACACTGGCCGTGTGGGGGCTGGTACACTGGCCATGTGGGGGCTGGTATACTGGCCATGTGGGGGCTGGTACACTGGCCGTGTGGGGGCTGGTATACTGGCCATGTGGGGGCTGGTACACTGGCCGTGTGGGGGCTGGTACACTGGCCATGTGGGGGCTGGTACACTGGCCGTGTGGGGGCTGGTATACTGGCCATGTGGGGGCTGGTACACTGGCCGTGTGGGGGCTGGTACACTGGCCATGTGGGGGCTGGTACACTGGCCGTGGGGGGCTGGTATACTGACCATGTGGGGGCTGGTACACTGGCCGTGTGGGGGCTGGTACACTGGCCGTGTGGGGGCTGGTACACTGGCCATGTGGGGGCTGGTACACTGGCCGTGTGGGGGCTGGTACACTGGCCATGTGGGGGCTGGTACACTGGCCATGTGGGGGCTGGTACACTGGCCGTGTGGGGGCTGGTATACTGGCCATGTGGGGGCTGGTACACTGGCCATGTGGGGGCTGGTACACTGGCCATGTGGGGGCTGGTACACTGGCCGTGTGGGGGCTGGTATACTGGCCATGTGGGGGCTGGTACACTGGCCGTGTGGGGGCTGGTACACTGGCCATGTGGGGGCTGGTACACTGGCCGTGTGGGGTGGGTGTGGGGGCTGGTACACTGGCCATGTGGGGGCTGGTACACTGGCCATGTGGTGGCTGGTACACTGGCCTGTGGGGGCTGGTACACTGGCCATGTGGGGGCTGGTACACTGGCCGTGTGGGGGCTGGTACGGCCATGTGGGGTGGTTGTGGGGCTGGTACTGGCCTGTGGGGTTTGGCTGGTACACTGGCCGTGTGGGGGCTGGTACACTGGCCATGTGGGGGCTGGTACACTGGCCATGTGGTGGCTGGTACACTGGCCATGTGGGGGCTGGTACACTGGCCATGTGGTGGCTGGTACACTGGCTGTGTGGGGGCTGGCGCCCGCTGGGGCAGGCACAGACTTGTTACAGCTCGCTCTACATCTCATCTCCTGCGCAATCGTGCCCGAGTCGTCTGTTGCTCTGGGCAGGAGAGACTAAACTGAGCACCTACCGGTGAGAAAACACATTTTGGCTGATCATCACCAATTTAAAACAACCAAAGTGTGAACTGCTTGAGCTACAACTGGTTGGCCATCTACCACTCATTCGTTGGAACAGGGCGTCATCCAGATGGCATAAAACCCTGCCATGATGAATGAGCTACCTTTCGTCCTTCTCCTTCCTGCTCATCTTCTTGTCCTCTGCAAGTTTCTTCTGCATCTCCCTCGTGACCGCCTCTTCTCGTTTCACAGCAATCTGGTGAGGAAAGAGAGCAGGTGAATAGATGAAAACAACTGTGCTGGTACAGCAGCTCAACCGCATCCAATGCATGCAAATGTTGCAGTCAGAACGCACGCTTAACATATTTTAACCATGCAACCGAGGAACTCGGCTATTTCTACGTGAACTCTCAGTACAGGGAAGGTGGATTATGTAGATTTTCGGACCAAGTCCTACAAAGTGTGACGCTAGGCTACGACGTCCAACGAAAATAGACGCCGTGAAAAGGGTTCGTCATCCACCAGCCATCATGATAGTTGTAACTGATGACCAATTGAACACCCACACCAGGAGGGGGAGGGGTGTGGTTGGTGGAATCTGCTCGCCCCTCCTGTTTTCGAAGATATCCCGTGAATGGATATGTATTTTGTTGGCTGGTTGGTTACTTGGGCTTAATGGTGCATCGACTGCGTTGGTGATACACCGCCCATAACAATGTCAGATGGTGCAAACGGTCTTGAATGGTTCAACAGTAATACACGAAATTAGAGAATACAGTCGGCATTCCAATCTTCCAGTGCTACATGTCAGTGAAGTGTATAAATTGCTCCGAAGTCGACATCTAAAAGAAAGCGAAGAAGCTTTTCCGCAGTTAACGCGCGCGAGTGGTCGCCAGTGGAGATCGCGGAGTGGCAGCGACCGTGCGACTCCAAAGGGGCGTCTGTGATCATCAGCCAGCACAAAAGGCAAGCAATCAAAATGTGTCTCAGTGACAGCGGTGCGTGACATCAAGGACAGTTCGGCCTGTCCTCTCCACAGACGTGTGTTGGGTGTGTGCCCAAGCCGAAGGCAGCAGAGCACGACTTCCTCCCGCCTCGTCCTGCGATAGGACGAGGCCCACTCTCTAGGGCATGGCTTGATCGCTCATAATTTATTGTCCTGCAGTGCTCCAGCTATTTTGTCATTTTTCAAAAACAAAGGTCGTAATTGAACGACGATGTTCTCTCGCTGGGAGTGGCAAACCTCCGGTATTGGCCATGGGCTGCACGTTTCGCAGCATCCGCTGCCTCCTTCCATACGATGACGACATGGCTAGGAATCCAACGAAAGATAATAGTCTTCCCAGGTTGAGCCAGTAATGCGAGCCGCCGCAGAACATCTTGTACAATAATCCCTTGATGTTCACTCATATTCTGCTAACTGCAGATTGGTGATTGCTATTTTAGAAACATGCCATAGTGCATTTTTTTTAAAACTTTTTTTCTTCACCTATTTTCAGTTTGAATATGGAGAACAAATGAACATTAGTGGAATACCAAATCACGAAAGATACAGCCTCCCCCCCGATCAACCCGGGATCCGAAGCCATGCACACCCACTAATTTACCATGTTGACTAATGGTATGCCATTAGTTAGTCACTCAAGATGATCCTTCAAATGGCAGTTATACAAATACATATTGTGAGCAAAGAACCAACAATAAAACACATTAGACTGTCCCACGATTAGAAACCATTTGCACGAAACATTGGAAATTTCAGACATCCATATACAGCACTGGAAATGCCCTTCTTGCACATTGTGGCCTGGTTAACAAAATTGTCTTGGCTAGTTGCCACATAAACCTCACATGGGCCAGCAGACTGATCAGGTGGTAGCATCAAGAGGGAATTATCCAGGTGTTCTCTGGAATGCACACCCAGCAATGCCCATGATTGACACTTATATTGGAAGAATGAACAGATTCGTGGGCAGTGGAAGTTATACACGTGAGACACATACAACAGCAGAACCCACCTTGTGTTTCAGGACAAACTTTGTGTTCTTGTAGGCCATGGCAACCAAGTAGGTGGAGACCAGGGTGACAACAATGAAGATGGGGATGGATGAATACAGCTCCATCATGTGGATCCTCCAGTAAAGCCCTGAAACAGATTTTTGCACACTCAGTAGCAGATCAAGGTGGGTCACCATGACAAACCAATTCGTTAGACATACAAAAATATTCCTGGTTAGCATGATGTCACTTAATGAATGAACACATAGCACTTTTCGCACATTGTGGCCTGGTTAACACAATGGCCTCAACCACCGTTAACACAATGGTCTTTGGTATAACAACAATGCTGTGCTGCAGCTGTGCTGTCACATAACTATCATTGGAAGTTTTTTAGCCTCAGTCCTGCAGTGACTCGCCAATAAACACCTCTAAACCTGCAGTCAGAGAGGCAACCCAAGATGGCTTGAAAAACCTTCCATGAAGGTTGCAACAAAATTCAGTGGTTAAAGCAGTATTTGCAAAGACAGAAGTTTGATGCTTCCAAAAATGTAACTTATCTTGGAACATGGATCCAAACATTCTTTCTGTAATTAAAATTCACCCTGCATCACATTGACACTGATGGCCTGGCTTCAGGGTGTGTATGTCATGTAGAATGACAACATACTAAGTCACACAAGAACAAAAACAACTATTTGTACTCTGGAAACAAGATGCCTCTAAAAGTGTACAAGATGATGTGACTAGTTCCTACACTCATTGATTTGGAAGGAATGTATGCAGACATCACATTGGAGCAGTGTTAAAATATTGGTTTTTCATTAGGTGTGAGATGTCAAAACGAGTACAGTAGGATGTCGAAATTTGTCATGGAATTAATGTCATTTTAAATGCTTTTGATGTCCTTCCAACTTAAATTTGAGCAGATGGTTGCACCTTAATCAGTTGTCTTGATATTCAAATGTTAGGAATAGCTATATTCAGGATAACGAGAAAAAAAATATGCACTGGTGATGCATGAGATATTCCATTATGGATAATCCCTTTACCTGAGATAGCACTGCAAAATATTCATGTATATCATTATGTATGCTATATCATCAAACTCCATGCCCTTTGTAGCATTATTTTGCCCTCATTTGCAGAGGAAATGGGTGGTCACATGATGTCAACAATGTTCCTAAACATTGCACTGGGAAAAAAGTTCCTTGACTTTGAAAATTACTTTACGGCATAAGTTGAAAAAATAACACCATCATTTGTGTTCTGATTGCACCATTTACACTGAAAATGTGGAGCGAGCCAAAAAATATAAGAAGCTTTTCTCTGATGCTTTGACATTTTACATCAGCATTGTGGAGTAAAATGATAGAAATCCACTGAAAATAACCTAACTTCACACTTGCCTCTAAACTTCAGATGTACACTCTCTCAATCCCACTCACTGGTTTTATTCAGGTAGGAGTACAGTGGCAATGAAAATGGGGCCTTGTATTGTGGCATTCAGTGGATGTCACTGGAACTGTAAACAACCTGCTTGTAAAGAGAAGATTATCTAATATTTTGGAGTGTCAAGATGAAATCATCAATACCACCTGGAAAGTATTTATTTTCATCTTAAGCTCACAATATGTGTACCTCACAGCCATGAAATAAAAAAAAACATATTCATCCCCAGGGTGCATGCTACACTTCCTTCCTCCCCAATATTGTATATTTGCTGGTAATCTGATGGCTAATTGATGTTACATCTGATAACTCAACTTCCATTTGCCAGATGTTGCCAGATTGGCTAGTTGCGAGGTGTGCTTCCTCTTCAAACAGTGCTGCTATTTGAATACATCGGGCGACATTCATATCAAATTCATTACAAAAGAAATTATGCAACAAATCATTGCACGCAATAA
Organism: Imbricaverruca yamaguchii; assembly: GCA_034440575.1. Lineage (NCBI taxonomy): Eukaryota > Metazoa > Arthropoda > Thecostraca > Neoverrucidae > Imbricaverruca > Imbricaverruca yamaguchii. The sequence continues at coordinate 502,474 of JAOTOL010001579.1, forward strand.
GTGCTGCTTCCATATGGTCAGACTTGTAATTATACTATGCTTACTAAAGACAAAAATGAGCAACCTATCCATAACCAAACAGTGCCCTTCAATGAAAATTATCTAGCCACTTACAAGGAGCAACTTTAAAACAGACACTCATTTTGTAGTGGTGTGCCATATTCTGAACATGAAAATGCTGTGCAGGATTACCTCACAGTAACTGTTGTGATTGCACTTGTGACCAAGTGTTGGTGTAATTGAATAGAAAATCAAAAGCTACTTCCTTATGGCTTTCTTAAGCCAAGTGCTCTTGGAAGCTTAAAATGGCACCAGTGGACTTAGCTAGCTCAGTCCACAAAGAATCAGCATAACTATGTGATCAGACCTCCAAATTTTGAAAAAGAAAGGAATGCATCATGCATATTGATATCACTTTGTTAGGTACATGTTGAACACTATGTGGGAGACATCCAAAGGTAGGTGTTCAGGAAATGGAACATATTCAGATACCTCCAATCTTGGCAATCTTCAAGTATTACCAATCACACCTTCATATGAACAACACATCTGAGTTACTGTCAGCTGACTGCCTGTCAGTTGTTGGGGACATCACTCAAATGCACACACACATCCAGCCAGGTGCATTGAATAACCCTACAGCAATGCGAGGAATATTTATAAGGGGGTGAAAACCTAACCTTACCTAACCTAACACTAACCAAACCAAACCCTTATAAATTTTCCTGGCAATGCCCCTGGGTCTTTCAATGGGCCCAGCTGGGGGTGTCTTGGTATGTTTCAATGATGTCACCAGCACCTGACTGGCATTCAGCTGGTGATGGCTTGGATACATTGACATAAAGGCAGTGTGAGGGGCAATATATACTATTCATCTAAGAAGAATACAGACTACTCATCCCTTAGTGTTAGGTTAGGATTTATCCCCTTATAAATGTTCCTGGTGACACCATGGGGTCATTCATTGCACCTGCCTGGAGGTATGCCTTGTACATTCAAGTGATGTGACCAACAGCTGATGGCGACTCAGATACACTAGTCACTTTTACAGGGTAAATTTGCTTGCAAGTCCTAGGTCTAATGATAGAGAAATGGGATGACATAGTGGGAGAAGACCTGGCATAACAATCTGCATACATTAAAAGTGACCACCAAATATAATTATATCAATTTTAACCTTGCACCTAATTGCACCATCTCTCTGGTCAGATCCTGACACCCCATCTCAGGGGCAGATAGTAACCACCTCTAAAATCCAAACTAAGCATCACACAAAAACAAAAGAGGTGTCATTGAAAAGTAATCAATGAGTAGAGTCTGGATCTGCCCAGCAAAGCAATTTTCCCCAAAAAAAGTGATGGCACCAGGGGGTGCCATGTGCTGTTTGTCTGATATCCACTAAAAACCTCAGGGAGGGGGGCAGTTGAAGACCCCAAAGACAGGACAGGTTAATAACGAAATAGGTTTCACTGTTGACAATGCTGAAATAAGTAAAATTCAACTTATTAACATCAGTAAATTGCAATACACTTTCTGATTTTCATGGAGACTACACTCAGCTCTACTGCATATGGCAGCCAACAAATGAATGTCAGAGAGCAAATTGGCACTGTGGTTAAATTAGCAAAGAATGCAGTTGTAAGCAAACATCCTGAGCAATGGTAGAAAAAATAACAATAAAAGTATACTTAACTGATGCCAACCAAGTTTAACAATCAATACCCGATACTTCTGACATGCTCACACTGCACAACTAGTAGTCATTCACAACACACCCCATGAGTAGGACACATGTGCACAGGCTGACTTGTTACTTGCCATGTATTGGGACATACGTTTCAGAGTACAAAATTGTCAAGGAAAATTATACTAAAGCAATCGATCTAAAATCTTCTAATTCTCATCATGAAGAAGAATTTTGTTTTCCAGTGAAAAAGCTGAGAAAATTGACTGAAACAAATTCCTACTAATTTTAAAAGCTCTAAAATATACTTTTTAGTTCATGTCTGGAATACATAATTGAAGGGAGGAATAACTTGGAAGACTCAAAAGCTAGTAGACAGGAGGGCAAATTTCCACTGCGAAACAGACTTTTGTTGACATAAAGGAAGTGTGGGGGTAATACTTAAAGATTACCCCTATCCCAGCCCTCATTTTGAACCCTGAACACCAGGATTTAGATGGACAGAGTTCAGGCATCATAAACATTCTTCACAGATACATTACAAACATGATTGCAAACAACCACAGGCAACCGAAAACATGGAGCTTACATATTGGAATAGCGGACACGATGAAAGCATTTCCATAGAAGAGAGCCGATGATTTAGTGGACACATTGCGACTGAAGTCTTGAAGAAGAAGCTCTTCCTCGTTACTGAACTTCTTGCTGCCTACTGCGGTGTTACTAGCAGGCATTTCTGGAGAATAAGAACCACTCAAACTAAAAGTACAAGAATCGTTCAAGTTCCTCCCTTATCTAACGCACACGCCACACACACACCAAAACACCAGCCAGATCCAACACGAGTACCCTGCGCCGATTATCCACTTGTCGCGTCATAACTTTCATCTATCTGGCACCGTCTTGTGTTCCACGTTTTCAGCATATTTTTGTATTCTATACTATATATCAATGCCTAAACCAGTTACGTGCAGCTTTTTTTCCCTTTCGCTTCTGGCACAAAATGTCGAATGTCGTACAGGACGTGACGGCAAATAAAGAAACAACTACGGAACAATATTTTCAAAATAATCCATTGCACATTGGAAGCATAACAATGGGCGTCTCGCTCAAGTGCAAATATCTAATTAAATGGAATAACATTAAACGGAATCACCGTTTTTGTGGAATGCTTCGAAGAACAACACTTGAATGCTTCTCAGGTTAAAATAAAACTATTTAATAGTGATCACATCAACACTCAAGCATTGCGTGTTTAAATTTCTATATCATAAGTTAGGAGGTGAAGCCATCATAATTTAATAGCTAATTGCCGGTGCGCGGTTGTTTCAATTGCGCCAATTTCGCTTATATTCCTAGAAATTCAGCCCATTCAAGCGGTTGAAGCCCAGCCAAGTTGCAGCCACGCGTTGCGGTCGTTGTTTGATGTTTGGAGTGTTGTAAGGCCGGGAAGCATTCGGTAAGTATGAGCCATTTTCTCGCCTAATTTCATTGCGATTGTGATTGTGATTCACATGATTTAACCAACATGTGCCCCATGCATTGCAAAGAAGGGAGTGAAGCTGTAAGGTGAAATCTATGTTCGCAGGTTCAAATGTTAGGGTATGTTTCCAGGTACGTATTGTTCGAAAGTGTTTAAATAACACCATCTCACATGCATGCTTTCATCGACACAACCTCGTAGACATGGCCGATCTCGGCAACTGCTAGCTGGTTCTTCATGAAACCTACACCAAATGATCGCCTGTGTGCCAGAGGCGTCCGGTTTGGACTTACAAGATCTTGGGTCAGGTCGAAGGTCACCAAATGGCCAGAAAACAACATTTTTGACTTGCAGACATGAGTCAGGTTTACAGAGGAACTTCGCTCGCAGGTCTCAGGTCTCGGGAAAGAGACCTGGGACGAGATAGAGGGAGAAGACCTGGAATAATGATCCGCATACATTAAAAATGACCACCAAATATAATTATCACATCAGTTTTGATAAAGAAATAGGTTTTACTGTCGACCATGCAGAAATAAGTAAAATTAATCTTACAAACACCAGTAAATTGCAATGCGCTTTCTGATTTACATGGAGACTACACTCACCTCTACTGTATATGGCAGCTGATGGATGAATGCCAGAGAGCAAATTGGGACTATGTTTAAATTAGCAAAAGATGCAGTTGTAAACCAAATTCTGGAGCAACAGCAGATGAAATAACTAGAAAAATATACTTAATCAATGTCAACCAAGTTTATCAATCCATGTGCTCACACTGCACAACTAGTAAATATTCACAATACACCCCATGTGTATGATGCACATGCACCAACTGACTTGTTACTTGCAATCTATTGGGATATAGGTTTTGGAATATAAAATGGTTTAATTAAAATTATACTAAAGGGATCTGTCTGAAATTGTTTCATTCTCACTATAAAGAACAATTTTTCCTAGTGAAAAAGCTGAGAAAATTGATTAAAACCAATTATTATTAATATTAAAAGCTCTGATGTTTGGCCATTAAGGTGCTTTGAATGTGCAATCGAAGGTCATTTTGTTAAAGAGACAACTTTTTTTTAGACACAATGAGCCCATCAATGAAAACAATATCACTTCAAGTTTCCTAAAAGTGGCCCCAGAGCAAGCGAGTTCTCTGAGGCGATTACACCAAGAAACCAATGCCATTTGTGCACCTATGCATCACTGTCTTTTTTTGTTGTTGTAAATGTGCGAAGATATATCATGAGCCCTGAAATATAACTGGATTTAGGGTTCATCAGTGTCGGTGAAGGGTCTGTAATACTTGTTCCAATATTACTCCAAGCCATCTCCTGTTTGCCGGCCCGGTGATCAGGTGTACTTCTATCGCTGGGGTAAGCGAATCCGACCAGCTCTATTTAACAGCAATAAAAAAGCCGACCATTAGCGGTTTTACAGCGGCAATTTGCTCTCCCGTCTAGCAGCTCTCGATCCTTCCAATCCTTTCTTCAACTAAACATTCCAGGCATGAACTAAACGAGTACATCGAGGAACCTTTAATATTATTAAGAATTGGTTTCAATCAATTTTCTCAGGTTTTTCATGTAAAATAACTTTCTTGGTGGGGAGAATAAAACTATTTTAGACGGATTGTTTAGATATAGTTCTCATTAAACCATTTTATATTCTGAAACCAATTTCCAAACAGTCTCCTGGGGTGTGTTGTGAATGTTTATTAGGTGTGAGGTGTGAACCGGCCTCTGGTGTCGGGTGCGCATTTGTGAACTTCGTTGACATCGATTAAGTATACTTTTGTTGTCATTTTCTCTACCATTGCTCATGAAGCTGGCTTATAACCTCATCCTCCACTAATAATTTATCCACAGAGCCAATTTTGAGGTCTGAGGCAGAGCGGTGTAATATACGTCGGTGGTGAACGATGCGCACAAACTCGGAATTGTGCAAAGGTTGACCAGGGCCATGAAATGCATTTTTGGAGTGCTTGAAATCTTGGACAACAACGGAAGTCAGCAATAATTCCAATGAATCACTGGTGAACTCGGCTCGTCAGTTGTGGGACTAGTCCTTCAGAGAAGTGTTTGTTGAAGGATGATTCCGGTTATGTGGTCCGCTCAAGAGGAGTTTGAGTGCGATTCATCCTGAGCTCTGCCAGCAGAAATGTTGTTGGTGTATTCACATCACATCATGCCTATTCATCATAAATATTTGTTTGTGAACCTTGGGAATACGTCACCCACCTATATTCAGGCAATATGTATCCTATTTGCATATATCATGGGTATATTTTTGGGAGTAATTTGGCTACCGAGGGCATTTCCAACTAGATGCGTTCCTTGGCACAATTGCACCTATTTATGACTTGGCTTGCTGACATATTGCTGACTTAGCAGTTACCTATATGTACGTATACAATGTTTGTATGGACATAAAGCATGAAGTGCTAACATTTATGTTTAATTCCATTAAAGCAATACCACCTGGTTAGAAAGAACTCATTTTTTTAGTGCAGCAAAATTTTGGACATGCCTTAGTTTGCCAATATGGCTATGCATACAAAAATTTTGAAAACCATTGGTTTTCAGCCCCACTAAAGCAACTATTTTTTGGAATCCAGCTAAAAAATGCATGCTCCAGCTAAAAATTGTGTACTCCACTACCAAGAAAAAACATTGAAATCCTACACTGTGAATGTATGTAAGCGCAAATGTACGTATGCACAAAGGTACATATGCTAAAATGTACGTAAGCGCAAATGTACGTATGCGCAAAAGTACGTAAGGGCAAATGTACGTATGCGCAAAAGTACGTATGCTTAAATGTACGTGTGGCATATGCACCTAACCAAATGTGCTTAAAATGCAAAGGCACGTAAGCCGAAATGTACGTACAATTGGCTCATATGTACATTTCCTCTTGCATTCTTCAACGTTCAGGTTTTGTTGCGGTGACGTACATTTGTGCTTATATGCTTTTGCCCTTACGCACATTTGTTCAGTGTAGGATTTCCATATTTTTTTCTTGGTAGTGGAGTACAAAATTTTTAGCTGGAGTACGAATTTTTCAGCTGGATTCCAAAAAATAACTATGCACTTGCTGAGAATTAACCTTGTTTTAGTGGGACTAAAAACCAATGTTAGCATTTTTGTTTGCATAAACATCTTGGCAAACTAAGCCATGTAAAAAACTTTGCTGCACTAAAAAAATGAGTTGTCCATAACCAGGTAGTATTGCTTTAATGGGATTAAAAATAAATGTTAGCATTTCATGCTGTGTGTACCATACAAACATATATGTGCATATAGCTAACTGCTAAGTCAGCAACATGTCAGCAAGCTAAGTTATGAATAGGTGCAATTGTGCCAAGGAATGCAACCTAGCGGGAAATGCCCTCAGTAGCCAAAGTAATTTTTTTTTTAAATATACATGTGATATCTGCAAAGTGTATAGATATTGCCTGAGTGTAGGTGGGTGATGTATTCTCAAAGTTCACAAACAAATATTTATGATAAATAGGCATGATGTGATGTGAATGCACCAATAACATTTATCCTGGCCCAGCTCAGGATGTATCGCACTCACTCATCTTGGGCGGATCACAACACACTGGGATCATCTTCCAACACACACTTCTGAAGGACTAGTCCCACAATTAATGAGCCGAGTTCACCCGTGATTAATTTGAATTATTGCTAACTTCCGTTGTTGTCCAAAATCCCAAGCACCCCAAAATGCATTTCATGGCCTGGTCAACCTTTGAGCCATTCCGAGTTTCTGCGTACGATTCGCCACTGACGCATAATACACAGCTCTGCCTCGACCCCAAAACTGGCTGTGGCTAAATTATTAGCGAAGGATGAAGTTATAAGCCAACTTCATGAGCAATGGTAGAGAAAATGGTAACAAAAGTATACTTAAACGTTGTCAACGAAGGTCACAAACGCACACCCGACACCACGAACCCGCGCTTAACATACCTGGCACACTATTGGATATGGATGGACTATTGTTTTGGAATATATGATGGTTGAATAAAAATTATACTAAAACAATCCGTCTAAAATAGCTTTATTCTCACCACCAAGAACCAGTTATTTTGCATGGAAAAGCTAAACAAAATAATTGAAAACGATTCTTATGAATATTAAAAGTTTCTTTATGCACTTGCTTAGTTCATGTGTGGAATGTTTAGTTGAAGCAAGGATCGTTAGGAGTATCTGAGCTACCTGTAAAACCGCCAACGGGCGGTTTTATTTTTCTTCTTAGATAGAGCTGGTCGGATTCGCTAACTCAGCCCGAAGTACAACTGTTCATGGGGCGGGGAACAGGGAATGGGTCGGAGTAAATTTCGGAACATGTATTACGGACCCTTCACTGACACCGATGAACCCAAAATGTGGTTATATTTCAAGGCGCATGTTTATCTTCGCACACATTTACAAAAAATATGCGACAGTCATGCAAAAGTGCACAACTGACATTGGTTTCTTGGTGTTATTGCCTCGGGGAACTTGCTTGCTCCGGGCGGATTTTCGAAATTTGAAGTGATTTTCTTGCATTGAAAGGGCTCATTGTGTCTAAAAAGTTGTCCCTTTAACAAAACTACCTTCGATTGCGCATTTAAAGCATTTACTGGCGAAACCAGGCTTCAACTTTATACTCCGATTACACCAGTACCCCTGGTTTTTCCAACTAGAGATTTCTGGTGCTTCTTGGCGTACTCCAGCGCAAGGCTATAGAACACCTCTAGGCTTCAGCATAGTTTCCCAAGAGCAATATGGAATAGATATTCATTAATCTAAGTATGTTTATATCAAATAAAATATTGATAAATATTGAACCAATATTGAATAAATATTGAATTAATTATTGACTTTATTGACACTAATATAGCGTTTTTCACATATAAAGCGCCGACGTTGTGCGTGCCGGTTTTGTAAGGTTCTTTACGAATTTTAGGCAACACCGACGGCTCATGCTCCGTCGTATGTTTTATACTGCCTTTCAGGATGTGTAGTGACGTTGGATGGTCGGGCGCTGGGGTCGCGGAAACTGCTAGTTGTTGTCAGGTATGGATTTTAGTGGTAGCACTCTACCAAGCAATGTTGTTCTTCGTTTTCCTTCTGAGTACAAAATATTTCATTTAGTCTAGTCACAATCCTGGAGTACAAAATGTATTGGTATGCATGACACCAACAAACTCCAGTTTTTCCAACATTGCATTTGTTCGTATGTACTTTTCCGCTTACTACATTTTCGCTTACGTACTTTTGCGCATACGTATATTTCGCTTACGTACATTTGCGCATGCGTACATTTACGCATACGTACTTTTGCGCATACGTACATTTGCGCTTACGTACTTTTGCGCTAATTTGCGCTTAGGTACTTTTGCACATACGTACATTTGCGCTTACGTACACCGTTGCGTCTGGGAATATTTTTATGTTCATTCGATATGCTCGCCTTGACGTGATATACCCACACCCGTGAAGATGGATAGTGAGCTATGATAGTAGCACCGTAGATTGATTACATTTCAGTTGTGGGCGCAAAATGACCCTAGATGTCGACGCACCCTTAAACTCCAATCCACCACCACCGCGCTTACGTACATTTGCGCATACGTACATTTGCCATACGCACATTTGCACTTACGTACATCTGCGCTTACGTACAATTGACGTACGTACATTTGCTTACGTACATTTGCGCTTACATGCATTTGCTTATGTGCATCCCCATACATACATTTGTCCTTTCGTACATTTGTCCCAGAATCATTTATGATACAGCGCCAAACACTTCTTTTTTGTCGCGGAATTCACACCCATGTCAGCTGATTTTTCCAGCGGTCGTTCCCGTGGGCAAATCTCAACTAGCCTCAACTAACATCTACTGAGTTCCTTCTGGTGGAACCATGGGAACAGACCCATGGTCTTGTGGCGTTTATATGCTCAAGTCGCAGAGCAAACGTCGATTATGAACGTCGCCGTCCTCACCGATTTCAAACGAAAACTGAAGATGCACGACCACAGGCTGAAGATGCACAGGCTTAGACAAACGATCAGGGCCAACCGCTTCCTGGAAGCGTGTGATTTCCAAGGCCTGCGACAATACGTCACTCAATTTACCAGAGCCAACAACATTTTAGACTTAGTGCTCACTATCGACATCGCAGCAGAGACCTTCGTTCGGAAGGGAATTATAGACTCGGACCATGACGAGATCCAGGCAAAGTTCTTCCTGCCGGGGCCATCACCACCAGCTGTGACAAGATCGACTGCTTACAACTACAAGAGAGCAGATTTTAATTCATTGCGACGCTGTTTGGAACTTTTACCGTGGAACATGCTGGATGACTTAGATGTTGACAATGTTGTTGATATGTTTTACTCGTTAATCGAAGCTGCTATTCGTGATCATGTGCCAGTCGTGACTCCTCGCCGTAGACTCCCGCCCTGGTTTGACGGTGAGGCCAGGCGTGCACTAGCCGCGAAGGAATGTGCACACCGTCGAATGAAAAAGCACCCGAGTGACGGTGTCATTCGGCGTGAATTTACAGACAAACGCGACTTCTTCAAACGCCTGATCGGACGCAGCTACCGCAGTTATCTGAGGGGACTAGTGGAATATTTTAAGGCAAACCCAAAGCGATACTGGCCATTTTTGAAATGTTTTAAAAGGAGTGGTTCTGTTCCGTCTCTGGTAGACGGAAACAAGTTAATCAGCGATGACGTTGGACGTGCCAACCTGTTGAACAAAGCCTTTTCAGCCAAGTTCACAGCACAGGATGTAGCCCAGTACCCACCATTACAGGTCTATAGACTGTCTAATCTCACAGACTTTCGGCCCTCATTAGAACAAATCCACACGATTCTCATTGGACTTAACCTGTATAAAGCATGTGGACCAGATAATACCAGTGCCCGAATCCTCCGTGAGTGTGTTGATCAATTATGCGTTCCGCTGTACACAATTTGCATTCTTTCCATCAGGCAGGGAAAATTTCCCAACCAGTGGAAAAAAGCAAATATCACACCAATATATAAGAAAGGCAACCGAAAAAATCCGACGAACTACCGAGCCATTTCACTTCTTTGCCTGTGTGGCGAGATTTTGGGGAAAAAGCATCTACAATGTTTTGAGTGATCACATTTTGCCAGCACTAACGCCCAGCACGGTCTTATTCCAAAAAGGTCATGTGCTTCAAACCTGGCAATTTTCTTGAGACACGCCTGGGATTCCACCGCTGCTGGTTGCCAGACAGATGCAATCTATACGGACTACTCTTCGGCTTTCCAAAGAGTCAACCATAAGCTGTTACTATACAAGCTCGAAAATGCATATCATGTTTCACACAAAATGCTCTCTCTGATTCGCTCACACCTGACTGGTCGCCGGCAGCGGGTGATAGTTAACGGGGCGGTCTCTGACGCTGACGTCACTTCCGGTGTACCGGAAGGGAGCTTGCTGGCTCCTCTGTTATTTGCTCTGTTTGTGAACGACCTGCCATCCAGTATTGACTCGGAATGTCTGATGTTTGCTGATGACGTAAAAATGTGTAGGAGGGTAGCGTCTGTGGACGACGCGACACGCTTGCAGAGGGATATTGATTCTCTTTGTAAGTGGTCCGCAGACTGGATGCTATCCTTGAAACCTCTAAAATGTAAATCATTCACAATGACTCTTCGCCGCACTCCTGTGCGCTTCGAATATAAGGTACACAATGCAACGCTGCAGCGTGAGACTGCGATGCGAGACCTGGGTGTTTACCTGGACAGCAAATTGACTTTCGCACAACATGTGGCAAAAACTGTGTCATCTGCGAACCGAGCTCTCGGACTTTTTATTAGATCAATGCAAGCAGGGGTTCCTGGTAGCAAATTCTCGAAAATTGCTCTGTTGGCGGCATATAACGCGAACATTAGGTCTGGCCTTGGGTATTGCTCCGTCATCTGGACAGGCGCAGCCTCAACACATCTCACCAGGATTGATAGGGTAGAATATACATTTTTAATATGGCTTGCCCAACACTGTAGTGCCACACCTCGACCGGAATATCTACAATATCAGGACCTTCTTCGCTTTTATAACATGACATCTGTGTCCACTCGTCGCGTACAATCCGATATCATGTTCTTACGAAATGTTTTATGTGGCAGAACGGACTCATCAGTGTTATTGCAAAACTTTGGATTAAGTGTCCTAGTCAGGAGAAATAGGCAACCTGTTTTTTTCCATGTACTGTATGCTCGTGTAGAAACCATTAGGTATGGCTTGTTTAACAGATTATTGAGAGTAGCGAACGCATTTTTAGCGATGACACCGAGTGCGGTCATCTTCACAAACCCGCTGAATGCATTTAAGACAGGTGGTGAGATACTGTGCTGCGTCACACGCTCACATCTGAGACGCGGAGCCATCGGACATCGACGAGTTCCGACAGCCGTTTGCCTGTTTGAACTGAAAACTATTCACCTGTTCTGTGTACGTTTCTAGCTACTGACTTCTGTAAAGGGCACAACATGCTGTTGGAGATTGTGGACAATAAACAAATAAACAGATATAGGATGATATTGTTCTGGACGACAAAGTTTCAAAAGTCAATTTTTCTAACCCTATTCTGGTATGTGCATCTGTATGTAATTTTCGGTGTTTTCGGTATTTACTGTAGGGAATTTTCAGGTGGTAGATGGGAGTGTTTCTTAACTTCTAACTTCTTCAGCTGACATGAAATTAGGAATGAGTAGTCTCAGGGTAAGCTGCTTGCCTCGCAGACAAAAGGTTGTTGGTTCGAGTCTCACCTGTCGCTACTCTTCACCCGGACCATTCGGCGTGAGAGATTGGCGAAGCTACATTACTTAACGGTCGCTGTGTCGTAAAACCAGTAACCAACCAATTGACATGAAATTGAACCTTTCATATATGTATTAATGACTAGCACAATGCTGATTGGCAACGATTCATGCTAACGACAACCAGCATGGAATGGCTTGTTTATGCATGTGAGCATGCTTGATTTTGTGACAAATACGCCATATTTAAAGAATGGCCAGTCTGTCCATGTGACTCACACACACAACAAAAATAATGTGCAGTGGTAATGTCACAACTTCATGCTGTTTATGCATTCATATTTCATTGTTATTGTATTGTAGTTTAGGGATGCACCAACTGTGAAGGTCATATAGCACATTCATATTTCAACATTACTATGAACCCAAGTGATTTAGCATACTCTTCAATGGATTTTTGCATGGGATGAGTAGTCTAAGGGTAAGTTTCACATCTCACAATCAAAAGATTGTGGGTTCGAGCCTCACCCGTCGTCAGTCTGGTCACATCCAATCGGCGTGAGAGATTGGTGACGCTACATGACTCAACGGTCGGTGTGTGGTAGAACCAGTAACCACCACCAATTATTTTTTTGCAGATAATGGCAACAGTTTTACTTATTGGAGGTGGTGGTCGAGAGCATGCTATTGCCTGGAAACTGTCAAAATCGCCACAAGTGAAGATGATTCTTCTGTGCCCTGGCAATGGTGGTACAGAAGCCAATAAGATGGAGAATGTTGTGGTTAACATCAAAGATCACCAGGTGAGATGATATGCACTTTGTACACGCCTGCACGAAATGACACGTTACATTTGAAGGGAGACCATCTGAAGATACTCCTGTGTTACAGTGGTACTCTGCTGGCTGTGACACATGATGACACCTATTTCTATGTTTTTTTTACATGTTGTATGCCACTTGCCACTCTACTAGACATGGAAACATTGTCTTTTACATCTGAGAAAATTAAGAGAAGTATCTGTAGGACTCTTTCCAGAGGAACCAGTAAAAGCAGTTTTTTGACATGTGAGCTCTTATCAGTGGTGGAAAAACAGTAAAAACAGGTTTGGTGGTAAGAGCCATGGTTTCTATGGCACAAAGCACATCTGAGCGGCCTAGCCAGAAAGTCACACTTGTAAGCCATGATATAGTTTTTTGTTGTAATGTTCTGCTTTCTAGGAATGCACTCAGTGCTAGATGTGTTCTTTTAAAGTTGATTTCTACCAGTTTATCGCGATCTTTGTATGAAGTGCTTGTAGTTTTTGTTGAACACAAAATGATAATGGCAGACTTTCTGCTCGCTGGGAACTTCAACAGCACTTAATGATGCAATCATGAAGTACTGATTCCAACATAATTACAACATTTAAAGTTGTAATTTTCTGACTCGGAAACAGCTGATAATCCATTTATCTTTATGGTGTCCCAACTTGCATCATACTGTTTCTCTAGAAGTGCCAACGTTTAGTTTGTGTCTATTGAAAGCACCTCGCGGCGATATTGCCGCCCGCAGGTAGCTTCATGCACCTCACGCTACAACAGTATATTATGTTGGTACTATGATCACGCCATGCATTTTTTTGAAAGCCTCCTGAATATTTCATGTTTTGCACTGTGATAGTGATCTTGAGGTCGTGCATTTGTATGCATCTGCATAAGCCCAATTCCTGTCTTCAAATACCTAGTTGGTGCTCGGTCACCATCTGGGAACACTTCAAACTATGCTCGTGATGCGATCGGTAGCCAGTGGTGACCATGTATCAACGGGCGGTGATGACCCTGCACCCTGTGCCATATTGGCAGGCAATGGTGACCCTGTACTCTATTGTCAGGGGGTAGTGACCATGTGCCATTTTGACGGGCAATGGTGACCCTGTACTGTATTGTGAGGGTGTAGTGACCCAGTGCCATGTTGTGAAGCAGTGGTGATCCCATGCCATATTGGCACACAGCAGTGACCCTGTGCCATATTAGTAGGTAGCAGTAGCACTGTGCCATACCGACGGGCAGTAGTGGCCCTGTGCCATATTGATAGGCAGTGTGCCATACCGACGGACATAAGTGACTCTGTGCCATATTCACAGGCGGTGGTAGCATTGTGCCGTGCCCGCGATGTTTCGATGGTGGTGGTTGGCCCCGAGGCGCCCCTCGCCGATGGACTGGCAGACTCGCTGCTGGCTGCTCGCGTGGTCTGTTTCGGCCCGGTGGCAGCAGGCGCGTGTGTGGAAGCCGACAAGGCCGCCACCAAGCGACTCATGCAGCAGCTGGACATCCCCACCGCCCAGTTCAGCACGTTCACAGATGCAGAGCAGGCCAAATTGTACATCAGAAGGTGAGGCTTCGTGAGCTGCAGCGAGAAGTGAATTTACCCTCTTGTTTTCCTGGCAGTCGACTTTGACTGCATTGTCTAAAGACTAGTTTTCTTCCATATCGCTGTGCTCACCAAAGATTGAGCATCCTTTACACCGAGCACGTTTAGGTGCGTACGTGAGAGATGTTCAGTTTCAGCCAGTGTACGGTTTTATCTGCCTTTTTGTGACCAAGACGCTGCTTGAGTTGGCAGCTTAATGGATAGTGCAGGCCAATGTCACACAGCTGCTTATAGTTTACATGGTCCAGTCCTACACTCCAGGGACGTGTTCAGTCGGGGACCGCGGCCAACATGGGAAATTACTCAATGCGTTGGCGTGTTGGGGTGTTAGGTACTACTAGTAATTTCGTCACATTTTCAATATAAAGAAGACATGAAATGCTTTTAGACCCGGACAAGCAGAAGTTTTTCTATTAAGTATACTCACGAGAATACAAAACACACTTACGAATGATCAGCTCTGATAACAATCAAGGAGCACAACCAATGCATTCGAGTGCACTTGTCAGAGTGCAGACAAACCAATACGTCCATAACTTCGCAACATGCGTGCAGAACATGGACCATCAAGAACCAGAGTTGAGGCAGTGGTGACCCTGTTCTGTATCGGCGTGTGGTGGCGACCTTCACCCTGTGCAGTCGCCATACAGAGTAGGCGCCTGGTGGTGGCGGGTAGTGATGGTCACCCGACACGTGACGTGATGTCGACAGAGGCGCGGACCGGCTGGTGGTGAAGGCGGCCGGTCTGGCAGCCGGCAAGGGTGTCGTGATGGCCGACACGTGACGTGACGTGCCGTGCCGTGATGTCGACAGCGGCGCGGACCGGCTGGTGGTGAAGGCAGCCGGTCTGGCAGCCGGCAAGGGTGTGGCGGTGACCGACACGTGACGTGACGTGACGTGCCGTGATGTCGACAGCGGCGCGGACCGGCTGGTGGTGAAGGCAGCCGGTCTGGCAGCCGGCAAGGGTGTGGCGGTGACCGACACGTGACGTGACGTGACGTGCCGTGATGTCGACAGCGGCGCGGACTGGCTGGTGGTGAAGGCGGCCGGTCTGGCAGCCGGCAAGGGTGTGGTGGTGGCCGACACGTGACGTGACGTGACGTGACGTGTCGTGATGTCGACAGCGGCGCGGACCGGCTGGTGAAGGCCGACACGTGACGTGACGTGACGTGATGTCGACAGCGGCGCGGACCGGCTGGTGGTGAAGGCGGCCGGTCTGGCGGCCGGCAAGGGTGTCGTGGTGGCCGACACGTGACGTGACGTGACGTGACGTGATGTCGACAGCGGTGCGGACCGGCTGGTGGTGAAGGCGGCCGGTCTGGCGGCCGGCAAGGGTGTGTGGTGGCCGACACGTGACGTGACGTGACGTGATGTCGACAGCGGTGCGGACCGGCTGGTGGTGAAGGCGGCCGGTCTGGCGGCCGGCAAGGGTGTGGTGGTGGCCGACACGTGACGTGACGTGACGTGACGTGATGTCGACAGCGGTGCGGACCGGCTGGTGGTGAAGGCGGCCGGTCTGGCGGCCGGCAAGGGTGTGGTGGTGGCCGACACGTGACGTGACGTGACGTGAGTGTCGTGATGTCGACAGCGGCGCGGACCGGCTGGTGGTGAAGGCGGCCGGTCTGGCGGCCGGCAAGGGTGTGGTGGTGGCCGACACGTGACGTGACGTGACGTGACGTGATGTCGACAGCGGTGCGGACCGGCTGGTGGTGAAGGCGGCCGGTCTGGCGGCCGGCAAGGGTGTGGTGGTGGCCGACACGTGACGTGACGTGACGTGACGTGATGTCGACAGCGGCGCGGACCGGCTGGTGGTGAAGGCGGCCGGTCTGGCGGCCGGCAAGGGTGTCGTGGTGGCCGACACGTGACGTGACGTGACGTGACGTGATGTCGACAGCGGTGCGGACCGGCTGGTGGTGAAGGCGGCGGTCTGGCAGCCGGCAAGGGTGTGGTGGTGGCCGACACGTGACGTGACGTGACGTGACGTGACGTGATGTCGACAGCGGTGCGGACCGGCTGGTGGTGAAGGCGGCTGGTCTGGCAGCCGGCAAGGGTGTGGCGGTGACCGACACGTGACGTGACGTGACGTGATGTCGACAGCGGCGCGGACCGGCTGGTGGTGAAGGCGGCCGGTCTGGCGGCCGGCAAGGGTGTGGTGGTGGCCGACACGTGACGTGACGTGACGTGACGTGATGTCGACAGCGGTGCGGACCGGCTGGTGGTGAAGGCGGCCGGTCTGGCAGCCGGCAAGGGTGTGGTGGTGGCCGACACGTGACGTGACGTGACGTGATGTCGACAGCGGTGCGGACCGGCTGGTGGTGAAGGCGGCCGGTCTGGCGGCCGGCAAGGGTGTGTGGTGGCCGACACGTGACGTGACGTGACGTGCCGTGATGTCGACAGCGGTGCGGACCGGCTGGTGGTGAAGGCGGCCGGTCTGGCAGCCGGCAAGGGTGTGGTGGTGGCCGACACGTGACGTGACGTGACGTGACGTGATGTCGACAGCGGCGCGGACCGGCTGGTGGTGAAGGCGGCCGGTCTGGCGGCCGGCAAGGGTGTGGTGGTGGCCGACACGTGACGTGACGTGACGTGACGTGATGTCGACAGCGGTGCGGACCGGCTGGTGGTGAAGGCGGCCGGTCTGGCAGCCGGCAAGGGTGTGGTGGTGGCCGACACGTGACGTGACGTGACGTGACGTGATGTCGACAGCGGTGCGGACCGGCTGGTGGTGAAGGCGGCCGGTCTGGCGGCCGGCAAGGGTGTGGTGGTGGCCGACACGTGACGTGACGTGACGTGATGTCGACAGCGGTGCGGACCGGCTGGTGGTGAAGGCGGCCGGTCTGGCGGCCGGCAAGGGTGTGTGGTGGCCGACACGTGACGTGACGTGACGTGACGTGATGTCGACAGCGGTGCGGACCGGCTGGTGGTGAAGGCGGCCGGTCTGGCAGCCGGCAAGGGTGTGGTGGTGGCCGACACGTGACGTGACGTGACGTGACGTGATGTCGACAGCGGTGCGGACCGGCTGGTGGTGAAGGCGGCCGGTCTGGCAGCCGGCAAGGGTGTGGTGGTGGCCGACACGTGACGTGACGTGACGTGACGTGATGTCGACAGCGGTGCGGACCGGCTGGTGGTGAAGGCAGCCGGTCTGGCGGCCGGCAAGGGTGTGGTGGTGGCCGACACGTGACGTGACGTGATATCGACAGCGGTGCGGACCGGCTGGTGGTGAAGGCGGCCGGTCTGGCGGCCGGCAAGGGTGTGGTGGTGGCCGACACGTGACGTGACGTGACGTGACGTGATGTCGACAGCGGTGCGGACCGGCTGGTGGTGAAGGCGGCCGGTCTGGCGGCCGGCAAGGGTGTGGTGGTGGCCGACGACGCCGAGCAGGCGTGCCGCGCCGTCGACGACCTGCTGGTGGCCAGAAAGTTGGGCGAAGCTGGCGCCACGGTCGTCATCGAGCAGAAGCTCTCCGGGGAGGAGGTGTCTGTGAGTGCAGCGCGCCAACGGTTGTGGAGACGAAGCAGGCTGATTCAATGTGGAGGCTGAGCGTGGGTGGGTGGTGGCTGTGCGTGCGTGCGTGCGTGCGTGCGTGCGTGCGTGCGTACGTGCGTGCGTGCGTGGAGGCTGTCAGGATGCACTATTTGTATATTTGTGCTGTGTTCAGATGTGCTTGAATACGTTGGAGCTGAGTACAGTGCCAATCAGCCATGGTGGAGTAGGGAGGAAATCATGTGGTTGCAGTGCGTGACCTGGCATACGGAATCGGTCGTTTGACAGCATCCGCTGACTGCCTGGCAATTAGAGCTCTGGTCGGCTCGCAACGAGCCAGCACACGGGGCGGGCGATGCATTTTAAATTATGGAACAGAATAGGTGGAACTAAGTAGCAAAACGTTGGGTGTGGTGCTGAAAGTCGCAGGCTGAGGTGAGCCAGGAAGTTAAGCGTGGTATGGTGCAGGACCAGTTTCTCCGAATTTGCTTTCGGTTGGGTGGGTGTAAGATATAATACCACCTTTGCTTTTTTGTATGAAATGTGAAAATATAAACGCAAATGCTATTATTTGTATCAAGGTGTAGTATACATTGTGTTACATTGTAATAGAACCTGACCATGCTGCACAGATATGAAACTGAAGAAAATTAATATTGACTGCATTGTATCCATCATGGACCACAGGATGCAACAGATGTGGTGTAGTGAAAGATGTAGAGAAGTAAAATGTCTGCCGTGATGGCAATGCATTTTCCACATTGCCCGTCATCTCCCATCGAAATTTCCGACTTGTCACATGGTGCAGGGCACGGTGCGACTGTGAGTGCGAGTGCGGGTGTGGGTGTGTGAATGCTTTGTCCGTGCTGTCGCCAGCTGATGGCGTTCACGGACGGCCGTCGGGTGGCGGTGATGCCTCCCGTGCAGGACCACAAGCGGCTGTTGCCCGCCGACCGGGGACCCAACACGGGCGGCATGGGGGCCGTGGCGCCCGCCGCCGGCCCGCTCACCGACGACCAGCTCAGCCGGCTGGCCGACGTCTGCTTCCAGCGGCTGGTAGACCACTGGCGTGCCCAGGGTCTCCGCTATGTCGGTGAGTGACGTCCAACCGCCGCCTGCCGCCGGCGCGGGGTGGTGGCTGTGATGGCGTGAGGCGTGCCTGCTTTACCGCCAGGTCGCCTGTGTGTCGGTCTGTGTTGGCTGCTCCTGCCCACCACCAGGCCAGCTGTGTCGGCCTGTGTTGGCTGCTTCTGCCCACCGCCAGGTCGCCTGTGTGTCGGTCTGTGTTGGCTGCTTCTGCCCACCGCCAGGTTAGCTGTGTCGGTCTGTGTTGGCTGCTTCTGGTCACCACCAGGCCAGCTGTGTCGGTCTGTGTTGGCTGCTTCTGGTCACCACCAGGCCAGCTGTGTCGGTCTGTGTTGGCTGCTTCTGGTCACCACCAGGCCAGCTGTGTCGGTCTGTGTTGGCTGCTTCTGGTCACCACCAGGCCAGCTGTGTCGGTCTGTGTTGGCTGCTTCTGGTCACCACCAGGTCAGCTGTGTCGGTCTGTGTTGGCTGCTTCTGCCCACCGCCAGGTCAGCTGTGTCGGTCTGTGTTGGCTGCTTCTGGTCACCGCCAGGTCAGCTGTGTCGGTCTGTGTTGGCTGCTTCTGGTCACCACCAGGCCAGCTGTGTCGGCCTGTGTTGGCTCCTTCTGCCCACCGCCAGGTCAGCTGTGTCGGTCTGTGTTGGCTGCTTCTGCCCACCGCCAGGTCAGCTGCGTCTGTCTGTGTTGGCTGCTTCTGGTCACCACCAGGCCAGCTGTGTCTGTCTGTGTTGGCTGCTCCTGCCCACCGCCAGGTCAGCCGTGTCGGTCTGTGTTGGCTGCTTCTGCCCACCGCCAGGTTAGCTGTGTCGGTCTGTGTTGGCTGCTTCTGCCCACCGCCAGGTCAGCTGTGTCTGCCTGAGTTGGCTGCTTCTGCCCACTGCCAGTCACCTGTGTGTCGGTCCGTGTTTGGCGCTTCTGCCCACACGCTGTCAGCTGCAAGTGCATTGTCGATCATTGTTATGGTGAAGGTTTCTATAATTTTGTGTATATGCTTTGGCTCCCTGTAGCCAATCATTTGGCGACTGTTTTCTTTTCTTCCCGTTTTTATTGATTGTCGTTTTGAAGCCAAGTGTGCCGTTGTACCGTAGTTTTTCCAGAGATACTGATGTTGTGCTGTTTTTTGTTTGTTCAGCATGCCTCCTGTGTGCCTCAGCACGTTTGACCTTTGACATGTGCGTGTCGCCCAGACTTGCCGATGTCGATGCGAACGTTATTGTCACGACGGAGTGCCTGCACTGCTGTGGCATGCTGTGGCATGATTCTGACGCACTGGCTTGGGCGTGTCTTCACGCGGTGGTGGTGTGTGCGGTGCAGGCGTCCTCTATGCGGGCCTGATGGTCACCAACACGGGCGTCGTGGTGCTGGAGTATAACTGTCGGCTTGGCGATCCAGAGGCCCAGGCTGTGCTGCCTCTGCTGCAGACGGACTTGTACTCCGTGCTCACGGTACAGTATAGCGGCGACACCGTGCTCCGCCCCATGCTGAATGTCACAGGCTGTCTTTCCATCGGCCAGGCAATCCTTGGTATTCACCTACGGAAACAGGCAGATGTGAATTTTGCAGAAAAAGTTGCCACTTCTCCCATCTTAAACTGCCTCATAATGAAACACCCAGGAGAACGGTCTGCGACGTACTCTAAAAGTTCACCAAGAATAGAAGTACCTCCTCCCTTGTCTGGAAAGAATTTGATAGTATGCACTCAAATTTGTGAGGTTTATGCGAAGCCCCATTTCCCCACCGTCCCCATAATCTTCCTTGTCCTTAATCTAAGATGTCGTTAATTAAGGCGTGTTTTTTTCCTCGAATTTTAATCGATGAATTTATGACCTGATGAAATTTATGAGAGTTTGCTTTTCAGTATTACAGGGGGGGCTGATTGACAGATTTGGTGGGCAACTGGTTCAGTGTACAGAGTGCAACCAAGAAGGGCCCTTGTGGCTCGTAGTTGCGCTAATATTATTTCTTTATGTCTTTATGTCCACTGGTTGTTTCCTAGCCCAAACCATTGGTATAAAGTTGTCCTAAAGTTGCCATTGTTACATTTTACCCCTGTGCCAAATGCCCGGATCCATCGGAGGAGGGAAAACCACATGAGACACCATTATTAAAATAATTATTTTGGATTAGGTGTGACATGCCAAAATAACCACAGTAGGTTGTCGAAATTCGCCATGGAAATGATGTTGCTTACAATAACTTGGATGCCCTCCAGACTAAATGTTCAGCCAACAGTACACTTACAAGTGCACCTTCTCGTTTGTTTTGACAGATACGTTATATTATCATACCTATATTCACGGTAACGACCAAAACTTACTATAAGGTCATATTGTACAAACAGACTACATCATTGCTAATCCCATTGCCTGCAAATTCGCTACGACATGAATATCTTGAAACTTACAAAAACTTGAAACTTAAACTGTTCGTATATTGATAACTGATGGTAAGCATGGATGTGATACTTGTAAATAAGATACGGTTAGAAATGAGATATGCAGATTTCATCAACACAGATCAAGGAGGATGTCGTCACTTCTCTAGGAAGGGTATCGATTCAGTGTTCAGGAAGTGGTATATTTCACACTTGCTCACGAACAATATTTCACTGTGGCACAAGATGTGCCCTGCCATGCTAGTTCCTTGTGTTTCTTGACGCGTGTATTAGGGAAAGTCTGTAGGCCATGGTAGTCTCGCCTTACTTTGCAACGGAACACTCCGAATCAATTATCAAAGGACTAGAATAGTTTTATGTACATTTGTGACTTGGGACTAGCCAGGACGTGAAGACACATTCCATGTAAAAGTATGATAAAAGCAGAACAAATATGGTTATGGCAGGGCATTTATAAACTTGCCACATAAGCAAATGTGATGGAAATCAGGTAGATATAGCATATATTGACTTTAGTATAGGCCTTTGACATAGGTACCATAAATGGTTAATGATACACGTACTTCAGTCCATACACTATGTTTATTGTATACACTTTTATGCGTAGCACTTAAGCATGCATACGCAGTTGTGGCTTGCAGATAGACACGCACGCACGCACGCACGCACGCACGCACGCACGCACGCACGCACGCACGCACGCACGCACGCACGCACGCACGCACGCACACACACACACACACACACACACACACACACACACACACACACACACACACACACACACACACACACACACACATATATATATATATTTATATATCTATATATATATATGTGTATATATATATATGTCATAATTCATTTCGTTTTTTGTTTTGTTTATAATATATTTACACCCTAAGTAGTGGGCACCATAATCGCTGAGGGTTAGCATTCATTCTCATTTCATAGACCATTGCAGCTATGCATGTAAATTCTCAGCATGTCCCCTTGTATGCATCTATCGACAGACTCAATGTTGCATTTAATTCCACTGCAAACTCGTCTGCCGGTTTCTCTTCTGGCTGGAGGTGGCCTAAGTTGGTTACTTCATCCTGTGTGTCGAGTGCGATGGCGAGGCTCGCGAGTCGCGGACGCGCTCAAGGACGTATTATTTCTCCCGGATGCCTTTTTAAAATTACTTCACACACTCGTCAAGGTTCTGTGCTACGTCGCCAATTGCATTGCTTTTGTCCAAGTCTTGGAATGCATTTGGCTTGTTAGTTGCTTGGACCGATTACTCTGGTAGTTAAGTTATAATCCTTTATATGCGGTGGGTTTCAGCACACTGCATCGGCAGGCGTGTATGGAAGGTCAGCTGGAGCCAGATGCCATGACATGACCCCCTGTGTCGGCAGGCGTGTGTGGAAGGTCAGCTGGAGCCAGATGCCATAACATGACCCCTGTGTCGGCAGGCGTGTGTGGAAGGTCAGCTGGAGCCAGATGCCATAACATGACCCCCTGTGTCCATGTGTCGGCAGGCCTGGTGGAGGGTGTGTGGAAGGTCAGCTGGAGCCAGATGCCATAACATGACCCCTGTGTTGTGTCGGCAGGCGTGTGTGGAAGGTCAGCTGGAGCCAGATGCCATGACCCCCTGTGTCGGCAGGCGTGTGTGGAAGGTCAGCTGGAGCCAGATGCCATAACATGACCCCCTGTGTCGGCAGGCGTGTGTGGAAGGTCAGCTGGAGCCAGATGCCATAACATGACCCCCTGTGTCGGCAGGCGTGTGTGGAAGGTCAGCTGGAGCCAGATGCCATAACATGACCCCCTGTGTCGGCAGGCGTGTGTGGAAGGTCAGCTGGAGCCAGATGCCATAACATGACCCCCTGTGTCGGCAGGCGTGTGTGGAAGGTCAGCTGGAGCCAGATGCCATAACATGACCCCCTGTGTCGGCAGGCGTTGTGTGAAGGTCAGCTGGAGCCAGATGCCATAACATGACCCCCTGTGTCGGCAGGCGTATGTGAAAGGTCAGCTGGAGCCAGATGCCGTAACATGACCCCCTGTGTCGGCAGGCGTGTGTTGAAGGTCAGCTGGAGCCAGATGCCATAACATGACCCCCTGTGTCGGCAGGCGTGTGTGGAAGGTCAGCTGGAGCCAGATGCCATAACATGACCTCCTGTGTCGGCAGGCGTGTGTGGAAGGTCAGCTGGAGCCAGATGCCATAACATGACCTCCTGTGTCGGCAGGCGTGTGTGGAAGGTCAGCTGGAGCCGGAGGCCGTGACCTGGCGTTCTGATCTGTACGCTGTCGATGTGGTCCTGATCAGCGCCGGCTATCCTGGCTTCTACCCGAAGGATCACGTGATTACCGGTGAGTTCTACCCCTGATCGTAGCAAATGGCCACGTGACTGCTGGTAAATTATACCTCGGCTCGTGGCCATTCTTGTTCGCCATGGCTGGTAGTTATAATCTGGCTCGCGCCCCTAAGTGTGTGTCGTTGTCACTATATGTGCCGTACTTTGTATTATCTAAACCGCTGACCCCCGGGATACCTCCACTGGTAATCGAGTTCGGATTTGGTTAAATACCAATTATTTCTGCCATGATCTGAATATGCTTCAGTCGTTTTATAAAATTGCAGTCGATGACCTTAAGTGACTACATTTGCATTTGCGATGACCGTGCGCGTGCAATGCACTTCGTTTTGATTGTAATTTTTCGCGCACTGAACGTCGCATGCGTGCAACACTATCCTTAGTTACACGGATCTGGCGAGATCGTTGTTTATGCCTTGAGTTGAACGTTTGTCTTGCTGCCATGGCTGTGGACTGGGTGTTTGTGCCATCCTAGCACATTTATCGTGCTCGGACTGGGTGTTTGTCACCCTGGTATGTTTGTCAGGTCTCGACTGGGTGTTGGTGTCGCCCTGACTAGTTCGTCATGTCACAGCTGGGCGTTTATGTCACCCTGGGACATTTGTCGGTTCTCGACTGGGCGTTTGTCACCGTTGTACGTTTGCCAGCTTATGGCCGAGTGTTGTAATCACTCTGTCACGTCTGTCAGGTCCGGACTCGTCGGCCGCCGCTGACTGTTTGCTGTTCCACGCCGGCACGCGGCGCGACGAGACGGGCACGCTGCTGACATCTGGCGGCCGCGTGCTGCACCTCGTGGCGACAGGCCCCACTGTCGCGGCCGCCCGACAGGCGGCGCTGGAGGCTGCACGCAGCGTCACCTTCGACGGCAAAAGCTTTCGGGAGGACATCGCCGGTCGGGCGCTTGCTCGGTAAGTGTGGGGGATGGAGGAGGGGTGCTCCAGCGGCAACGTCCCCGAACGCTTGCCGAAATGTGTGCTCCCAATGACGCTGCATGATCAATGCTGTCAGTGTGCCCCCACGCTGTAATAACTAACCTTGCCCTTGACTTGGGTGGGGGAGTCTCGGTGAACTGCATCATCCTCAAGAGACCACCGTGAACGGTTGTATCGTTACATTACCCAAATGGAGTACCATATAGGAAGACCAGAATTACTTCTTCCTGCCCTTCAATCCTGGGACTGCTTCTTCAGGTTTCATATTCCTTTCTTCGGTGTCAACACCTAATCTGAGATCGTTCTTCTTGTAGAAGCTAGAACCAGCCTGACACCCGTCCTCTCCGTATTCGGATCCAACCGACGGTCTTCCTCTTAGTAGCAGGGTTCACACTGACATCCTTTTTATCATAAGCAACACCCAGCCAGCTTGTTTGACACCTCTCTCAATAATGAGGTGCAGTATGACAACCGTACTGCCGCAGTGACATCCATGCCGACTTCCTGTTTGTGATAAGGTCCAGTCTGATGCCCGTTCTCTCCGTGCCAGGATCCAGTCCGATGGCCTTCCTTTCAGTAGCAGGCTTCAAAATGACAGGCTCTCTCTCGTTGGTGACACTCAGCCAGATTGTCTGACACTGCTCACTCGATAATGAGATCCAGCCTGACACCATTTCTGTCAGCAGTGAGATCCAGTCCGACACCCCTCTTCTTGGCAGTGAGATCCAGTCCAAACCCCTTCTAAACAATGTGATCCAGACCGATATTCCTACTATCGGTAGCGAGATCCGGTCTTTGACTCACCTATCGATGATATGATCCAGTCTGATGCCTATTCTCGGCAGCGAGATCCGATCTGATACCCTTCCCCTCGGTAAGGCGTTGCGGTCTGACCCCCTGCTGTGGACAGCTACATTCAGTCTGACGTCCCTCTTGACGGTGATATCGAGTAGGGGGACGAGTAGCCCAGGGGTAAGTTACTCGTCTCACAATCGAAAGGCTGAGGTTCGAGTCTCACCTGTCACTACTCTTCGCCCGCAGCCAATCGGCGTGAGATTGGCGACGCCACATGACTCAACGTCCGATGTGTCGTAAAAACCAATAACCAACCAGCCAACTGACGGTGATATCCAGCCTGACACTCCTCGACAGTGATACCCTGGCTGCTGGCAGCGGAATTCAGTCTGATCTGGCCTGTCGGCAGGGAGATGTTGGCTGCCGGCCAGCTCACGTACAAGTGTTCGGGCGTGGACTTGGCTGCCGGCGATGCGTTCGTGGACCGTATCTCGGCGCAGCTGCGACAGAGGCCGGCCAGCGGCGCCGTGCTGGGCGGTCTGGGCGGCTTCGGCGGTCTGTACGACCTGGTGGCCGGCGCCGGCCCACTGCGCGACCCGCTGCTGGTGGCCGGCACTGACGGCGTCGGGACTAAGCTCAAGGTGGGCCCACCCTCACAGCCTCCCCACCCTCTCCCGTTGACACCGAGCGTGTTGTGCATGGGCCGCGACCGAGCGACTTAAAGCGTGAATGCAATTGGTTTACTATTCTTGTTTGTTTATTGGGTGGTTCTCGACGTACTTTTTGCACAATCACGGATAATGGCGCCGCCCACACTTTCGCCGGTGGACCGCGGGATTGGGAAATGTCCCGAGTGGTGAAAGTGTTGAACCCGGAACCTTTGGTACCCATAGCGCAACACCTTGACCACTCGGCCATCCACGCCTCTCAGCTTACTGTTCCTGCGTCTGTTAGTGTGAAGCGTTTGTTGTTTCATGGCGGGTTAACCGGTGAAAATGATCACGAAATAAGTGTGGTTGAAGCTGTTTTCAGCCGGCCTTTTGCCAGCCGATGGATAGTTACGATGCAGTAGAGGCTGAGAACACTCCTCTCTGATAACGCATGGATCGTGAACAGCGCGACAGTGTTGCTAGCCAGGCGACCGGTATATCATGACTAGCACGATGTTAATATTCATTTGGGATGGGAGGAACCAAGCTTTAGGCCCAAGCTCCCCCTACTCACGCATAACGCGACATGGGCGGTAATGCAGTGTCCGCGGTGTGCTGTGCCAGACAGTGATAGTGCTGCGTCACTCGCATTATTTGCGAATGACTTCGAGCTATCCTGACTTTGAAGGGGCCAGGACTGAAGTCCAGTGAAAGCTACACATGAACAGAGTCGGTCATCTACGTTCAACGCCGCTCGAAGTGATGCGTGATTGTCTTGCAAGCAGCATGATGCTGCATATACATGGCCGTCCATGCGCGGATAGTGCTGAGACTGATGTGACGACTAACGCGGCGCGGCTGCTGTGGCAGGTGGCGCAGGCGTGCGGTCGCGCCGCTGGTCTCGGGGTGGACCTGGTGGCCATGTGCGTCAACGACGTGCTGTGTCAGGGCGGCCGGCCGCTGCTGTTTCTCGACTACCTGGCGGCCGGTCGGCTGGCCGCCGCCCCGCTGGACCAGCTGGTAGCCGGCGTGATGGATGGCTGCCGCCAGGCCGGCTGCGATCTGCTCGGTAAGCCGACCTCACGAACCCGGCAGCCGCGGCAGACCGGTGCTCCTCGCGCTCAGCTGTCCAGACTGCTGCTCAGACTGCTGCTGTTTCTCCCTGTGCCCTGCTGCTCAGACTGCTGCTGCAGCTGCTGCTGCAGCTGCTCCTGCTTCTTACGCTCTGCTTCGCATTGCTGCCGCTGCTCAATTGCTGCTCCCTATACTGCTGCTCCCCACGCTGCTGCTCCGCAAACTGCTGCTCCGCACATTGCTGCTCACCACATTGCTGCTCCACACGCTGCTGCTCCACACACTGCTGCTCCACACACTGCTGCTCCACACACTGCTGCTCACCACACTGCTGCTCACCACACTGCTGCTCCACACACTGCTGCTCCACACACTGCTGCTCCACACACTGCTGCTAATCACACTGCTGCTCACCACACTGCTGCTCCAAACGCTTCTGCTCCACACGCTGCTGCTCACCACACTGCTGCTCCACACACTGCTGCTCCACACACTGCTGCTCACCACACTGCTGCTCACCACACTGCTGCTCCACACACTGCTGCTCACCACACTGCTGCTCCACACACTGCTGCTCCACACACTGCTGCTCCACACGCTGCTGCTCCGCACGCTGCTGCTCCGCAAACTGCTGCTCCACATGCTGCTGCTCCACACGCTGCTGCTCACCACACTGCTGCTCCACGCACTGCTGCTCACCACACTGCTGCTCCACCACTGCTGCTCACCACACTGCTGCTCCACACACTGCTGCTCCCACACTGCTGCTCCCCACACTGCTGCTCCACACACTGCTGCTCACACGCTGCTGCTCTGCTCACCACACTGCTCACCACACCTGCTGCCACACACTGCTGCTCCACACACTGCTGCTCCACACGCTGCTGCTCCACACGCTGCTGCTCACCACACTGCTGCTCCACACACTGCTGCTCACCACACTGCTGCTCACCACACTGCTGCTCTTCCTGCTGCTCCACATGCTGCTGCTCCACACGCTGCTGCTCACCACACTGCTGCTCCACGCACTGCTGCTCACCACACTGCTGCTCACCACACTGCTGCTCACCACACTGCTGCTCACCACACTGCTGCTCCACACACTCCTGCTCCACACGCTGCTGCTCACCACACTGCTGCTCACCACACTGCTGCTCCACACACTGCTGCTCCACACACTGCTGCTCCACACACTGCTGCTCCGCACACTGCTGCTCCCACGCTGCTCACCACACTGCTGCTCACCACACTGCTGCTCACCACACTGCTGCTCACCACACTGCTGCTCACCACACGCTGCTGCTCACCACACTGCTGCTCCACGCACTGCTGCTCACCACACTGCTGCTCACCACACTGCTGCTCACCACACTGCTGCTCACCACACTGCTGCTCCACACACTCCTGCTCCACACGCTGCTGCTCCACACTGCTGCTCACCACACTGCTGCTCACCACACTGCTGCTCCACACACTCCTGCTCCACACGCTGCTGCTCCACACATTGCTGCTCACCACACTGCTGCTCACCACACTGCTGCTCACCACACTGCTGCTCCACACACTGCTGCTCCACACACTGCTGCTCAGACTGCTACTGATGGACCCCGCGCTCCGCTGCTCAGCCTGGTGCAGCTGCTCATCCTCTGCTGCTCAGATTACTGGTGCACAATGACATCCCGGGCCAGTCTCGGACGTTCCAACCTCTCGACACCCAGTCACTGGTGTATCCAGTCATTTACTTCGCAGAGCTCAATCCACTCTGGTTGGACCCAAATACCCTCAGGCGACTGAAGGTTGATCGTTTTCTCAGGTCAGGAGTGCTCTAGGCCTTCGAATCGCGATAAAGAGAGCTTTCTTATGAAGTGTGTCCTGATGAAATCCATGTTTTGGGTTAACTCGTCAGTTTGAGAGGTTATGGCCCGAATATCGCCCTCTGCATCTCCCAGTGCTTCCATTCGTAGTACTCCAGCCGTGGCCTCCATTCTGTGTGTGTCCGCATTCAGTTAGTGGGGGCTGATTGCCGGCCGCCGTGTCAGCAGTGGCGGCGGGGACTGACTGCCGGCCGCTGTGGTGGCTGTGGTGGCGGGGACTGACTGCCGGCCGCTGTGGTGGCTGTGGTGGCGGGGACTGACTGCCGGCCGCCGTGTCAGCAGTGGCGGCGGGGACTGACTGCCGGCCGCTGTGTGTGTCCGTCCCCAGGTGGCGGGGACGGACTGTGGCCGCTGTGTGTGTCCGTCCTCAGGTGGCGGGGACGGACTGTGGCCGCTGTGTGTGTCCGTCCTCAGGTGGCGGGGACGGACTGTGGCCGCTGTGTGTGTCCGTCCTCAGGTGGCGGGGACGGACTGTCGGCCGCTGTGTCGGCCGCTGGGTGTGTCCGTCCTCAGGTGGCGGGGACGGACTGTCGGCTGTGTGTGTCCGTCCATAGGCGGCGGGGGCTGACTGCCGGCCGCTGTGTGTCCGACCTCAAGTGGCGGGGACGGACTGTCGGCCGCTGTTTCGGCCGCTGGGTGTGTCCGTCCTCAGGTGGCGGGGACGGACTGTCGGCCGCTGTGTGTGTCCGTCCATAGGCGGCGGGGGCTGACTGCCGGCCGCTGTGTGTGTCCGTCCCCAGGCGGCCTGGGCTGACTGTCGGCCGCTGTGTCGGCTGTGTGTGTCCATCCATAGGCGGCGGGGGCTGACTGCCTATGGGGCTATGTCAGCTGTGGTGGCGGGAACCGACTGCCGGCTGCTGTGTCGGCTGTGTGTGTCCGTCCCCAGGTGGCGGGGACTGACTGCCGGCCGCTGTGGTGGCTGTGGTGGCGGGGACTGACTGCCGGCCGCTGTGGTGGCTGTGGTGGCGGGGACTGACTGCCGGCCGCTGTGGTGGCTGTGGCGGCTGGGCTGACTGCCGGCCGCTGTGGTGGCTGTGGTGGCGGGGACTGACTGCCGGCCGCCTCAGGTGGCGGGGGCTGACTGCCGGCCGCTGTGGTGGCTGTGGTGGCGGAGACTGACTGCCGGCCGTGTTTTGTCCCCAGGCGGCCTGGGTGACTGCCGGCCGCGGTGGCTGTGGTGGCGGGGACTGACTGCCGGCCGCTGTGGTGGCTGTGGTGGCGGGGACTGACTGCCGGCCGCTGTGTGTCTCCGCCCCCAGGCGGTGAGACAGCCGAGATGCCCGGGGTGTACGCAGACTCGGGCTACGACCTGGCCGGCTTTGCCGTGGGTGTGGTGGAGCGGGCGGCGAGGCTGCCGCAGCTGGACCTCATGTGCAGCGGCGACGTCCTGCTGGCGCTGCCCTCGTCGGGCCTGCACAGCAACGGCTTCAGTCTGGTGCGGCGGGTCGTGGAGCGCGCCGGCCTCGACTATCAACGGGACTCGGCGCCCTTCATGCCAGCCGCCTCCAGTCTCGGTAACGGCGCGCTCCGCCAGCCTGTGCCAATACTGTCCCATTATTTTACCAGCTGTACCCAGGGCTTCCCCCAGTATGTGTTGTCCCAACACATGTGTTGTCTTCTCCAGTCCGGCTCTATTTTATCCCAGTTGTATCCCAGCCTCCCATTTTGCTGAATGAATCGTTGACCGGTCCAGTCATGCCACATAATAGATTCTAGACACACAAGAGATGCAAGTAGATCACCATCATGATGAGCTGCATAGTGATGCTTCCCTTTTCGTGCCGTCCGTAAAACGTACAATACTGATGCGATTGGCGCTATATGATCAACATGGTCGATGCGCCCTAAAGCCCAAATAACTAACTAACCAAAATACTGATGCAGTGGAACCTGGTCCCTCCGTTGATTTGACCTAATATTGGCGATGCTTCAGTCGTGTGTTTAAAACTTCCATATGGCCCTTGGCCCTTGAACGAGGCTGGTTGCCGGTAACGCGCCACGGATGAGGTGCTGCGGACCAGTAGACCTGGTGACACACAATGAATCGCAGGCGAGGCGCTGCTGACGCCCACCCGGATCTACGTGTCGGCGGTGCGGTCGCTGTTGGAGCGGCCCGGTCTGGTGACGGGAGCGGCGCACATCACCGGCGGTGGTCTGCCCGGCAACGTGTCGCGCTGTCTGCCCGGCCAGCTGACGGCCCGACTGGACGCGGCCAGCTGGCTGCACGTCCAGCAGCCGGGCGCCGCCGCCGCCGCCTGGGTGGCGCTCGTAGGTGAGCCGGCCGGCCGCTTGCCGGGTCGCCTCGTGCCGAGAGAGACGGCGCAGTAAACAGCGTGTGACCATATCGGCGCTGCTGCGTGACTCGCTGCCTGCATGGATGGGCGCTGCATAACCAACGCAGTCGACGCGCCTCTAAATTCCAATAACCAACCACCAACCTGACTGCATGGGTTGACTGCCAGGACAATGACAATGTCGTGGTATGTGTGTTCGATGTCTGATGGCGATGCTCGCCGCTGCCTGGGCGGCTGTCCGGTGGCGGGTCGTGGTAGCTGTCGCTGTCAGGTGTCAGGTGGTGGTGATGCTGGTTGATGTCTGCTCGTGGTGATGTTGGTGTCTGGTGTCGGGTTGCAGCGATGTTAGTGTCTGGTGTCTGTTCGTAATGATACTGGTGTCTAGCGTTAGCAACAGAACCACTCACCCGAGTTAAGCCAGTCGTCCCTCTGGCCTCTGTACACCGGGAGCGCCGGGGGCATCTGGAGCGCGTGTGTGAGTGGTCCTCCCTGACTGGCAGGGGGCATCTGGAGCGCGTGTGTGAGTGGTCCTCCCTGACTGGCAGGGGGCACCTGGAGCGCGTGTGTGAGTGGTCCTCCCTGACTGACAGGGGGCATCTGGAGCGCGTGTGTGAGTGGTCCTCCCTGACTGGCAGGGGGCATCTGGAGCGCGTGTGTGAGTGGTCCTCCCTGACTGGCAGGGGGCATCTGGAGCGCGTGTGTGAGTGGTCCTCCCTGACTGGCAGGTGGCGTCAGCTCGGAGGAGTTGGCTCGCACCTTCAACCTCGGCCTGGGAATGGTTCTGGTGGTGCCGGCCGGTCGCCCCCCTGACCTCTGTACACCGGGAGCGCCGGGGGCACCTGGAGCGCGTGTGTGAGTGGTCCTCCCTGACTGGCAGGTGGCGTCAGCTCGGAGGAGTTGGCTCGCACCTTCAACCTCGGCCTGGGAATGGTTCTGGTGGTGCCGGCCGGTCGCCCCCCTGACCTCTGTACACCGGGAGCGCCGGGGGCACCTGGAGCGCGTGTGTGAGTGGTCCTACCCGGTGAGCTGGCAGGGGCCCTGGGCATCTGGAGCGCGTGTGTGAGTGGTCCTCCCTGACTGACAGGTGGCGTCAGCTCGGAGGAGTTGGCTCGCACCTTCAACCTCGGCCTGGGAATGGTTCTGGTGGTGCCGGCCGGTCGCCCCCCTGACCTCTGTACACCGGGAGCGCCGGGGGCACCTGGAGCGCGTGTGTGAGTGGTCCTCCCTGACTGGCAGGTGGCACCTGGAGCGCGTGTGTGAGTGGTCCCCCCTGACTGGCAGGGGGCACCTGGAGCGCGTGTGTGAGTGGTCCTCCCTGACTGGCAGGTGGCGTCAGCTCGGAGGAGTTGGCTCGCACCTTCAACCTCGGCCTGGGAATGGTTCTGGTGGTGCCGGCCGGTCGCCGCCCTGACCTCTGTACACCGGGAGCGCCGGGGGCATCTGGAGCGCGTGTGTGAGTGGTCCTCCCTGACTGGCAGGTGGCGTCAGCTCGGAGGAGTTGGCTCGCACCTTCAACCTCGGCCTGGGAATGGTTCTGGTGGTGCCGGCCGGTCGCCGCCAGGAGGCATTGGATATGCTGCAGCAGGCTGGCCACCCAGCCCTGGTTGTCGGCTGTCTTGAGGAGCGTCATGCAGGTATGTGCACGTGGGCCGCTAGCTCGTCCCCCCCCCCCCCTGTATCCTGGTTTTCGCGATCCCTATGATCCACAGGGCTCCTGTGATTCCCGGCGTTCTACTTGCCCCCGTGATCCCCGGGCTGATCCAACAGTCGTCCAATTCGGAACGGTGGCATGAGTTTTGATCAGTTGCAGTTGCAGCGACTCTGCCTTGACCAGTAATGTATGGCAGTAACCCTTATTGTGACCTGTAGCGTGGGTTGGTACCCCCGGCTGTGACCATTGACAATGGGCGGTGACCGCTGCTGTGACCGGTGACGGTGACGTTGCAGACGGTGCCGGCGACAGCAGCTCGCCGCAGGTGGTTTTGGACGGTCTGGAGACACAGCTGAGCGGGCTGATGGCACACCTGATGGGTCTCGGGGTGGTGCCGCGGCCCGTGCGCCGGCGCCGCAGGCTCGGCGTGCTCATCTCCGGCTCCGGCACCAACCTGCAGGTGTGCTAACAACGCCGGCTGCTGCTCCCTCTCCCCCTGGAAGATACACCGGAAGTCACTGACAGCTTTCGGCGCGCCCTTAAACCCAAATAATCAATCAACTGACTGACTAACTAACAGCCAGCGTACTTGAATAATTATTAAAGCTAATGAACGATTATGGCTGAAACGTTTACTCACGATATGTGCCTTTGAGAACAGCCCAAGTCACACCACGAACTCATTTCGCTGGGAACAGTCTTAATGTGCTAAGTTTAGGCTTGGAAGTTAGCGAAAATTATGTTGTCCCCGGACAACTCTATTGTTGTAAAGGCATGCTCGTGTACCGGTTAAGTCGTCATTCAACGACTTAAAAATAGAATTGTTTGATAACGGTAATACGTTTACCGTCGTCTGTTCACTTTGATTATCTTTGGGGCTCCCTTCTCAGAAAATTGAAGAAAAATTGACAGCCTGGTGCATTAGTGCCATTATCAGTTCCTTAGCTAGTGACACCCATTTCTGTATAGTGGTTTGTCTAAAAAAAATATTTTACCTAGTGTGAGCTTGTTGGGCCGCACCTGTGTCGTTCTGGGAGATCACTAAAAATACGTCGCGAAGGATAGAATATTTGCATGCTGTTCCAATCATGATTGGATGGTGTACAACTACTGTCGCGTTTTTATTAATTTTTACTTTTTTTGGTAATTGCAGTGGTGAAGAATCACTACATGTGAACACATGACCGAACAAATATAGATGCAGAGGAACATTTTTTTTCTTTCTCTTTGAATATCGCTTTCTATTTTTATCTATCTTTCCTCAATCGACCGATAAATTCCTTTTGCCATTTTCCAGCAGGCGTGATCAGCACAAGACCTTCCATCGATTTTAAACGCACCTTCATTTCATGCGAAATGTCCCAAGCGTCCTGCTTGGCGTTGCCACTCTTCAATAACTGGCATGGGACTTGGCATGGCACAGGAAGCTGGGCAATGGCACACCAAACGGCACGGGAAAGAAAAACGGGTCATTTTAAGGAGGAAATCTTGATCGATTACAAAAAGATCCCAGAATTGGAAAACATTTCACACAATAACTAAATCAGCACTATCTCTACATTTCAAGGCTGTTCCATGTATATTTACTCCAGCCTTCCTCCTGGCAATCTTGGTACCTTCGGTTCAGCATTCATTGGTCGGTTATTTGGGTTTTAGGGCTCCTCAGCTACTAAGGTCATTTTGCGCCCATAACTCACGACGTTATCAAAGTGCGTTTTAGATTGGCATCAAGATTCACGTAGTGCGTAGCCGTCTTTCTGGCCCTATTGTGCCACAAAACCTGCATGCAGTGTATATCAGCGGAGGTATATATTGCTGAGAACGACGCTTCTGACGAGAATTCCATCAATCGTCCCGACTGGACAATATACGAGTTATCGGATAGAATATTGCGAAGGGAAGCCACCTAGTCAGACCCAAAATGACGTCTACGCTCGTCAGTGTAACGAGGACACGAGATTAGGACACGGCGAACTTTTAGTGGTGCATGACACCTTGAGCACAAGGGTTTGTCGCCACCACACAACAAATAACTGAGCGGCGTAAGCATGCCCTATACGGAGGCGGCAGAGTGTATCCTCTTCTTGTCTATGTCTACGGTATGACAGGACGAGCTCTAGGTTCAGCATTTAGGCAATTGTAGATTTGTCCTTTAAGTGTATTGCTAGCGATAGGCCGGCGCTAGAACAGCAGTAGCACAGGAATTTCTGATATGACAGCAAAGGTGTCATTTTATGGGATGCCGTGCCGCGCCACAGTGCCAAAAGTGGCAGCTCTAGTACTGCTGCCCCGTTTACTGTCTATTGACCCAGATGATATTGATCAGGTATCATCTGGGCAGACGAGATCGTGACGCGTGTCTGTGTTGCGGCCGGTGTCCGCGAGCTGGGGCGTCCGTGGCCGCGACCGGCCGCTATGACGGCTTCCACGGTGAAAGCTGACCATGGTGATGACTGACAGTGGCGGCAGCTGGCGATGGCGATAACTGACGGTGACGGTAGCTGACGATTACTATAGCTGACGATGGTACCTGACTGTAGCGAAAGTTGACTATGCCGATGGCTGCCGATGGCAGTAGCTGGTGGTGGCCATAGTTAATTAGCTTGTGGCGATAGCTGATGATAGCTGACTGGCGGTAGCTGACGTTGACAGCTGACTGTGACGATGGCTGGCTGTGGCGATAGCTGACGGTGACGCTCCTGTGGTACCAGGCGCTGATTGACTACGCCAGCCGGGCGGACAGCTCGGCCCAGCTGGCACTGGTCATCTCCAACAAGCCCGGCGTACAGGGCCTCAGCAGGGCGGAGGCGGCCGGCGTGCCCTGCCAGGTGAGCTGTCCCTGGTGACGATCACAAGCGGCCTGCTGAAACCGACTCTTGTCGAGTGGATGGAGACGGGTGTGATGTAAACAACTGAAGTGAAAAAGTGAAAACATATATGAATAATGCCACTGAATGGGTGTTTCAATGAAATTTGTTGATTGTTTGCTGATGGCGATGATGTCAGTAGTATACCTCCTGCGTTTGCGAGTGGGCAGTTCTTATGCCGCCAGAGGACGTGAGTGCTTCAAAGACTCAAAGCCCACTCATAACCTGGATGAAAAAAGTAGCAAAAGTGGTAATTATTTATGTCAAAAAGAGAGGTGATGCCAAGACAATTGTATAGACGTGTTCGTCTTCACTCAAATTTCAGAACTTCAACACACTGGTCACAAGCAGGTCATGTCACAGATTAGCATACCGTGTCAGGTGTAGCATCTGTAGTGTGTGCTCAAGGAAGTCCTTTGTGGGTCGAATGCCGCGTCTGAACCGGCATTATTTTCGAATACCATATCGGTATGTATTCATGACCCCCCGAGACACAAATAATTGATGGGGTTGTTTTGATATGCGATTTTCCACCGATATTTCTCACTGCATGTAAATAAATGTGTTAAGGTGTATACAAGCTTGTCATTTGCTCGTAAGCGTTCGTGTACGTTCGCAGCTATTCGATTTGTGCGCCGTAAGTATGTTTACTTGATTAGGTTTACTGCAAAATAAACTTTCATTAATGATATCCACTGTGCCACGATGCCCCGTATTTTCATCTCCTACTGAATATCACGAGGAGTGATGTACATTTCGTCGGTGACCTGACCTGATGTGACGTGGCCATACCAGGTGATTCGCCACAAAGAGTTCTCCAGCCGAGAACAGTTCGACATGGCGCTTCACGCGGCGTTCGAGGCAGCATCCATAGACCTAATCTGCTGCGCCGGCTTCATGCGCATCCTCTCGCCACGGTAAGTGGGGATGTCACGTCCTCTCGCCACGGTAAGTGCGGACGTCACGTCCTCTCGCCATGGTCAGTGCGGACGTCACGTCCTCTGCCAGTAGTGACGCCCCTGCGGGTGGACGTCACGTCCTCTCGCCACGGTAAGTGCGGACGTCACGTCCTCTGGCCACGGTTAGTGCGGACGTCACGTCCTCTCGCCATGGTCAGTGCGGACGTCACGTCCTCTCGCCACGGTCAGTGCGGACGTCACGTCCTCTCGCCACTATCGGTGTGGACGTCACGTCCTCTCGCCACGGTTAGTGCGGACGTCACGTCCTCTCGCCACGGTCAGTGCGGACGTCACGTCCTCTCGCCACGGTCAGTGCGGACGTCACGTCCTCTCGCCACGGTCAGTGCGGACGTCACGTCCTCTCGCCACTATCGGTGTGGACGTCACATCCTCTCGCCACGGTTAGTGCGGACGTCACGTATTCTCATCACGGTCAGTCGGGACGTTATTGTCATCTCATCACGGTCAGTCCGAACGCCACGTCCTCTCGGGACGTCATGTTGTCACACCACAGTCGGTGGTGATGTAGCACCATGGTGCAGTGTCTTGAATCAGAGGAAAGGTCGCCAGAATCAATACCAGCAGAAACTATCTTTAATTGTAGCATGATTTTGGCACATCAATTTGGCACATCAATTTAGCGGCGCTTTACGTCTTTGTGATGGTTGTCCATGGCGTGTCGGCAGGTTTGTGTGACGGTTGGCCGTGGCGTGTCGGCAGGTTTGTGTGACGGTTGTCCATGGCGTGTCGGCAGGTTTGTGTGATGATTGTCCGTGGCGTGTCGGCAGGTTTGTGTGATGATTGTCCGTGGCGTGTCGGCAGGTTTGTATGATGATTGTCCGTGGCGTGTTGGCAGGTTTGTGCAGCTGTGGCGCGGCCGTCTACTCAACATCCACCCGTCGTTGCTGCCCAGCTTCCCCGGCCTGCACGTGCACAGACAGGCGCTGCAGGCTGGCGTCCGTCTGTCCGGCTGCTCGGTGCATTTTGTGGAGGTGAGTGCCGACCTAGCGTCGTGTTGGTCGATTTCGTATCGTGTGGTGGATGCCGAGCTGAAGCACCAAGCCGCGAAATGTCGCACTCGGACAAAGTCAAACAGATCAAGTCACATGGTGAAGCTTTTTGAATAATTGCAATGCAATCCTAAGCTGGTATTTAACGGTAGTCATCCGAGGGGTGCAGCAATTGTTTCACTACTCGCGAAGAAAAACGGCACCGGATGCCGTGCCGCCGCTTGATATGCCTGATGCTACGTCCTTTATGGATCGTTTGGTAAGCTACTTTGTCTGGCCATGCTATCCGATGTCAAGTAGCAATGTCATTTCCGGAGGAATGTTAGGCACGCTCTTCATTGGTGGTGTAGTTTTCGTATTTTACGACAGTGCAATGTGTTGCTGTGTCATATATACATGCATATATATTTATATATGTATGTATATATATATATATATATATATATATATATATATATATATATATATATATATATATATATGCATATATATATATATGTATATGCATATATATTCCGTCATCTAAACCGTGTAATGTGCTTCCTTGTGGAGATAGGATTTAAAGTAATATACGCACCGTCCTAGCTGATAATTTGTTTCCCCAGGTATCTTCCATTAAACGCCCTAATGCTCAAATAATTACCGAAGTTTTCATCCGGATGTCTGACGCATAATTAAAAAAAGATTGTCATGTGTTGAATATAACCTCCTGGGGTTGACGCACCGCCAATACTAATAATAATAATCATCATCATAAACAGCGTGCTATCCAAATACAATTAATACAGACAATTTGTTCCAAAACAAAGATGCTTGGAAATTACGATTTAATAGAATTCGTTTCCTGTCGTATTCATCATACCGATTTCGTATCGTTCCCACAGCAGTCAGTTCGTAATGCAGCAAAGCAAATCCAATTCATATCCTCTTCGTCCG
Source organism: Imbricaverruca yamaguchii (assembly GCA_034440575.1). Lineage (NCBI taxonomy): Eukaryota > Metazoa > Arthropoda > Thecostraca > Neoverrucidae > Imbricaverruca > Imbricaverruca yamaguchii. Next base: position 541,214 of record JAOTOL010001579.1, read on the forward strand.
TACTATCCAAAGCCGAACGCCATTTACAGTCCACCCAACACCATCTATTACACGACTTGCTCGAGAACATGCAAAGTTCGAAAAAGCGTCGCCACTTCCACGCAAACGCATATAGATTATGGGACACTATCTGAATGTGGCTATTTTGGCATATGCAAAGAATCAGCAATCTTGGAATAACGGAGCAGAAAATGTCCCCGCACCTCGTAACGAAAATACTCTATCACGATCTGTTGGGGGAGCTTACCTGCCACCTGCCGGCACGGCAATGAACCTCCATCGATTGTGCATTGCCAATGGGAGAAGTAGCTGCGCTCCACCGGTACACCCTTTGGCTAATCGATCCTCAAATTGAAAACAATATTAAGGGAGCCGATTTTACATTTGTCCCCACGTTTCGCCACCACACCCGTTGATATATTGATGCAAAAGTGCTCCTCACGAGCGGCGGTGGCGCGAATGGACTTGGTTGCTAGTCTCTGTGTTATATTACGTAATACTTGATCCAACTTTTTCACTCTAACCTTCTGGGCGCAATATGGCCATAGTTGTCGGCGCGCCCTAAAGCCCAAGTAACTAACTCTAGCCTTCTACTTTAAAGCTATCAGGTGCAAAGATATAAGCAACCTTGTGCACTGAAACACAAAACTTAGAACACTCGCTTTCATGTGTGTTTACTACGCGGAACTTCCGGTTCTGGTGGGCCAAGCATGCATTTATTTGCGACGTATTCACCCAGGGTCGTTACATAATGACCTTTATTCCAACATATTCGAATTCAGGCGACATAGGGGGTTCTCGAGATATCCTTTCAACGTCTCAGGAACCAATTGGCTAGTTTTGTTCACACATAGTTCTCTGAAAAGCCCAGGATCATGCAATCCGCCATCGTGGTCACCAAGAGCGTCAAAGGCCGAGTCTCGGTGGCCCGGCATTCCGCCCTTAGAGTACGAAAAGTAGCATTTTGCCAACTGAAACACAAAATGTATTGTCGAATTGCACAACTGAGGTGTCTGAGTAATATCCGGGGACATTTCGGTTCGAATGGATTACGTAGGTAGTACTTCTCATGGTCCATGTCGTCACAACTTAGTGCCTCCGTGACACTGTGTATGACTCGTGACACCTGTACTTGACCTGCGGCCCTCCATAGCCCTCTTTATACAACTCGTGACTTGTCTGCCAGACCTCCAACCCATGTGTGTGTCTGGGCGCTATATAACCAGTCGCAGTGATGCACCCCTAAGCCCCAATAATCAATGAATCCGCCATGTGCGTGTCCTCAGGAGGGTGTCGACACTGGCGCGGTGGTGGTGCAGCGCTCCGTGCCCGTGCTGCCGGGAGACTCTGAGGACTCGCTGCAGGAGCGTGTCAAGACGGCCGAACACCAGGCGTTCCCGGAGGCCGTGGAGCTGGTCACCAGCGGCGCCGTCCGACTTGGCGCCGACGGCCGTCTCGTCTGGCGCGGTGTCTAGGTCGGGCTCCGGGCGCCTCGTCTGGCGCGGTGTCTAGGTCTAACCTCGTCTGGCGCGGTGACTAGGTCGGGCCTCGTCCGGCGCCGTGTCTAGGTCTGGTCTCGGCTGCCTCGTCTGGCGCCGTGTCTAGGTCGGGTCTCGGCCGTCTCGTCTGGCGCGGTGTCTAGGTCGGGTCTCGGCCGTCTCGTCCGGCGCCATGTCTAGGTCTGGTCTCGGCCGCCTCGTCCGGCGCCATGTCTAGGTCGGGTCTCGGCCGCCTCGTCCGGCGCCATGTCTAGGTCTGGTCTCGGCCGCCTCGTCTGGCGCCATGTCTAGGTCTGGTCTCGGCCGCCTCGTCCGGCGCCATGTCTAGGTCTGCTCTCGGCCGCCTCGTCTGGTGCCATGTCTAGGTCTGCTCTCGGCCGCCTCCTCTGGTGCCATGTCTAGGCCGGGTCTCGGCCGCCTCGTCTGGCGCGGTGTCTAGGTCTGGTCTCGGCCGCCTCGTCCGGCGCGGTGTCTAGGTCGGGTCTCGGCCGCCTCGTCTGGCGCGGTGTCTAGGTCTGACCCCGGCCGCCTCGTCTGGCGCCGTATCTAGGTCGAGCCTCGGCCGCCTCGTCTGGCGCCGTGTCTAGGTCTGACCCTTGGTCGGCTGCCTGCCGTGGTTACCAGACGCTGGTACTGTGCCGCTGTGTCTGTCGCCTCTGACACGGGGTCACGGGACCCAGCAAACGGCACCTCGTGGCACCATGGCGCCGGGTCTGACACCTGACAGCACGCCTCGAGGTCCGGCACCTCCGACACCACATCTGGACTATGAAGAGACATCAGTCTGCGTACACCCGTTCACATCCGCTGAATCTCCCGAGTATTGGGATCCACCTTGGGGAACATCTGGTTCTGCCATGATCTGGCTATTAAGACATGCTACATTGTTAGCCGTCGTTTGTACCCAACTCGTTTGCGATGCCACTGACAATGTGTACGTGCAATACTGGGATTTTGTATTGGCTTCACGGGTTATTCTCTTCTCGTCCATTGCCATTTGTTTTATACCGTGGATGTAGATTTCCCATTATGTGGATGTGCTACATATTAGTAAGTGCACTTCAGGGGCATGGTTAATGGTAACCATTCAGAGCGGGTTGTGTACTTCTGCATAGCATGTGTTCCAATGACAAGGGGTAACTGACTAGCGCTATCCTGGGCTATTGAGTCAACATAAGCACAATGTATTGTGTATTCAACACACCCATCGATGTATCAGCGACCGCGTGCACCGACCCCAACGTGAGTATTACCGGGACCGCCTGCTCCGACCCCGACAAGTCGTGCACACAAATTGGAAAATAATCGACTGTTATTCGAATGATTCGACGGGTATCGACAACCGAACCGCTATTCCAAGGTCAAAAAACGGTAACTTGCACTATGATCGGCTGTCATGGGTTGCTGTATTTGTTGTGGCGGATATGTGCATGTTGCGTTGTGCATTCATCTCATCTACACTCTGACGATACTCATCTGGCAATAAAAGAACTAGCGAGGTTCACTGTTTTTTTTGTTACAAGGTTGTAACTTCTTTATGCGTTATCTGTATATGATGCACAGCGATGTTTACTGGTCCAAAGCACACGGACTTCCAAATGCAATGAGAGAGGCGTTCAGGCACATGGTTATATGGGCACTTTGAAATACTGGATGTGCAAAGAAAAGCACTTGTATCTTCAGATCCAATATGATCATACGAATCATTACTCTTGCATTCCAATTCGATAATATTTGTCTGTCTGACATCAAGGATTTGCGTACTCCCCAGTCAGCTTGGTACGGGGTATTCAGACGATAAGTTTTTGCGTCCAGACATCCCACCGAGCGCACGGGTAGGAAGTTAGTTCCGCTCAGGCGATATCACCAGCTTCACGCCGCGGGATTAGGAAATGTCTCGAGCGACGCCAGTGTTGAAACTGGATACCGCCATTGTTGACCGTTGGTACACTGGGATCTTTGGTACCCAGAGCCCAACACCTTAACCACTCGGCCATCCCCGCCCCCTATTGGTTGGTCATTTGGGCTTGGGGGCGCAGCGACTGCGTTGGTCATATGGCGCCCATGCAAGCGGGTATCCGGTGAACACCAGCACCATCAGCTGGGCAGAGTCCCTAATCTCATCTGAGATCATGCCCGTAGAAAACGTTCGCTTCACTTTCGTAGTGCGCTAAGTAGTACGTTTTATTGTTTTCTTTAAACGGTCCTGAACGAGGGATGCAGGAAATCCGACTTAAGATATTCCCATGAGTTGCACCTAGGCAACTTATCACTAACTATTTCGGCAGCAGTCCCTTGGGTGGCGATATAAAATCCTGCATGTGTAATGTGTGATGTTTCCATTCCCCGGGAATGGAACGAGTTAGTGGCACTAACTCGTTTTAAATGGATCAAATCCGGTTCCTTTTACGATGGAGCTGTCGGGGGCTGAGAACCACTGCTGGAAATCTTCAATATCCTCCACCAAGAAAACCTAACGAGGTTAGGTTAGGCTACGGAGAGGGGCTCAACACGGTGCTGAGCCCCCTCGGTTGCGATACTACGCCCGTCCTGGCCTGTGGTGGTAGAATGTTGTCTGGGATTTCCATTGTTTTAGTAGTTACATTCCTCATTCGACACGTACTGCGCCATCTATCGTCGGCAGTGCGGCTTGTTTCAAGCTACGCCGGAGTTCCTGTGTGTTATATTTGACGTCCTCTCGCGTTGTTTGGTGTCGGCGTGTTAGGTTTCCTTGGTGGAGAATATTTGCAGTTGAATTATCCAGCGAAAACAACTGCTTTTTACAATGAAGAGACTCCTTTTTCTTTGCGTATATTTTGCGGTGTCTTTTGCGAACAAAAATACTCTAGTTCTCCTCGACAACATCACCGCGAAAGAAACACACTCAATGTTCTTCAAGTCTTTAAGTGGTAAGTAGTTACGTACCTATCTAGTTGCCTGGAAACCTATGCGCATTGAAGTAAAATTTTTCATGACCAAACAATACAAGGTGCAGTCAAAAGCAAAGCATGGGTATGTACCTACTTTGACACATCGAATGAACATGCAATAATTTTGCAGATAGTAGGTAGTGCAGGCTGTAGGTAGTTTCGTTTTTATTTTAAAAGAATGATTCTTAACATGATTAAGATGATATGATAATCAATTTTTTTCTGGATGTGATTACTTTTATATCAGTGGAGGTTGATACAAATGATATCAGATATGCACAGAGGAAATATGTTATGATATGAATGATATTTTATGAGTTTACGCTGGGCGCTACATGACCAATGTAGTCGATGCGCCCTTAAGCCCTAATAACTAACTATGAGTTTATGCTGCAATGATTTAGATCCCTTAGTGGGATGGTGCAGGTTGTACCTTGTTTGTTTGTACCTCTGGTATTGGATAGACCAGCACAGGACTTGGATGTTAATTTGCAGATCAGGGTACCTAACAGGATTTTTTTAATTGTTTTTTTTTTAATACAATGATTTTCATCATGATCATGATGGTATAGCCACTCACTTTCTCTGAAAATGATTTCTCTAGAGTTTGCAGCAGTTGATACAATTGATGCCATAGGTATACTATGGATGAAGAGTATTATTTAAGTTGTTCATATTACCCCTCACACTTCCTTTATCTCAGTGATGCATTCAAGCTATCATCAGCTGGCTGCCAGTCAGCTGTTGGTGATGTCACTTAAACATACTGAGATGCACCCAAACTGGGTGCATTGTATGGCTCAAGGGTGTCACCAGGAATATTTCTAATTTTCTAATTTTTCCATGTCCCTGGGGTCATTCAGTGCACTTGGCCTGAGGCATGTCTGTACATTTGAGTGGTGTCACCAACAGCTGACTTGCAGTCATATCACAATGACTGATGCATTGTTGATGTAAAGAAAGTATGAGGGGTAATACTTGAAGATTATGTGGAGGAAGTGTGCTTTGATATTAGCAGTATTTTGAGTTAATGCTATGGAAATTTACACTCCTTAATGAGGTGTAATTAATTTGTACCTCAATGGTATCAGACTAACCGGCACAGCACTAACTGTGGCTTATAACTATACTTGGTTACACACACTAACTGTGTCACATTTAAGACACAGGTGGTAAAATACTGTGCTGCCTCACACCCCCCCATCTGAGACGCGGACCCAACACACAACAAAGATAACAAACCCCCTCCCCTTTTTTATTTAAAAAAAAAACCCCCCTCCTTTTTCTTTTTTTAATAAACAACCCTCCCCTTAAAAAAAAAAAAAAATTTTTTGATATTGTAGAAAAAAAAAAAAAGTTTTGATGCTTTGAGAAAGAAATTATGAATATTATTATGGTTCTGGATGCATGTGGTTGTGAATGCTGTGCATCTGGAATTAATGTGGAGTTAAGCCAGAAATATAAGATTTCAAGGTGAAGGAGTATTGAATTAGGTGCATGAAGTTGTGTCTAACACTAGGTATGGAAAATATTAGTGATTGGCTACATTTGTGGAGATGATCATATGTGCAGCAAATGAGTGTGGAAACCATCTTAGTCATGTTAAAATACCTTTTTTAAAGACAATAATTCCCAAGGATCTAAAGCTACCTTGATCTGCAATAATACCACTCAGACTGTATCTAAAGTTTGTATGCATTAAATTTGCATTATAGGTTTTTAAATTAAAAACAGTTGTGGAGAATACCATGTTTATGAAGGTGACTATGATGATGGCACCACTTATTTTCTGAACAGCTAATATTTTTCCCTGTCAGACTTAAGAAACCTAAACTAACCTGACCAAACTTAACCAAACCTAACCTGAACATTTGAACCAAAACAGTTGTTTGCTTTATGGGGGCAATTGCATGTAAAAACCTTTCTGGTTCTTGTTCTAATTATGCTTTTTCTCAATGGGTAGGTTAAGTTACATTGCTTTTGAATTTTATTGTCAACATTTCTTTTATGTTATGATACCTAACTCAAACCTCCAATTTTTTGGCACATCCCTCACAACTTGAAAATTAAGCATGTGCACAGAAAATAAGTGTTTCCATCACCTTAGTCACCTACAAGAACATGGTATCCCACAAAAATTAAACATGCTGCAAATTTATGGGAAATTATGAATCTTGCAGCCATGCAATTCCTTTTTTAAATGCTGCTAGACTCGGGAATGATCTTGGCCAATAACCTGTCTGGGAATGATGGAGTGTAAAAAATTGAGGAAAATAAAAAATGGAATTTTTTTTTTTAAGTGAAAAAAAAAAAAAAAAAAAAAAAAAAAAAAAAAAAAAATTAAAAATAAAATTTTTTTTTTTAAAAAAAAAAATAAAAACATGGAGTTGTCAGAAAATTCTAAGCTTGCTTGCTTGTCCTCAAAAGAAAGCTGAGCAATTGTTTGAGGAGGTGCAACTAGAGTGCAACCTGTGCACGTCAAATCTGTCTATAGTGATGTGCATGACTTCATGTTTTGTCAGCTGACTTCTGCTAGTTCAAGAATTGAAAAATTACACATGAATAATTAAGCCATATCTTAACCTGCATAACCTATACTATGATAATGTAGCATAACAAATATAATGTATTATAATGTAATATAATTTATGGGTGCAAAATGACCCTAGATGTTGTGCCCCTAAACTCCAATCCACCACCAATATAACATAATTCAACATAACCTAACCAGAGCAACCATGATTGTCCCAAACAAACTTGTGGCCAGTGCCATCAAGTATTTGCTAATGCCAGTGCTGCTGTTCTCTCACCTGGTTTGGTTCCCAAATTCTCAAGCATCACTCATCCAGAGATGAGTTATGTTCCCAATCAATGGGAGCCTGTATCTGCGGGTTCCTCAGATTAAATAAAAATATGGTTATGAGATTTTTCTGATAACCATAGACAGGGCAAGACAGGACCTGGAAGGTGTACCTTAAACAGAATTTGTATGCTTAGAGTAGCCACTATATCTGCAAATATGTTGTATTCAGACAAAATTTCTGATGCAAGTTTAGAAAAATTAAATATAGAGAAGTAAAACTACTTGTGAAGTTTGATTAGTATACTATCATAGTTCATCTATTCAGTATATTCATACAACAATGTGTAGATATTTGAGTGCACTGCAGCTTTAAATGTATCCAGGTTCATTTAGGCTACTACATCCTCAGGGAATGAGTTCCATGTGGCACAGCATCTGAGGCTATCAAATATTTTCATACAATCCAGCTGATGCACTCCTGTGAGCCAATTTCAATGAGTGTCCACATATGTTCACCAATGGTGCCAACTTGAACCTGTCAGGGATCTTAATGGCAGAATGGCCATGACAAAAAAGCTCTTCCAACATTTGATGTCTGCTGGAATCAGTCTACCTTTCACTGAGTACAAATATGGTTTCCATAATCCAGATCTTCCATCCCCTCTGTTTTGTGTCCACCTCTGTACTGATTCCAGTGGCCTTTAATCACCAATGCAACTTGCTTTTCAAACATGATGAAAACTCCAAAGGAGGCCTGATGTGCGTAACTTACAGGGCTTTCATAAATTCAGCACAACATACAATAGAACTTAGTAGGTTGCTGGTCAGTCTTCCAGCTTTTTGTACTATACCAGCAATGTGTTGATGGAAATGCAAGTTTTTGTCTACTGTGATGCCTAAGTCAGTATGCATCTCTACAAAGCATACATGAAATCCATCGGGGTAATAATGTGCATAAGGGCCAATATTTTTTTTCCAGTCATATGAGCCACAGTGTGCTTTGTGACCTACACATTTCTTGAAGTTCATTGCTAGTCCCTGTGAATTGGCATTACCAACAAAGGTATCAATATTTATTTGGCCCTATGATATGCCATCCAGCAGGTCTGTGACAGATTTGTACTTCAGTTTCATGTAAATCTTTAGGTAAGCTGGAAAACCCTTTAACTGGGAGTTATGTCATGAGGTACATAATTCACATATATCAATAACACTGGACCTAGCACAGAGCCCTGGGGTGCCCCACTCAGAGAATCCTTTGGTTTGCTGGAAGAGGCAGAGGCAAGCACTTTCATTTGCCTCCCACATATAAAATTTGTGATCCAGGTGAGGATTATCTCTGAAATTCCCAGCACTCTCAGTGTTGTTAATAGCAGCAAATGATTACCAACATTAAATTAATTTGCAAGATCAAAGAAAATTAAATTACATTCACCATATAGACCTCATATAGCAAGGTCTACAGTCTCATATGTTAGCAGTAGTTGATCTTCTATGGAATGTCCATGCTAGAAGCCAAGTTGTCCTTGGACCAGCAAATGATGGACCTCCGAAAATTTTATCGGTCAACGATCACAAACTACTGAATTTTACATGGGAGAGAAGTAAGACTCACTGAGTGATAGTTTTCAACTGTTTGAAGTGGATGATACCTCAAACCCTTTTTAAAAATTGGAATAACTTGTGAAGTTTTCCAACTGTCTTGAAGACTTCTAGTAGAAATAGATTAGTTAAAAATTACAAAAAAGAAGGTTTTACAAGTTCCCCGTGGTAAGATACTATTAGTTGAGGGTAGGCCACATCAGAGTCCATGCTGGAGGACCCATGAACCTCGCTAATAATTTTGAGCACATCAGCTTTGGTAATGTCAATGCTCTGCAGCACTGTATCAGTAGTTAGGTGTGGGGCTGGGTTTGCTAGTCTACTTGTGCAGTATGCTGAGGAAAGTGCCCCTGCAAATACCTCAGCCATTTCCTGGCAGTCACTTGTGAGTCCATGTTTTCCATCAATGGCCCCAGGGATGCTGCCAATTTTCTGGTGCCATGTAAGAATGAAATTCCGTGGAAAGTGGTTAGTGAATTAATGACAATTCATACTGGATCTGGGAGTGAATACCAAAGTTTTTGTACTGTATTTAAATCTTGAAGGGAACTCGGTGAAAGACCTGCCTGTGTAGACTGTCTCCAAAAATGGTGTTTGTCCTGTTTGTGCTTTGTACATGTATCCTTTCACTTGCTTAATAGACATAGAGGTCTGGTTGGCCATGGAGTATGCACCTTTGACACAGCTCTGGGTATGCATAAATTGGTAAAGCTGATACTATTTCTAAGAACCTTTTGTACATACCGCTAGTGTATAAATACTGGAACTCAAGGCTCCAGTCATATTCGGACAGACGTTCCTTAATAGCTATGTCATTTCCGCTGTACCAACACCTTTCCAGTGCAGCATTGCTAGATATGGTTCATTTGCTAGCTTGGAAATAATAGTCGATTAGAACAGGACAGTGGTCAAAACACCCTTAAAGACATAAAGACATAAAAGATTAGTGCAACTATGAGCCACAAGGGCCCTTCTTGGTTGAACTCTGTACACTGAACCAGTTGCCCACCAAATCCGTCAATCAGCCCTCCTGTAATACTGAAAAGCAAGCCCTCTATTCTTATAATGATTGTCTATGCTGTTTTTAAAGATGTTCAATGTGCTGCTACTGACGATGTTTTCTGGCAGCTGGTTCCAGTGTTCTACTACCCTGTTGGTGAAGAAAGTTTGCCTTAACCTTGTTCTGCTGTGGTTAACTTTAATTTTGAATTTATGACCTCTAATTGCATCATTTCTGTTAAATTCAAACATTTCCCCAAGGTATCCCCTCTCCAGACCATGGACAAATTTAAAGACCTCGATGAGATCTCCTCTCAGCCTTCTGTATCTAAGTGAAAACCTATTCAATTTCTCAATCTTTCCTCATATGCCAGGTTGCTTATGCCATTAACCATTTTTGTAGCCCTTTTGTACTCTCTAAAAGCCAACAATCTTTTCATAGCTAGGAGACCAGCTTGGATGCAGTATTCCAAATGTTGCCTGACGTATGCACAGTAAAGCTCCCTTAAAGCTCCCTTGGTCAGAACACAATTAAATTCGAATAACTACCATTCGTAATAGAAGTAGATACCTGCAGAATTTTTCCATCATGAATGGGAACCACTGTTGAACTAGATTCTAGTAATGGTAAAGCTTGCACAAGATACTGTGCATGCCACTGCTGGCAGCATTTTGTTGGTGTGTGCTAGTTGACCTGGATTGTTCTTACACTAGTGTTGTGGTCGTAGAGCGTGGCTACAAGCTGACATTCAAGACTGCCGACGATCCATCATTGAGCCTGTCCAAGTATGAAGAATACCTCTTCCAGAATCTCATCATCTTCTCACCATCTGTAGAGGAGTTCGGTGGATCGCTGAGCGCAGAGGCTGTCATCAACTTCGTGGATCATGGAGGTAGGTGTGCTCTTGCTGCTGTGTTTCGTGTGCACCGTCATTAGTGGCTGACGTCAGCTACATGTAGAAAAGCGGTTTGGCGCCATTTTCTGATGAGGCGAGAGTACGAGGAAGAGCCACCACACAAGGCTGAAAAGCTATCAGTGATAAGATAAATGCCCTCCGAAGAATTACGCCAATAATTTGATACTTTAATAAACAATTTAGCTTCTTTTGTGATGGCAGCAGTATAGTAAGCTCTGCATATCAGATGGTCCTGCAGTACGTGTGTTGTAATGACAGTGCGGACATTGCTGCCAGTGCTGTTTCACCTCGTGCATCAGATTGGTAGAGTGGTGGAGTTCCCACCACATACTTATGCACAATGTATACACTGCAGAAGCTCCACTTTTCTGCCCCATTGCTGGGCAGTCTTGCACATTCTCTTACTATCAGGTCTCCCGCCGTGACACGTGCACACGACGGGGTGTCGGGGTTTTCCGGACTCGGTGAACAGATGACTGCTCCGGTGACACGAGGCTAGGCTGTGCTAAACTGTGGTGTACCTTACGTTCTGGATAACAGATGACTGTTCCGGTGACACGAGGCTAGGCCGTGCTCTCGCAGTGGTGTACCTTATATTCCGGACAACAGATGTCTGCTCCGGTGACACCGGGCTAGGCCGTGCTAAGCTGTAGTGTATCTTATGTACATCCTACGTTCCGGATAACAGATGACCGCTCCGGTGACACGAGGCTAGGCAGTGCTAAACTGTGGTGTATCTTATATTCACCACAGTTTAGCACGGAGCGTGTGGCGTGAAGCATGTGGCGCGAAAGCGAGTGGTGTAGATGACTACATGTAAATTTGTTTACTGGTGTATCGCTTTCCAGCTCATATATGGTATTTCATTTGAATGGACACGCGCCCCGGTTATCGTGCCTGGTTTGTATATGTAGGCATCCACGCTGTGAGGCGATTCAGAGCATCATGCATCGCGTTAGCACGGGCTATAATTTTACCGATAATTGTAATACCATCAGCGCACTTGAGACCGTTTCTTTTTGTATTTATATTTATGTATTGTATTTGTAATTTGTATTCTAATTTCTTATTGTCACTTAGCATAGCAAAGGCTGGTGCAGGGAACAGTGATCCCTCAGGCCGCCAGAAATGGCATCGCCGCTAGGACGATGTTCGGCGTTCACAACGACTCATTGGCGCCTGTTGACAAACATGAGATGAACCATTCTAAAGCGGAATTGTCTACACTGTAAGAGTTCTACAATTCGTGTGAAAAATTTGTGGCGACTCAAACCGAGAAGCAGCTGAAAAAGTCCATGAATAGCGTGCATGTGGCGTGACCTTTTTGGATATGTCCTGCCGTGCCGACATGGTCTGCCGTGCCGACATGGCCTGCCGTGCCGACACAAATACTTCATATCAAGGAGCAAGATGCTGATACTTTTTGGAGAAGGGTGTTGATTGAGTGTTCAAAAAGTAGTATATTCCACCCTATTTCACGAATAATTTATAACTGCGACGTGGTCTGCCGTGCCGGCGTGGTCTACCGTGACGATATGGTATACTCAGCCAAATCGGTGACACTTAACCGGCAGGAAATGAAGCAATGGTCTCCGCAGAGAATGAGCGACACGTCGGCATGCACCGCATTAAAAACGCATCGTTAGAGAGGTGTACCGAGAAGAGACAATAGTTGAATGTCGCTCGATAGTTGCACGCGCCATTTTTATCCAACTTTTTGTGAATCTGGATAACGGTACCTGATCTCATCGGTGTCGAATAACACCCGCCTGCACCGAGGCATTAACCAGCTTCGTGAGTGGATAACAAACTCGCTCACACAGTCCCTATAATTATGCTGTCCCTGATCTCAGGCCTGCATATTTTGTGCAGGTGAATCAAGCCGAGTGCTCTTTCCATGGTATCTGGGGTGATCCTTTGGCATACATGCCATCAGTTGAGTAAGTAGCGGCAGTCGGGAGAGCGTGCAAGCAAATGCATTATTGAGAACAGCGGCACAGTGGTGTTTGCATGATACAAGCTCGCCGGAATAGTCACGTACTGCGAGAGGTGTTGGTTTTTGTAGCGCATTTGCTGAACGGCCATACGTGTTTTGGATTTGTTTTCAAACCTGTCAGGATGCGCAGATATTCATGATATCGTGCATGAGAAACGGTTTTGAAATTCGCTCTCGCATTGAGGATTATGTGCCACAGTCGGGGCTAGGTTTTGCCGCAGTCGGCTAGAAGCAACTTCCTTCAGCTGCAGCGCTCGCGCATTGTGTCGTCAAACCACGGCGGAAGCCTTCGCCAGACAACCACCGTGGAGACGTAGTCGGAGGTGGCAGCTTTCAGTGAACAGCATACTCACAGCCTCGTTGACATCCGCCCCATCCGGCAGTCTCCTGTGACAACAGGCAGGATTCTACCCGGCCCATCACAATCTTCACGCTTGCAATTGAAGGCATTGCAGCGATTTACTGGAGGCGGCCGTTGCATGTTCACATATTCACATGCATATGAGCCGTGGTCTCGTGATCGATGTTAAGCAGCCCATCATGCAGATCAACGCGCGCACATATGTACCTAGTAAGCAGGAGCTCCAGTGTATCGCTGTCACCACGTGTGTGCTCCGCTACCCACTGTCTGGGGCTGAGCTCGTCACAGCTGTGACAGCAGGAAGCGCGCGCCGTGACCGGTTGCCCGCCGCAGCTGGGGAACAGTGCCACTGGCTGGCGCGGTCCACCTCCTGGGGGTGGAAGTTCCCCGCAGCGATCACTCAGGCTACATATTGAGGGCCGTGTTCTGTACAAGAATGCAAGGCTGTGTTCTGCGCTGCGCTCGGACTCGACGTTTGTTTCAGGATGAACATTTCCAGGATGCAGGTCAGATGCCAGAGGACCCATAAAACAATGGTTGTATATCAGCAACCTATGAGTATTGTCTTTCAATATTCGGCCATATTGTATTCATTTGCATTGTGAATGAGTATAACGGTTGTTTGCCAGCATACCAATTGGGGATTTAAACGAAATGCTACAGAATATGCTGATAGCACGGCTACCAATTTTGCGCCTGGTTCTCAAGCTGATAACAGTAATTCACAGCATACCGGTTTTAAAGACATGTCGAAAGATATTAATGTATGGCTGCTACCGTGCGGGTGTACTTATCGTTCGTTATTTACGAGCTAGGTGCGATTTACACGAAACAGACGTTTTGCAAGGCAGCAATGCGATACAAGGGCAAAGTAAGTGAATGGGGGAGGAGAGTTATTTTTCAGGCGTGCCGGACCATAAAGATCATTTATGCCGCCTTTAAAGGAACACGTTACATGTATATCTTTAAAAGCGAGTGTTGCGATCAAGGTGCAGGCAAGTGAATATTTACGTTAAGGGAATTTTACGTTATACTTTGTGCGAAGTTGTTGGGTGCTGAAGGCGGGGCTGGGTTGGGTACGTGTCCCTGATATCTAGCTGGTTTTAATTGTATTTTACTCCTCCAAAAATATTTGTATTTTGGGTAGGGTTAGTGTGTTTTGAGAGTGCGAGTTGATTTTGCCAGGGTGCCAGCTTTAGCCTACTCTTATCGAAGGGCACTCAGGGATTTTTACCTTGCAGACAAAGAGGCAATTTTCCACACCGCCTCTCACGCCGGCTGCCGCGTGTTAGTTGTTGGTAGCTGGTTAGTCTAAGCATGTCGTGCAGGGTCGTCAGTTGGGTTAGTACGGTGTTTGGCAATTCGGCTCTTCTACGTCTGCTGTTCCATTGCTATGGGTCGGAAGGCAAATCGGCTCATCTACGTCCGATGGCTCCTCTGGGTGTCGTTTTACGTTATTCTATTTTTTGTTTGTTTTTTTGTTTGTTTTAGTTTCTATGTTTTCAAAGCTAGTCGGCTCATCTACCTCCGACGGCACCGCTAGGTGCCAATTATTCTTAACTGGGAAGCAAATCGGCTCTGTACGTCTGACGTCATGCGGGGATGGCTATTTACGTGTTTCCTACCAGTGTTTCGCGGCTATGTATTGCAAGATGATATGAGCGGTGGTGGTGTGGTGCCTAGAGAGCTCCTGCTAGTTCTGTGGCATACAGATATTCAAATAGCAATTGAGTGAGTTCTGCGTGTTTGTCACCGAGAAACGATGGGAGCGATAAGGTGATGCCTCTCTCTGGCAGAATGCCTTAAGTGGTTGTCTCTGAGAGCTAAAGCTACTACAGTCTGACAGGATGTGGCCTACGCTTAACGTGGTGTTGCAGGTGTCGCGGGAGGTGTTGTGTGCTGGTCATCATCTAATCGAGGCTGTGTTATTTTGTACAACCGGTTCTAAGTTTGTGAGGATGATCTCCTTTTGTCGGTGAGACTGATTTGATGTGTTCCATGTGCCTATCGTTAGCTTGATTGCGTGTGTGTTGTGTTGAGTTGTGTTGTGTCGATGTGTTCTGTTGGTGTTGGCGAATGCGGTGTTGTAGGAGTGCTTTGCAATCGTCTTCCGAATATTCCACGCAAGGATAGGTGTTCGATGCTTAGGCTTGCTTTGCGAGCCGGTCTGCTCCTTCGTTACCTGGGATGTTGGCGTGGCCTGGAATCCAAAGGAAGGAAAAGTTCATGTTTACGTTATGGGCAACGATTTGTTGGATTCGATCAATGAAGTGGTGAGGGCAGTCGTGGGTGTTGCTAATTGACTGTAGGATGGATTTGGGGTCTGAGCAAATCACTACGTTTCTGACTTTGCTTCATGAGAGTAGAGATAGCGGCCAGAATGACCATTGCTTCAGCAGAGTAGATGGAGAAGTTATCCGTTAGATGCTTGGGAAGTCTGAGACCTGGTCCAGTAGTGCCGATGCCTACCTCGTGTTTCAACCAATCCGTGAATACGAGTGATTTGTGGTTGTTGTCATCAGCGAACTTGTTGAAAAGGCCAAGAATCTCCGCTGATATGATAATGGATTTCTTCTCCGAGAGCAAGTACTCGACCTTTGGTTGATTGAAAGTCCAGAATGGCCTAATGGGCGGTCGAGCTGCAGTGGATGGCATTGTGAGGTTAAGATCTGAGAGAGCCGTGGCAATTTGAATGCTATATGGAGGAAGTTTGCGCGCAAAACGGCTCTTGTATCTGTCAAGCGTGAAGCAGCGCTGTGCCGGATGATTTTGAATGGATTTGATTTTGATGTGGTAGCGGCACAGCTGTCTTCCTGTGGTGGAGTGAGGGCGTGTTTGAGTCCACTAGAAAACTGGCAATCGGAGTAGCGCTAAGGGCACCTGTGTCTGCTCTGATGCAGCTGTTTTGGATGACTTCTAATTTTTGTCTCTGACTTTCTGGAATGTTAGCAAAAATGGTGCTGTTGCGTTCTAGGATGGGTCGTATGATTGATGTGTACAGTCGCAGTAGTGCTTTCCTGTCTCCGCCCCAGTCTGTGCCTGCAAGTGCACGTATTATGTTGTCGCGCTTTGCGCATCGCTTCGTGATGGCGGTGATGTGGCCCATCATTGAATACATAATAGCACGATGAAGACTATATATTATGCGTTTTTATCCAGTGTACAAACACGGCCATGTTACTCGTGACCAGGCTTGCCTTTCGCTTCACCCACCGTCTGCCCTCTGAACTAATTCGTCAACTGTGCTGTATAACTGTCTCTATTATGACTGAATAGATAAAAACCCTGGCTACATCACTCTTATACACCAACATGCTGACGGGAACTGAGACCACTTTTGACCGTTGCATTGTACCTTCGCACGAGTTGAGGAAGCGATGCTTTTCAAGCTCGTGGGACCTTGTTGCTGCTTGCCACGCACGTAGCTGAGTAGCAGCAGCGGCTCCTGCTGCAGCTACTCAGCCACGTTTACGGTGGGTACGAGCAGCAGGGACTTCTGCAGCCATATGGTGACGAGGGAAATGCCCGGCGGCGTCCAGCGGCAGTAGACGCACGACGTGTAGACGAGCACGCCGATCGCAAGGAACGCCAGCACGTAGGCGTGCTCTATCTGCGGCGACTGGACGATTGGCGCCACCACTAGGTAGGCGGCCATGGCCAGCACCAGCCACGGTACGGCGATGGGCACGGCCACCGGCCGGGCCGCGTCGGGCCGCGTCCGCCGCAGCACCAGCAGCGCCACCATCACCAGGCCGTAGAAGATCCAGGTGGAAAAGCTGAAGAAGTCGATCAGGTCGCCGATGTTGCCGCGGGCGATCATGGCGACGGTGACGACCGCGTTAGTGACGAGCGTCGCCACTGGCGTCAGGTTGTGCGCGTGGATGAAGCTGGCCACGGTGACGCAGTGGCCGTGGCGGGCGGCGGCGAAGCCGACCCGCGCCGTGCTCAGTACGGTGCCGTTCAGAGCGCCCAGCACCGACACGGCCACGCCGAGTGGGATCAGCCAGGCGGCCGGGCCGAGCAGACGCTGCGCAAACGAGACGGCCACAATTGGAGAGTCGAGCAGCTGCTGAGGTGACAGCACTGTCAGGTAGGCCACGTTGGTCAGGATGTAGCACACGGTGACCACCGACAAACTGGTGACCACAGCAAGCGGCAGGTTCCTGGCCGGATTGACAAGCTCCTCGGTGACGAAGTTGAGGTTGTTCCAGCCATCGTACGCCCAGAGTCCGCTGTAGAACGCCTTGGCAATGTCGGACGGCGAGGTTGTGCTACCTCCAAACCCCGTCACCAGGTGTTGGTTGTTGCCCTGCCATAGTGAGTAGGCGCCGCCGACCACGACGATGGCGATGACGGCGAGCTTGGCGATGGTGAAGACATTCTGCACACGGGTGGACAGGGTGGTGCTGTAGCAGTTGATGAAAGTCACCAGACAGCAGATGGCGACCGCCAGCAGGGTAGTGGCTGTCGGCGGCGGGTCGCAGCCGGCCGTGAAGAATGGCCGGATGCAGTACTCGGCGCATGTTAGACTGAGGATCGCCGTGGACGCCGGCCTGGCTATGAGCGTGAACGTCCACATGAACAGGAAGGCGGGCAGCGGCCCGAGGAACCGCTGCAGTGGGCCGAGCCCGTGGAACAGGTAGGCGAATTCGCCGCCCGACTGTGGCACCAGCAGACCCAGCTCGATGTAGCAGAGCGCGCCGAGCGCCGACAGCACGCCGCAGCCCAGCCAGACGAGCAGCGACAGCGCCACCGAGCCGCTCCGCTCCAGCACGCCCTTGGGCGACACGAAGATGCCCGAGCCGATCATGGTGCCCACGATGATTGCCGTGCCCGAGAAGGCGCCGACGGTGCGCGGCAGTCGAGCCGGCCGGTCCGGCGCGTCGGCCCGGCTGATCTCGCCGTCGCCGGCGTAGCCCGCGTTGTCCATGGCGAGACTGCAGCCGAGCTGGCGTCTGGGCAGGCCTGACGTACGCAACGCTATCGCTGGCCACCGCCGGCCACCGCTGCCGCAGTGGGCACGCTTCTGCCCTGTCCGCCGTGGCCGCTGGGGGTCCACAGTATGGCTGGGTATTGTGTGCTACACCGCGTCTCCGATACTCATTGGCTGAGTGTTGCTGCTGCATGCTCCCAGAGCGTGTGGCCGCATTATGTTTCCGTCGGTAATTCTCGCCGGGACTCTCGAGAGCCACCCCACCCCCCCCCTCAGATTTTGTGTGATAGCGGCCAAATGAGTAAGTGCAGAAACGAAGCTATCACTGTCTTCGTGTAAATACGATTTGCTTGTCTTGTACAAATATGACATCCAGGTCATGAAAGGTCATTGACCTGGGACGTGTCAGAGTGTAATGTTCCGGAATCTTCGAAGTATCACCATTAGTAGCTGAAGCATATTAACACCAAATTGACATACTCCTTTTCTTTGAAGATCGACGACCCTACGCGAAATTTTAATTAAGGTCAAGGCTACTGTTCGAAGGTAAGGATTTAGTGGAGATAATTTGAGGTGATGCCCGCCCCGAAAGTGATGGCAAAGTATAATAACCATTCTGGTTTAGAATATATCAAAGCTCATGGATATAAGGTCAGATCAAGTATGCGTTTCTAAACAATGCATGTATATTGCCAAATGCAGAATATTGCTGTTCCTTGTAATGCGAATTTTATTTCAGCGTCACCAATATCGTGCGTCAATGGCTATCCAGCAAACTGAAATGGTCTGACCATATTTGAACTTTCTATGGACCTTTCCATTTCTATTCGTATTCTACCTTTCTGTTCCAACGCGACGTCGGGTCAGGTCACGAGGTCAAAAACTGAATAACACACGGATTTTTCAGTATCATGTCAAGGGACGTGTAGCCTATGGGCAAGTTGCTCGTCTCACAATCGAAAGGTTGTGGGTTCGAGTCTCACCTGTCGCTACTCTTCGCCCGCGACCAATCGGCGTGAGAGATTGGCGACGCTACATAACTCAACGGTCGATGTGTCATAAAACAAATAACCAATAAGTATGGTATCAATTATTCATGGATCCAAAATTACCGCGAATGGTTGATTCTAGTCGAAGCACCCTCAAGCCCAAATAACTAACGATCCAAAATTAGTATGCTTCAAAGTAGGTACCGAAGTCACACAACTTTGAACTGCATTGACCAACCGACCACCCCTACCAACCGACCACTCCTACCAACCGACCACTCATACCAGTACTGTTTCATAGCTGAGCAGTTATCTCGTTTTCCCATACTTTGTACCTGACACAGAGAGCCTGAAAATCGATATCATGGGTGTTCTGAAGACATCATATTCCAGCTGGACCAAAAACCAGTCTAGTTCATTCCTTGAGGATCAGTTCACCTTTCTATTTCAAAGATAGGCTATCCGAGTGTTTCCGTTTGCAGTGGTTTAAAAATTCAACTGCACTGTGTGGGGCATCATACGTCAGTTCTGCCCAATGTGACGTCCACTGTGAGTTCCAACATTTGGGTACGCGTTCACACAGGAACCTTCCTCTCCAACTCGGATCCTTCCCCAACGTGTGATCACTCATTCGCGTGTGACGGCTGTTTTGGCGCCGACAATTATACTGTTATCGGGAAGTATAGCGAATCGTTGGATTTGATAATTATCTGGTCACCACACAGCTATAGGGGGCGACCGCACCATGGCTTCCCTTCGCTCTCGGAGCCCTGCCTGAACCGGAACCTGAGTGTTGTGCACGTCTGGTCACGGGTGCGGACGGTGGCGATAATTTTGTATGCTCGGTATGTGCATTTCTCTTGTTTAATTTTTAGCATAGAGCAGGTTGTGTGCCTTCTGTATGATATTCTTGTTCCTTGTTAATCTTGAATATCTTACCTACGTGTGACGAAACGTTGAATAAGTGTCGTTAACAATAGCCATTTACTTTCAAATTTTAGCATAGCCGATAATTAATGAATAAGCTTTGATATAGGCTCTAGGCAATATTGGCTTGTCAGCGGCATTCTCACTGTCTCTAACATGCATCTACTTCGGACACATGCTAGAGACATGTCATGTTGGTGACTCTACTTCGGGCATTCTCCTTGTGCCTACTTCGGAAGCTGGCTTCCCAGCGTAATTCTGGCCCGACCTGTCTTATCCCCGTCTGGACCATTTTTTTAACTATGTTAATTGTGAATATTTGCATCCATGCTAGTTCTTGAAAACCAATGCCGGAGGAAAAGAAGCACTCGTGTTTCCCCATACACAGAAATATAGGTCGACGTCTGTATATTGACCTAATATGCCCTCTTCTCGCCTCATTATCGACTAAAATGTAAACGCATGGCACTCTTTGGGCTCTCCATGACCAGATATTTCTAGCGTCATTTTGCATTATATCCCAGCTTACGTAGATATGACGTTAGTGAAGGAAGGGCTTTCAAGAGTCCCCACTCGGCCTCCCGAAGGTGGTTTTCCGGTCAGCCAGGTAAGGGTTTAGAAGCATGTCACCTTTAGCTGGGCGACAGGTGCCTTAGCTGCCAGCCCAAATGCGAGAATGGAAAAGTTGGCTATGAAAGCGGGTGTTTCACCCACGTCAAACCACGAGAGCCTTCAATCTTGATATGTAAAGCTTAACAAGACATGATATTATACGTTGGAAAGTATGTTCCTATAGGATATGATCTTTTCGTTTTAAAATGTATTTGTCCCCTTCGCAAAAAGAGCCACTATGCATGAAGGAAGTAACCTTTATTCCTGCTGACGAATATATCTCTGGATGTCGCCAAGTCAGAAACAAATGTACGACAAGTATTGAAAAACAATACACATAGGCAAGATTATCATCACGGTGGCGGGAGGTCCTCCATGCTGTCGTCAATACTCAACTGGTGGCGGCCGGAGTCCGCGGCGTTTTCATGCCCACACCCCAGGTAACCTGCTGGTGGCAGTTGGAGCCCTCGTGTGACAGAACATGCCCACACCGCAGGTAACCTGCTGGTGGCAGTTGAAGCCCTCGTGTGACAGAACATGCCACACCGCAGGTACAACCTGCTGTGGCAGTTGGAGCCCTCGTGTGACAGAACATGCCCACACCGCAGGTAACCTGCTGGTGGCAGTTGAAGCCCTCGTGTGACAGAACATGCCACACCGCAGGTAACCTGCTGGTGGCAGTTGGAGCCCTCGTGTGACAGAACATGCTCACGCCGCAGGTAACCTGCTGGTGGCAGTTAGAGCCCTCGTGTGACAGAACATGCCACACCGCAGGTAACCTGCTGGTGGTTGGCCTGTGTGACAGAACATGCACGCCGCAGGTAACCTGCTGGTGGCAGTTGGAGCCCTCGTGTGACAGAACATGCTCACGCCGCAGGTAACCTGCTGGTGGCAGTTAGAGCCCTCGTGTGACAGAACATGCCACACCGCAGGTAACCTGCTGGTGGCAGTTGGAGCCCTCGTGTGACAGAACATGCTCACGCCGCAGGTAACCTGCTGGTGGCAGTTGGAGCCCTCGTGTGACAGAACATGCTCACGCCGCAGGTAACCTGCTGGTGGCAGTTGGAGCCCTCGTGTGACAGAACATGCTCACGCCGCAGGTAACCTGCTGGTGGCAGTTAGAGCCCTCGTGTGACAGAACATGCTCACGCCGCAGGTAACCTGCTGGTGGCAGTTGGAGCCCTCGTGTGACAGAACATGCTCACGCCGCAGGTAAACTGCTGGTGGCAGTTGGAGCCCTCGTGTGACAGAACATGCTCACGCCGCAGGTAGCCTGCTGGTGGCAGTTGGAGCTCTCGTGTGACAGAACATGCTCACGCCGCAGGTAACCTGCTGGTGGCCGGCAGCACACACTCCACAGATCTGCTGCGTGAGATCGCCTCCGAAGTCGGCTTCGAGCTGGATGAGGAAGGCACCAATGTCATTGACCACCTCAACTACGATAACAACGACGAAGGACAGGTGAGACCCATGTCTGCGCTCTGGCGAGGACAGGTGAGGCCCATGCCCGAGCTCTGACGAGGACAGGTGAGGCCCATGCCCGAGCTCTGACGAGGACAGGTAAGGCTCATGCCCTAGCTCTGGCGAGGACAGGTGAGGTACGTGACTGGGCTCTGTCGATTGGCTGGTGGAGTGTGCGTGCGCGTGAGCGAAAGCTCTCGTGGACAGCTTTCTAAGTATAAGGTGGGGAGGCACCTCATACCTCATGGTTTTAAACAAAATTAACGTGATTCGTGCGACACAAATTCCAAAAAACGGCTCACTTATGCAAAAAGTCATGAAGAATCGAATGGTGCAACGTTTATCGCCGGATCTCTTCGGACTCGAAAGTTACAGAGCGATCACTGTGAAATCGAAAAATCCCAAAAATGAAATCGAACACTTACTTTTTCCAAATTTCTCCATTATTATCAGCGACCCATTTGTACTTTTTGCGAACAGAAGCGAACGTCTTCCTGAACCAATCATTATCGGCATCAAGTTTGACAATTGCTCGACCCAAAATGTCCATTTTGTCATCAACAGTTCCCTTCCATTTGATGCCTTCTCGCGCAGCAACTCAGGCAGGACGTTGTACCTCAAGTGGTTTTGTGCAAATTCAGCAGGGTTCAGCTCCGGTGAGAGGACAGGATAGTTATTTTTACATCACCGCCATCGCACAACCTTTCCTGACTCACCTCTCACAGACAACTGCCAACAGAAAAGGCCCAATATCCGGAATTCATGCCAATTTAATGGTGAAAAATAACCGACCAGCGATTTTTTTTTGGGGGGGATTTTTGTGATTTTGCGATTTCACAGTAATCGCTCTGTAACTTCCCAGTCCGAAGAGATCCGGCGATAAAAGTTCCACCATTTGATTCGTCATGACTTTTTACATATGTGAGCCATTTTTGGAATTTTTGTCCCACGAATCATGTTTTAAAAAAATATATATAAAAATATGGGGTATGAGGTTCCTCCCCACCTTATACATGCGATGCAAGTACGGAACCGACCGGTGACACGTCCGTGGCACACTTCGGGCCAACAGGCACGTTGGCTGAGCATAACAATATTGGCTCCAGTGTGCTCTTCTTGGCATCTTCAGGTGTATTGGCGGCGTCACCTTTGCTGGAGGGCAGTATGTTTCAAGTGCTGGTGCACAGATCCAACAAAAGGCTTTCCTGGTTTTGAGGATTGGGAATGTGTATGTGTGTGTATATGTGTATGTATATGTGTGTATGTTGGTGTGGGTGCGACAACAGACACGATTTGCCAACCAACCAACCAAGCAAAGAGTGCCAAATAATTATTTCGCATCTCGCAAACTCGAGATAGAACCTGGACCAGCAGCTTCGTGGGTTGCGAGGCCGAACACCATCAAGAGGCTTCGGCGCCACGGGCGTAACTTAAAGGTCATTGCCTACGTGCACCAACAACGTGGCAACACAAAAGGCCGAATTGCGCCGAAGGCGTGCTACGCTAGTCGCGCCAACGCCAGCTGTCCAACCAAAAGGACACCAAGCACACGGAGGACACCGACCACAAGCCGCTCGACCAGCTGCCACCGTCTCGTCTATTCTACACTACGGACTCTCAGCTCTACCTTACACTGTCATCTCTATCATCTCTACCTTGGACTACCATCCTTTCTGGATCTACAACTTCACTTCATGTTGGTCCGGCGGTGCCCCCCCCCCCCCACCCCCCCCTCCTCCCCAATACCGCCGATATATGTAAAGTGTACTCCTTTCTCTCCTACTCCACCACCAAACCCAAGACCCACACTGAATATTCCTACGCACCATGCCTAACACCACAATAAGCGAACCGACTGGTGGTTTCTATCTCTGCCGCCGGGCCGATGGTCGCCCTATGACCAGCCTTGACCCCTGGAAGGTGGAGACTGAAATCACCCGTCGGACACAACTCCCCTACACGCATGCCATCTAAAATCAGGTGAGCTCTTGATCCAGGCCTGCAACACCAAGGACGCAAACATGTTAGAGCACATCAAACACTTCTCAAACAACCAGGTCACCATAACTCCAGATACACACCGCAACACCTCTCAGGGGATCATAAACGCATGGGAGTTGGTTGGAATGGATGCCAGAGGAGAGATTGGCTCGCAGATTTGCAAGCCAGGGGATCACCTCGGTATACCGACTTCCTCCCCCCCATAAACAAACCAAACACATTTTCATCCTGACTCACATCCAAACAACAACCCACACATGTCAAAACTGGTTACATCACATACAAAGTAACACCACGCGCACCCCTCCCTAGTCACTGTTCCTTTTGTCAAGGATATGGCCACAGGAGTGGGGCTGCCAACACACAAACCCCACATGTGGTCTCTGTGCCGGCCCACACAACACCAGCGACTGCAATAGTGGAACAAGGAAATGCGTGGGGTGCGGCGGGGACCACGGCTCCCGGGACGGGGCTTGTCCTCGGTGGAGGAAGGAGAAAGACATCCTTCGACTCATCCACATCGAGGGCATAGCCCTGTCGCGGGCACGGGTGTGGGGTGACGAGCAGTACCCGCTGCTCCCCGCCCGGCCCACGCAGACACACACACACACAAAATACAGTCACCCCTCAGGAAACCCGACGGACCCTACAATAGTCATTCGGCCAGAACCCACAACAAAATTCACGGCACAAGCACAGGCACCTCTTCTCGTACCACATTGCGAAGCACACAAACCACCACCCTTATCACTCCCCCCAGAATCACTCCAAGAACCCCAAGCACCACCTGCACGTCGCAAAAAAAAAACACCCCTTCACTATGGACCAATAACAGACTCAGAAAACGAATACATTAGCTCAGACACCGCAGGAACCACTCCACAGACCACCCAAGCACCGACAACACAAGCAACCAAAAAACAAGCACTACATTCACCAACAAATCAAACACAACAGCCATGACAACCAGAACATGTAACAAATCCACTCGACAATTGACAGCATAGGAACAAAGACATCCGAACAATTCCTGAACCCAATCTTTCCCAACTCTGCCCATGACATGTACAAAGAAAAACACGCGAAACAGGCTAGTGCCAGGCCGACACCAGAACCCGAAACAAACGTAAAAAGCAATGAGACCGGAAAAACAAACAAACAAACAAAAACAACAGAAACTAAAAACAAACAAAACTAGATAAAGAAAAAGAAAGAAATAACAAGTGTATGACATGACAACTGTGTACGACATGTTTCTTGCAATGTTCACACCAAAGGCGATGACCCCCAACCCCTCCCCCCAGCTACTACCAGGCACCGTCCGGACCATCACCTCCAACCGACCTAAAACGACGCAAGCAGCCGATATCACCCATCGGTGGCAGGCTGCTATAATTAACTCATCGTCGTCATGCGGGTCGCGCGTGTAGGGACGTGCGCCGCCTGTGTGCACGCGTGTAGGTGACTGTGCTATGACTTCCTGTGGGCAGCACACGCTGGTGGTGGCCGACCCGGCCAACCTGGTGAAGGCGGTGCCGATCGTGGGCTCGACGCTGCCGGATCCGATGCTGTACCGCGGCACCGGCATCCTGGTCGACAAGGACAACCAGCTGGTGATCGAAGTGTTGACCGCATCCAGCTCCGCCTACAGCTACAACCCGGACAAGGACATCACTGAGGTGAGGTGTCTCCAGCCAGACGAAGCCAAAGTCGGACGTCCCCCGCAGGGACGTTTGAGGTGAGGCAGCGACACATCTTTGTTGGAAATGGGTGGAGCTGATCAATTGCTGAATACCAAATTAGCACCTTTCCGACCAAGATAGTTCTTTTATGGCTACTCTGAATGTATCTGCGCAATATTCATACCTTGCTTTTAACAGTATGTGTTACGTATCATGCCATTACTGTTTGTCGTCAGTCCTGGTTGTCATAGATACGTTTGATGTGTATGCACAGTGAAGAGTGGCAGTGGCGGCTAACCCGTATGTGTCTGTTGTCAGTACCCGCACGCGGTCGGGAAGTCCACCGTGCTGATTGCCGCCATGCAGGCCCGGAACAACGCGCGCGTCGTGTTCTCCGGATCGCTGGACTTCTTCTCGGACAAGCTCTTCACGTCTTCAGTCCACAAGCCGGTGGGAATAGCCGCGTCTCGTTGTTGGTCGCACCTGCCCTCGTTCGATAATCAGCGTAAATCTGGCATCTCGGCCTTCTCCGTGATTTATAATATTGTTGAATTCACACACGATATATTACTACAAAGAACCGAAAGCACGATGGATGAACAATGAATCACTGCCACGAAGGCTTACGCGACTTAATCCACACACTGTCGGGAGAGGAAAATAGCGCTCTCGTGGACAGCTTTCTAACTACGTGCGGCGCAGGCGCAGAAGCGACCGGTGACACGTCCGCGGCACACTTCGGGGCAACAGGCTCGCTGAGCATGACAATATTGGCTCCAGTGTGCGCTTCTTGGCGGCGTCACCTCTGTTAGAGGGCAGTATGTTTCGAGTGCTTGTACATAGATCCAACTAGAAGGCTTTCCTGGTTTGGGGGATTGAGAACCGCCCAAGTTGATCGTTGACCCATCCGTCGTGATCCTTTATATACTCTGATGTATGTGTGGGTGGGTGCGTGTGTGCGTGCGCGTGTGCATATGTGTGTGAGTGTGCATGTGGGCGTGTGGACGTGTGTATTCTTGAGTGACAAATTGGCCCCCTGACGTGTCCGCGATGCTGACATGTTTGTCGATCACACAGGGCGGTCGTCAGTACGCCAAGTCGGGCAACGAGGCGCTCTGCACCGCTCTATCCATGTGGGTGTTCAAAGAGACGGGTGTGTTGCGAACTGGCAAGGTGACGCACCACAAGAAGGGCGAGACCCAGTCGCCTCCCGAGTACACCATCACCGACGAGGTGGTGAGTAATGGTGTGGCCGGAGCAGTGTAGCCAGGAGCGCGGTGTGCTTCGTGGCACGGCCGCACAGCGAAGTCGAGTATGTTACCAAAGCGGCGGCTCCCACATGTTCGTAGCCACTCGGGCCTGTCTGTTTTCTTCGTCGCTTCGATAATGTGACCGGTGCTGTTCGGTAGCCATCAGCACCAACGTCCCCATCGGTCACTGTGACACTGCCTTTCGTACCGTTGACCATCAGCCACTGGCAGTTTGGTACATACCCCTGGCCCCATCACTGGTCACTCCGAGTCCCTCGGTGGGAGTCGCCCGCGGTAGCAGGGCGGACAAACGACCCGAGCGCATGCTGTAAGCTGATCCTGGTTCGGTTCACTGTTGCGACTATGCCGCTCGTGTCCGCCAGGTGTACACAATCGAGATGGAGCAGCTGGTGAGCGACACCTGGCGGCCATTCTCGGCGCGGGACGTCCAGCTCGAGTTTGTGCGCATCGACCCATTCGTGCGCACTGCACTGCTGCCGGCCGCCGGCAATACCTACCGCTCCGTGTTCACCATCCCCGACGTTTACGGCGTGTACCAGTTCAAGCTCGACTACCAGCGTCTCGGCTACACCCGGCTGTATAGCACCACCCAGGTCTGTACTGCTCCCGATACTCAGCACGCCGACCGACGGACGGGCGGCGCATCACGCCGCACGAGGAGACAACGCATGAATCAACGTCTGGGGGTCGGGTGGTGCAAGCGTGATGCTGATGTGGTACACCGGTACTGATTGTCACCAGGAGAGCTGTCCAATCTTGCGGGTGTACAACTCACTGGCAGCTGCTAGTCGTACAATCGGCGTGGCATGCGTCCGAGGGACCGGTTAGCCAGCGTCAGCGTGCATCTGTTGTCTGTGTCGCTATCCGAGAATGGCGTGGAACCGTAACACCTTAATGTTTTATATTCACACCCGGACTCACTGAGCGGTTTCTCGCGCCCACAGGTATCGGTGCGGCCGTGGCTACATACACAGTACGAGCGGTTCATCCCGTCCGCCTTCCCGTACTACGCCAGCGCCTTCAGCATGATGATCTCCTGCTTCATATTCAGCTTCGTGTTTCTGCACTTCAAGGACGAAGTGAAGTCAAAGGCGGAATGAGCCTCAAGCTGGTTGGTGACTGCCTGCGTATGCGTCTTTGGGATCCTGAGCGTGGCCAATGGGAGTTGTGGCGATGTGATTTACTGGAACATGCGATGGAAGACGGGCAGGGCCGTGTTGGAGTCTTGGCCGGGCATGGGTGTTTTGCCGGTCGATGTCCTACGCGCTAGACGAAGGTTTCCAAGTTGTCGCTGTTTCGTCGGGCACTCACCGCGGGACGTTGTCGGCCTGGCGCCACGTTGTTGGCGCTCATTTCCACTTGCGCCTTGGAGATCGCTGCTTCGACAGTTTTCGCCTAAGTCACTGTCAGAATAGAAATGTGCTGAAGGTGTGCATATTGTTTGCTTGGGCTTGTGTTCGCTGCAGCCCATGTCGGATCATCAATGGACTGCTACCGCTACGTCCCGTCTGCTGTGGTCGTCGAGAAGCGAGGCGTTGATTGATAGCACTCGGCAATTGATGTGATCAGTAAATAAATGAAAACAACGACATGAGTTTTGGTGATAGTAATTGGATAGGCTGCAACTGTTGGAATTTAAAGTTTGATGCATACTTTGATGGCCATTGCAAGGTACATTGCAGGCGATGGACGAGTGATGCCAACAAATGGGCTATGGTTCTCCGACTCTCCAAGCTCAGCATCGGGTGCATAGCGCGACACGGATCTAGTGAGCCGTCCTCGACGGCACTTGACATCCCGTGGAAACATGCACCTTATCGCGTTTAGTTTTAGTTTACGTGAACGTATTTCAGAGTCTGCGCTGCATGACCTCTGTAGTCGATGCGCCCCTAAACCCCAAATAATTGACTAATGTATTTCGGAAATAGGCAAAATATCCATGCAAGCAGGATGTCAATGGGGTCGTGGAGGCGCTTTATCCTGGAGAACTCCAAATGTAACGACCCGTTTATCCGGCACCTCGAGTCCACGCTGCAATGCACGGTGCGGCCGTGTTGTCGATGTTTTCGACCCTTTCTGGGACCCGAGCCTGCCCGTCCCATTGCAGTGCCTTCGACCGTCCGTTGAGCCTCCCCGGAGTGGTGAGCCTCGGATCCCCTTCGACCCCTTCGCTAGACAGAAAATGCTCGATGCGTGACGAGTTCCAGAAGCATCAAAAGAGCACCAAGGGCTCGATCCAGAGGCCCCTCGCATCCTGGCCGCGCACACTTGGAGCGGCTTAAGCCTCAGGAATGCAGCCTCGACAAAGTCAGCATGGCCGTCGACTCACTCGCGCCGCAGTATTCGGCGGTGCACCCGTCTCGTTTAAGTGTGAGCAGCTTGGACTAGGAATTCGTGTATGTACGCATCTTGAAGATCATCAACTGTGCCTATGCCAATGACCTGACAGCACATGAGAAGTAAAGTGTAGGGAAGCCCCTGTTGGCTAGCGGTGATAGTCTAAGCTTTTCCCTCGGTTTGGCGACACCTCCGCACCTTCAATGGCTCCTCTCTCCCTCTGCATGCATCTCACCTCTCTTCCCCCATCTCTCTCCCCTGACGAGGCACGACCTTTCCGTGGTGAGGGTGGGGGGATTGCGTGCCCCAATGGTCCGACGAGCATCTTACCAGTGATGGTTCAGACGAAGAGTGCCTCTCACGTCCTCCCATCCATGGCTCTCATTCAAATGCCTCTCCCATCTCAACATCAATGTCCTTCACCTGGCCCTGCAACACTAACTCTCCCTGTCATGAGCAGGTAGGACAACTTCCCCAGTCCTACCCACCAGCTCAGTTTTGTCGGGGTACCCGCGCCCCCTCGGGCCACCCCCGGGGTTGACGGAGTCCTGGAGGTTGAGATCCCTCGACGCATGGTGCTAGTTGTGACGAGGGACCAACACACCTCTTTGGTCCCGATATCCCGGAGGGGTGGACGGGCCAAGTGGCTAAGTGGCTGGTCAACTCGGGCCGGGCACCTGGGATTCTTTCCAGTGTCTGCCGGCTCGGCCGGTTGAGATCAAGGGGTTGCGGTGCTGGATCCCGGTCGGTGTGGTGAGTCGCCTCTTCCGCCCGGGTGAAGACGCCGCCTGCCACCTATAGCTCCTCGGGCGCCTGGCGTCATCCCGTCTGCGGGACCCAGGCGTCCCCCCAGTAGGGCCCCAGTGTGGTGGGGTGCCCGGGGAGCTGAAACCAAACATACTATATGGGTTTCTTCAATACAAAAACTCATACTGGACCCCAAGAGGACCAGAACACCGACTCACCCAGTGGAGATCGCACCACCAGCCCGACACTGGCGGAGGCATACTGCCCGACATGTTCTCCGCACAGTCGCAATCCTGGTAGAGATCGGCGTCTTGTTCACACGAGTACCACGTCGACGTCAAGTAAAGCTATACCACGCGTTTTAATATTTTAATCCGTTGACCCAGAAAAGACCCTATCATCTCTTTCGCCCTTCCAGCGTAAGAGAGAGGATGTGGCCACCTCGGGATCGTCACGTGCTGTGTCAAACTACGGGACGAAGGGATAGAGGTGGAGTTTCGAAGTCAAGAAGACGCAAGGAGGGTTTTAGACATGGACAACTTAATTTATGGCATACGGACCCCAGAAGGCACAAGCGACATTGTCATTCCAACAAAAGTTGAACCACATGATACGAAAAACTTTTGCAAAGTGGTGATAAGCCTGTGATCTAAGGGATGTCTCGGAGGCTGAGATAGTTGACGGATTAACGGAGTATGGTGTGGTAGACGCGCAAAGAATGAAGGTGCAAAGGGGAAGGGAACTCCAACCGACTCCCCCGCAGTGGGGTCAGCCTCGTTACTCGGCTGGCCAGGGAATTGGCGCTCCCTCGGGGTAACATAGCCGCCCCGATAAGGGGTGTGGAAACACGGAGGTGTTTCCGGGGGCTCGTATAGTCCTCATCGTCCATCCCTCTTCAAATTCCCTATCCACCCCGTGCCAGCGACCTTTGGTATGTTCTCCATCCAACCCTCCTGAGTCGCCGTTTAGTCAAACGGAACAACTCTTTCGCTTTATCTCAGAAATAAAGTTTCATGTGGTGTATACTCCCCATTAACCCATTGCATAGAACGCAGTAAGACAATTACGTTCTAATTTGTATCTCGACCGGAACTCGTTTGGAAATGTAGTGTATGTGACTAGCCTTCGCTTAGTCAATACCGTGTGACAAACTATGTTATGGGCGCTGCATGACCACTGCAGTCGATGCGCCCCTAAGCAATAAAGAAACAACAAAGAAACAATAATAATAAAGAAACAACAATAAAGATAAAGAACAACTCCAACAACAACTCCATAAAGAAACAACAACTCCAACCGACTAATATCAGCCTCACTTTCAGCTCCACTGACCTGCCATCAGCAATGCAAGTAAGCTACATAAGAGTGAAATTGCGAATCTTCGTCAAGAATCTATTGAAATGTTTCCGATGTCAGCAGTATGGTCATACAACTAGGTATTACCACGACCGCCCTGCGTGTGGATTGGACATGTGGATACCACATGTCAGAATTGCTCCAGATCTTCGGGGGCTGCTTTAAAGTGCATTTTGATGGAAATGTCTTCATTTCCAGCTATGATGCTTTTGTAAACTCAATGTGATTGTGAATTATCATTCATCATTAAGGTCATTTTCTTACTGGGGTGAATATGCATTGGAGGATTCTTTGTACATAGTCACATCCTAGACCGTAAATCTTAGTAGCTTGAGGTGCACTGTGTGCATGAGTTGGTTCACAGAGATCCGTGACCCACTAAGAGGAACACTGAATGCACTTGAGAAAAATTGGACCAACTGCAGTGCAAAAGATGCTATTAAGAAGAGGATTTGCGGCCATGCATGTCCAAAAAGAAGAAAATAATTAGTGACCAGCTCAATTGTTCTGTGGAGAGGCCTAATCTACCACCATCGTTTCTGAGTCGTCAGATTTGATCCCTAACTTTCCATCCAGTTTGAAGGTTTTCTTTTGGTATCCCTTGATAAGTCACATCACATTGCTGAAATTGCACCTATACAGATCACCCCAAAATGCCAAATTTCACACTTTCAGGCATTCCAGTTCATAGCGCCCGGTCGCCACGACGCCAACGTTCGTGCACGTGCACACCCACCCTGTGTATTCGGCGCATTCGGCACACTATCTGCGATTCCGTGGTTTCCGATAGGCCTCCCACGATTTGCTAATTTCTGTCACATGATAGATAGTTTTATTCCGTATTCGACGTGTGAAATGCTTCGGATAGAAGTTTGCTGGCAAAAGACGATTATTCAATTCGATGATTGGTTCTTGTTTTACACATTTCTCTTGGTTAAGTAACCCGGAGACCCTCTGCGCTTTGATGCACGTCAGCTCTGTTAAATATGCCCCCAAGTTGGCTTCTGAACCTAGGTGCTGGATCGGTGTTCTTTTTTTGGGATCGGTTTTCTTTTCTTCGTCTGCGGATGTTTTACGGCTGCAGCATTGCCTCTTCTAACACGTAAACTGGGTGGGATGCATCCCACCTAGTGCAGTAAAAAATCCCACCTAGTCAAAAGGAGTTTCAATGGAGAATGCAACGAAAAACAAATGTTAACATAGTTTCGGCGGCCTAAGTAGTTTTTCCTTGAAACGGTGCATTTTTATCACGAAGAAAACATGGCAACAAGTCGGCAGCATACTGAGGTCATATCGGCGAGGAAGGCTCACACGTGAAATGTTTCAGCAGAAAATCCACGTTACAAAGCCAGCAATTGGGTCGATTAATGTTGGTATCACAAAAACACGACCTACTAGTCTGTTACGCACAACACAGGGGAGCGGGGCGACGCGAGCCAGGCCGCATGACACGCGTGACGACAGCTGGATACTCATTTACTGTCTTTTTTCGATGTTGCAAATATGAAGACACAGACGAAGTTAGATGTCTTTGTAAAAAGGCAAGGTGTGTAACGTGGTGGTATGTTGATCGGTTCTCTCCTCCCCGAGAGATAATACCGACTTTACCTTGGGCAAACGCTGCCACCCACACGCCGAGAGGTTGTGGGGCCATCGAGAACCACGCCGGGGTTGGAAAAATGCGTCGGATACCCTAAAAATATCGCTGGGCACCAAAATTCGCTCTAGAACTCTGAAGATACGTCGAGGGCCCCAAAAATGGCGGGACCATGAAAATGTCGCCGCGGCACCAAAATCGCACTGATCCATGGAAGTCGCATCGGTGGCCGAAAGAAAAACTTTCGATGTGTTCTACTGCTCCTCCACTCTCCAAGTAGATTATGCAGCCTCCGTCTGTACCACGTCATGTAATACGGACAGAATGGCAAATAAAATAATGTTGCAGTTTCCATCAGTTATTTTTATACATGGTTGATACACACAATCTTATTAATTAAATGGCAAGCGATATTGCACCAGTCTACGACAGTACATCTCATACCTCCATATATGTTCTGATAAGAAAATGTAATTACAAGCATGCCGTGATTGACTCGTTACGACTTCGTATTACGTTGTGTACACCAGGTCACATACCACATGCATTGCGTCTGGGACAACAGAAACAATGCGGAGATGTGTTGACTGGCAGGGTGGTTGCTACGCTGTTTGGCTCTTGCAGAGTTGAAGAAACACACGAGCTATATTACCAGGTCCCCACAGAAACGAGCGGCATACCACAGCCGTTCAACACCCGTTTAACACGTCGAATGATTATCTAGACGCAATGGCGCATGACGGGCTGGCAGTGTCAGAGTGCCCACTCAACTGACAAAAAGACAAAAACTATTCAAATTCTCACTGAGAGAAACGCGAGACATGAGATGCACATCTGAGAAACCATGGTCACTTGTCACAACCGCGTCCTGAACCGCGAAGCTCCAAAACACAACCAAACCCATATCGACTGCCTGGCGCGAAATGGCCTATCGCCGCCTAACATCACGTCATCGGTTTCCGGTCACCGCGTATATCGCTCGAAGTCACCACCATAGCTCGTCGTCTTAGAGAGCAGCCAATCACTCCAACTCCACCAGCACCTGTTCGTCCTCAACGGTGTCGCCCTCCTGCACGTGGACGGCCTTGACCTTGCCCGAGGCGGCCGCGACCAGCGAGTTCTGCATCTTCATGGCCTCGATGACGCACACCTCCTGGCCCTCGGAGACGACGTCGCCGGCTGCCACGGCCACCGACTTCACCAGGCCTGGCATCGGCGACTGCACCAGTCGACTGACGTCCGCCTGACAAAGGGACACGTGTCGGTACTGCAGCGGCTGACATTCATTATCACTACTACCACCACACAACACATTACTAGCGTCAGACACTGCTTAGGTAAACCAAGTTTTGCTCTGGACATTAGATCATAGGCTCATCCAGAATGCACTCAAGTATTGCACGCTATTTATATTACTAGTTTTTGTAAATGCCACGCGAATACTTGCACATTCAGATTTGACAATAGCTCAACTTCAGTTCGAGTAACTCCGCCAACAACCTGGCCAGGGTCGGAAATCCTCAGCATTACTGCATGCGTGCTTCGATGAGCCAAACAGACCGGATAACACCTGCTCGCTACCGCCCGACTGCCTGCTGTCCCACGGTGCCAGCAGGCCTGGCAGTCACCAGTGTACTACTCGTCGGCCAGGTCACCACACGCAGGGTGGGGAACGTTGCCCTAGTTTTCTCGAAAGCTCGCCTTTATAATGACCAGACGTTCCCGGTCCTGTACTCAGACGTTTCTGAAGGCACTTTGAACAGGAAATTTCCGTTTGAAACCAGAGAAGATGCTCTTTCTTACCTCTTCCCTCTTTGGCATC
Organism: Imbricaverruca yamaguchii; assembly: GCA_034440575.1. Taxonomy (NCBI): domain Eukaryota; kingdom Metazoa; phylum Arthropoda; class Thecostraca; family Neoverrucidae; genus Imbricaverruca; species Imbricaverruca yamaguchii. Next base: position 576,056 of record JAOTOL010001579.1, read on the forward strand.
AGCTTGAAATACTCGTAAGCAGTATCCGAATATATTTGTATGTCGAACTCTGTGCCTCGGAACCTGTAAGGATTATAATTGCAAAAAAATGTAAATCTTCATATCATTGCAAGTGGATGCATTCTGCATATTCATCATGTAACAAGTCATCAGCAAACGCCACACACATGGATATTATAGCAATATTGCAAGGTACATGGGGAAGGAAAACAAAGCAAGCTTGTCATCGTTTCCATTATAAAGCACTGTCAGCTAATGGTTTAGGCATCGGTGTGAAATGCGACCAAATTTAAGAGTCAATATAATATATGGATTTAATAAACATTTAGTATGCTATTTGGATTCTAGGGCCCCTCGACCAACAATTGTGATCATTTAGCGCCCATATTTAATACAGTTACTAGACCATATTTATTAATGATACCCCGCATTGCGTATAACACGTAGAATTCTGAAATGTATATGAAAACTGACCTCTATCAGGAACTTGCTTTCCTTCTGTGAACAGATGACTTCCATGCGACATCACAACACACAACCGCGGTAACTACCACTTTTCCACCTTACTCGATTACAGGCATCTATGCTATCACAATCTTGCCAATATGTATAGTTCATTTGTCGATAATATCGCTTCCCAGTAACTTTTCGTATCGTATTGTCAAATTGCTTCGGTGCCATGGGGTGATTTGATGTATTCGCCTGCCACCCTCCACTCTTCGAAAACATGAATTCCAGGGCAGTGATGTAACCCTACATAACTCTGTAAATCTGATCACCATGGTAAACATATTACATATACCTGGCGTGTAATCCAGAGAATAGCAGCCCTCCCTTCTCACCAGGTATCTACATATCCCTTGCTTTCAACACGGCCATCCAAAGAACTTTATGTTCTTTTACGTCGCATTCAACCGCTAGGTCATACAGCGTCGCCAACCTCTCACACCGATTGGTAGCGGGAGGACTCGGCAATGCCGCCGGTTGTGCGACCCGAACCCACAATCTTGCGCCCAAGGGTCCGACACTACCAACAGGGCTACCGCGGCCCCAACACGACCATCCAGGCAACTGACGTGGCTGGCTGGTTATTTGGCCTTAGGGGCGCATCGACTGTTTCGGTCATGCAGCGCCGAAGGCAACTGACATGCTGATGTGATCCGACACAGCTACCTGAGCCTGGAGTCGCCCTTGAGTCCGCGTCTGACGAGCTGCACGATCTCCAGCTCGCCATCCACGGTGAGGTCCATGACGGGCTGTGCCAGGGTGAAGTTGTCGGCGACGGCCAGCCGCCGGCCGCCGCACTCCACCTCGAAACCACCGTCCGCCAGCCGCACGGTGCACGGCACGTGGCCGGCCGAGCACAGCATCACCTGGCGGCGCCGGCGGCAACTAGCGTCAGCCTCGTCCTGGCCGACCGCCAGCACGGTCGGCCGGTACTGGACCGCCGTTACCGCCCCCCCCCCCCACCGGCCGGCGTTCAGAGAAGGAAACGACGTCACCGTTAGTGAGTACCATTTGAAGGGCATGGGAAGCAGTGTTGGTGGGTAGCTGGTGGCTATAGGACAGTTGCAGGTGCGATATGTGCAGTACCACTTGATGGTCATGGGAAGCAGTGTTGGGGAGCAGGTGGTGGTGGTTGGAGGACGGTAAGTGCAGTACCACTAAATGAAGACGACCGAGCATGTGATAGACTCGACAACTAAGGCACACCGAACGCAAACGAAAGTAGGTAATTGCAGCATACTATATGTAGGCAGAACACGGAACGCAGAGTATACCTATTGCACACAGTACAGCACAAGCAGCAACTCTGAAACATCAACAAAACAAGCAGAAACACACACAAGTAAATAGCCCCTCCCTCCCCCAGCATACATAATAGAACATCAAACGTGCCGCATTCCGCCTATTAATAACTGAACGAACATTCATTAATATCACACCACATACAGTGTGATTCCTAGCGTCAATGGAACCCGCCACAGAGACGCGAGAGGAGGATGGAAGTGAGCAAAACCCTGGGAATGTTGCCAACAATTACAAATATCACACACAGGACCGCTGCGACTGGTGCAAACATGAGACGTAAAAGACACGCCTAGGGAATTCTGGCGATCGGGTACCGTTGCTGTTGTTTGATTTCGGACAACTACTGCTCTGGTTATGTCGAAACTTCTTGCCACGGTTGGTACTGCCACGGCAGACCGAACCAAGCAGAGACATGTCGAAGGCAGAACACAAGCAATGCCAAATCAGAGATCTGGCAAGATATCGCCAGACCAAATACAACCTTAGCCAACTGGACCGACCACAGACCATACACAGCAAAACCAGACCAGAACCGACCATGCGGGACCAAGCCGGAACATACCCAGTCACAAATCATTACAATCAGACAAAGCCCAACTGTGCTAACCCGGGCCCGTACCAGGCCCGTCTCACAATCGAAAGATTGTGGGCTCGAGTCTCGGCTGTCGCTACTCTTCGCCCGCGACCAATCGGCGTGAGAGATTGGCGACGCCACATGACTCTACGGTCGATGGTCGTAAAACCAATAATCGAACCGAACCGAACCGAACCTGAAAGATACTGAGAATAACATCTTACAACGATGGCCAGCCTGTTATTCGCCATCCATTCGAAATTTCGAAACCAATGACCACCACCAGGCCGGCAGCTGACTCTGCCGGCCGCCACGCAGCGGACGGCTCGGCAGCGGACGCTCACCGTGTGCCAGCGGTGCGCCACTGGCTGCAGGGCGTGCGCCCCGCTGACGGCGACCGAACGCCGCTGGTGCTTCACGTACAGCACCGCCGAGATCGCCGCCAGACGATCCAGTGCCTCCGGCGTCAGCTGGTGACCGTGGAAGCCCTCCGGGTACACCTGTCGACGACGGACGAGATCGGTGGCTACAACCGCTCGGGAACGCCCGCTGTGGCCGAGGTCACTGGTATCGTCAGCTGGGGTCGATGTCACTGATGTCGCCAGTTATGGGTGTCACTGGAATCTCGCCGGCTGTGGGTGATGTCACTGGTGTCGCCGACTGTGGGTGAGGTCACTGATGTCGCCGGCTGTGGGTGTCACTGATGTCGCCGGCTTGGGTGTCACTGGTGTCTCGCCGGGTGTGGGCGAGGTCACTGGTGTCTCGCCGGCTGTGGGTGTCACTGATGTCGCCGGCTGTGGGTGAGGTCACTGATGTCGCCGGCTATGGGTGATGTCACTGATGTCGCCGGCTGTAGGTGAGGTCACTGGTATCGCCGGCTGTGGGTGAGGTCACTGATGTCGCCGGCTGTGGGTGATGTCACTGATGTCGCCGGCTTGGGTGTCACTGGTATCTCGCCGGCTGTGGGTGATGTCACTGGTGTCGCCGACTGTGGGTGAGGTCACTGATGTCGCCGGCTGTGGGTGTCACTGATGTCGCCGGCTTGGGTGTCACTGGTGTCGCCGGCTGTGGGTGTCACTGATGTCGCCGGCTGTGGGTGTCACTGGTGTCGCCGGCTGTGGGTGAGGTCACTGGTGTCGCCAGCTGTGGGTGATGTCACTGATGTCGCCGGTTGTGGGTGTCACTGGTGTCGCCGGCTTGGGTGTCACTGGTGTCGCCGGCTGTGGGTGAGGTCACTGGTGTCGCCGGCTGTGGGTGAGGTCACTGATGTCGCCGGCTGTGGGTGATGTCACTGATGTCGCTGGCTGTATGTGCCACTGATGTCGCCGGCTGTGGGTGAGGTCACTGGTGTCGCCGGCTGTGGGTGAGGTCACTGATGTCGCCGGCTGTGGGTGATGTCACTGATGTCGCTGGCTGTATGTGCCACTGATGTCGCCGGCTGTGGGTGAGGTCACTGGTGTCGCCGACTGTGGGTGAGGTCACTGATGTTGCCGGCTGTGGGTGAGGTCACTTATGTCGCCGGCTGTGGGTGATGTCACTGATGTCGCCGGTTGTGGGTGTCACTGGTGTCGCCGGCTGTGGATGAGTTCACTGGTATCCCCGGGAAACTTCGAGCGAGCTCTCAGGCTGGTCGGTTTGTTGTCGCCAGGCCGTGACCAGAGGAGGCATTGTGTAGTGGCGGTTGCTAGGCGGTCGGTGAGATAGGTGGCACCGATGTAACCGAGCACCTGACACGACACCAACTGCCTGGCCACTGTATACTTGCTAGGTCTGACCTGCCGGCTGTAGGTAGTCGGCGGTGACCTGACAACTGATCTCCGGCAGGTAGTCGGCGGTGACCTGACCGCTGACCTCAGGCGGATAGTCCGTGGTGACCTGACCACTGACCTCAGGCAGGTAGTCGGTGGTGACCTGACCGCTGACCTGCAAGTAGTTGGTGGTGACCTGATCACTGACCTCCGGCAGATAGTCAGTGGTGACCTGACCGCTGACCTCAGGTGGGTAGTCGGCGGTGACCTGACCGCTGACATCAGGCAGGTAGTTGGTGGTGACCCGACCACTGACCTCAGGCAATCGGTGGTGACCTGACCACTGACCTCCGGCAGGTAGTCAGTGGTGACCTGACCACTGACCTCGGGCGGGTAGTCCGTGGTGACCTGACCACTGACCTCAGACAGGTAGTCGGTGGTGACCTGACTGCTGACCTCCGGCAGGTAGTCGGTGGTGACCTAACCACTGACCTCAGGCGGATGGTCCGTGGTGACCTGACCACTGACCTCGGGCGGGTAGTCCGTGGTGACCTGACCACTGACCTCAGACAGGTAGTCGGTGGTGACCTGACTGCTGACCTCCGGCAGGTAGTCGTGGTGACCTGACCTCTGACCTTCGACAGGTGGTGACCTGACCACTGACCTCCGGCAGATAGTCGGTGGTGACCTGACCGCTGACTTCAGGCGGATAGTCGGCGGTGACCTGACCTCTGACCTCCGACAGGTAGTCCGTGGTGACCTGACCACTGATCTCAGGCAGTGCGGTGGCACTATCCTGGTGACCTGACCACTTTGGCCTCCGGCAGGTAGTCCGTGGTGACCTGACCACTGACCTCAGGCGTAGTCGGTGGTGACCTGACCACTGACCTGCTCGTGGTGACTGACCTCCGACAGGTAGTCCGTGGTGACCTGACCACTGATCTCAGGCAGTCGGTGGTGACCTGACCACTGACCTCCGGCAGGTAGTCCGTGGTGACCTGACCACTGACCTCAGGCAGTCGGCGGTGACCTGACCACTGACCTCAGGCAGTCGGCGGTGACCTGACCACTGACCTCAGGCAGTCGGTGGTGACCTGACCACTGACCTCAGGCGGATAGTCGGCGGTGACCTGACCTCTGACCTCCGACAGGTAGTCCGTGGTAACCTGACCACTGACATCATGCGGGTAGTCCGTGGTTACATGACCACTGACCTCAGGCAGTCGGCGGTGACCTGACCACTGACCTCCGGCAGGTAGTCCGTGGTGGCCTGACCACTGACCTCAGGCAGTCGGCGGTGGCCTGACCACTGACCTCCGGCAGGTAGTTGGTGGTGACCTGGCCGGCGATGAAGCGCGGCTCGGTCAGGATGTCCCGCAGCAGCGGCACGTTGTGCGTGACGCCACGGATCACGTACGAGTCGAGCGCCGCCCGGCTGCGCGCGATCGCCTGCTCGCGGCTGTCGCCGTACGCCACCAGCTTGCAGATCATCGGGTCGTAGTAGATGCTGATGTCGGAGCCCTCCTCGACGCCCGAGTCGCAGCGCACCTGGGGGCGAGTCGCCACCGCTGTTGGTCTCTGGTGATGCGCTGACGCGGGCTCACCGGCTCACCGGCTCACGGGCTTACAGGCTCACGGGCTCACAGGCTCACGGGCTCACAGGCTCACGGGCTTATAGGCTCACGGGCTCACGGGCTCACTGGCTCACAGGCTCACGGGCTCACAGGCTCACGGGCTCACTGGCTCACTGGCTCACGGGCTCACAGGCTCACGAGCTCACAGGTTCACGGGGTCACAGGCTCACGGGCTCACTGGCTCACTGGCTTACGGGCTCACGGGCTCACGGGCTCACCGCCACGCCATATCGCTGCCATTGGTGAGGCCGGCTACTGCGGCCGTGGTCCAGGTGTTGCAGTGTTAAAATAACGGCTTTTCGTTAGGTGCGAGATCCCAAAAAGAGCATTGCAGAATGTCGAAATGTGTCATAGAAGCATGCCAGTTAAGATATAGTTTCAGTTCTTGGAGCTTAATTTTGAGCCAGGGTGATTATAAGTGCATGCTCTTTTTATTTAATTTATGCAACATTTAATATATGGGAGCCTATATTTACGATAACGGGTGCGATACCATGGTTTCGGCAGATGGCATTGTTAGCACACATATATAATCTCTGTACCTGTGATTGTGTTACGAGATGCTTGTGTATGGCCAATTGTAATGCTGATCATAATCATGATACTTATACACTAAATGCTCCTAGAAATGAGTCATGAAAACTTCATAAGCACACACGAACAGGCACACTATCGATACTTCCTTGGGAAGGATGTCTGTACAGCGATCAGGTGATATATTCCTATTTCACGAATAATTTATCACCGAGGTGTTGACATCTCAACATACAGTCTATCCTTCCGTGCCCCACACACACTCAAGCTGGGGTCCAGGTCAGAAAGGTGCCAAGGTATCTGCATACGAGCTGCATGCCTGCTGCAATGAAACTGCGTCGAAAGAGCCGAGTCGAATTAGATTTCACGTGGCGACACGAATTAATAGCGACACGAACAGTAACTTTTCGACCAGCCCACTGTTTGTATCATCGCTTACCCCCGGCAGGTGGTTGGGCTCGATGTACTTATTTAGCCTTCCCACCGACGGGAGCCCGAAGTTCTTGAAGGGATCTTCAGCATACACGCGCGACTCAATAGCCCATCCTCGGATCGGTATGTCTTCTTGCTTCAGCTTCAGCGGATACCCTGGAAACGGAAGAATAATAATGCATCGCAGCCTGTTCAGCTTCAGTGGATAACCTAGGAACGGAATAATAATGCATCGCAGCTTGTTACAGCTTCGGTGGACACCTGGTTAGTAAGATATTTTGGCTATAGGGCGCATCGGCCATGTTGATCACACAGCAGTGCATATGCCCAGAATGTGGTATTATTGCATCACAGCCTGTGTCGGTTCCAGAGGATGGGCTGGGAATAGGATAATAATGCATCATATCTTAGTAAGGAAAAAGCCGCTGCCAGGTAAGATATATATCATCTCGTGATGGATGATATGTAGCTTATCAGCCGTGTAACACAAAAAAAAAACAGGCTGATATCAAGATGGCACAAATGTGCCGCAGATCTATCCACATCAGGCCATGCCGGTGAACAAGGCAATTCAGCTCATTCCCTCATCCACAGTCAGTATTGCGTGCATAGTTCAGAAATGTCCGTATTTCCTGGTCAGTCATTATGGAAATATTAAAAACTAAGTTGATCTTAAGGATCCAGGAGCGACTCAATGTTAGGAAAAAATTGTAAATATGCATTGTGACGTTTCGGCCAAAGGCCATTGTCAAATACTGGGCAATGGCCAAAACGTCACAATACATATTTACAATTTTTCCAACATTGAGTCGTTCCTGCATCTTGAGATCAACTTAGTTTTCAATATATCCACAGTCAGTATGACAGACTTGTGAGCACACCACCGGCGCTGATGCAGTGCGGTATGCAGCTCGTGGTGCAGTATGCAGCTCTCACCTTTGGCCACGCGGATCATCTGATGCACCAGGTCGACACCAGTGATGCACTCGGTGATGGGGTGCTCCACCTGCAGGCGTGTGTTCATCTCCAGGAAGTAGAAGTTGCGCTGCGAGTCGACCAGGAACTCGACGGTACCGGCCGAGCTGTAGCCGATCCGCTTGGCCAGCGCCACCGCCTGCTGGCCCATAGCGCGCCGCGTCTCCGCGTCCAGAAACGTGCTGCGGTAGCGGACACGGCCTATCAGTGGCGGACACGGGCCGTCAGTGGCGGACACGGACTGTCAGTGGCGGACACGGGCCGTCAGTGGCGGACACAGACTGTCAGTGGCGGACACGGGCCGTCAGTGGCGGACACAGACTGTCAGTAGCGGACACGGGCCGTCAGTGGCGGACACAGACTGTCAGTGGCGGACACGGGGCGGCAGTAGCGGACACAGACTGCCAGTGGCGGACACGGGCAGTCAGTGGCGGAAACAGGTTAAGAGCCGTGCTAAATGGTACAAAGTCATCATGACAAAATGTTTTTAGTGGAATCCCCGGGTCAGGACATGGGCCACTACTGTTCATTATATTTGTAAATAACATCGAAAGTGGCCTAAGCAGTAAAATTTTAAAATTTGTAGATGATAAGGAAGTTTTTAAAAAAAAAAAAAGGTAAAATGAGCATATCTCGCTGCAAAAACTTAGACGAACTTGTGAAGTGTTCCGAAGAATGGCAAATGAAATTTAACTTTGATAAGTGCAATATCATGCATGTAGGTAAGCAGCATATGAAGGCTCCATACTTGATGGGTGGCCAAGTGCTATCAGTGACTCAACAGGAGAAGGATTTAGGTGTTATTCTAAACACAAAATTGGGGGCATCAGAACAGACCAAGGAAGCCAGGAAGAAGGCACTGAGAATGCTTGGGGCAATAAATAGGAATGTATCATACAGAAGTGAAGAAGTCATCAGGAAGCTTTACTGTGCATATGTCAGGCCACATTTGGAATACTGCATCCAAGCTTGGTCTCCTAGCTATGAAAAAGATTGTTGGCTTTTAAGAGAGTACAAAAGAGGGCTACAAAAATGGTTAAGGGTAAAAGCAACCTGGCATATGAGGAAAGATTGAAGAAATTGAATGTTTTCACTTAGATATAGAAGGCTGAGAGGAGATCTCATCGAGGTCTTTAAATTTATCCATGGTCTGGAGAGGGGATATCTTGGGGAAATGTTTGAATTTAACAGTAATGATGCAATTAGATGTCATCAATTCAAAATTAAAGTTAACCACAGCCAGACTTTCTTTAAAGTTAAAGACAGACTTTCTTCACGAACAGAGTAGTAGAACACTGGAACCAGCTGCCAGAAATCATTGTCAGTAGCAGCACATTGAACATCTTTAAAAACAGCATAGACAATTACTATAAGAATAGAGGGCTATTTTCAGTATTACAAGGGCTGATTGACAGATTTGGTGGGCAACTGGTAGAGTGTACAGAGTGCAACCAAGAAGGGCTCTTGTGGCTCATAGTTGCACTAATCTTTTATGTCTTTATGTTTTTACACAAACTGTCAGTGGCGGACATGGGCTGTCAGTGGCGGACACGGACTATCAGTGGCGGATACAGGCCGTCAGTGGAGGACACAGACTGTCAGTGGCGGACACGGGCCGTCAGTGGCGGACACGGGCCGTCAGTGGCGGACACGGGCTGTCAGTGGCGGACACGGACTGTCAGTGGCGGACACGGGCCGTCAGTGGCGGACACAGACTATCAGTGGCGGACACGGGCCGTCAATGGCGGACACGGGTCGTCAGTGGCGGACACGGGACGGCAGTGGCGAACACGGGCCGTCAGTGGCGGACACGGGTCGTCAGTGGCGACCAACACCCGGGACTGACTGGTCAGGCAGAGGGCTCGGAAAAGACTATGGTCAAGCAGAAGACCTCTGAGATTGGCCGGAGACGGCCGGGAGAGGCTGTGGTCTGGCGAGAGAACATGAGAGACTGGTCAAGTAGATGGCCCGGGAGAGACTGATTCCTGACAGGGTGCCCAGTAAATACTGGTCGTAGCACAAATATCTAACACGGGTTGCAATCAGTCACGACGTGAACCCGACACAGGCTGTGTTCAGGAAGAGGAGGCCCGCGACCGACCGTGTTTATCCACATCTCCAACCAGAAACAAGCCATGTTCAGGAGCAGAGCGGGCGAGGTGTTATACCAAAATGGGGAAACTCGATCCTGACTTGAGAACACCGACCAGCAAAAGCAGTGCATGAGTAGAGGCGTTCAGACATTGAAATCGGCAAGTTTCACAGTGCTTCAATTTTCCATGCAACTGGACACAGTACAAGAGCGCCCAGTGGACTGAAGGTCGGGAGAAATGTCAAAAGTACCTTGGCGCCTCCTCGATTACTTTCTGGTTACGTCTCTGAATGGAGCATTCCCTTTCATTCAAGTGGATTGCGTTGTTGAACTGGTCAGCCAGAACCTGAAAGAGCAAAAAAAAAAGTGATGACAAAAAATACATATAGCATAGCAGTGTCCCATCTTTACTGCATGTCCAATGTATGAAGGAAAAATGGAGTCTCATACGGATGAGCATGACTGTAGCAACAACCTATGTTTAAACTAAATGGATACGCCTATATCTAAACAGGCCTAGACCCATTATAATATACCAACTACAAGTGGTGGAAATGGAACACTTCCTCAAACATACGTTGCTGACTGCAACATAGGAACGCCAAAGGCATGCCTTTAAAATAGCGCAGGGCAAGGGATAAAGGAGACATCCACAATAAAAAGGTGCTAAAATACAGGATGACAGCCAAAAGGTGAATGGGATGAATAGCAAACACGAGCATATTCGAATCAAATTGTATCACATATGTTCTACCTCGGATAACGTACCGGAGCTTAACACGCGCCCTGGAGGGCCTCTGAAAATTTTTCGAGTTAGGGGTCGCTAAAGATATCGACTCCTATAAAGGAAGAAAAAAAAAAGGGGGGAGGGGGGGGAAGTAATTAATTATTTAAAAATTTAATAACCTTAAGTAATATCTTAAGGGAAAAAAAAGTAAAAAATAAAAAATTCTTTTATATTTTTTTTATTAAGAAAAAATTTAATAATTAAAAAAAAAAAAAAAAAAAAAAAATAAAAAAAAAAAAAAAAAAAAAAAAAAAAAAAAAAAAAAAAAAAAAAAAAAAAAAAATAAAAAAAAAAAAAAAAAAAAAAAAAAAAAAAAAAAAAAAAAAACCACCAACCCCCCCAAACCAACAAAAAAAAAAAAAAAAAATAAATTACTTACCCCCCCAACCAAACCCAGCCGGGACACCCCCCCCGCCCGGGGGGGGGGGGCCCAAAAAAAAAAAAAAAAAAAAGAAAAAAAAAAAAAAAAAAAAAAAAAAAAACAAAAAAAGGGGGGGGAGGGAGGGGGGACACCCCCCCCCCGTAAAAAAACAAAAAAAAAAGGTTTTAAAGTAAAATAAAAAAAATGTCAGCGCCAGACCGCAAATATCGGCGCTGATGCGCTTCCCGTATATAATGGCAAAAAAGAAGTGTTCTTGGGAAAACTAGCGACTTGTTTCATGTACATTGCCATGCTATATTGTTTCAAAGTCATGTCAAGTCACCGAGGTGAAGTCAGGTCAAGTTCATGACAGGTTAACACCCGCCCTGGATGAGGGATGGCGAAATCCGCCAACTCCTCCGATTTTCGTACATAACTCCATATTGTGCCGGCCGATTTACGCCAGTTTTGTGGCGTACCTACTTCGAAATTGCCGGCGCATTCATTAAAGCAAGAAAAATGAAAATCGGCCAATTATTTTTCAAGTTAGGGCCGCTGAAGTAAAAACAATTCGCTGCGCCAGACCACAAAAATCGGCGCAGCTGCGCTTCCGTATATTGGAAAAAGGCAAGTGTTCTTGACTACACTAGCGACTTGTTTGATGCATATTGTTATGCTATATAATTTAAAAGTCATGTTAGGTCACCGAGGTCAAGTCAGGTCAAGTTCATGACAGGTTAATGGAACCAAACTTGGTTAACTGGAATGTGTCATAAATGCAAATGACTGTCATGCGAGTGATATCACTTTACATGTTAATCCCTACACATCCCGAAATATAATGTTTGCCGTCGTGTGGCTAAGCGTTTCCATACTTCTTTGATGTATTTCGCTCCTTTCTTTGCGAAGCCGATTGTGCCGAGCCACCCAACGGAGCAGTCGGATTGGCAGCCCGGTTCTGGTATCTGGAGCAGGTAATAACCTAATAAAGTGCTCCTATATAGGTGACCTGAGGTCAAATGGCGGATCTGGCATCTGCATTGCATCATTAGTAATGTCCAAAACATCATTAATGCCGATTTTGGAGCATTTAGACACGATCACAGCGATCCATATTAATGAGAAGCCAAGCCACGCAAAACCAGAAAATTTTGCTATTTTGACCTCATTTGACCTTGAAGATGACTCATGACCCAGATATTGTGTGCAATGTTCATGACCCAAGGTCATGAACTTTGCACACAATAGAGTTCACTACCGTGCCCGTCCACCCTGTGAATTTCGTTGTTCTAGCCTTCATACGAGCCGAGATCTGGGGGGGGGGGGGGGCGGAATCCGCCCTCATCCAGTGCGCGTTATTTTCTGAGGCCCTCCAGGGCGCATGTTAAATACACAATGACAAACAGTATATTTCCGGATGTGTAAGGAGTAACATGCAAAGTGACAACAATTGCATGACAGTCATTTGCATTTATGACAACATTCCAGTTGACCAAGTTTGGTTCCATTAGCCTGTCATGAACTTGACCTGACTTGACCTCGGCGACCTAACATGCCTTTTAAATTATATAGCATAACAATATGCATCAAACAAGCCGCTAGTGTTGCCAAGAACACTTCTTTTTTGCCAATATACGGGAAGCGCATCAGCGCCGATATTTGTGGTTTGGCGCTGATATTTTTTTTTTTAACGACCCCTAACTCGAAAATGTTTCAGTCGAATTTCTTTTTTCTTACTTTAAACAACGCGCAGGTCATTTCTAAGCAGGTATACAAACAATTGCGTATATCGGCCCGTAAAATCTTGAGTTATCTACGAAAAACCGGAGGGGTGGGCGGATTTCGCCCCCCCCCCCTCCAGGGCGCGTGTTAAGTGACTCCTGGGGCTGAAGGATCACAGAAAATGAGGTCACATTCCGTATACTTACCTGGATTTCAATATGCCGCGGACCGTCCACGAATTTTTCCACCAAGATTCTGTCGTCACCGAAACTGGACGCGGCCTCCTGTCGCGACAGTCGGAACCCTTCCCTGGTATAGAGACACCAGTCACACAGCTATCTCAGATGATCATGTAGGTGGTCAGTAGCCAACAATCACCAGCTGTGCAATGTGCCGATTTGCTCCTCCCTGCCGCAAAGGTGGTAGCGGATACCGCCCCTCCCCCCCCCCGGTAATTGGGGAACTATTTGCATTGGTCTCCCATCACATACGGTATTCCAGTTCTCCATTCACTCTGGATGGGCCATAATGGCCATGTTAGTGACTAGCCAAGAACACATGCAAAAACGTGTCCAAACATGCACGTGACGTTATGTGTTGACATCACCAGAGCAGTATAATAACTCCGCGTGGACCGTGATAAGTTTGTCACTGACTAGCCAAGCACAAATGGAAAACCTGTCAAAGCATGCACGTCATGTAAGGTGTTGATATCACCAGAGCAGCATAATAATACCTGCTCAAATACCACTGAAACGGACATTGAGCGGCGTCATGAATGCGGTACAAAAGGCAATACAACGGAAGCGGACGGATGCGAAGACAGACACTATAATGCATCTCGTAGCTGAGCTCGTGTGCGCATCACAGCGTTAAAATAATGCTTTTTTTCCGTTAGGTGTGAGACGTCAAAATGGGCATACGAGAGAGGACTTTGGCAAAGAAACGATGTAGTTTAACATACTTTATATGTCCTTCGGACTCATTGTTAGGCAGATAGGGTACTTACAAGGATAACTTTTCATTTGCTTTGATAGATACCTAATTTGACGAGACTTATGTCCACGATAACGGCTAAAAAGCATACTATAGGGTGGTATTGTACAACCGACCACATCATGGCCAATCCTTTTACCCGGAAATCCGCTACGACACGAGCATCTCGTACCTTACAAGATTTTTGTGTATCGCGATCTGTGATAGTAAGCATGAACGTGACACTTGTAAACAGGATACGGCTAGAAATGAGGCATGAAAACTTCATCAACACAGATCGATAAGTACAATGTCGATACTTTTTTTTAAAGTGCGTCGATTCATTGTTCAGGAAGCGATATCACTTCCTATTCCACCCTAGTTCAAATGGGAGCTATATGCCAACGCAGTCGATGCGCCCCTAAGCCAAAATAACCAACCAACAAATCAGCCTAGTTCACGAATGACATATCCCTGGTGGATCACCTGGCCTGCTGGTCGTTGCGCGCGACCCGCATTCCCTTGCCGCCGCCGCCGGCGGACGCCTTGATCATGACCGGGTAGCCAACGTGCTGCGACACAGCCACACAGTGGTCGGCGTCGCGCACCTCGCCCTCGAACCCTGTCCACGACACGACGGCGCGCACGGTCAGCGGCACGGCCGCACACGGCTCCACACGTCACGGCGCCGCCAGGAGAGCATGACGATGCCATGACGATGCTAACGTAACGATGCCGGGAGACGGGAGATACAACACGGCACGATGACGGGAGAACAAAACGATGCCATGACGATGCTAACGTAACGATGCCATGACGATGCTAACGTAACGATGCCTGGATACGGGAGATACAACACGGCACGATGACGGGAGAACATAACGATGCCATGACGATGCTAACGTAACGATGCCGGGAGACGGGAGATACAACACGACACGATGACGGGAGAACATAACGATGCTAACGTAACGATGCCGGGAGACGGGAGATACAACACGGCACGATGACGGGAGAACAAAACGATGCCATGACGATGCTAACGTAACGATGCCATGACGATGCTAACGTAACGATGCCTGGAGACGGGAGATACAACACGGCACGATGACTGGAGAACATAATGATGCCATGACGATGCTAGCGTAACGATGCCGGGAGACGGGAGATACAACACGGCACGATGACGGGAGAACATAGCGGTGCCATGACGATGCTAACGTAACGATGCCGGGAGACGGGAGATACAACACGGCACGATGACGGGAGAACATAACGATGCCATGACGATGCTAACGTAACGATGCCGGGAGACGGGAGATACAACACGGCACGATGACGGGAGAACATAACGGTGCCATGACGATGCAAACGTAACGATGCCGGGAGACGGGAGATACAACACGGCACGATGACGGGAGAACAATGACGTAACGATGCCGGGAGACGGGAGATACAACACGGCACGATGACGGGAGAACATAACGATGTCATGACGATGCTAACGTAACGATGCCGGGAGACGGGATATACAACACGGCACGATGACGGTAGAACATGACGATGCCATGACGATGCTAACGTAACGATGCCGGGAGACGGGAGATACAACACGGCACGGCGTGGCCGCCCGACATGTCAAATAGGATGTCCAACACACGGCCAGGGCATGAGATGAGATATTCAACAGGCTGGTACGGCACGAGTTGACAGATCAGCCACGTGCAGACGACACCCACTAATGATACACCAGACAAATGACAACTGTGTGGGGTGGCGGACGACGATGAGTCTATATCGCTAACGTAGGTCAAAGGCGCTATAAAGCTCAGACAGCTAACAAAGGCTTCATGAGTTGGAGGTGGCACGCGAACGCTTCATTCCAATAGCCAATAGCCGGCAGTTGAGTGTACAAATCAGATGGTGCAATACGGGTCCAATATTTGGAATTCGAGTCATGGCAACACCACACGATTTACGACAAAGTTACACCTTCTCCCATGTCGAGGTGCAGGTACGTATCCATTTCCAGAAAGAAAACGTGGCACTTTTACACTTTACATGAAGGAATATGGATGTGTATGCACTATGAATTCACCTTTAGGCCATCGGCTTCCCATCATTTATATACACTACTCGTTTATAGCTCTTGTAAGCGCAGTGTTGGTTGGTTGGTTATTGGTTTTACGACACATCGACCGTTGAGTCATGTAGCGTCGCCAATCTCTCACGCCGATTGGTCGCGGGCGAAGAGTAGCGGCAGGTGAGACTCGAACCCACAACCTTTCGATTGTGAGACGAGCAACTTACCCCTAGACTACTCGTCCCCTGTAAGCGCAGTGTGTGAAGCGCAGATAGTGATATTGGTTGATATTGGTATTGTATTATGTTGGTGTATGAATGCTTGTTGCACATCTGCTTCCACTATTGACCACATATTTATCCCTTTTTTGCAAATATATGAGAGCTATACCCAGACTAGCCACAATAGCCACTTTACGTGGAGGGCATGCATAGTGAAATAAATAAATAAATTGGCATTCATAGAGTTGAAGATGTGCACAATGATGCTTAGATCTTTAGAGAGATAGCAAGAAATGCCATCAAAAGCCTCGATTAAGGACGCTAGGGCCACTAGAAGCGTCACTAGGGACACGTGCGGACAAGAGACGGATCATGGGGCTCCCTGCTGTACTCATAATCGGACACCATTCCCCGGCAGATAAATGGTGGACTGACCGCAACTGCTCCCTCTGCCCCTCCCGCGACTGCACTCGGACATCATTGGTTGGCTATTGGGTTTTAGGGGCGCATCGACTGCGTTGGTCATGCAGCGCCCCTCGGACGTCATTCCTCGGCGGAGAAAATGTGAACCGACCGCAGCTAGTTACTACCTCTCCCTCCCCCGCTCGCTCAAGCTTCGTCTTAGCTCATAATAACAACCCGAACGAAAACTAGCGAATGTGACACGGTGCATATATCGCATGGGTCTTCACTCACCTGGAATAGTGTTCACTCCAGCCTCAATGGCCAGCTTTTTGGACTGGATTTTATCGCCCATGCCAGTAATGGCGTTGGCATTTGGACCGATGAATGCAATGTTGTTTTTCTCCTGCAACAATTGACCAGAATACCGGCGTCAGAACGGAGCCCGACGTGACCACAGGAGTGGATGGAGCCAATTCATGGATGGAGCCAATTCATGAGGTGGCATGTACAGAACGCTCGTCCACACAAGGTTAAACTAGAATAGCAGACAACTCAGTGAAAGAATCACGTCCAAGCACGAATTCACGATACATATAATGTTGACAACGCAAGGATTGAGAAAACCAAAACCTATGTTTGAATCCCAATTCGTCCATATTTTCACATTACGCATTCGCCATTAATGCTTCTAAGCTTGCGTAACTGTGTATGGACCGGGCAATCAGTACTTAACCATCCCTGTCCAAGCAGTACCACACGCAGTGTCCGTACACAGCCTACTCCCGATGTAGAGAAACCAGGCAATCAGTACTTATCCAGCCCTGTCAAAGTAGTATCACAGGCAGTGACCTGAAAACGATTGTGTAGGTCGCTTTTCACGTGAGGTGTCAAAAGAGCCAACCAATGTTTAAAAGGCGCTAATGTATATAGATAGTGCATATTGATGAATAATCTTCTATGAACCTTGCTGATTGCATGCCAATGATGATTATGTCTGTCTCTGTGGTTTACCAGTCAGGGCGGTACTGCTTCCAGAAACCAGAAGCGCTTTTAAATATCAAAATCTCACTCATAATGCCGTGTAAAAAGCAAGCATGACAATTATTGACGTTGGAAAGAAAGAAGAGTGATGCCGATGCAATTCGCATTAAGTGTGGGTCTCCAATCAAATCTCAGAATTACATGGCACTGATCACACGTGCCCGCTTGTGCGCACATTGTGTCGTTGCGTCACGTCCGGCAGCCAAGCACTGGACCTCCTCACCAGCAGCCGGACGGCAGCCGAGCACTGCACCTCCTCACCAGCAGCCGGACGGCAGCCGAGCACTGCACCTCCTCACCAGCAGCCGGACGGCAGCCGAGCACTGCACCTCCTCACCAGCAGCCGGACAGCAGCCGAGCACTGCACCTCCTCACCAGCAGCCGGACGGCAGCCGAGCACTGCACCTCCTCACCAGCAGCCGGACGGCAGCCGAGCACTGCACCTCCTCACCAGCAGCCGGACGGCAGCCAAGCACTGCACCTCCTCACCAGCAGCCGGACGGCCCACCAGCCGCGAGCACTGCACCTCCTCACCAGCAGCCGGACGGCAGCCAAGCGCTGCACCTCCTCACCAGCAGCCGGACGGAAGCCAAGCACTGGACCTCCTCACCAGCAGCCGGACGGCAGCCGAGCACTGCACCTCCTCACCAGCAGCCGAGCACTGCACCTCCTCACCAGCAGCCGAGCACTGCACCTCCTCACCAGCAGCCGGACGGCAGCCGAGCACTGCACCTCCTCACCAGCAGCCGGACGGCAGCCGAGCACTGCACCTCCTCACCAGCAGCCGGACGGCAGCCAAGCACTGCACCTCCTCACCAGCAGCCGGACGGCAGCCGAGCACTGCACCTCCTCACCAGCAGCCGGACGGCAGCCGAGCACTGCACCTCCTCACCAGCAGCCGGACGGCAGCCGAGCACTGCACCTCCTCACCAGCAGCCGGACGGCAGCCGAGCACTGCACCTCCTCACCAGCAGCCGGACGGCAGCCAGCAGCACTGCACCTCCTCACCAGCAGCCGGACGGCAGCCGAGCACTGCACCTCCTCACCAGCAGCGGCAAGCACTGCACCTCCTCACCAGCAGCCGGACGGCAGCCGAGCACTGCACCTCCTCACCAGCAGCCAACGGCAGCCGAGCACTGCACCTCCTCACCAGCAGCCGGACGGCAGCCGAGCGCTGCACCTCTCACCAGCAGCGGACGGCAGCCGAGCACTGCACCTCCTCACCAGCAGCCGGACGGCAGCCGAGCACTGCACCTCCTCACCAGCAGCCGGACGGCAGCCGAGCACTGCACCTCCTCACCAGCAGCCGGACGGCAGCCGAGCACTGCACCTCCTCACCAGCAGCCGAGCCTGCACCTCCTCACCAGCAGCCGAGCACTGCACCTCCTCACCAGCAGCCGGACGGCAGCCGAGCACTGCACCTCCTCACCAGCAGCCGGACGGCAGCCGAGCACTGCACCTCCTCACCAGCAGCCGGACGGCAGCCGAGCACTGCACCTCCTCACCAGCAGCCGGACGGCAGCCGAGCACTGCACCTCCTCACCAGCAGCCGGACGCACCTCTACCAGCAGCCGAGCACTGCACCTCCTCACCAGCAGCCGGACTGCACCCTCCTCACCAGCAGCCGGAGGCACTGCACCTCCTCACCAGCAGCCGGACGGCAGCCAGAGCACTGCACCTCCTCACCAGCAGCCGGACGGCAGCCGAGCACTGCACCTCCTCACCAGCAGCCGGACGGCAGCCGAGCACTGCACCTCCTCACCAGCAGCCGGACGGCAGCCAAGCACTGCACCTCCTCACCAGCAGCCGGACGGCAGCCGAGCACTGCACCTCCTCACCAGCAGCCGGACGGCAGCCGAGCACTGCACCTCCTCACCAGCAGCCGGACGGCAGCCGAGCGCTGCACCTCCTCACCAGCAGCCGGACGGCAGCCACAGCACCCACCTCACCAGCAGCCGGACGGCAGCCAAGCACTGCACCTCCTCACCAGCAGCCGGACGGCAGCCGAGCACTGCACCTCCTCACCAGCAGCCGGACGGCAGCCGAGCACTGCACCTCCTCACCAGCAGCCAGCACTGCACCTCACCAGCAGCCGAGCACTGCACCTCCTCACCAGCAGCCGGACGGCAGCCGAGCACTGCACCTCCTCACCAGCAGCCGGACGGCAGCCGAGCACTGCACCTCCTCACCAGCAGCCGGACGGCAGCCGAGCACTGCACCTCCTCACCAGCAGCCGGACGGCAGCCGAGCACTGCACCTCCTCACCAGCAGCCGGACGGCAGCCGAGCACTGCACCTCCTCACCAGCAGCCGGACGGCAGCCGAGCAGCCGAGCACTGCACCTCCTCACCAGCAGCCGGACGGCAGCCGAGCACTGCACCTCCTCACCAGCAGCCGGACGGCAGCCGAGCACTGCACCTCCTCACCAGCAGCCGGACGGCAGCCGAGCACTGCACCTCCTCACCAGCAGCCGGACGGCAGCCGAGGCTGCACCTCCTCACCAGCAGCCGGACGGCAGCCGAGCACTGCACCTCCTCACCAGCAGCCGGACGCGCACCCTCACCAGCAGCCAGCAGCCGAGCACTGCACCTCCTCACCAGCAGCCGGACGGCAGCCGAGCACTGCACCTCCTCACCAGCAGCCGGACGGC
This sequence comes from Imbricaverruca yamaguchii, assembly GCA_034440575.1. NCBI lineage: Eukaryota > Metazoa > Arthropoda > Thecostraca > Neoverrucidae > Imbricaverruca > Imbricaverruca yamaguchii. Next base: position 596,101 of record JAOTOL010001579.1, read on the forward strand.
AGCCGAGCACTGCACCTCCTCACCAGCAGCCGGACGGCAGCCGAGCGCTGCACCTCCTCACCAGCAGCCGGACGGCAGCCGAGCACTGCACTTCCTCACCAGCAGCCGGACGGCAGCCAAGCACTGCACCTCCTCACCAGCAGCCGGACGGCAGCCGAGCACTGCACCTCCTCACCAGCAGCCGAGCACTGCACCTCCTCACCAGCAGCCGAGCACTGCACCTCCTCACCAGCAGCCGGACGGCAGCCGAGCACTGCACCTCCTCACCAGCAGCCGGACGGCAGCCAAGCCGAGCACTGCACCCACCAGCAGCCGGACGTGCACCTCCTCACCAGCAGCCGGACGGCAGCCGAGCACTGCACTTCCTCACCAGCAGCCGGACGGCAGCCAAGCACTACACCTCCTCACCAGCAGCCGGACGGCAGCCGAGCACTGCACCTCCTCACCAGCAGCCGGACGGCAGCCGAGCGCTGCACCTCCTCACCAGCAGCCGGACGGCAGCCGAGCGCTGCACCTCCTCACCAGCAGCCGGACGGCAGCCGAGCACTGCACCTCCTCACCAGCAGCCGGACAGCAGCCGAGCGCTGCACCTCCTCACCAGCAGCCGGACGAACTCGGCATTCTCCGAGAGGAAGCCGTATCCGGGGTGGACGGCCTGGGCACCAGTCCGGTGCACCGCCTCCAGCACCTTGTCCATGCAGAGGTAGGAGTCGCGCGCCGGCGCTGGCCCAATGCACACCGCCTCGTCCGCCAGCTTCACGTGCATCTGCGTCACAGATGTCGAGTGTCGAAGGTGTCATGCACATCTGCAGTGTTGGTGGGTGTCAAAGGTGAGCGTCATGTACATCTGCAGTGTTAATAGGTGTTAGATGTGAGTGTCATGTACACATGTGGTGTTAATGCATGTCATAGGTGAGTGTCATGTACATCTGTGAAGTCAATGTGTGTCGAAAGTGAGTGTCATGTACTTATGTTGTGTTCATAGGTGTCAAACGTGAGTGCCATGTACTTATGTTGTGTTCATAGGTGTCAAATGGGCGTCATGTGCATCTGTGATATGTGTGTGCATATTTTTACTTGTGTTAATGCGTGTCAAAGGTGGGTGTCATAATTTTGGTGGACAAAATGTAAATATGATGTTCATTTATAAGCATGCAACACATGCACAATTGCATTGGACAGGTGTAGTTGTGTGCAGTGCCCAAGCCTATGCAGACATAGGAGGGTGACAACAGATACTGCCGGCTGCATCTGGTATATCAGTCCGGGATGTAAATGGGAAGATTCGTCGGCTGATAATCTAGCCGACGGTTGACCTTTCGCGAGCTTCGTATATGTGTGCTTTTTGCTCCTGTATTTTGACGCAGAGTTTCACTGCCAGTTGCATTTTGCGTTATATTTCAGGCATTGCTAGGCACTGTTACATTTTATGACAGAGACCGCGGCAGAATTCAAAACGGACCACCATCGGGCAATTTTTCTGAGATAAACATTGACGAGATTCAAGATGAGACTATGGTTTTTCGTCCATATAAATTAAAAATTCCGAAGGATGAAGCCCGCTCAAAATTAGTCATGAACGTGACGTTGTGACGTCTGCACTTTCAGGATGCAAACTATTCTGTCAACGTAACCAAAATGCCACGATTAATATAAAATAAAAACCAAAGCAAAAGAAACGTAACCCTCGCCGAGCAGAAAACGTTCATTGAAGAAATGCACATCTTGAACTAGTACCTGATGAGCCAACATACAGCCTACCCATGCAGCTTGTGCAAACAAAATGCTGGCCATGGATCCGCACAATGCTACCAGTGCGAGCAGTGGTGTCATGGCCGCTGTTCTGCACTGAGATGAAGACGCCTGCGGAAGATTGCGGTGGCCAGCATCAACTGGCGATGAGACACCTGTTGTAGAAGTCCTGTCCAGCAATCCAGCAACAAACAGCACGACTGTGCTGACGCAGGTCACACCAGCGTCAGCACAGTCGTGGCGACCGGCGGCCTGCGTTAACACTTGAACACACGCGACGTGTCAACGAGCGCCTCAAACACAGCGGATCGGCAGACAGCCCAACCCTCTGCTCTACGACGCACCAGCAGACATTAACAGGCAGCAGCGGACGCCACGGCCACCGCCCACGACAACTGGACCTCAGTCGGATGCCCGACCTGCGCCAGCCGGGGTTGGGGAAAAGCTGCGATCGTATGCAACACCTGCAGTAGGCGCCGGCGTAACTCCTGTGCCAGGCTTGCAGTGGCCAAGGTGCGTGGCCTCTCGGCGTGGCACCGCCAACCGTGCCTTGGCCGCCCAGCCCAGTGTTCGCTCTCCATCTGCCCACTAGTCGGAGGCCCGGCCTGCGGTATTTCCTCGGACCTGGCCAGGCTGCGATCGAGTACCAAGGTAATCTCCAGAATTTCCTAAGCAGCTTGCTCACTGGTCGCTGACTCGCCATCTAATCGGCTGAACGAGGCCCTGAACAACTCGACCTGACAATCCTGGTGGAGGCTTCCATTATTCGCCTTCACTGCGAGATGTTCCCCGGACGCCGCAGGGAGCGAGAGACCCCGTCTCACCGCCGCCTCACACATAGGACGACATATCGCTGAGATGGACAGCATAGTCACGCAGCCGGCACCCGAGCAGCTGAATGCCGCCACTCCGCACATAGCTACTACCGACTCGATCGCGCGTCGAGCTCGCGCTAAGTGTGCAGACGGAGGTATCGTCGCGGCCCTCCATGTCCAGCGTCCAGCGACACATTCTTAAAGCTGACAGACGGGGTCATTGTTGCCTTATGCTGCAAGCACCCGCCAGCACCGGACGAGGAGTTTCCAACACCGCCCACCACCTCCGACCGACACCGGCAACCTTCAGGGAAGTGCACGTACAGCACGCCGGTAGACACTGTCGCAGCTGCTTGGCTCGCCTCGGCTCTGCCAGGGATCGGCCTCTAGCAGATCTCCGCTAAGTACGAGGAAGCATTTCTGGGAGACCGTCCTCTTCAATTCTCGACCAAGCTACGAGTGCAATAGACGATGCACTACCGGAGGTAATAGTGCCTCCTCTGGACGCTCTCACGCTCCTCGGCTCTTCGCTATGCGACGCCGGCCTCACCGCTGTCGCCAACATCGCCTTAGAGACCGTCACCACCCGCCTCCACCGGTGAGACAACCACACCGCCGTCTTCTTCCTTGCCCATGTATCGGAGCCACGCTTGTCATGCCCACTGCACTCAGCACCCCTGTACCAGGACCCAGACCCTCTCAGAGAGATTGATGAGCTGGTCGTCGAGAGAACGGTAGCGGCTTCCAATCAATATTGGAATCGATATTTTATACGTCAGTGATTGGTGTATTTGGCTTTCGCCAACTGGTACGCCCATTATACGTCAGTGGTGTGGCGTGGGAGCAGGCGACGCTGCCGCTCAGACTGGGCGACCTTGGGGTGTGTTCAGTCGAGACCTTGGCACTACCGTGCTACGTGACCTCACCGAGCGCTGCTCTTCAACTGGCACGCAGTATCTGCCCAAACCTCTCCTGGGGAGATACTGGCTGCATTGGGCTGCATCAGGTCAAACTGCTAACAATGACATGCAAGTTAAATTATTGACTGGCACGACAAAAAGCGAATCATTATTGAGAGTGCATGGTGCTGAAAAGAAATGAATGCATTCATGCACACACCAGTGCTGAGAGCATGAGCAGCTCACAGTATGTAAGCTGGCAACAGGGCAACTGGTCCTTAAAGGGCAACAATAGTCTTTAAGAAATCACATTCATGAGGGGTGCACCAACTACAGAGGACATGCAGCACCCCGGGAAATCACATTCAAATTGCTTAAAATCCATATCATTGGGTGTGTTCATTGGGGCTTAGGGGCGCATCGACTGCAGTGGT